>OX940905.1:13936711-15136711 GCA_954871355.1 Cabera pusaria | reverse complement strand
CAGGGCCGGTTTGCGCAGTCAATTTATATTACGTCTATGTCGTATAACGAAGAAATTTTGTATGAAAAACAGTACAGCGCCTCTAGTGATTACTACACTTCACTAAATTTTGACCAATCAGAGAGCCGGAATAAGTCGAAAACTATGTGAGATCTGTCAAAAGCGTTTACGATAAAAACTCGTACCTAATACGGGTACTGTAATTTCACTAGACACATTACCTTTTAAACCGAAAAGAAATCTATTTCACGGCCGAATTAGTTTCTCTGACTAGACAATACCTGGGTTCAATTCCCATTGTCTTTTAAATATTGACCAATCAGAAAAGTATACCTACAAACAATAAAAATTACGATAAAAACATCTGAAGAAATAATCGCGCGTAAAACGTGAAAATCCTTTAAACATTTGTATTAACGTCGTGTTAGAGCAATTAAAATCAAATAACGGGACACTATTTGCGAAAGAAGTTCCGGAAAACTCCTGATTTCAACACGGATGCGGTTGAATCGGAAACTTGTCTCAAAGGATTGGATTAACGCCACTGAATGAGGTAGTACGTGGGGTTTGAAAATGAATTAAAATACACGAGTGGTTAAGATAGCAATGAATAAAATTAAATGAATATTTTAAAGTAGAGAGCTCACGAAACGGTTGCTGATATCTAACAAATGGGCCGTAACGATGGCGTAATGGAGAAATAACTTGACTTCTAATCATAGCCGTGCATCAATGATTTTATAAATCTACTAGGTGTACCCGCGACTTCGTCCGCGTGGAACAGTGACCTAGGGCAGCATTTTCCAGATATATCTTTTGTTTTATTTAGGACTTTAAACACAGTTGTTTAAATTTATAGATTTAAGACGGGAATTTAACGTGACTTACGCGATGTCGATATAGCGATCGACATATGTTTCGGCCTCATCCGGAGGTCTTCTTCAGGATCTTGAGTGCGGGGCGCTCGCCGACGCGTTCAGCCTCGCACTAATATATCGACATCGCGTAAGTCACGTTAAATTCCCGTCTTAAATCTATAAGTTTAAAATGAACGTGAGTTTTTATAATAAAGTCGTTTAGATATTAAAAAAAAACTTTATTGTAATGCTTCTCAAATTTGTGAAAAAAATGCTCTAAAATTTGAAGGATGTGTTCTTAGTAAAGTGTAGGCATCCATTAAGAAAGGGTTTTTCGAAATTTTACCCTTAATATGGTGAAATGGAGGGTTGAAGCTTCTAATAAACTTTTTAATCTCTAGTTCAATTTTCTCGAGAAATTATGTGTACCAAACACATAATTTTTAATTAAAATAATTAGTTACGTGTATCACAGTTTTTCCAAAATCATCCCCCACGCGTTTGCCTGACTAACCGACATTTTTTTTCAAAATTATCCCTCACGCGTTTATTTCTCTATCAACGCACTGCATAAACAGCTGATCTCAGACTTATGAAAATTAGAAGATGTGTTTTAGTGAAGTGTAGGCATCCACTATAAAAGGGTTTTTTCAAAATTCCACTTTTAAGAGGGTGAAATGGAGGGTTGAATTTTCTATGAAACATTTTATATCTGGGTCAATTGTTTCGAAAATTGGTACAGATAACAACTTTTGAATTAAAATTACCAGTTACAGTTTTTCCAAAATCATCCCCACGCATTCAACTAATATATAGAGACATGATATTTGGAAGGTGTGTTCTTTGTAAAGTGCAAGTATCTGATAGGTTGAATTTTCTGTGAAACTTTTTATTCTCTGAGTGGATTAGCAATAGCATGGTAGTTCAAGTAACAGAAAGATAACTTCAACTATTGTTTGAGCGATACGGGTATCACAGCTTTTCCAAAATTATACCCGACACATTTGTTTCTGTATAAAATAAATTTAAAACAATCTAACCAACTATTATTTGACTGCTCCGACTTTGTCGAACTACCCTTTCGGGTTGAAAAGTTTGCAGTTTCCCTTCAAAGTCTGCTTTGCCAAGATCATATATAAATCTCATGGCCAAACTCTTAATTTAAAAGGAGTAGTTTAGTAATTTACTTAGGGAGGACTGCTTTTTATACGGTCTGTTATATGTGGTCTGCTCTAAAGTAAGCACACGGAGCAGCATTTGTTTGGGCTATTCTCAGTTTGTATGTTCAAATGAGAGGGAGTAAGAGCGCATGTAATATATATTGTTTTTGAAGAAAAATATGTAATTTGTTTCCTGTAGGCTACGCAAGCTAAGCCGCGGGCAGAAGACATTATTATCAAGTTTAGTAAAGGTCAAAAAGTTTGAGGTCCCGGTGGTGTAAGTGGGAGAACAGTCGGCTTTGATGCCAGAGATGCCGAGTTCAATCCTCTCCGTGCACCAATGGACTCCCTCAAGCTAGAAAATCTGTCGACAAACATCTAATGTGTTCCGGCAGCTATCCTTGAGATTCTGTTCCCATTCTAGGCCTAGCATGCTTCCATCTTCGACCGCATCATCACTTACCAACAGGTGAGATAGTGGTCAAACGCTAGCCTATAAGATAATATTAAAAAAAGGTTCAATCAATGCTACTGATCAGAGAAAGTATATATTATTATTAATAGATATAGTAGATAGTTTAACAAATGTTTGACGTGATTCTTTAAATTTACATAAGTTTTTTATTTATAAGCCGATTGACATGAAACGACATAAAATGTTAAGTGGAGCTTACCACAATATATTAGTGAAAACCGCATCTAAATCGGATATGCCGTTTCTTGATATTATCGTAAACAAATGCATAGACAAACAGACAAAAATTCTAACTATTATTGTTTTGGGTTCTAGTGCGTTTTATAAAGGTCCCAATAATATTTTTTCTTATATATCTTCCAGCTACAGACCGCGATCTGTTACATTTTTATTTTTATATTATTATATATAATTTAAAAAAATATACAATTTCTATTTAGATTCACAGACAACTGAATCACTCTACTACGTTATAAGAGTAGGCACTGGAAGGCACTTCCTGTCACTTCTCTACATTGTTGATAGCAAATATACAATTTCTACTTAGATTCACAGAGTACTGAATCACTCTACTATGTTATAAGAGTAGGCACTGGAAGGCACTTCCTGTCACTTCTCTACATTGTTGATACCCGAATTAAGAACGTACTTTGTGGCCAACCTAACAACGGAAAGTATTATGCTTATAAATTTAATAGAAAATGTTTTGCAGTGTTGGTTGGTACAAAGTACGTTCATAATTCTGAGTTATTTCATTATGTATGTATCGCGGGACTGTTTAGATAGACAGTTTTTTTTTCTGTTATATCGCTTAGCAACCAATTGACAGTTTATGATCCCCATTGAATGCGCAGCGGCGCGGCTCACGTAGCCTTAGGCCTTGTCCGCACAGCTATATTTCAAAGCGCGATTTTTATTCTAGCGATTTAAATTCCGCGACAATCAGCATCAAATCACAGATTTTCTCGCGCGATTTTTTTCCGCCAGTGCTGATACGTCCAATAGTTCAATACTTCAAGCGAAAAAAAATCGCGCTGTGGAAAATCGCTGTGCGGACAGGGTCTTATTATGAAGTTTCGAGCCAGTTCCCATTCTAGGCATAGGCGAAGAAAATGTTCAACGTGATTCATTAAATTAACATAACTTTTTAAGTTATGAACCGATTGACACGAAACACACACTAAATATTAAGTGAATCTTACCACAATATATTAGTGAAAACTGCATCTAAATCGAATCAGCCATTTCTGAGATTATCGTGAACAAACGCACACACAAACAGATAAACAGACAAACAGACAAAAATTCTAACAATCATTGTTTTGAGTTCTATTGCGTTTAATAAAGGTCCCAATACTATTTTTTCTCACATATCTTCCATGTACAGACAGTGATCCGTTACATTTTTATTATATGTATTGATTATATATGGTATTAATATGTATGTATATATTTGTATGTATGGTGTCTATATTATATATATACATATATTATATATATGGTGTAATAAATATTGTAAGTATGTTTATGTATATAAGTGTCACATGTATAATGTAGTTAGATATGTTTTGTTTCATAACTTAAATATTTGTTTAATGTGGTATTTTTAACAAGTTAAACTTAGGGTTTTTAAGGAATCAACTCAAATGCACACTCAGCCCCTGTCATGTTCGTTCTATCCATTCCATCCAGAGGTTATCTAGTAGAGATCTCTTTAAGCGATAAGACCACCCATTGTACTATTTTAAGACTTTTCATGTTGTTATTCATATATTGTGTACAATAAAGATTTATCATTCATTCATTCATTCATTCATACACGCCAAATACTTACTAGAATTTATTTTTAACATTTTAGTTCATTGTCCCAGATAAAAGCTTGTTTTTAAAAATATTTTTTACTCATAATTTATTTTTAACTTTTTAGTAGATAGGTATAGATACCGACTACCTACCTACTATCTTAGTATTTACGAGAAGGCATGATGTATTAAAATATTCCACGGATATTTGATGTGATTATGGGTAAAGTGCTCTTCAAGGAAAATCAATCGATTCGGTGGGGCTATGTTGCTTTATAACAGAAATGCCATGGCCACCTCTTCATCATCAGATCCTGGCTATCATTTAAATGTAAAGTGCTCCTCAAGACGAATCATTTGAGCCCAAATTCGCTAGGGTTACGTTAATTTATCACAGAGATGCCGTGGCCACCTTCCAGCTTCATCATCAGTCGCTAAATATCATCTAGGTGTAAAGTTTTCTTCAATGCAAATCAATCGAGCTCAAACTCGGTAGTGTTTTATTTTTTTATCACAGATATTTCGTGGCTGCCTTCCAGCTTCATCATCAGACCCTGGATATTATCTAGGTGTGAAGTTCTCTTCAAGACAAATCAATCGAGCCCAAACTTGGTAGAGTTACGTTGATTTATCACAGAGATGCCGTGGCCGCCTTCTAGCTTCATCATCAGACCCTGGATATCATCTAGGTAAAAAGTTATCTTCATAACGAATCAATCGAGCCCAAACTCGGTAGGGTTATGTTGATTTATCACAGAGATGCCGTGGCCACCTTCCAGCTTCATCATCAGACCCTGGATATCATCTAGGCGTAAAGTTCTCTTAAAGACAAATCAATCGAGCCCAAACTCGTTGGGGTTATGTTGTTTTATCACAGAGATGACGTGGCCACCTTCCGTCTCCATCATCAGACCAGCACCATGGTACCATATCATTATATTGTCACTGAAGATACATCTCACAACAAATTTGAGTTCAATCGGACATCGAGAAGTGGGTCTAATTTAGCTTCCAAGATTCCACCCGAACATACATAGTGACATAAATACATACATATATACATACATTGCAAGTTAAATAAAAGCTTGTAAAAAACAAAAGTAATGAACCACTCAGCTGTCATCCAATCGTTTACGTCTATTAAAAAATATATTAAAGTGGGTTAAAACCAACTATACATGTAGGTACTGTGTGTTTCAGTACTTCAGACAATTTATAGATGAAAAAAGTGAAAAAGTGAAACACAACTTAAAGAAACGCATACCGGTACTGTTTCAATTTATGACTCGTTATGATGCATGTGGCTATTAAAAAACAAAAGTAGCTGAAATGTATGTGTTCCTACAAAGTAGATATAACAAAAGCTTGCGCGACCGGAGCGAGCGCGAAAATTTTTTACGACTTTTTATGACCCTGACAATTTTTATGACCTACTAAGTCAACACCGATGACCCTTAGATTAATCTTGATATCCACTTATTTTAAGGTTAACAATCATTATGATTATTGAAGGTTTCAATTTATGGACTCGTTTTGATGCATGTGGCTATTAAAACACAACAAACGCTGTAATATTACTTACAAAGTAGATAAAACAAATGATTGCGCGTGCACAGCGAATGCTATCAATGCGCGAGCGAAGCGAGCGCGAAAATTTTTTACGCCTTTTTATGATCCTTACAGTTTTTATGACCTACTAAGTCAACACCGATGACCCTAAGGTTAAATGTGGCTGTTAAAACACGAATATTTCTGAAATACTTCCCACAAAGCAGATAAAACACGTTGGGCATGCAAAACCATCGCGTAAATTTTGATTACTTTTAATGACCCTGACAGTTTTATGGCCTAATTAAGATACTTATTACGTTTAGTCATTTGAATAATAACATAAAAGTCAAACTTTTATGATTATGCAAACTCTATGTAAAGTTAACAAAAAATATAGGCACCCACTTAACTGCCAAAAAAAAAGTGTTATTTGCTTTTTTATGTACTTTTAAATGTCTTTGTACAAAATTTCATCCGGATTGGTCAACCGTTTGGCTGAAAAGAGGCCACACATTTACAAAATTCTATAAAAATAATCTAGACACCAGAAATTGCCAGCCAAAAAAAAGTATTAGTTGTCCTTCTATGTCTTATTGACTGTCTGTGTACAAAATTTCAGCTAAAATGACCGAGTTTGACCGAGAGCAGGCCACACATTTACAAAGTTCAATTTAAAAAATCTGGACACCTGGACTCAACTGCCAGAAAAAAAGTATCCTATATGCTAATATAATTTAATATAATTAAATATAATTTTAGCTGAATTTGTCAAGCTGTTTAACTGATAAGAGGCCACACATTCACAAAATTCAATAAAAATATCTGGACACTCAGACTCGATAGCCAAAAAAAAAATGTATCCTATATGCTATTCTGCTCTATGAACTGTCTTTATACAACATTTCAGGCAAATCGATCAAGCCGTTTAATCGAGAAGAAGTCTTATATTTACAAAATTCCAGTAAAAATATCTGGACCCCCTGACTCGATAGCCAAAAAAAAGTATCCTATATACTATTCTGCCCTATGTACTATCTTTGTACAAAATTTCAGCCAAATCGGTCAAGCCGTTTGACCGTGAAGAAGTCCCAAATAAACAAACAAACAAATAAACAATCTGACTTTCGCATTTATAATATTGGTGTTGATAACAACAATAATATGTCTTGATGTTTGAGTAAACTTTTTTTTAAACAGAAGTTAAGCAACCGGTAGTCGATATAAAATGCAATAGAAACAACAATTTGCAATACATAACATTGGCTTGTTTATTCTTGAGTAAGTTCAACTGTTTCGTTGATATTGTACGTTTCTACGCAACAAACACAATGTATTCTGTTGCTAGAATTATTACTCAATGTATCGTGTTTTTAGAACTCCGGTAATACTTAATTTTTTTTAAATATCATTTAGGCTAGCGTCTGACCACTATCTCACCTGTTGTTAAGTGATGATGCGGTCGAGGATGGTAGCACGATAGGTCTAGAATGGGAACTGGCTCTCAAGGATAGCTGCCGGAACACATTAGATGTTTTCTAATTTGCGGGTGGTAGCTGGCCAGGTGGACAATAGATAGTGTCCTACTGACATAAAAAAAATGAAATAAAAAAAAACATTATATAAAATTTGAATCCACATTCTATGATCTATGCCTAATCTGTTCATTGATGCTATTCATATGAGCCCAAACACGGCATCTATACTGTAAAGGTAAAGACACACCGCAGCGTCCTGCGTGCGCGATCTAGGCGGCGATCAGATAGCGCAGTAGTATTTGTACCGACTGGTTCACACCAAACGCGATCAGAAAACAATTGAAATGTACTGAGATCGCGCTCGGAGATCGCAGGACGCCGCGGTGTGGCCGTACCTTAAGTTGGTGAGAATTATGGTATTGTACAGATTCCAGGAGATGCCCCAACATCAAGTCAATGTCAGTTAATCGAGTTTTTATAGTAACATCGAAGTAGAAGGAAACCGAATTTTTACGTTTAAAAATTATTTCAGCATTTTCTAAAAATGTTAAAAAATGTCAAAGACTTTTAATTAACTTTGTTAAGGCGCAATTTTTTTGTTTGCAAAAGTATTTTGTGCGATAAACTTTAAGGGTTCGGGGGTTCGTTTATCAACCGACTTCCTAAAATGAGGAGGTTCTCAATTCGTGTGTATGTTTTTATTTTTTATCATTTTTTTTGTATGCATGTTACGTGATTACTCCGTCAATTGTGAACCGACTTGAATGATTCTTTTTAATCGGTAGAGTACATTTCCGAAGTGGTTCTATTGTAATTTAATCGAGATCTGAGAAGTATCTCCAGAGATATGACGATAAATGTATCAAACTTGCTACTGAAACTGACTCGCGGGGCATGGAAGTCGGTTGTTTTAGTTTTTAAACTATATTAATTATTCCGTTGCTATCAAATCCAGACTCTATATGTACGAGGGTCATTCAACAAGTACGTAGACTCATTGCCCGATGGCATTGCTATTACAAAAAAAATTTACCATAGTACAGTGCAATATTTTTGAAGCCTACTGCCAAAGTTTTAAACAATGACCTCTATTAGTTTTGTTTTAATAGCCTTTGAAAGCGAACGTGTCGGTCAGTTTAACAAAAATGGAAAAAGAGCAGTATCGTTCGGTGATTCGATTTTTATTTTTGGAAGGGAAAACGCGCAGTGAAATTAAAAATCGCTGGGATGCTGTGTACGGTGACTCTTCTCCTTCGATGGCAACCGTCAAGAATTGGTTTAACGAGTTTGCTCTAGGCCGCAAGTCGGTTTTTGATGAGCCACGCTCAGGTGCCCCGAAAACGGCTACTACGGAGGAAAACATAAAAAAATCCACGATCTCGTTTTCGCTCTCGCAGACCACGATCTCGCAGACCGCCGATTGAAGGTTCGCGAGATAGCTGACACTGTGGGCATTGCAGAAGGAACGGTGCATCATATTCTCCACGAAGAACTGGGCATGAGAAAGCTGTCAGCGCGATGGGTGCCGCGTTTGCTCTCACTGGACAACAACCACGACAACGCGCCGGCTCACACCTCTGCCGTTGCCATGGCCAAATTATTCGAATTGCGCTACGAATTGCTGCCCCATCCACCTTACTCTTCAGATTTGGCCCCCTGTGACTTCATTTTGTTTCCAAACCTGAAAAAGTCACTCGCCGGGAAAAGATTTGGGTCGAATGAGGAGGTCATCGCCGCCACGGAGGCCTATTTTGCAGACTTCAGGAAAACGTATTTTTTAGACGGGTTAAAAAAGTTGGAGCATCACTGGGCCAAGTGTATTGTGTTAAAAGGAGATTATGTAGAAAAATAAATCGGCACTTTTCGAAAATTTTCGTTTTTCTTTTGTAGGCATATAGGTATTTATTGAACGAGCCTCGTAGGTCTACAGTTTACGAAGCCACTGGTATCACTATTGTTGTATAATGTGTAAATTAAAACGCAGCGATCTGCGAGCACGTGTGCGCGATCAGATAGTGCAGTAGTATTTGTACCTACTGGTTCGAACCAAACGCGATTTACGGTTATCAGAAAACGATTGAAAAGTAGATCGCGCCCGTGACCGCGCACGCTGATCGCACCGGTTTGGTCTTACCTCTCATTTTATGTTTTTCTTTTTCATTTTGAGCAGTTAATTACTGTCAGACGACCACTACGATCTCACACGATGTAATATGATGATGCGCTCTAATGGAATGGGAAATTGTGTTTGTCTGGAAATAAAAATACTTATATGTAGATAGATAGATAGAAACTCTTTATTGAACACCAAACAAATAAAACTTAAAAAATAAACATTTAACAACAGGCGGTCTTATCGCTTAAAACGATCTCTTCCAGACAACCTTAGGGTGGAGAAAGAAAAACTTAACATACATGGCGGTATATCGGTGTTAAAAATGAATAAAATAATAAATAAATAAATCAGAATAGGTAATAAGTACATTATAACAAAAGTACGTACATATTTTATACATTACAATACACATACATAACAATACAATATATATATATACAAAACTATGCATATATACATACTATACATATACATATTATACATATATAAATACAATAAAATATATAAGAGAACTTAGATAGAAAACAGTAGCAGTTTAGGAGAGATAGTGGGCCTTGACGCGGTCTTTAAAAGTAGCAAGTGTTTGTGAGTATTTTACTTCCAATGGAAGCGCATTCCAGAGTCTGGCAGCTTGTACTGCAAATGATTTGTCATAGAATGAGCTATGATGGCTGGGCATAGAAAGTGTATGATTCTCTGATGACCGTAAACACAGGGTATAGGAATCGCGAAGGGATTGGAACATGAGCTTAAGGTAAGGAGGGGAAGTAGGATTAAATAGGATGTTGTAAACAAGAGACAATATATGTGCATTTCGGCGAAGGCGAATTGGCAGCCACTTGAGCTTAGAGCGAAATTCAGAAACATGGTCATATTTTCGTAGTCCAAAAATGAACCTGATTGCAAGGTTTTGTAGTCGCTCAAGTTTATTTAGCTGCTCTTCAGACATGTCAAGATAGCTAGCGTCAGCGTAGTCGAGGATAGGTAGTTGTGTTACACCAAGAAGAGAAAGTGTCTTCAGTGCGGACTCGCTGACGACGTCCAAACAGGTAACTACGAAACCATTCAATCACCGTTGGAGATATGTTAATCGAGCGAAGCAATGCAAGGAGTATGTCAAAATCGATGGTATTATAGGCATTGCTGAAATCAACTAGCGTCAGCACAGTTACCTGCCCATTTTCCATACCTAAACGAATATCATCTGTTATTTTAACTAGGGCAGTAACTGTGCTGTGACCAGGGCGAAAGCCGGATTGGAAAGGATTAAGGAGTTGGTTTGAGACGAGATAGGAATGTAACTGCTTATGCACGAGGCGCTCGAGAACTTTGGAAAGGAATGGAAGAATAGATATGGGACGGTATTCAGTTAAGGACTTAGGGTTAGGTTTTTTAGGTAGTGGTATAATTTGAGCATCTTTCCATGCAGAAGGAAAGGTGTTAGAGGATATTGAAAAATTGAGAATTTGAAAAAGGATGGGAAGAATAATGTCGAGGATGGGAATCAGCATGTTCCGGCTTATACCATCGATTCCAACTGCATTGGAGGTAATAGCGAGTACGCTCTTCTTAACATCACAGACGGTAAATGGAGTAAAGAAAAAGTGAGGATGGTCAGAAGTCACTAAAGTAGAAAGATGATGTAGTGTCGTAATCTTATTTGTGTCTGCAATCATTGGTGACGAAGAGAAATGCTGGTTCAGAGAATTTATATTAATATGTTGTGGAAAAGAATTACTTTGACGAGATTTACCGACTCCAAGAGACCTTAGAAATTTCCAGACTTTAGATGGATCTTTATTTTCAACAGATATGTGGATATAGCGGCGCTGTGTATCCCTACACACTCTATTGCAGCGATTCCGTGACCTAGCGTACTTTTTCTTATTAGCAACAGAAGGATTCATTTTAAATTTATACTTAACAACAGATTTCTTATGCATAAGAACTTTAATGTCATCGAGCCAAGGTGCTGGAAGTTGCTTTATTTTGATTCGACGAAGTGGATCATGTATGTCATAGAGCTGAGTAATCGAGGAATTAAAAATTGACACTTGGTCATCAATTGTCTCAGCATCTATAACATGTTTCCAGTCTATTTTTTCAGCGTCTTCAATAAAAGCTTTCTCATCCATGCCACCAAAATTGCGTTGCAGAATTATAGTGGGTTTAGCTTTTGGGGGACGTATTTTATATGATAAGAATATGAGGTCATGATACGAAAAAGCATCGGCAGATAACTGGCCGTCCTTTTCGACATGAGCTGAAGAAGAGACAAAAATGAGATCTAGAAGAGAAGGGGCCGAATTTGGAAAATGATGAGTGGCGTTTAAAGGTAAAATGTGCATGTTACAAGAGTTTATAACATTCTTTAGTTGAGAAGAACGGAAATCATTTTTCAAGAGGCAAGTGTTGAAACCCCCATGACTATTGAGTGAGAATAGGAAGGCAAGAGATTTTCTAAAATGTTTTCAAAAGAGGAAAAGAAGTTAATGCGTGAAGAAGGGCTATAATAGACTCCAAGAAGTATTTTAGTATGAGAAAGAAGAACTTCGATGATAAGATGCTCCCCGGCACTAGCTGGTGGTGGCTGTGCAGATACACTTAAAACAGAAAAGGAGATATGAGCACGTAAATAGATTGCAACGCCACCACCGCCACTACCGGTTCGATCATTTCGAATGAGTCGAAAGCCAGGTAGAGGATAGAGAATAGAGAGAAGAGAAGGTTTGAGCCAAGATTCGGAGACTAGTATAGCATGAAGATTTTTACTATCAAATGACGCTAGCATATCTGAGAAATGTGCCGGAATGCTTTGAGCGTTGATATGAATAACGTTGAAGTTATTTGGTACATCAGAGAATTGAGAGTCGAGGTTTTCAGACATACTAGGAATGCTTTCAAAACTATCATCATCACTATCCGTAGTAGATGAACAAGATAAAGAGGTATCAGTGTCATTGCTTTCGTTCAATAAGGACATAATGCTTGATTATAAATACTAATATATATCAAATACAATATTAACTATATTCTAAAATATGTATAAATACAATACTAAAGGTAATATATATATATATATAAAATAAAATTTAAATTAATATTTGACGTTGAATAAAAAATAAATAAATAAATAAAAATTCACAGCAATTTTCTACTCCACCTGCCAGTTGTCGTCGTAATAAGAGATACTAGAAACAGAAAAGTCGAACACACAAACAATCACATCAAAAAGAAATAAACATAGAGATGAAACAAAATTAAACTAGCTAAAGGAACACAAAAGGTTCATGCTTAAAGATAATAAATACTATAACATTTAAATCGCGCAATCAAAAATCATAGTATCTCCTCATAATAGATATAAATGGACACTTATAATACTCATAGAGAGATACATTACACGCTGAAAATTATATCTTACAATAGCACCTTACCGAGTAGAAGAAAAAAATAATAATAATTACAATACCAACCAAAAAATAATTAAAGTGTTTTGTAAGACGGCAATACCACAGTAATATTCATTATATTATCGTGGCAATACTTATATTTTACTGTCATCTGTCACTGTCAAAAAGCTTTTATGTCATTTACTTTGCAATCTTAGCTAGGATACTGGCGAAATTGTGGTGGTATTATCGCAAAAGCCAAAAACAAAGAAAATAATAATAATAGCTAGGATAGGGTGGCACAACTAAATACAGCCATTGACAAGTAATTGCAATATAAATATATAAAAAGTAATAAAAATAATAATAAATGAAAACAATTATAATTGATACATAAATGAGCATCTTAATTAATATTTAATTGTGTAACTAGTTGAGACAGTAAACTTTTCTATAATTCTTTTTTAGAAGCTGAAGACGTCAGCTACTAAAAAAGAAAGTTATAAATATTCGTTACACATCTTAAATAATAAACGATTTAAATAACGAATATAAAAATGCGGCCATTTTAGTAATAATATACGTATCAACAGCTTCGGGTTAATGTGATAATCTCAAGTTTATTTAAAGAATTAAAATTACCAACCAATATTGTGAAAATAATATTCAATTTCTCAATAAAATATAAACTATACTTCATTAAAAATTAAGATAGTGGACCGTAAACTCTTACATGAAAATAGAATTGAGATTATCTCATGCCAACATTGCCAACAACTAGTGATTCTACCCTAACCAACGCGTACGTATACTAATGTTACAGAACAGATAATAATATTAATAATAATGTTTCACTTTCTATTTTTAATTTGGTCTGTACTCTGTGGTGCTTATTTATCTAATCCAGTCTACCGAAACTGCAGTACAAAAAAAAAGATCTATGAAAACTAATGAAAAGGGGGGCGCGTCCGATGGAAGTCTATATTCGTCTCACTCACTATTTCTTACTTTGACGTCGTTACTTCTCGTTTTGACATTTCGCTATTTGGTCAGTTTGCTCTATGGGAGTCCCGACTCTTCTTAACGTAGTGGTTATATTCTCTTTGATCTAATCTATCAGTGTACATGTACAATTTTATATAAGTTCTTTTCGTTTTATTTTATGTTATATACATCAAGAGGGTAATATATTAAATAGAAAACGACGACTTGAGGGTGTTATTAAGCAAAACAACTATTTAAAAGTACCTACCCGTCTTATGAGAAGAAACAAGATTATCTAGAAGATTTTCAACATGACGGATTTCACTTTTTATGCGTAGTCGCAGCCCTGCGAGTTTTGGGTGCCGCGGCGGTATTCTCTGCGTTTGCAGATGTGTCCTGGGCCTTCGCAGGGGCCACAGTTGGCAGTTCCAGCTTCTAAAGCTATATGTAAAAGATTATATATGCATAGGTATAATATATATAAAGACTAAAAAGATAAAATTACCTTGGACCGATCCACATGCGCCCTCATAATGTCCCAACCACGTCTTCTAAGCTGTCTTACACTGAAGTTTAAGTTAAATATTAGAATCACGCAATTAAATAATGATGCAGCTGAAATTTCCAGTAAGTAAATACTTACCTGTTAATATTCTAATAAGCAACTTTATAACACAACTTTAATATCTATTTTGGTAGCACTAATAAATTTCGAACCTACCTAATAAACTATTTAATTAAAATACGCCCTAAAATGTTCGTTAATTTACGCGCCTTAGCACTTGAACTACTTTATTAGAACAATAACTTCTAATATCATGTTCGACGTCGCAAAACAGAACCTACTTGAATTGTTAAGAAGATGCTACCTTAAAGAAAGATATGTACATTTAAGGTAAAGGTATATAATAAAGATTAAGATAAAAGCGCTCGCTCTTTTGGATGAACAAAGGAACGCAAGACGAGTTGTGATAGTTTTGCTATGTGAATTGGACTAAAGTCGGTTTTCGAGCGCCGCATCTTACTGTCATCTTCCACAGACATACAATATAAGCTGTTTCGCTTTTTAACAAAAATCACTCGCTTCGCTCGATCCAGGAATTGAGTTTGATTAGATTTTTAAAATCCGTAACTTTAAACGGGGGGTTTGATCTATGACTAGAGCCTAACCTAACCTTCAGAAAACGGCAATTATTGCTGCCTGCTGTGAAAGTTTTGGAATTTATTTTTGCTACATCCTAAGTGACTTGACAGACTCTAGGCACATGAGTATTCTGTTTCTTTAGTCATGTGCTCTAGGTAAGACTATAATAGATCTAACTAGATCAAACTATCATTGCGTTTAGAACCTGCTTAGTTGCAATTTGTTTTTTTTTTACTTATACCTACTAAGTATATGACAAGTAGAATCCCTAACAACCTGTTACCACCTCGGTGCCGATTCTCATCTGCGCCGCACTACAGTACAACAAAGCAGAAAGATTAAACAGTATAATTTGCAGATACGCAAGTTCCGTGTTTAATTGTCGGACTCCCTCGGCAGTAAAGTTAGTCGAAAGCTTAGCCGTTCTTTAAACTTTGCTTCTTGATATTCCTGTTAATATTTCTGTGTTGCCTCGCAATTTGTATTAATTTTAAGTTGAGATGCTAATAAAAGTTTAATGTCTGAGGTTAATTTCTCTTGCAATTCTCTTGTGGAACTTAAACTGTACTATAGACGGGAATCGGGGAAGTTTTGGACAAGAATGAATCTGGATTGGTAGATGCAATCTGTGTCGGTTTCACGAAATGGTTATAGCAATTGTGAAATACTGTGTGCTGATTGCTGTCATTAGGAGTTTCTGTGTTAGAATATCTTGCAGTTAGACATTACTGGCTGTGCTCCACGATTTTACCCGCGTAAACATCGTTCCCGTGAAAAAATCGGGATAAAAAGTGCCCTATGTGTTATTCCAGGGCCTAGGCTATCTACATATCAAATAACAGCTCAGTATTAGCGTGATGAAGTAACACGATCGACATCCTAGCAAAAACTAACTTAATCGAAAATAACGTCGCGTTTGTGGGCGTGGATTTATATAAGACTTATAAGTCTGATGATTTAGCTGAAAGTGCTCGCCTTTCAATCGGAGTCTATTTGCTAGGATGTCGATAAGTATAGTCTGGCCATTACTGCTGTACACTCCCTGAGGTATGCGCGCGGCGAGACGGGGGGGACGCGCTCCGTCAGTCTGCCGTCCCCACCACAGTCTGTTTCCCCGGCTCCCACCTCGCCGCGCATACCTCAGGGAGTGTACAGCAGTAATGGCCAGACTATAACACACAAACACATACATACTCAATCACAAATTTTCGTCTTTATAATATTAGTAGGAAGTAGGATAGGATGGTTTGATAAATTCGATAGTAATTAACGATTGTAAAAATGCCAATAGGCAATATATACTACACTAATCCCCGTATTCACAAACAACACTATGAGGTCTCACAGTGCTTGCGAACGCATGGTGTTATTCAAACCCATACATTATTGACACTACTGGTGTCAAATTCACCGCTATGCGTTAGTCAAAATCTTCATGAATACAGACGTAATATACAATAACACTTCTGACTCATCATAAGGGTGCTTACGAACCCAAACCTCACTTTGATATAGTCCTCCATACTGGATGGCACACTTTACGTTACGACTAAGAGCAGCTGTTGAGCCATGAAACGTTGTCATACTAAGGCCCCGATTGTTTGCTTTCAACAGGCGGTGATTATATGCTGTGTAGCGTTCGTTTGTTCAGATTGTGTGACTACTTTACACTATGACAATATAGGAAGTACACGTCTTGTAAGATGGAGATTTTCCTGCAATAGTGTTATAGAAGCATGATGGTAGGTCACTGTCGAGTGTTGGCGTGTTGGCCAGTTGGCCTACTACCACTCTCATGTGGAAAAATCTGTCGTCGAACATCTTATCTGTTCCGGCAGCTGTTCTTGAGGGACAGGTCCCATTCTTGGGCTAGTGTTCTTCCATCGTCAACCACTTTGTCTCTTATAGAGTCAGAAGTATTTTAGATACTCTCTCAATGGCTGTGTGCTGCCGGAACACCGTAAGATCATAGCGGCAGATTTTCTCCTTGACGGTGGTAAGCTACTTTTTATTAGCGACTCAGTTGTTATAATATATGCATAATATGTATATAAATTGTATCGGGTGAAATATGTTTTTTTTTCTGGCATAAGGCTTTCCCATGCCAATTGTATCACCGAATTAGGTTGTTAATATGTATTGATTCTAGCTGCATGCCGAAGCTTCGCCCGCTAATCTCCGCATCATTTCGCGCTAATGTACCATATTGCCTATCCCAGTGCAAAATGTCAGCCAAATCGGTCCAGTGGTGTGACCGTGAGTGAAGAGGTAATACAGATTTAAAAGTGTTATTATATTCTTTTCTTATATTAGAAATTCTTTACAGCCGAGAAAAATAAAGAAGCAATGTTTATGTAAGCTTCTTTTATAATATCCGGTTTGGTGACTGCACTGCAACATTAAATATGTATCAGACTTTCGCTACAGACTGCGCTATGCGGAGTAAAAATAATATACGTAGATTTTATTTCCTGGTATATTACCTGGAAACACCCGTGTTTTTAAAGCTGTTATTTAACTTGCAATGTATGTATGTAAGTATGTTTGTTCGGGTAAAATTTCGGAAGCTAAATTAGACCCACTCCCCGATGTCCGATTTGACTCATATTTGGTGAACTTATTTAAAGGGTCACAATAAAACAACACTCTTTGCCGACGTTCCATCTACCCGCAAGAAACTTTTCGCTTGATCATTACATTACTTCATAAGTACTGCCACGTAATGTAATTCCTTGCTGGTGTCTGTGTTTACCGATAACGACAAATTTTAGTGATAGGAGCTGAAAGAAGGAAAGTTATATCGATGTTCCGCCAGACTAGCTTCCAAAAAGTAGCATACCGCCTCGCCATCAAGGAGAAAATCGGCCATCATAACCTTACGGTGTTCCAGCAGCTCAGAACCCTTAAAATTCAGAGAATGCTAGGCCTATCATTAGTGTTTATCATCTTCAACCACATCATCGCTTATCACCAGGCGATATAGTTGTCAAACGCTAGCTTATTAGAGACAAAAAAAACTGCATACGAACGCAGGTAATAATAACACACGCGTGGGTGACAATGATATACAATTAATTTCACAATGGTCGCAAGCTGGCTGTTTCTCTTAAACCTTCAGAAATAGCACTTTCTGCAATCGAACGAAGGATTTCTTCCCGTCGTCACAAGCAAACCCTGCAAAAGATATCCTGCAAATCTGAACATAATCAAATTTACCACAGATAAAAACAATCGTGCTCGAAAAGATTAAATTGTGGACATAATTCGTTCAGACGTTGGAACAGAATGGAACGAGAAAACTCATTTTAGAGATTCTTTGATCGTTTTAACAAATGGAGAAAACGAAGAGTGTCGCACTAGTGTGTTCCTCAAATGTTTAATAGAGGTTTTTCAACGTTATTTTAGTAATTAGTGGCGTGTCTTTGAGATTCATTATTATTTTAATGTAATCGGGGATTTGGTGTTTTTGACCAATTTCAAATAGGGTAAAAATACTTACTTCACTTTCTATCTAGTAAGTTAGAGGTGTCTTTTTTCAATTTGAAAAAATTTCACCTCAAAGTTTTTTTTTTTAAATATCTTATAGGCTTATAACAGTAACTTACTACTGAAAGTGGATTGATAACTGATTTGAAGTTGGTTAAAAGTGTATTACTGTGTGGATGTGAACAAGGTTTTTTTATTTACGACTAAGCAAACATTTGACTATTTAAAAGGTTAATTAATTTAAAATCATAATTAATCATATTAATTAATAATAATTAATTAATATAAAAGGTTCATATAAAAGTTTTTTTAACGATGTAATTTTTTTAAAGAGCGTTTTCTGGTTTCTATTGTTATATTTTACGCAAAAAGAATTAAGATAGGCTAGCGTTTGACCACTATCTCGCCTGTTGGCTAGCGATGATGTGGTCGTAATTGTCTGACTCTCAAGGACTGTGTGCTGCCAGAAGTCTTTAAGGTTATGGCAGCAGATTTTCTGGTTGATGGTCAGACGGAACTTCGATATAATGCTCCTACCACAAATCTTCATTATCGTCTTATAATGCTCATAAAATCGGGATTTGTGGAAAAAAGCGTTCACAAATCCTCCTCGGTTTACAACATCATAATATAATCATAATAATAAACATCAATCTACACCAATATATAAATGCGAAGGTCAGTTTGTTTATTTGTTTGGGACTTCTTCACGGTCAAACGGCTGCACCGATTTAACTGAAATTTAACACAGAGATAGCCAGTACTATGGATTAGGCTATAGGATACTTTTTACCGCGAGCGAAGCCGCGTGGCACAGCTAGTTATTAATATTTCCAGCCAAGCTTTCAACTTCAACATAAATGTCAAAGTAAACAAACTGAATCCAATACTTTGAGGGCGGAGGCGAATAGAAAGCAAACGATAGCCTTCAGTTTGCTAACTGTATTCACCATACAGTTACCGAACTGGACCCTGCTATATGAATTACGAGACACAGTGCTCAACAAATTGGCAAATTTCTGACAATTTTCAAACTAAATAGCTGGCATGTATTGTAGTTGGTGACTTTGAGGCCTTGATTACCTATACAAAAAGAAATGATGTTTTGACAAGTAATCCGTAAATCCAATTTAATCCGTATACTTTAACAGCAAGGTTGTAATTGCTTTGTAGAACAAAACGGCCCAATTGAGAGACACCAGGGTGAGAGTGTGTCCTTGTCTAACAACCTGCTAGTCCTATATATGTTCTATACTATATGTATGGTATATATATATAAGTTGTCCATACAAAAGAAAGGGACAAACTCCGTTCAAGGTCGGTCTTATGGGGGCCGGTGTACGCGATCAAGTTTAATATGTTATTAGTTTTAGCAGGTCTGTGATGTATTATTTGAATCACTAATAAACACCCCTCAGATTATGCAATAGTTACCGAACGATATAGGTGCGCGTACGCGAGCGCGAGCGATCTGCGTTTCAATCGTTTTATGATCGCCGTAGATCGCGTTTGGTTTGAAACAGTCGGCACAGATACTACTGCACTATCCGATCGCGCCCGCGCACGCACCCGCAAATCGCTGCGGTTAGCTGTGCCTTTACACTTTATATTGTCGCTGTTTTTCCGTCCAATTTCAGACATTTTCTGATAGCTACCGCAAACAAAATCTCCTGCAGCAAAATAATTCTTTCCTTTCTCCAAAGAAATACCTACTTTAAATTTCAGAAACTGGTCGGAGGACATAAAAACAATTACCGTATCAAAGAATGGTAGGTGTAATTTTCTGGAAATAACATGTGTAAGATGATGGGGAGGTCATTAATCCCACCTCAGCATTTTACACTAGTAGACAAAAGCTTTCAGCCAGTCTGTAACTATCTTTTAACCATCGCACGCTCGCCAATTCTATAGCCTCTACATCCGGATCGTAGTTCGCCGTAACCGCGAACTGTTATTTTCACAGTGTCTGACTTTCAGACAATAAAGCAATTTAGTTTGCGCCAGCACTGCTCTGCGGTCGTGTGCCTGGAAAACGGAACGGTATTCAAAGGTTATGTAAAAAAGAATTGGTTTCGACCGTTCTTGTATTAGACCGATCGCAATCGAAGCCGGATTTGCACATCCCTGTTTAATTCCTTTGAGCTGCGTGGCTTTTAACAGGCAGAAATTTTGAAAAATTGTTAATACCTGATGCCATTACATATTGCTCTTACAGATAATAAATAAGATTGTGTTGAAGTGTTTGCTTGTAAGATAATACAGATTAAATAATACTTAAATTGAGTTTTGGCGGGAACGTAGAAAATTTGTGTTCTTCCGCGAGTCAATCTATCTATTTTTTTTACCATAATAAAACTAAGTAACTAAGCGAAAACTGTACATTGAATGTTTTTTTAAAATTTAAATTTGGAGTAGCATTATGAACGCAATAAATGCCGAAAATATAATTTTTAAAAATTTTGTCTGTATGTATGTACGTTTGAAAAATAATTACGCCGAATCTACTAAACTACTGGACGGATTTTAATGAATCTTAAAGTGAGCATAGCTTATACTAGGAAATAACTTTTAAGATATTAGTTGTCCCGAAAAACATGAAGGTTTTGGTGGTACACGGGAAAAAAGGATATTTTTATGTAAATTTTATGCTATCTATTAGGTAAACACTTCTTAAATGACTTTGGACCAATGTATGTATAACTATAAGTTTTCATGAAAAAAATATTGAAAATAAAAACCAGGATACGGGAATCGTTCTTGGTTCAGTAATTATACGTACAGATTTAAATTGTTATTCTTAAGTCTTCGTCTCACTGCATATGTAAATGATTGGATCAGGTGGAACAGAGCTTGCTTTAAGAAGCAAAGACTGCAGGTTCGAATCTCAACACGTGGGAATCTTTGTCGAAAATGTAATGTTTTTATTGTTATTTTTTGGAGTTATTTAAAATAATATTCTACGCGATGTCTGGGCGCTGATTCTCCATCATTAGAAAAAATATTCGGATTCGGATGCTTCATTTTAAATTTATTCATTTTTTGATCCGTGAGCTGTTTTGTCACGGAAACCTTTCCAATAAATCACTGATTTTTTCTAATTGAAATATCAAAAGTAACCGATCGGAGCATTGTGCATTGCAAAGATCCAAGTCAAAGTAAAAGCAGTTTCCGAATTCGGATTGAGAATAACCCTTCTGCTAGGCTTAGCATTTGACTTCTATCTCGCCTGGTGCTAAGCAATGATGTCATCGAAGATAGTGAACTCGCTAGGCCTAAAATGATCTGAATACCAAGGGCTATTTGTTGCCGGACGCCGTAAGGATACGCCGGCAGATGTTCTCCTTGATGGTAGAAAGCTATTTTATGTCAACAAGTCAGGCGGAACATCGATATAATGCTCCTACTACGTGTGGCAAAAGGTGTTAGAGTTGTGACTCGCTTGAACCAGCCATCAATCGAATAAAAGCATGTCGCTAATCGATTCGCTCTCAAGAAATAACGTTAATAAAGTAAGAAATCTTTGAAAAAAATATTCGGATGATGGTGGTCATGGTATCTTAAGTTTAAGGAGATCAGCTGAGTTCGGCAAACGACACTCGATCGTTCTTCTGCCGATGACGGGTTAAGCACAGGCCTCATTGGAATATAAGCAAAACGAAACTAGCGCCCAACTATGTATGAGAGCTAAGCGAAGCTAAGTAAGATAACCGAAGTGGAAGTAGATGTCCATTTAAAACATGAGATGTAGTAGACGAATTGCTATGCCAGTCGATGTTTTACTTTACATTACACGTCATATAACTGCACATATTACAGGATCGTCGGGTTTCCCAGCTTCCGAATTCGTATCGCTGGCGTAGTTCTATTAGGTAGAAATGTTTTGCAGTTTCGTACCATTTTTAGGGTTCCGTAGCCAAATGGCAAAAACGGAATCCTTTTAAGTTTGTCATGTCTGTCTGTCTGTCTGTCCGTCCGTCTGTCCGTCCGTATGTCACAGCCATTTTATTCCAAAACTTTTAGTAGTCTTTGAGATATAGCACATTATCCGAACCGCAAATATAATTTTGTTTTTCATAAAAACACTTATGTTACAGAACACTACAAGTGCGAGTCCGACTTGCATTTAGCCAGTCAGCCAGCCAGCTAAGACTTTTCTATTGTTTAAGTCACTCTCTTTAGATTTATGGTGGATATACCATCTACCCAAACGAAGCGATTTGCTTCTTCGTTCATCATACGAACCGCCAAGGAATGGAATACCCTGTCTGAGTCTGTGTTTCCTTGTATATGGGGGTCTTCAAATCGCGAGTGAATAGGTATATTCTAATGTAAGCACGCTACATCATCGATCGCATCATCACTTAACATCAGGTGAGATAGTGATCAACTGCTACCCAGTTTGGTATAAAAAAAAAAATAATACCCAAAAAACTTAAAACATGCTTTAGGACAAGTAATAAATGTCGGTTAAAATTGATCTACAAACCACGCTATAGAATGTGTGTGAATGCATTTTCATCGATATTTTAGCTTCCTTGAAACTTTCAGCTGGATAACTAATTGGAACGTTTTTGAAATGTAAGTTGTCAGATTACACTTGGAATGACCGACAGACAAACAAGAAAGTGACTTATTATTTCGTGCTAAAAATATTCATGATAATAATTTACATAAGATCGATTAAAAAACTAAAAAGAACCGACTTCAATGCCGCGCTATTAATTTTCAGTACCAATTTTGAGGTATTTATCTCTGGAGATACTTACCAGAACTCGATAAAATTACCATGGTACTACACTTGGGATATCTCCTTTCTAGCAAAAAAAGAATAATCGAAATCGGTTCATAAACGACGAAGTTATCCGCGAACAAACATAAAAAAAACATATATACGGTCGAATTGAGAAACCTCCTCCTTTTTTTGAAGTCGGTTAAAAACAAGAGTGTGTTAAATTTTACTATGAAGGTGGTCAAATTTCAATTAATTGAAAGTGCCATTTAAAATTATATACATAATTATATTTTCATTTAGAATCCCTGATTTTACGAATCGAAATGAAAGTATCTCCGCTCCGATAATTGTGAATTGCAAAGATCTAAGTCGAAGGGGAGGTCGAAGTTTCTGGATCCGAATTTGTTTTCGAATGATTGTGAATTGCCCGCCCGGCTGAAATTGAAAGGTGCCTTTTATTAAAGGTTATATATGAACGTTGTTAATAAGCCTATCCCCGGTAGTCGAATTAATTGGAGTCGTCGTTGATGAGTTTTTCGATTCTGCTATCAATAGTTTTAAGCATTTACTTAGCTGGATTTTTTTAGAATCATCAACCATCGCTTTGATATAGATTAAACTGCTGTCCTAGATGAAATATTGTCTTACTTTAGTCAAAACGCCAAGTGGCTTACTTAACTTTAAATTCAACTAGGGTAGCTTCGCACGGGTAAAACATATATGCCTGTTTCTGTTTACATCACGTTGTGGCGTCGAGTATGAATTAATTTTTACATCGAACGAATCATACACATAAACCTTCTTCATGAATCACTCTATCTATTGGTGAAAACCGCAAATTCTGTAGTTTATCGCGAGACGCGAACTGACAGACAGACGCGGCAGGGGACTTTGTTTTACATTATGTAGTGATATAATAAGTAAAATTAAGAGCTGATGTTTAATGAGATGCCGAGAATATCAAGGCGGTTATTTGTCGTTATAGGTATATCTTTTAAAGAAGGAGATCAAACTTTGGACGAGCGCTTCTCTTTGAGGCTGGATTTTTGTGCGGCTTGGAACATTATAACGATGCTGTTATCTACATACCAAAGTACAATATTTGCCAAATTTTCGTAAGACAATATATGTAATAGTATATGCAATTAAAAATTGTTTAAGTATTCCATTTAAAATACATTTTCATTATAATTTTAACCCTATCTACCCAACTGGGCAATGCAATAGTGCCCTTATATTGATGATTAGTGTCTTCCAGTGGATTGTTATAATTAAGAGATTCAGTACAATGAAATTTTACATTAAAAAATTTACAGCGTAGCAGATATCACTTCTTTTGGCCTAATCATATTGCATTTGAACCTTAATGAGACGAATAAAAAATTAAGTGTAGCCACGTTAAGGTACGTAACGTTAAGGTTTTGTTAAGTTTTTGTAGGAATCGCGAACGAAGTCGCGGGTACAGCTTGTGTGGAATAAATGTGGATCCATTAAGTGCCGGTGAATGTGTGCAATTGAAAGGCAACAGCACATTGTTGAAAAGCATGATATTTGCGTTCTCACCAATTGAAAAACACAAGTATAACTTGGCGGTGGTGGTTTTTGGAACTAATTCCGCTCTCTTGAAACTGTGAGTTTAACGTTTGAGAGATTACCGCGACATTATTGTTGATAAATCTGCTACATTAAAATAGTTCAATAATACCAAAAGTAATTAAAAGTGGTTTAAGAGAAACTGTTATCAAAGTACAAAGTAAAAGCACAGTGGCGCACAGCCGCGCCAAGTTATACTTGCCGGACTGTAAAGTACACATATTTACGGAGAGTATGACTTGGACTTGACTTTGACTTCAACTTGACCTGAAATGTGACTTTGACACAACTTTATGGCTTGAATTCTCAAAAACATGAAGAATGTTAATACTTGACACTAGTCTGGACACACAAAATACACTAATCGTGTGGAGACATAATGGAAAAAAACCGACTGATCTATATTTATAATCTGTTCAATGAGCCCAAACACAACATATCTGCTGTAAAGGTATGGCCACACCGCAGCGTCCTGCGAACGCGATCTCGGTGGCGATCAGACAGCGCAGTATTTGTACCGACGCAGGACGCCGCGGTGTGGTCGTACCTTTATGTTTTTCTGAACTTCTACCTTAAAATGTAATTTCGAAATTACAAAGAAAACTATCTACCTACTTTTATTTACTTATATAGACAGTTGCAAGAACTCACTTAGAGCAAAATGTTCTTTGATCTTCTCTGAAACATGCACTGGTTTGCGGGTGCACGTAATGGTACGGTTGGCAACCCTACATTAATCAGGGGAATTAAACATGTATTTTAAGTGTGACGTTCAACGTCTAGATGAAAGCTGAATGGCTCAATACCTTTGTTTTTTTTTTGTAAATTCAAAGCAATAAGTTATGTTTCTGTTATATCTATAATAATTTTTATTGAATATGATCTATTTAATGTTATTTGACGTGTGTAAGTGCTAATTTTTAATTTGCCCTAATACTGAATAAATGCTTTGACTTTTGACTTTGTACTTTCCGTCGCCATATTTTTTCAACATTTTTTCAAAATTTCAAAAACTAATTTTTTTACAGGCAAGTGACCTCATAATTTAATATTAATACAAACTGACACGAATTCCAGACATACAAGGAAGTAATAGAATCAGGGGTAGTAGTTTTAGTAAGATACGGAACCCAAAAAATAGTAAATAATTAGTTAATCTAAAACACTGCTCTCAGTAGTTTCAGCTAGCAAAACATTTAAACTCTAAGCGATCCAAATACGAGATCCAGATGTGTAAAACATTTAGGCTGGAGTCGAGTAAATTCGTTTAGCTTCCAGAGTTAGGTCTTACTCCACCAAATACGGTTAAATTATGCAGCCAACGAACTGAAATGTGTCGTGCATATAAATAACTTTAATTTTAAATAGCTGGCGTTGAAAAAATTTGAGATCTCAGAACTGCATTTTTGGGTGGTTATAAATATGTTGGTCTGTAAATTACGGCCGTTCTCTTTTGATGAATTAATTATTATTGTTTATAAACCTAAAGAACCGAAATCACAAGCCGTGAGAGTCATTTTAATGGCTAGCTTGAGGTGTTTGTTAACGTATCTCTGAGAATACTCATCAGTTCTCAATTAAAAAATATTTAATGGTATAACATACATACATGTGTGAATGGGCCAGTTGGTAGAGGCCGACCTAGGCGAACGTATCACGTCCAGATCGGAGACGTTTTAAAATAAACTGGCCAAGTGCAAGTCGGACTTGCACTCGTAGGGTTCCGTAACACAGTAGAGTATTATATGACTTTGATTTTTCGCAACTACAAAAATAACTTTGTTTTTCATAGTGTTTGTATGAAAAACAAAGTTATACTTGCAGTCGCTTTATCTCAACAACTGCTGACTGTATCTCGTTCAAACCAATTTTCGTTGAAAGTTTTTATTGAGATCTACAGAATACATTTTTTCTAGTTTTTTCACTCCCTTACTTTAGAAGGGACACACATTTTACCACTTTAGACGCATCGAAAGATAGGCATCTTTTAAATGATTGACTTTGAGAAAAAAATATTTTAGGAACCTCAATGTCATTTATAAAGACCTATCCATAGACACCCCACACGGAGCGGTTTACAGAATACATCTACTTACCAAGTTTCAATTCTGTAGTCCTAATAGTTTCGGAATAAAATGGCTGTGACATACGGACGGACAGACAGACAGACAGACAGACAGACAGATAGACAGACAGACAGAAAGACAGACAGACAGACATGGCGAATCTATAAGGGTTCCGTTTTTTGCCATGCGGCTACGGAACCCTAAAAAGGCCAAGTCAAAAGTACCTATAACCGGCGAGCATGTATGAAGACGCTCATGAAAGTGGAAGAAGCGAAGGAGGTATGTCAGTATCGTAGCATGTGGAAAGAAGTAGTCTCTGCCTACCCCAACGGGAAAAAGGCGTGATTGTATGTATGTATGTATGTATGTACATACTAATGGAAAAAATAATCAAACGCGGTTGACAATTTGGCAGGGAAACGAGTACCTACACAAAATAACTAATATACTTTACAAACTAAAACAGACGAATTTTATCCAGCGAGTCAGTTTTACTAGCAAGTTTGAGACGTTTATCGTCATTTCTCCGGAGATAGGCCTAGCGTGCTTACCATCTTTGACTATCTTTGACTGCATCATCACTTACCAATAGGTGAGATAGTAGTCAAACGCTAGCATATAAAATAATTAAGATAGTTTAAAAACTAAAACAACCGACTTCAATGATGCCCCGCGAGTCAATTTCAGTAGCAAGTTTGAGACGTTTATCGTCATCTCTGGATCGTCGTCTCTGGAGATATTTATCAGATCTCGATGAAATTACAATGGGATCACTTCGAAAACGTACCCTACCGATTACAAAAAGAATAATTCGAATCGGTTCACAATTAACGGAGTAATAGCAGTAATTAATAGTTTAAAAAGAAAATGAAAATGAAAATGAAAAAAAAAAACATACAGACGAATTGAGAACCTCCTTCTTTTTGGAAGTCGGTTGAAAAAAGATACTTATCAAATCTCGATGAAATTACAATGACACAACCTTGGAAATGTGCCCACCCAATTAAAAAAAGAATCATTTGAATCGTTTCCAAATCCACGGAGTACTCGCGTAACATACATTAAAAAAAATACGAACTAATTGAGAACCTCCTCCTTTTTGGACGTCGGTTGAAAAAACAAACGCATTGAGAACAGTCTTAAAATTCGCTAATATATAGATATCTATATCATTATCATCATTATTAACAGCCAGTATTGGTCCGCTATTGGACATAGGCCTGGAAATGGGGGGCATTGGGAGAGACATAACCTAAATTAACGCATAGAATATCTCCTTTTATCTCGTAAAACCGTAAATAATACAGCAGATCGTACTTAGTTTCACACAACACACATTTTAAGGCTCTATTCACACAGTCGCACACACACACTCCCCCGTCATCTAAACTCTCAACCCACAATACTTCTAATACTTTCCCCGCAATACCCGAGCCGTAGTCCAAGTGGATAATAACACTATTACTATCCATAAACCCTATGGAACGGGCCCCATTGTATGCTGAAACCTTTTAGCAAACTGCCTGCTCCACTGTTACACGTTAAAGATAATGATGCCTATAGAAATATCTTTCAATGCTCGGACCTTAAGATTTCGCTTTGTTTATTAGTATAGGCAGGATGTTAATGGTTAGATGTGAATCATGAATCATGGTATGATTGGTGGTGAATTTGAAAATGCATACTTTTTTTTCCATATGCTTTTCAATCGTCTTCCAAAAAGCACGAGGCTCTCAATTTTCGCCTGTAGGGTTTGTTTTTACCCGAGTGTATGTATGTATAATTTCTTTGACACGCCCTAGAGTACTTGTCGTATTTTTACCCACGACGGAACGGAGACTGTTCATGTGTTTGGGGTGAGAGGATGTTTGTTTGTGTGTGCAAATCCATGTTGCAATTTTTTTTCCAAAACTACTTTGTCCGGTTTAGATGCAATTTTCAGTTATGGGTTTGGGTGTAATGGGGGCATGTTCTTAAATAAGTGTTACGGTGACAACTCACCAGGGGGCGCTGCAGTAATCATTTGTTGGTGCAAATCGATGTTGCCATTTTTCTTTAAAGCGACTAGTCCGATCTTAATGAAGTTTTCAGTTATGGGTTCGTGTTTGATTGGTGCATGTTCTTAAATAGGTGTTACGGTATCAACTCACCAGGGGGCGCTGCTATACATTTGTTATATAAATATATATATATATAACTTATATATTTTATTGGAGTTTGGAATAGGAAATGCTAATAAATTTTTTTCACGCAGTCGGGTTTTTTGAACTTTTCAGTAATTCATTTGTTGTACCTATGTTTATTATTGTTATATACCGGCTGTAATTCACGTACCCTTAGTCGAATTTTCTCGACCTAGGTTTCGAGCGAGTCAGTCGCTCTTCCTCGGGAGTGAGGTCAAGCGGTGAGATCGCGATGTTCACTGCGGGCCGCCGCTCGCTGCGCTCGGCTTGATAGCCGGGGTGGGGGCGGACTCGGCGGCGATCGGTAACGGCTGTTCCTTTTCGGTACCGAGGATGCCTGAGATAGCCCGAATGATGTCATCGTCGGTTCTTCATCGCTGCTACTCCTATCGCCAGAAGTACCGTCGCAAACAATGCTGACTGTGTCACACTCTAGACTGACTGACACTTTCTTTTTCGAGGACGCATTAAGAATCGGTTTCCACGCTGACGGCAAGGTCCATCCACTATCTCGGTTGAAATTGGGGTGTCTATTTATCTCAATAGCCTCACGTACTTTTCTAGGTACAAAGAACTTCTCTCTAGCTAGTACGGAGGCTTTATCAAAACGGATAAAGTGGTTTGTGTCCGCGAGATGTGCATGCTCCGCGATGGCGGATCTTGTCGTGTCCGAATTCTTAATGCTCCTTATGTGTTCCGTAAGTCTAGTCGTTATATTGCGTCGAGTTTCTCCCACGTAGCTCTTGCCACAGTCGCATGGTATTCTGTACACGCCCGGAACGTTCAGCTCGTCCTTGTCCTTCGGTGAACGCAGCATCTGTCTAAGATGACCTGGTGGGCGGAAGATCGTCTTGACATCATATTTCCGTCGTAAAAGATATCCGATTCTGTCCGTTACTCCTTTTACGAACGGTAAATAAGCCGGTGATCGATCCGCTACTTGTGGTCGCTTACGTTCACTCTGTTTACACCACCGGCCACATTGTCGCCAGCTGTAGCCATTATCCTCAAGTACCCCCCTCACGTGATTTAGCTCACCATCTAGGTATTGAGGGTCGCATATTCTTAGAGCTCGGTTGATTAATGCTCTGGGTACCGAGGATAAGTGTGCCGGGTGGTGATGCGAGTTGGCGTGTAGATACCTTTCCGTATGAGTTGGCTTTCGATACACTGTATGTGCGAGACTTCCATCTGGCCTGCGGATCACGCGTACATCGAGAAAGGATAAAGTTCCATCACTTTCTTCTTCCACTGTAACTGCGATGTTGCGATGCACTTGGTTCAGATGATCCGCGAAACCAGCTAAACCGTCCTTAGTGATGACCGCAAAGATGTCGTCCACGTATCTCAACCAAACTCTAGGTCTCACAACTGCCGCATTTAACGCCGTATTCTCAAACCACTCCATGAATATATTAGCTACCACTGGAGCTATTGGAGACCCCATCGCCACTCCATCCACTTGAAGAAAATACTCTCCTCTCCACATGAAGTAACCGCTTTTTAGACAGTAATCTATGCACTGTATGTATTCGGTAGGTAGGTCAGAACCTTGAATTATGGTTTTTATAATGTTCATAGTTTCATCTACCGGGACACTCGTGAATAGTGATGCGATGTCAAAGCTGACCATGATCTCCGAGGGCTGTATTCGTATATCTTTTAACAACTGGACGAAATGGTACGAGTCTTTCACAAAAGTATCAGTCTTGCCCGTGTACTGCTGAAGGATGCTTGCCAGGTGTTTGGATAACTTATAAGTCGTGAATTACAGCCGGTATATAACAATAATAATGTTACAAATTCACGATAATTTTAAAATTAAAGTACCTATGTTTGTTACGCGATTACTCCGCCAATTGTTAACCAATTCGAATGATTTTATTTTTCAAGGGGAGGGAACGTCTAAACGGTGGTGCCAATAATAATCATTGAGGAGTATAACCTTACCTTTAACATTATACAAAAATAACCAACGTAAACACCTTAAAATTGTCACTGAAAATTAAACTATTATAATTACTCTTGAATAGGCTTGGTCTTTTAGAAAATTTTATCAAGATCTCAAACTGACTTGCGTGGAATGTGGAGTCGGTTTATGTTATTAAACTATCTTCTTGTTTTATCACCCCTTAACTACTGCAGTGCAGTGTATGGACCGAGACTCTATGCTAAAACAGAGAAAGCTATACAAAGAGTCCAGAACGCATGCGCAAGGTTTTGCTTCAGTATTCCCCGAAGAGAACATGTAACACCATATTTAATTAAAAACAACATATTAAATATGAAAACCAGACGAGAACTCCATTTAGCTTCCATTACCCAAAAGGTTCTATGGAACAAAAAGCCAGAGTATTTGTTCGAGAAATTGACACTAAGGCAAGATACTACCTCTCGGCACACCCGAAGTCAATATCTGCTTGCTTTTTCCCTACCGAAACATAGAACAACTGGGTTCAGAGGTGGCTTCAAATATAGTGCCTCAAAAGTGTGGAATAACATTCCTCCGCCACTGAGAAAGAAGATGAGTCACCCGATATTTAAATTAAAACTTAAGACATTACTTTTTCAACGGAATAAACATGTATTTGAAGCCACTTTTAAGACCAAATAGCCTACAAAAATATACTCACATACGTACACAAACCACACAACTATTAAACGCTCACACATAAACACACCTCACACACATTTCACATACACTCAGACTCGTAAATAGAATTCACCACAACAAATAGTAGTAAGAATGAACGTTGGGTTTTGTTTTTTTTGTCTAATATTATTATTATTATTTTTTTTACATTTGATTTCTTTTCACCTTCTTTTAAATTGTGCTTTTGTTTGTTTGTTCTCTTCATGAATATATCATGTTATGCTAACCCGCTACTACATAATCCTACGCTCGACAAACATCTGAGTTCGAGCAACGGAGTGCACTGAAAACCAGCCCTGCGGAGATTCGTATCTCCGCAGAATTGTGCTGAGTGTACTCCGATTGTCAAAACTATATCTTGTGATTGGAAATGAAATATGTATGATGTGCTCTATTTGTTCTGACAATAAACCAATTTTTTATATTTTTTTTTATTTTATCTTAAGGGCCAGTTTCACCGGTTACTGATAGCGATATTAAGAAGATATCTAACAAAATTTTGACAGCTTTTATACGGCGTTATGTGTCAGTTAGTTAACTGAAACATTATCATAGACTGATAAAATTGGCCCTAATAATTCTATATTATCACAGCGTTAAACTTTCTTACCTACCCATAAAAAAATAATCAATGAAATCAGAGTTCACAATTGATTGACGAAGAATTCTCGCAACAAGCATACAAAAATAATATAAGAAGAATTAAGAATCTCCTCCTATTTTGAAGTTGATTTATAATTGCAAGTTATAGAATCTTATAAGAACACTTCGTTATATTCGTGATCATGGCAGTATAACGTCAATCGAGCATCTCTCAGAGTGCTAATTGAATCCTTGTGACGTATCTATCGGACGGACCTAGGTATCCTGAGGTTTAGTGCTAATTCCACCTAGCTGGCATGTGAGCTACCCGGGGAGAATTGTGGCTATCTCAAAATAGAAGTTACATATGCGTATAATGGATGAAGTGGGTTGATAATTTGGGAAATTAGTGGGTTAAGATCTTTTAATGTAAATTTGAGGAGTATTTTAAACGACTCCACAAAAGGGTAACTTTTGTAAATTGTTAAAAACAATCCAAAATTTCATCGTACCGACGGGACTTGAACCCGCAACCTCCGGAATAAAATGTTCCGGTGCTTTGCCAATTAAGCCCCGGTGCGAAGTATCGTACGAAATTAGTGGATTGCATTTGTTAACCCAATTATGCATTGGTGGCATAGGGTAATTTTTAATAGGTGGTAGGAGCATATTATATCGATGTTCCGCCTAACTTGCTCGTAAAAAGCTTACCACCATCAAGGAGGAAATCAACCGCCATAACGTTACGGTGTTCCGGCAGCATACAGCCCTTGAGAGTCAGACCATTCTAGGTAAAGCGTATTCACCACCTTCGAAAAAATAATCGGTTACCGCCATTCGAGATAGTCATTCTAAACGCCGTGATGACTATGAGCGATTTTGAGAGTAAAAAATTAGTTTTTTGAATTTCAAGTTTTCTTAGTAAGGATGTTTTTTTTTTACTTCTTTAATAAATGTATGGTATCAACTATCAACCATTTTTTAAATGTAGTCAACTAATATATCAACCTAAAATATCAGCCTATTATTGAGGGAAAGTATTTATATTCATTCGTATATTGTTAGGAAAGCAGATACAAGTAGAATATAAGTACGGACCCTACACTAATCAGGATTAGCGCCAACTAGAACAAATGACCTCTGTTTGTGAAGTAAAGCCTCGGAAACGGAAATATATTGTTTTGTAGTACTTGAAATATAGTAACGCTGGCTTGGTACTTACTAATGAGACATGTAACGTATTTTTTTTGATAATTCCTTGATCCTCCAACATGATTGGAGTCTTTTCTACGTTTCTCTTTTGCCAATTCTATTACCTAGTCTACTTGCTTTACTCTTATTTTTAATCTATTTTACAGGTTTACAATAAATGCATACATATGTTTTTCTTACAAGCTTATCTAGTTTTTATCTATGGTTATATTCCATATACATGATGGTATATCCTTATTTTTACTTTTTAGTTTTAATACCTATTTGTATATATCTAATAACCTGAACGTATTGGGGAAACTTTAGGACGACGAGGACGGTGGTTCAAATCCGGCCATGCAATATTTTCGTAAATCGTATACAATTAAAAACCGGTCAAGTGCGAATTAGACTCGTGCACTGAGGGTTTCTCTGCGGGATCGAATCCGGAACGAAGTAATAAGCCAGAGGACCAAAGTGATTGACATAGCTCAGCGGATTAGCAAACTGAAGTGGCAGTGGGCTGGTCATATCTGCTATTTGCTGTCACTCTGATATTTAGCAGAGGGCACAGCGTGATGGGGCAGGGCAGGCTCGGTGGTGGAAGCCGCCCAGTGGTAAGGCCGAGCATATGCTTGAGCCAAGTGGCGGGGCTGGTGACGGCCGCAAGATGGCTGCTTGCATGCTTCTATCATGCGAGCCGGACGTTGGACGGTGTGCGAGAAGGGGTAGGTGCCTTTTGCACACCTGTCATGTGAAGGAGGGTGTGGTAAGTTTGAGGAGAAGACTAGCCACACTCCTGTTAGGCTAAGTGGGTCCGATATACTCGGGCCGAGAGGTGGGGCCGGTGACGGTCGTCCAGTAGAGTCTCGCATGCCATTGGGATGCGAGTCGAATAGCGGACGGTGTGCGAGTAGGGGTATTATAATGTAAATTTCTATTACGTTACCAAAATATGTGGACAGCGACATATCACAGGTGGTAGGAGTATGACGTCGATGTTTCGCTTGACTTGCTGCCAAAAAATTAGCTCCCTATCATCAACGAGAAAATCTGCCGCCATTACCTAACAGTGTTCAGATAGCACACATTTTTTTTTTTTTTAAAGATAGCACACAACCCTTGAGAGTGAGACCTAGGCCTTGCGTGTTTACCTCGACCTCGTATTACGACCACATCATCGCTTACTACCAGCCGGAATAGTGATCATACGCAAACCAATAAAAAAAACTCCATAAATACGTGTAGGTAGTGTGATTTAATTTCCCTTGCTATAGATAAATATATATAATAAAATATATGTAAGATATAGATAAATAGATATTACCCATTTATTTATTAAAAACTCCCTATCAATAGGTTCTTCTACAAAAGGTTGCTACAGCAACAGCTGTAATATAATTAGCAACCCACACAAACAACTATATGAATTTACCAAAGGCCTTGGCGGAATACAAATGGTAACTTAGGTACATATGAGTACAAGAAATCAATACAATAAACTTAATATAACTTTGGAGAGTTCGTGAGGAATCAATCAAGTTATCATATAGTAAGTTGGTCGGAGAAATTCAGATCAATTGAGATGGATGAGGTTTTCTAAACTTTATAAAACTAGAACTACTGAATTAGACTGACTATTCGATACGTATTTGTATTTTCAATAATTCAGAAGCTCGCTATTTGCATATTCATTTTTTTAGACTTGCTATCTTACCTGATATTAACCGTCGATGCAGTTGAAGACGGAATCGGTATAGGTACTCCAAAATACCTCATATAGAAAACAAATAACGGCCAAGTGCGTGTTGGGCCACGCACAGTGTAGGGTCCCGTAGTAGTATTATATTTAAATTAATAATGATAATAATGATTTATTTTAAGGATTTTATATTTGGTACAAAATATAAAATCCTTAACCCTTTGGTTAAAAATAAAGGCGGACCGTTATATCGGCGCCGAGGGGCAACATTGCCGTGGATAGCTAAGGGTGTTGAGAGGTGTGCTGCACTTTCACTAAACGCTACTAGCGGCTTTATGCCTTTAACACTTCCACCCTGGAGCTTAGGTCTTAGCTCTTGCGATTCCCACCACCTGCCGGCCGTTCAAGGCAAGCCGGAGGTCAGAGGGTCTCATTTAGCCCTCATGGGATAGGGGTACGCGGTGTCGCCACTCACCGTCGGCTCGCCACAAAGCCGCCCGTGCGGGTTTATTATTATTAATAGCCCTAAGTGTCCTATTGTTGAGCAAAGGCCGCCCCCCATGACTTCCACGCATCTCTATCCTGTGCTATTGTAGACCAGTATTCGCTAAAGGCGTCGAGCTCATCTCGCCATCTTCTACGTGGTCTGCCGCGCCGCCGATTAGCTGTATCAGGGCGCCACTTAGTGGTGATTTTGGCCCACAGCTGGTCCGACATGCGGCAGATGTGGCCAGCCCAGTTCCACTTTAGCTTGGCGGCTTTCTCAGCAACGTCAACAATTTGGGTTCTGGTGCGTAGCTCGGTGTTTTGGAACATTAATAAATAATGTTATTATCTCAATCATAAATTACATAAAATCACATTGCAAATTGTCAAAAAAATAATATCAATAAAACATAATCATTAAAAACCATATAAACCTTGTCATAATAAATTTTAATGTCAAATTTCTATTGAATAAAAGGAAAAATAATAGTAATAATACTATTATCTTTATAATACTACTAGCGACCCGCCCCGGCTTCGCACGGGTGCAATGCTGATACTAAATTAAATACACTACAGAAAAACTATGAACGTTGTATATAAAAACATAGCGGCCCGCTCCGACTTTGCACGGGCATAAAATATATATGCCTATGTCACTCAATGAAAACATGATTAAAATCGATCCAGTATTTTTGATTCATTCATTACTTCCCTTGGCCTGCACGCATTAAATTTGGAGTAAAACAATTCCTCTTTCCCTATACTTACTATGAAGATTTCCTGCTATCTTTGGAATATCTAAATTCATACAATTTTTATTACATTACACATTTTTACTTATTTACTTTTTACATTTTTACCTAGGTATTTATTTTATTTTTACAACAATTAATATATTACAGGATGTCTTTATACACAACGTTCACAGCTTTCTTGTCATTAGACAATACAAACATGTTTTCTCTTGAGGTTACTCTTGAAAGAGCGACATACAGTTGGCCATGTGAAAAAAAGTCAACGCTCAAATCTAAGCCTGCAACGTTGAAGGTTTGACCTTGCGTTTTATTAATGGTCATTGCAAAAGATGTACAGTTTTGAAAGACTGTATATAGTAATTATGAGAATGTAACATATCTTGCAGAGATCTAATTAAATCTCTATCAATTGGTTGTGCAAAACTTGAACACCGCGTAGATGCTTGTGTGTCTGGATCTGCAATAAAATATATTTGCAGAAATTTGTGATCATCGGGTCGAAGTGGTAGCAAGCTCCCAGCTAAGTGGTACACTTGCCCTTGAATTTTAAATGTAGGCATGAACCCACGCTCAACGACTTGCTTACTCTTAAAAGACGTCATTTGAAATGCGTTATTATAACGGCGTATATTGCGCATGAATTGTTTGGATTTCTGATGATCACCCGTAAGAAGAGAGTGAAGTGGTTCAGGTGGAGGGAGAATTTCTTCTAATTTGACTTTTCCTTGTAAGCAACACATGCCTTTTGATTCGTCCTTGAATTTCAATGCCAAGCAATATTCACATACTACTGACATAGTACCTATTGATACTATACGATCGTCCTTGTAAGAAATCGAAGGATCGTAATTCATGGCAGAATTTTCTTTATTTACCCATGAATTAGTAACTCGTGCTGATGATTCTCTGGCTCTCTGTATTCGATGTCTATCCCTATCTCGACTGCGGCGAACCTCACGCTCTACTGAAGATTCTCTCTCTCTATCAGCTCTATATCTATCCCTAAGCTGACTGAGTCGAGCCTAACGCTCTACTGACGATTCTCTATCTCTCTGAACCGAATGCCTATCTCGATCCCGGCTGCGGCGAACCTCGCGCTCTATTGAAGATTCTCTCTCTCTCTCTCAGCTCTATATCTATCCCTAAGCTGACTGAGTCGAGCTTCACGTTCACGTTGACGATTCTTCATCTCTTTGTGAACGTACTCTTTTAGCATTCACTGAACTACGACCTATGTTCGAACGACGACGTCTTCCAGACATGACTTTATAATTTCTGAACAAAGTTGACTCAGTTCTAGACTTATGTATGATTACCTACCTATGAACAAATTGCCATATTATTAGTACCTATGTGCCGCAGTAAAAAACATCTAAATACTTACCATTCAGACACAAATGATAATCAACAATCATAAAAAACAAAAGATATTTATTCTATTCTTTTCTTTTTTTTTACTGAAATAACTTAAACTACGATTTTAATGAAATCAACTTAAAATACGATTTTAATTAAATTAAAAACACCTAAAAAATAATTTGCCATGCGTGTGACTAAAAACAAAAGATAATCTACAATCATCAAGAACAAAAGATAGCTATATTCCATTAAGTTTTTTTTCTGAACTTACTTAAGATTTTTGAAAATAATTTCCTTATTATTAAATGAATTGATTATTATATATATATATTTATCGTAACTTATAATTATTAACTGATACGTTGTCGCGCTGAAAAGCACGTTTTTATCAAGTACTGTTATTTTCCTCGCTACAGAGCTCCGATAATAAACGCGTCCGATTGCTGCTAAATTCAAAGTGCTACAGGGAGAACCGCGGCCTCCGACGCGCTATTTATAGGCATGCCTCCCCGCACTGCCCCGTCCGACCGGTACCGCCCGCCGCAAACGCAAATTTTAAATTTGTAATATCTCCGAAAATATTTGTTTAATTTACATGCTGTAAGGAACCATATTGATCTATATTAATTGCACACTGTATTTAAGGTACTTAATTTGATAAGGATTAATGCCGTATTGCTTAAAATAGCTTCGTAAATAAGCCATTTTTTCACGTAAAAAGTAAACAATAAAAATGGTTAATGTGGGTTATCCCTAAAAGATAAACATATACCATCGCGGACTTTTTTGTAGATCTTTTTATGGTGTACAATACTGTAGTACGTTAATTTGATCTAACTCGTAGGGTTTAGGCAGCGTTTTTGCTAAATTGCTAAATAAGCCCAAAAAAATAGGTTAATTTACGACATCACGTTAGAAACCTCTAATATTAGCAATGTTGCCTTAGTATATGATGCATGTATTATACATATAAACCTGCCTCTTGAATCACTCTATCTATTGGAAAAAACCGCATCAAAATCCGTTGCGTAGTTTTAAAGATTTAAGCGCACATAGGGATATAGGGACAGAAAAGGCGACTTTGTTTTATACTATGTAGTGATAGTGATGATGATGATACAGAATGGTATCTAACCAAGCTGACAAAAGAATTTTTTAATTTTTTCCTTTTGCTTAAACCATCTGTATAACTCCGTTTAACTAACAACGCAAACTTATTAAATTCCCTCTAGATACACTGAAAATAAGTGAAGCAAATATTCCATTTATTTTTATTTTTATTTATTCTATAATACTATAATCTTTGTCCTGACATACTGACTCACTGACAGACAACGCACAGCCTAAACCGCTGCTCGCAGAGACTTGAAATTTGAAGGGTATATTTGTCTTAGTACGTAAAGGTGTACTAAGAAAGGATTTTTCAAAATTCACCCCTTAAGGGGATGAAATGGGGGTTCAAAGTTTGTATGTTGAAATAAGATTAGATAGTCTTTTCTATCCGAAACTTCACACAAGTGCTTCAGTAAAAAAATAAGTAAATACGTGTTTCAGGTTTTTTTGAAATTCCTCCCCTAAGAGGGTGAAATGGGGTAACAAAGTGTGAAAATTAACATTTTTTCGGATTGCGCTAAAACTTGGCATGCAGATAATGATTACAACGTTAGTTACCTTTGTAAAAGGATTTTTCAAATTTCACCCCTGAAGGGGATGAAACGGGGGTTCAAAGTTTCTATGGAGAAACATTATTAGATAGTCTTTTCTATTCGAAACTTCACACAAGTGCTTCAGGACATAAATAAGTAAATACGTGTTTTAGATTTTTTCAAAATTCCACCCCTAAGAGGGTGAAATGGGGTAACAAAGTCTGAAAATCAATATTGTTTCGGATTGCGCTGAAATTTGGCATGCAGATAGTTATTACGACGTTAGTTATCTCTGAGAAAGGATTTTCCAAAATTCACCCCTGAAAGGGATGAAACGGGGGTTCAAAGTTTGTATGGAAAAACAAGATTAGATAGTCTTTTCTATCCGAAACTTCACATAAGTGCTTCATTAAAAAAATAAGTAAATACGTGTTTCAGGTTTTTTTGAAATTCCCCCCCTATGAGGGTGAAATGGGGTAACAAAGTGTGAAAATCAATATTGTTTCTGATTGCGCTGAAATTCGGCATGCAGATAGTTATTACGACGTTAGTTTCGTCTGAGAAAGGATTTTCCAAAATTCACACTTGAAGGGGATGAAACGGGGGTTCAAAGTTTGTATGGAAAAACAAGATTAAATAGTATTTTCTATTCGAAACTTTATACAAGTGCTCCATAAAAAAAAGTAAATACGTGTTTCATGTTTTTTCTAAATTCCACCCCTAAGAGGGTGAAATGGGGTAACAAAGTGTGAACAACAATATTGTTTCGGATTCCGCTGAAATTTGGCATGCAGATAGTTATTACGACGTTAGTTCCCTCTGAGAAAAGATTTTCCAAAATTAACCCTCGAAGGGGATGAAACGGGGGTTCAAAGTTTGTATGGAGAAACAAGATTAGATAGTCTTCTCTATCTGAAACTTCACACAAGTGCTTCAGTAAAAATTAGGTAAACACGTGTTTCAGGTTTTTTTGAAATTCCACACCTGAGAGGGTGAAATGGGGTAATAAAGTGTGAAAATCTATATTATTTCGGATTGCGCTGAAATTTGGCACGCAGATAGTTATTAAGACGTTAGTTCCCTCTGAGAAAGGATTTTCCAAATTAACCCTCGCAGGGGATGAGACGGGGGTTCAAAGTTTGTATGGAGAAACAAGATTAGATAGTCTTTTCTATCCGAAACTCCACACAAGTGCTTCAGTAAAAAAATAAGTAAATACTTGTTTCAGGTTTTTTTGAAATTCCACCCTTAAGAGGGTGAAATGGGGTAATAAAGTGTAAAATCAATATTGTTTCGGATTACGCTGAAATTTGGCATGCAGATAGTTATTACGACGTTAATTCCCTCTAAGAAAGGATTTTCCAAAATTAACCCTCTAAGGGGATGAAACGGGGGTTCAAAGTTTATATGGAGAAACAAGATTAGATAGTCTTTTCTATCCGAAACTCCACACAAGTGCTTCAGTAAAAAAATAAGTAAATACGTGTTTCAGGTTTTTTTGAAATTCCACCCTTAAGAGGGTGAAATGGGGTAATAAAGTGTAAAATCAATATTGTTTTAGATTACGCTGAAATTTGGCATGCAGATAGTTATTACGACGTTAGATCCCTCTTTGAAAGGATTTCCCAAAATTAACCCTCGAAGGGGATGAAACGGGGGCTCAAAGTTTGTACGGAAAAACAATATTAGATAGTCTTTTATATTCGAAATTTAACACAAGTACTTAAGTAAGTAAATACGTGTTTCAGGCTTTTTCGAAATTCCACCCCTAAAAGGGTAAAGTGGGGTAACAAAGTCTGAAATCAATATTGTTTCGGATTGCGGTGAAATTTGCCATGCAGATAGTTATTTTGACTTAGGTATTCGCTAAGAAAGAATTTTTCATAATACTCTCTTTAAGGGGATGAAGCGGGGGCTCAAAGTTTGGATAGTCGTTTTATTCGACATTTCACACAAGTACTTCTGTAAATAAATTAGTATATACGAGTTTCAGACATTTTCAAAATGCCACCCTAAGAAGATAAACTGGGGTAACAAAGTCTAAAAATGAATATTGTTTCGGATTGCGCTGAAATTCAGAATGCAGATAGTTATTATGACGTAGGTATCCGCTCAGAAATGATTTTCTGAAAATTCCTCCCGGATACTGAACGGGGATTCAAAGTTTCTATGGCGAAACAAGATGGGATAAAGTACGTGTTGTAGGATTTTTCGAAATGGGGTAGGTAACAAAGTCAGTAAATTTAGGGTTTTATAAATATGAATCCCGAATTGCCTTAGTCACGCGATAACATGAAAACGGGTGAACCGATTTGGCTAATTCTTATTTGATGTGTTTAATGATAGAATCGTTTTTACAAAAGAAAAGTTTTAAGTAAATAAAAGAAGGTTTTAACGCGGGCGAAGCCGCGGGAAACTCTAGTTTTTCATAAGAAAATGACATTAAATGTTTGTTGATGTCTTGTCTGAATCTTTAATTAAAATAATTCCAATGAGATAATTTATTCATTAAAATGTATCATTAAGATATTCTTGTACACTGTAGTAAGCTTTACTGGTCAATAATTGCTTTAACTTATGTCTAAAGAAGATGTGAACATTGAAACAGAGTATGTAATCTTTAGGCAGATGAATAAATATTTTGGGCGCCATACAAAATACACTCTTATCGTATTGTGCAGTTCTACACGGAGGAAAACAGATTTTCATATTGTGCCGCCTACTTTTCAGTTGTTTAAATAGTGATTTGTGTGTGAATACAAAATTTACCATCTCATAAATATATAAACACGGTAATGTCGAAAACTTTAAATTTATAAAATGTGATTTGCAGGAATCTGTAGGCCGAAGTTTGCATATTGCTCTTACGCACCTTTTCTGAGCTATAAATGCGGTTTCTCTATACACTGAGTTTCCCCAGAAGATAATAACCATATCTTAATGTCGACTCCACATAACCATAATACGCAGTAATTTGAGTAGATTGGTTCACAACTTTGCTGAGCATATAAAGCGCATAAGAAAATTTATTTAATTTATTACAAACGGTTTCTACAAGTACTCTCCAATCTAAGTTACCACTTAGATGCAACCCTAAAAACTTCGTATTATCAACTATATTAATTCTTTTTTTTTGTTATATTGAATGTTGAATGCCTAACTCCTTATTGGATCTATATTAGAAATGTCATAATATGTGTTTTATTTTAATTAATTAATACATTATTAGATCGAAGCCAGTTTATCACAGTATTGAGCGTACGAAATGGTTTGTTCTAAATCAGATGCAGACATGCTATCAAACATTATTGTACTATCGTCTGCAAATAAAACCATTTGTTGATTGATAGCTCTAGGAAGGTCATTCACATATATAAGGAATAGAAGAGGCCCGAGCACACTACCTTGGAGCAACCCTTACGAAACATGTCTGAATCCGAAAGAATAAATTGTTTGTTAGAAAGTCTTTTGATTTATTCTAGTGATCTGTGTACATTGTCTTCTGTTACTCAAATAAGATTTTAGAAGTTTGAGAACGTGGCCTCTGACTCCATAGCTTTCAAGTTTACCCAACAAAATATCATGATTGACATAATCAAAGGCCTTTGTCAAATTCATACAAAGAGCCGAACTATAGTTTTTTTTATTAAGGTTACTCATTATTGCCTGAAGGAAATTATAGACTGCTTAATTTATAGTTTTATTTTTTCGAAAGCCTACTTGTTCATTTGCAAACGATTGTTTGGTTTCGAAAAAATTGTACAAACTGTTATAAATAACCTTTTCAAAAAATTTTGCAAACACCGGTATCAATGGTTTTATACAAGTTATTTTTAGCTTGTCTGGAAAGATGCCGAATTCAATACATAAATTAATAATATGAATCAATATTGGTGATACAAAAATAGAAACTGCTTTTAATATCTTGGTATTAACTTCGTCATAAACAGTACTTTTAATGTTTTTCAAGGAGTGAATCATTTTATTAATGTCATGTGCAGTAGTAGGGTGCATAAATATGGACAGAGAGGAATTATTCGAGTTTAAAAATTTTAGATTGTCCTTATTAATTACATCAAATAGATATATCTGAAAAATAGTTATTAAATGATGTTGCTATGGTTATCGCATCATCGACAACTTTGTCGGCGTAATTGATATACACACTCCTACAAAATTGTCTAGTACTAACGGTCTCTTAGCAAAACCTTGAACAGACAGACAAACGGACACGATGAAACTTATAAGGGTTCCTTGTCAGGACTAAAAAACTCTAAAAATGTTAAGTTTTCTTCTTAAATTACCACATCTACATATAAAATTATCCGTCCTTCTTGAAGCAATTTAACAATTCGCTCACGTCCCGATACCATTGCAATTGTATCGACTACAGAGTTTGTATTGACAGGTGATACAACTCAAAATTTGATCCAGTTATAATTTAGATAGCGTTAACTTACGAGTACCTACCTATAGTACGTGACTTACTTACCGATGGAGGGTTACATTGTCTTTTGTCGAACAAACAATGTACAACTTTAAATATTATGTTTCTTTGAAGTGTTACATACTTTATATTTTTGTTGTGTTAAACACAATCCAAAATTTCATCGTACCGACGGGACTTCCCGCGAAGATAATTATCCCGCTAACAATTTACAAAAACTGTAAACTTCGTTTGATTCTTTGTTTGTAAATTCTTTATTGCACAAAAACAAGTACAAAATTAGGACTTAAGGCACACCCCAGACACTCGACTAAATCCCCTTACAAAGCCGCGCATTAACGACCTATTACACAGACACTACACACATGTAGTTTTTCTACACGCGCACTTGTGTGCGTGAAGTCTACGGATGTCACGGTTAGAACCTTCTTTTGAAGTCGGTTTGGACTTGCTAGCGAGTACTTCGCTATGGTTTCAAAAGTATAGAAAATACAATTTTTCTCATTTACTCTACGCGATACGCCATTATAAAGAAAGTTATCTCACTGCGAACAAAGACCGATAATCCACGGATAGGTACGCGTTCGAGTGAAACAGTTGCGAAAGTTTTTGCAAACTAAAATCTTCTATTGTATTTGATTACGTTATTTGAATAGTGCAGAGTTAGGTAGGGACATTTCATACAAGTTACTTGATTAGAAAAAGTTACAAAGATAAATTATATACCAACTGTATAACTAATACTTCAAGTGGCGGCTTTTAGGTTAAGTTCTATTGGTGGTAATTAAGTTCTAGCGGTGGTCTACTCTCGGGCCGAGAGTAGACCACCGCCATCCGAGGTAAAGAAGACAAATGGATCTTGGTACCTTACACTTAGTAGGTAGGTATGTGTAAGTTACCAAGAACAATTAACCTCTTTTTATCCTTAGGGAATCTATGTAAACACCCATCTTTGTCACTTTTATTTGACAAACAGCCATAAACAGCACAATAATATCGTTTAAAAACTAAAAAACAACCGACTTCAATGCCGCGCTATTCATTTTCAGTACCAATTTTGAGATGTTTATCTCAATATCTCTGGAGATACTTATCACACCTCGATAAAATTACCATGGTACCACACTTGGGATATCTTCTTTCGAACAAAAAAATAATAATCGAAATCGGTTCATAAACGACAAAGTTATCCGCGACCAAACATTTAAAAAAAAATAAAAAAAAAATAAAAAAATATATACGGTCGAATTGAGAAACCTCCTCCTTTTTTTGAAGTCGGTTAAAAATACCTCATTATCAAGCGTATAGCCCATAGAATAAAGTAATACGAGCCGCCTGTACACAAACTAGAGATGATAAATATAACTATCAACCATTAAAATAAACTAATATTCAAAATTAACCATAATAACGTATATTAATTATAAATACGAATAAAAATATTATATCAACTTCAAATGATAATGACCTCACATTGCGAATCACGAAGTAACCCATTTTATACACTTAAATTTAAGCTTTAAACGGTAGCGTATAAGGAATATATTCGGACATTGATATATTATACGATGACCGGAGTGAAGTTCGAACATGTTATTTTCAACCATATAAAATATTTTATAAGTTAACTGCATTCGATTGTATGCTCTATTGGCCTCAAAATAAAGCACTGTAATAATGTATTCGCCGAGTCGATGTTTCCGATATTTTTATTCTTAACAAAGTGAAGTGATATTTTAAACAATAAACTTTTGTGTATGGAATCAGTTAATGCTATTAGTACTCTCTGTGGTTATGGTTAGTTTTTTTAGATAATAAAGTTGTTGTTGTTGTACAATTACTTATTTTCTGTTGTTGTATAGTGGAAAACTAGTTTGTTTATAAAAATACTGAGACGGACTGCCAAACCTACTCGAATAATATTAACTAATATTTTTAACCAATAAAATTATCCATTTTTAGAGTTCCGTACCCAAAGGGTAAAACGGGACCCTATTACTAAGACTCCGCTGTCCATCTGACTGTCTGTCGTCTGTCTGTCTGTCTGTCCATCTGTCACCAGGCTGTATCTCATGAACCGTGATAGTTAGACAGTTGAAATTTTCACAGATGATGTGTTTCTGTTGCCGCTATAACAAGAAATACTAAAAACAGATTAAAGTTAAATATAATAGAGGGTCCCCATACAAGAAACGTGTTTTTTTCGGCATTTCACACCATCTATGAACGATTAGTTAGGTAAACGTCCCATAGATGGCGTTATATTGAAATGTCGATCTCTAACACCTTTGTTAGACGTTAGATGGCGTTATAATATAAGCAATAAAATGTTTATTAATTATTAATTTTTGATGGTGAAAATGATAGTGGTATTTTTTGCTCGATCTTATAAAATACTGTAGTGTGGTACGGAACCCTCAGAGTGCGAGTCCGACTTGCACTAAGCCAGTTTATTTTTTATCAATTAACTGTTAACCATTAAAATGTTTCAAACATTATTGCCATCTTTAGCACAAACTGCAACATAGTAACTATTTTATATTCTGTGTTGGACGGCCAGCCAGTGCTGTACGACACAATATTCTGCGTCTTGCTCGCACGATCGAGCAACAGCTGTGCCGTGTTGTAAGAATTTTTAAACGTGAAAGTTCTTATGTATTATTTTGTTTATGAAAATGAATTCTAAAATACGAATATATAGGTAGGTACACAAATATAAGTGTATATATAAATAAATAGAGCCTACGTAAATTTGAACCTCCTGTGTCTACTTGTTCCACGGAAACATTAATACATAACAAGGTAATAATAATAATATAATATTATTATATTTCTGTTACTGGTACCCAACATACATTTATGAAGTTGATGTTCTTCTCCCCGTGAGTAGTATTTGTTCTGTAGTCGTCCGCGTGTGGCGTCCTTGCTCACGTTAGCTCCTCGACAGCTCCAGAATCGGTGGCGAGGTGAGGAAGCCCTGATTGGAGGGGGGAACAGAGTGTCCGTTCTATACGAAGTATTATAATCTTTTTAAGGCAAGGCCACACCACTGCGATCTGGGGCGTGGGCACGGGTGCGATCTACTTTTCAATCGTCGATTTTCAAATGTCTGATAGCCGTAGTATAATTATTCCTATTTTTGTGGATACAACCAGTCGGTACAAATACTACTGCGCTATATGAAAGCGCCCGCGCTAATAGATAAAAAAATAATCAAATTAAATAATATTGTTGTCACATATATTTACACGACAACATAGTTGCTGTTGCGTCCCGCACCGCATGATAGTTTGTAACGGCAGAGATTATATAATAGTTACTACGTAATAGATATTTCACTCCCCTACAAAAACACCATACTAACGCTTATTTCAGACAATACAAGTAAAATGTGTCTAAGGCGCTCGACATAGCCACAGTTTTACAATCATATAGCACATAAATAATTAAAACAAAAGCAACAAATTTTCAATTTAAATGAATACTATTAATTGATACGATACCTACAATATTTATTTTGTATAAATTAATAATACCCCCTCTATACATAGTTATTTAGTAAAATTGAGTTGAAGATAAAAAATGACTTCAAGCTTTGTGAAAAAAAAATACTACCGGCATCATTAATATTTGGTATGTAGGCAACGATCTTCTCTATTTATAAATTAAGGTTAGTAAGTACATACGCATCGCGTCGCTATTATCTTGTGTGAACCAGAGTTTACACTACTAATAAGTTTATTTGATATAGATACCTACCTACCTACGCTTCGCAGGCTAGGGCCTTAGACCATTCAAAAAGGACAAGCCTCGCATGAGCATACCCCTCTGCCAAGGTACAAGACTAACCAGTCTTACGCGTTTATAAAAAAACTGGCCAAGTGCAAGTCGGACTCGCACTAGTAGGGTTCCGTACCACACTACAGTATTTTATAAGATCGAGCAAAAAAGACCACTATCAGTTTTCGCCAGCAAAAAATAATAATTAATAAACATTTTATTTCTTATAACGCCATCTAACGTCTAACAAAGGTGTTAGGGATCGACATTTCAATATAACGCCATCTATGGGACGTTTACCTAACTAAGCGTTCATAGATGGTGTGAAATACCGATAAAAACACGTTTCTTGAATGGGGACCCTCTATTATTTTTAACATTATTCTGTTTTTAGTATTTGTGTTATACCGGCAACAGAAATACATCATCTGTGAAAATTTCAACTGTCTAACTATCACGGTTCATGAGATATAGCCTGGTGACAGACGGACAGACAGACAGACAGACAGACAGACAGACAGACAGACGGACAGCGGATTCTTAGTAATAGGGTCCCGTTTTACCCTTTGGGTACGGAACCCTAAAAACTAGCCCTGCGAGGAGCTTCTCAAAAATGCCAACCTGTGCAGTTAGCGTGTGTGACAAGAAATCAAACACCTTAAATCTCCAAAAAGATGGTGTAACATTTCATATCTGAATGTTTTTTTGTTGAATTAATGATTATTTTTAATACTATAATTACAAATTGTTTTTTAAAGTTGAGGTTATAGAACATCGATTCTATAATCGATTTTATGAAACAGATTGCATTATCTATGATTTACTTATTCTTCTTTTAACGCTGCTTGGGGTTTATATTTTGAACCGTAATGATACAATAGAAGAGTATATATATTTGAGCTACCCATAGAGATGAGATAATCTTTACATATTACTCAGTGTCGATATCGATAAAAGTTACCATTGATTCAGTGGGTCGAACTATGATTATGTCATACTAAACTATACCGACCCATTCTTAGAGTTCCGTTGTAAAATAAGGAACCCTTTTAGTTTTGTTGTGTTATTCCGGGATTGGGTCGACAGTGCTGAAATTTAGTACACATTATAGAATGTCGTATCCGCTACCAGGCTCCAGGGAACATTGACCGTTATGAAAGATTTTTTAATCCCGTTTATTAGAAAAGCGATGGTTGGTTTCTCAATAAGTGCGCGTAAAATAGGTCTTGTCCGTGGGGGGAAAAGTGATTTTTTAATTTTTGGCTTATGAATGTTCCCTGTAATAGTGCCCTGTCTAAGGAGGTTCATGATATGCTTTAATTAGCTTGGTATGTATGTTTGTATGGCATTTTTGAACTTGATTATAATCCCTTTTAAAACGTCGGATTAAGAAACCTATCACACTTATCAAGAACCGGTGACAATGCAATAACCTAAATATTTTGTCCCACTATCCCAAATACTATGATTATCAGGATTAGCGATTTTTTATATCCCGGTAGTGTCTTTGTGCGTTTTTTTAAAGACGTGTTTCACTAAATCACATTTTTTTGAAACATAGAGGTGCGTGTAATAGTATATTAGTAATATACTAGTTACTAAAAATAGTTTATTAGTAGTAAATATCAGTGTAGCAGTAATAGTCGTTAAACTTGGGTCTTGGATAATTTTATACCAAATACAATTCTTAGAATTAAACCTTTGAAGTGAAAAAGACGAAGTACCTAGTTGCTTGTCTATAACGGGTAAAGACTTGCATTGAATAACGGGCTACTACGGAATCCTACACCGCGCGTGGCCCGACACGCACTTGGCCGGTTATTTTTAATGTTAATAAAATTATATATTTTTTCACTGCTAACACGTCTAAATGGTAATTTAAATTACTATGATAAAGCACAAATCTATAGTTTTTCAGTAAAGTGTACCACAAAAGTGTTCAGGTTGTGGGATAGTGTTAAGGCTCGCTTCGTTCGCCCTGATTGTTTTTTTAAATATTTTTTTCTTCATATTTATTTTTAACGTTTTAGTAGGTAGATATATATACCGAGATCTACCTACGTGCCTACTACCTAAGTACTTGATAGAGGGCGTGATGTTTTAAAATATTTAAAAGATATTTGATGTGATTATGGGTAAAGTGATCTTCAAGGAAAATCAATCGACTCGGTGGAACTCGGTGGAGTTATGTTGTTTTATCACAGAGAAGCCGTTGACACCTTCCGTCTCCATCATCAACCAGTTCCACGGTACCATATCATTGTATTGTCACCGAAGATACATAAGTACATCAAATTTGAGTCCAATCGAACATTGGGAAGTGGGTCTAATTTAGCTTCCAAGATTCCACCCGAACATTCATACATACATACAAATACACATACATACATTTCAAGTTAAATAAAATCTTGTAATTTAAGATCGTTTTAAAAACTAAAAAGAACCGACTTTAATGCCGCGCTATTAATTTTCGGTACCAATTTTGGGGTGTTTATCTCCATATCTCTGAAGATACTTATCAGACCTCGACAAAATTACCATGGCAACTCACTTGGGATATCTCCTTTCTAACAAAAAAAGAATAAATAAATAAAAATTTATTCATGAAATAGGCATTAGTTACAACATGGGTATTGGAAAACCCTGGTACCTAACCTAGGTTCTAAGACCCGTAATATAGGCTACCAGTTCTCTTCAGTCATATGAACCAGAGCTTGTGCCTAGTGATGTACAATAATTAATTACCTTAATTTAAGTTATTTTACAATTTATACATTTCAGATAGTTATATTTATTTATGTTAATTGTTATTCTAATTTATTTATAATTTATAGATTTTTTTTAAGTACTAGGATATTTTAATACAAACATAGTTCTTCGTATTTTCAGTTAGTTGTTGTGTGTGTGGTGCTAGTAAGAGTGTGTGAATCTGAGAATGTAAAACACATGCTCACACTAACTCAAACACGCACACATACACACACACACACACACACACACACACACACACACACACACACACACACACACACACACACACTTACACTCATGTAAGTGTGTGTGTGTATGTGTGTGTGTGTGTGTGTGTGTGTGTGTATGTGTGCGTGTTTGAGTTAGTGTGAGCATGTGTTTTACTGTATTGATGTAAGCAGGTTTTCAGTTGCAGTATAGTCCATTGTTATGAGGTATTCATATATTTTTTTCTTAGCTTTGTAGGTTGTTAAACAGTGGATGTTGATATTTTTGTTTATTTTATTGTATAAAAAAGGACTCAGAAAATTAAGGAACTTTCGCGCAAATGCTGTATTATTTTTACATAGTATTTGGCAAACATTATGAGAAGCTCGTTTGATTAAAGTTGGGTCATATTCTACTTGTTTATGTTGGAATACCACAGCTTGCTGTATATAAAGTTGTCTGACTGTTAATACTTGACAATCACGATAGAGGTCGCAAGAGGGATATCTCAAAGGCAGGCTCCTGCTGCATTTGAGTAGACCCCTTTGCGCCCGTTCTAGAGTCATTAAGTGTGTTTTGCTGGAGCCGCCCCAAGCAGTAATGCAGTATGTGATTAAGGACTGACACAATGAAAAGTAGAGCATCTTTAAAATATCCCACTCTGCACTATCTCTTAAATTTCGGAAAACTGCTGTGAGTCGGCGAACACGCTTAGACATTTCATTTATGTGAGGAATGAAGGTAAATTTGCTATCAATTGTGATACCAAAATTTTTTATTGATGCAACTCTCTCCAACGCAAGACAATCGCACGTGTGTGGATTAATTTCCTGACAAGATGCTGTTTTGTGTCCAAGTAAAGAAAAATTATTATTCAGTTGTTGCCCTCGTATGTTAAAGGTGATGTATTTGGTCTTTTCCACGAATAAAGTAAGGGTGTTATTCCTAAGCCAAGAGGAGATCTGATTAAATGCATTCTGTGTAGCCCTAAATACTTCAACCCAACTCTCACCCTTGATTATTATGACTGTATCGTCTGCGTATGTTATTATTGTGCCTTGGGGGATTGACATTTGGCATAGGTCGTTTATATACGCTAGGAAGAGGGTTGGGCCAAGTATGCTACCTTGTGGCACGCCAAAATAAACAGGGAGTGGATTGCTAACAAAACTATCAAATTTGACACTTTGTGTCCTGTTGCTCATATAATCTTTGATAAGATTATGTTGCACACCCCTGATACCCAGTTTTTCTAGTTTATCCAAGAGCAGGGGGATGGGAACGCTATCAAAAGCTTTCGCTAGGTCGAGAAAGATCGCTAAGCTTTTATTCTTATTGTCTAGTGCATTAATAATAGTGTTCGTTAGTTTTAGCACCGCTCCCTCCGTAGATATATTTTGGCGGAACCCGAACTGATTTGGTGATAGTAAGTTATTTTTTTCTAGGAAATTAATTAGTCGCTTATTTATTACCTTCTCAAAAATCTTCGATAAAGAAGTCAATATTGAGATGGGTCAGTAGTTGCCTAAAACTTTTTTGTCACCTTTTTTGTGTATAGGTATAATAAGAGCATGTTTCAGCGCTTGAGGGAAGCATCCGGATTGCAGTGAAAGATTTATTAGGTAGGCTATAATTGGGGCAAGAATTTCTTTATTCTGACGGAAAACTAATGGGGATATAGTATCCCACCCAGTCGCTGATTGAGGCCGTAATGTGTTTATTACAACTAGTATTTCTTTAACATCTGTGACTAGCATTACCATGGATTTCTCATTAGGAGAAGTATTATCATACGCGGGAGCATTATTATCCGGTGTTATTGTTTCTGCAAGAGACTGCCCCACACTTGCAAAAAATCTATTTACTTTATTTACAGCGGTAGTTGTTGATTCGTCAATGTCTAAAAGGTCCAATGTTGATTTTCGTGTAGTTTTATAATTAGTGATGTTATTAATTAATTTCCAGGTATTTCTTAAATCCTTGTTATTACTTGCTAATTTTAATTGTTCTTTTTCATAATTTGTTTTTGCCTTTTTAATGATAGATTTGCAGTAGTTTCGATATCTTTTATATGTTATTTTTAGTACTTCATTCTTTGGTTCTTTTCGCAGTTTCAGATGCATTCGGTCTCTATTTTTCATACACCTGATAATGCCTACAGATATCCATGGTTTCCTACCCGTTCTTCTTGTTGGTACGATGGATCTTATAGTATTGTTACAAATAATTTGCGTTAGCATTTTGATGAACAGATCAGTGGCTAAGTTGCTTTCAGTAATTTTATAAATATTTGAAAAATTTGTGTTTTTAATTGAAGATTGGATGGAATCGTAATTAATTTTAGTGATAGTTTTAGATGTATGCTTGGGTTGCTGAAAGTCTAGAGTTTGGAGCAGTGTATAGCGATCAGTCAAACTATTTTCTATCACCAGAGTTTGTGACTCAAAGGGTGTCCGTAACATGACGTGGTCTAGGCAGTTGTTGCCTCTAGTTGGGTGTGAGTGTGCAGGAAGAAGACCATGCATTGCGAGGGTGTTCAGATAATCCAGAGCATTATTATCGGAGTTTTCTTCGGAAATGTTTATATTCAAGTCTCCTGTGACTATAATGGTTTTGAAAATTTTATAAGTATTTAGTAATTTGTCAAGCGATTCAAGAAAAGGAACAATATTTTGATATGAGGGTGAGTGGTAAATAGATATGATAATAACGTTATTTTTCCTTCCCTAACCGTGTCGTAATTTAGGCATTGCCTAGTTAGGTGAACGTTTGAACGAATGAAACCACAGATATCTATAAATGTAACACAAATAAGTATTAAACCTCTTCGATTTTCGCCTTTACGCGCATTGGCGGGAAAGTGATATTTTAATTTTTAGCTTATGAATGTTTTTTTTTTTTGTTTGTTTCTTTATGGCTCCACACGATTAGTGTATTTAGCCAGTGTCAAGTATTGAAATTTTTCAAGTTTTTATGAATTTTAGTCGTAGAGATGGGTCAAAGTCTCATTTCAGGTCAGTTGTCAAGTAAACGTCTAGTCTAAGTCATACTTTCAGTAAAGATGTGGTGTTTACTGAAGATTTTTAGTGGAATTTTGGTGAGAACGCAAATAGCATGTTTTTCAACTTTGTGCTGTTTCCCTACACTCGCACACATTCACCGACACTTAATGGTTAATAATCCACATTTATTACATATTAACACGCGGAAGAACACAAGTTACAAGAATTTATATATATAATTTATTTTTAACTTTTTAGTAGGTAGGTATAGATACCGACTACCTACCTACTACCTAAGTACTTCAGAGAAGGCGTGATGTTTTAAAATACTCCACGGATATTTGATGTGATTATGGGTAAAGTGCTCTTCAAGGAAAATCAATCGACTCGGTGGGGCTATGTTGCTTTATAACAGAAATGCCGTGGCCACCTTCCAGCTTCATCAGACCCTGGATATGTTATGTTGATTTATCACAGAGTTGCCGTGGCTACCTTCCGTCTCCATCATCAGACCAGCTCCATGGTACCATATCATTGTATTGTCACAGAAAATACATAAGTACACCAAATTTGAGTCCAATCAGACATCGGGAAGTGGGTCTAATTTAGCTTCCAAGATTCCATCCGAACATACATAGTGACATACATACATACATTGCAAGTTAAATAAAAGCTTGTAAAATCAGTATGAAGAATACCCTGACTTAGTAAGCTGGTAGGATACAGGGCTTGTATCAATCCATAGTACAAATATGGAGGAATACGCAGCAGGCTACAATAACCTAACAAGCAGGCAGTGCAGTTTCCAGTTAGATCCAGAGAACTCATTGCACCGCCGTTTGACTTCTCCATTATAGCCTCTCTACAGTGTTGCGGTGTTTTAAATTTGGTCTTGAGTTGTAAGGCATTACCAGGTAGTTAAACAGAAAATTAATCAATTTTGTTAAAAATTAAAACAATTTGTTTCAGACGCACACAGTAAAAGTGGCGACAAAATTTGTGTACGTATTAAAATCTGAATAACTTTGTAAAGGAAAGTTCTGTTGATTATTATAAGTAAAATAAATGTTTTTAACGGTGTTTACTGTTGTTTTTTTACCTGCTAGAGCCATTAACATCATCTTTAATTCCTAACAGGATTACATATTTAGGTATTATATTAGATTTCATATATATACAGATTTCATGATCATTTTCTATTAGTAAACGTGATGATGTGGTTGTTGCAGGCGAAGCAGGTGATGGAGGCAGAGTGAAACACATTGATCCGTAGTTTGATTAAGAATATTTATTTATATAATAAAAACTAAAACAACCGACTTCAACGCCCCGCGAGTCAATTTCAGTAGCAAGTTTGAGACGTTTATCGTTATATCTCTGGAGATACTAATCAAATCTCGATTAAATTGCAATGGGACCACCTCGAAAACGTACTCTACCAATTACAAAAAGAATCCTTCGAATCGGTTCACAATTGACGGAATAATCGCGTAACATACACACATTAAAAAAAACAGACTAATTGAGAAACTCCTTCTTTTTGGAATTCGTTGAAAATAATATATACTGTCTATATAAACCTAAAGATACATACAGATACATCATTGACGTTGTTTCGCACACAAATACACCATGCTAACACGTTTTTATTTATCTGGAAACCTCTGCTCTGTCAGTTATTATACCTCATACTCGTTTCATAATAGACGACAGTGACAAAATTTCGTTTGAACTATTACGTAGGTACTTCTGTTCTTCCATTATAGAATTTTCCCATTGACTCACAGCCTTAATAAGATGGCTAGACTGACCAATCCTCTCCAAATGTGCAGTCCACGTATCAACTTCAGTGTAAGCTTTAATGATCCCATGTGCATCTTTTGGTGAGGTTTCTTGGTACACAAGCGGCCGCGCTAGCTTTCGGTAGCTCAGTTAGTTAGGTTATTAAAGTAATAACGTCACAAAGCAGCTTCAGCTTCATTATTAAATTGTTGGTGAAGCGTTTCCGTAGACTTCCAAACACAGCAAACGTTACTGCATCTGCGATATATGTATACGATACGATACTGCAATACATATATCATGATGATATTCATAAGGGCTTAGCTTCTTTGGCATTAATTATAAACTCGTCGTCATTATCAAAGGGGCCAATATACCCAATTATATGCCTGGTCTTCAAACGGCTTCTGTAGTGTCTGTGAGCGTATTTGCGATTGGTTTTTATATATATTCAATTATTTTTGATTAAATTTATATATTTTTCTCTCATTATTTCGTTTGTAATTTTTAGGGTTCCGAACCCAAAGGGTACCAACGGAACCCTATTACTGAGACTCCGCTGTCCGTCTGTCTGTCTGTCTGTCTGTCTGTCTGTCCGTCTGTCACCAGGCTGTATATCATGAACCGTGATAGTTAGACGGTTGAATTTTTTACAGATGATGTATTTCTGTTGCCGCTATAACAACAAATACTAAAAACAGAACAAAGTTAAGAATTAAAGGGTGTCCCCATACAAAAAACGTATTTTTACTATAGCGCCATCTATGAACGATTGTTTACCAGTGTTTCTCAAACTTTTTCATGACGCGACGCGACAGATTTTTTTAATACTAAGGGAGTATTAAAAAAATCTACTGCTTGCACTGTTTATAATTTGTATCTTGTTATATTTCTAGCTTCTACCCGCGGTTTCGTTCGTGTGGCCTACAGGAAACAAATTACATATTTTTCTTTTGAAACAAATATTATAAGCACTCTCAGTCAAAACACCGACTTTACTCACTCTTTAATTAATATTTTCTTTAAAGTATGTTTTCAAACTTTGTTTTCTTTTCTTTTACTGAGGCTTCGCGACTCCCTTATAGAGGCTTCGCGACCCCCCAGGGGTTCGCAAGTGGCGCGACTCACACGTTGAAAAACACTGGTTTTTTGTGTTAACTAGAGATGCGCTGAATATTCGTTTGGTATTCGGTATTCAGCGTATTCGGCATCTTTTCCATTATTTGTATTCTGCCAAATTATTCGGTTTTGTTGCCATATATATTCGGTTCAAGCATTTATATTTTCTTGGCTCATGTAGCCAAGGTGTAGAACTAAAAGACAAGACTTCTTATATAAGATTCATGTTATATTATAAGTCAAAGAAAACATATTTACTTCTTAACCTATAGTTAGTAGGTATAGTCAACATTTATTTTAAGCCTTAAATCAACATTTAATTTAAATCTCTCAACAATGTTTATTTTTAAACTTTAAATCAACATTTATTTTTAAACTTAAAATCAACATTTTTGTAAACCTCAATTAAATCCACATCTCGTTCCTCATCTAACCAGCAGCGGCACATAGCGCACATGTTAGAACTTGTTTACGCGGCAAAACAATGTAATGGTAAACCGAATAATTCAGCCGAACATCTTGTTCGGTAAAGGTTAAACCGAATAATATTCGGTATTCGGTAATTCTGTGAAACCACTATACGGCGCATCTCTAGTGTTAAGTCTGGAAGTTCGTAAAACATTCGTTAGATGGCGTTGTAGTAAATAAACATGCTTAGTATTAACACGGTATTTATATTATCGATGTACTTTGTACTTTATTTTTACGGTAAATTTTGTTTAATCGGAACCCTACTTGTGCGGGTCCGACTCGCACTTGACCAGTTTATTGAATTGACATTTGTTTTGACATTGTCAGAACATAATGACCCGCAGATAACCAAAAACGACTTAAGTTGTTCCTAAGCTCTAGTCTCTTCCTAATCGGGCTCATAACTTTAGGACCCTCCTAAGCGCATTTAGGAATGACCTAAGGTTAGTGCAAGCGAATTTTTCACTAGGAGTTGCCTAAATTAGTTAGGCAAGAACTTAGGAAGTTCTTAAGTTTAGTGCAAACGGGCACTAAACTTTTTATTTAAGCTAATACCAGCTCTTTATTACTCATCAGACTCTATGTTGGATATAGTATCACGTCTTAATTTATCTCTAAGATATCTCAGTGACTGGTTAAGCAATCATGGCTTATCTTTAGCTTCAGATAAAAGCAATGTTGTTGTGTTCTCTAGACAGAGATCCATCCCCGACGTTCAAATTTGTATTGGAGATGATTGTCTTGCTGCTAATAATCAAGCAAAATTTTTAGAACTTATTTTAGACTCAAAGTAATCAGGCTCTCCTCACATCAATTTCATAAAAAATAAGTGTGAAAAGAATGTTAACATCCTTCGTGCTTTGTCTGGGGTGTGGTGGGGTTCTCATCCCTTCAGTCAAAAACTATTATACAATGCTATCATCAGAAGCCATTTTGATTATGCTTCATTTCTTTTAGAACCTTGTAGTAAAATTTCAATGAGATCTTTTGATTCTATTCAATATAAATGTCTTCGTATCATATCAGGAGCCATGAAATCATCTCCTATAAATGCGCTTCAAGTGGAATGTGTTGATCCTCCTTTATTTCTTCGTAGACAATATTTGAGTGATCGTTTTTTTCTTTCAAGCAGCTCAATTTTCATTTCATCCGTTATTAAATAAGCTTCATTCTCTTTCTATCCTTAATCGTACTTCGGATTACTGGCGACATAAAGATCCATCTTTATTAATTTTTTATTATATAATTTTTGAATTCTTTTGATACACTTTCTAATATGCCCTCCTCATTCTTTAAATTTCCTATACACCCTCTTTTTAGTGTTCCCTATGATTGTTTGATATATGTTTAGTGGAGGACTTATGAGATTTTCCACCTACTTGGGAGGTCCTCCTTTGGGCACCGCTTCTTTCTCTTGGGGGGCGCGTCGTCGATGGAAGCCGCTTCCTCCAGTTTCGCGGCAGCGCGCGCGCTGCGTTAATTTCGCGGGGCGAGGGTCCACCGACGCGACCTCTCTCCTCCGATATTCGTAGACCACTAGTCCCTGTAGGCTTTATCTCTGTCCCACTCTAACAATAGGTTCCGTCTCATCTCGCATATTGCACACGTTCTACTTACCTATCTATTTAGCCTACAGCGCTTCACTATTTATTTTGCATAGATAACAAAATCTTGTTTCGGTACGGAACATGCCGCTCACCTTAAAAGAATTGATTCTTTTAACTTTAAAAGGAATGATGCTAACTCTCTAACTAGTATGAAAACACTCTCACTCTAAACAAATAAAAAAAACAAAAAATAAAATTCTATACTAAGTATGTACTATGGAACTAACAAGTACGCTTTCGAAACTATTCAATAGGCAGTTTACACAGTTTCACGACTGCTCGTTTGAATTGATTTTTACCAATTTGCAAGGTCACCACTCTCACGATACCATCCGTGCCTGGATGGAGTGTATGCACACGAGCAAGCTGCCACTGTAATGGTGGTAGGTTGTCATCTCTTACTAATACAATGTCTCCCACACCGATCGGAGTTCCGTGATCTAGGTACCATTTGCTACGTTGTTGTATTTCATGAAGATATTCATGACTCCATCTCCTCCAAAAATGTTGAACGCATTGTTGAGTCCAGCGCCATCTAACCAATCTCCCAGGATTTTCATTTATTAAGGATACGTCCGGTATTGCCGTTAAAGGGCCACCAACTAGGAAATGCGCGGGAGTTAACGGCAAGGGATCGTTCGCGTCCGAGCTCAACACGCACAAGGGTCGCGAATTTAATATAGCCTCAATTTGACACAACAACGTATGCATCTCCTCATAACTCAACGTTTGAGTACCTACGACGCGACGGAAACAATGTTTAAAGCTACGCACAGCCGCTTCGAATAAGCCACCGAAGTGCGGAGCATACGGGGGTTGAAAATACCAAGTTATACCCTGATTCAAGGTTTTAGAATTCAAAACGCATTGAACAGAGTCCGTTCTCAAAAAGGTATATAATTCCTTCAAATAATTGTCACAACCGACAAAGTTCCGACCACAGTCGGAAAAGATCTCTTTAATTAAGCCCCTGCGCGATACAAATCGACGCAGCGCAGCTAGAAATGCATCGGTAGACAACTCCGATACAAGTTCTAAATGAACCGCCTTGACACTCATGCAAACAAAGACGGCAACATAACACTTAGTTATCTTTGCATTCCGTACTTTGTTAGGTTTTGTATAAAATGGACCGGCGAAATCTATCGAAGTTCTCACGAATGGATGTTCGGGACGTAGACGAGAGGCCGGGAGCGGCGCCATAGCAGGTTGAGTTCGTACGGGGCGCGCGCGGAAGCAACGCACACAACGATGTATTTGTTGACGTATGACGTCACGACTCGATAAGATCCAATATTTTTGCAATAACAAATATAAAACCGATTGGGTGCCCGCATGAAGATTCGCAAGGTGGGCATCATCGATAATTAACTTAGTCAATGTATGTTTCTTAGGTAGGATCAGTTGATGTTTTGACTCGTATGGCAACAATGATTTATGTAAACGTCCACCTACACGTAAGAACTTTAACTCGTCAACAAAAGGATTAAGACGTATCAAATTGTTAGAGGGCGGTTTTCCCTTCGAAATGTTTTTGATGTCTTCATGGAACACTTGATTTTGTACTAGATAAATAAGACGTTTAAGCGAAACGTTAAATTCGTGGACTGTAATATGACTCGGATATGAAATATCATTTTGTTTGTTTACTCGCGATTTTAATTTATTGTAAAATCTAAATATCAAGGATGTGACTCGCACTAGTTTATTCAAGGTTGAAAAACGGTTTATTATCTCAATTTCATCCGGCTGTGTAGCCGGTGCGGTCGTAACTGATAACGTGTTACGTTTCTCCTCGTTAGTACTCGGGATGGTGTTATGCAAAGGCCAAGCATTGGGTTCCTCACGAAGCCAATGTGGACCATGAAACCACAACTCATTTTGAAGTAATGCGGATGGCAGTATGCCCCTCGAGGGAGCATCTGCGGGATTACTGGGCGATGGAACATGTCTCCAAATAACATTTGGAATTCGGGAAAGAATCTCACTCACGCGATTGGAAACAAAAGTTTTCCACTCGTATGGAGGGGATCGAAGCCACGCCAACACTATAGACGAGTCTGACCACGCGACTACTTCTTCAATATTGATACGATTTTTATAGGTTTGTAACACCTTCTCAATTAATTTAGACAACATCACGGCTGCCATCAACTCCAAGCGAGGGATAGTTAAGCACGGTGATATCGGTGTGACTCGTGTTTTCGCTAACAATAAAAACGTCTGAATGTTTTTATCCTCATCTATCAACCTAACATAGACGGCTCCCGATATACCGCGTTCACTCGCGTCACTAAATCCGTGAATGGACACGTTACCTAAACACGGAAAAATAAATCGAGGTATTACAATTCGAGACAAGAGTGGCAACTCTTGGTTGAATGCCGTCCAAGCGTTGACGATCTCGAGTGGCGGGCGTTGGTCCCACTCAATGCGCGCGCGCCACAACATTTGCATTAGATGCTTGGCGACCATCGTAATGGGAGATAACCAACCCATTGGATCATAAATCTTGGCGATTTGTGACAGAATGGTTCGCTTGGTGATGTCACCATCGGCCGAACATTGGACACTAAACGAGAACTGGTCAGTCTGAGGATTCCACCGAAGCCCCAGGACCTTCGTTTGGTTGTCGTTCTCCATGGGCGCGAAGGACACTTCCTGCCGCTCACCCTGAATAAGTGGCGCCTTAATCGCAGCGAGTATCGCGGGCGAGTTACTGTGCCACTTACGAAGCTCAAACCCGGCCGACTTACAAATACCGATCAACTCCCTTTGAAGCGCTAAGGCTTGAAACTCATCGTCAGCACCGGAAACAACATCGTCGACAAATACTTGGTCCAACAACACTGTGGACGCAAGTGGAAAAGTGGATTGTTCGTCATAAGCCAATTGCTTAATGACACGAAGGGCTAAATAAGGTGAACAATTAACACCGAAGGTCACCGTTCGTAAGCGATACTCAACAATAGGATCGTCGCGCGAAGCGCGCCATAGAATACGTTGTAAGTCCCTACAGCCTCGTGCACTAGAATGTTTCTATACATTTGTTTTATGTCGGCAGTAAGCGCGACACGATGAACTCGAAATTTCAATAGGATGTCAACAATATCCTGATGAAGCTTAGGTCCAGTCAGAAGAATGTCGTTCAGACTGGTACCGTTAGAACTCGGTGAATTTGCGTCGAAGACGACACGAATTTTTGTCGTCTCGGACGCCTCTTTGACCACAGCGTGGTGCGGAATGTAGTACTTAAGACTACCTAACTCGGGAGGGTCAGAGCGGTCGTAAACCGGCTCCATGTGATTCAACTCCACATACTCTTGAAGACACGAATGATATTCGTCCTTGAGGCTCGGATTTCGCTCCAAACGTTGCTCCAATTTGAGCAACCGAGCGTTTGCAATCTCCTTTGAGTCACCTAAGGGTTGAGCTTCAGGCTTACGGGGTAAGGCTACTGAATAACGCCCGGTGACGTCACGACAATGTGAACTCTCGAAAATAGATTCGCATAGACGTTCCTCGGGGGTTAGTACCTGCACTTCAGGTACTGACTCCAGTTCCCAGAATTTTTTCAAGTCGCCGTCATTGAATAATGAGCTAAAACAAGCTTGAACTGAGGACGGAGTCGAAGAATCGAACGCTAGCTTTCCCAACAATAAATAGCCAAAAACGCTATTCATAGCTATAGGCGTACCGGGGGGACCGGTAATTACATCATTTAATAAAATGTGAGATAAAACATCTGCACCTAATAACATCTCCACAGGCTGCGGAGTGTGAAAGGAAGGATCCGCCTACTTTAGATTTTTTATATGTAACCATTCCGTATGAGGTAATAAAACACTCGGCATTAGAGGTATAAGTTTCGGCAAAATTAAACAATTAATCTGTATATTCGGGTTCGATGCATTTTTTGGTGAAATACTACACGAAATAATGCCCTTAGGATGTACCGGTTTCTTATCACCAATCCCGAAAATAGGTACGTCGGCAAAGCGTCTCTTTAGACCGAGTCTTTGCGCACACGCGTCAGTCATAAATGAGGCCTGGCTACCAGTATCCACAACGCATCGCACCGTAGATCGCTTCAGTTCACCTACATATACATCGATGAGTGCTGTAGAAAGCAACACCGTACTAGCTCGAACAGAGCGCGCATTGGATGCCGTGCAATCGGAGGATAACGCATGACGCGCGGATGTCATGACGTGCTGGGTACTCGGATCAGGTTTGTCATTTGACTGACTGATAACAACGTTATCTCTAGGAAAATGTATAAGAGTGTGATGTTTCTTTTGACATGAACGACACACACCTTTCGACTTGCAATTTGAAACGTTATGACCTCTGCCTAAACAATTAAAACACGCGTCTTTGCCGTTTAATAATGTATATCTCTCGAAAGGCGATCGACTTAAGAATAACGAACATTTTATCACGGAATGTTCATCTCCACAACACACGCATTGATTGTTTTTATTCTCATAACTAGACGGACTAGACTCGTTCGCACTCGAGTTCGAACTCGCTGGATTAGCCGTGTTTACCGCGAGAGATCGCTTGACTTCATATCTACTTGTATTTAAAACGCGATTTGAGCATCCGCTCTCATTACGATTACGATTTTGATGATTCTCGTTACTCAGTAATAGTTCACTGGCTATTAATTCTCGGTTTAAAAACTCGATTAATGTGTCGACATTAGGAATGTCAGATACGTTAGGCAAAGATAATTCGAATCGTTGGCGAATAGAATTAGGTATTTTACGTAGTCAAATATGTAACAACAAAAAACTCCACTCTCTCGTAGGAAAGCGCATCGCTTCGAGCGCTTTTATATTTTCTTGGTAAGTATTTAACAGATTACGCAAACTACGGCTATTCTTATCAGAACAAGACTCAATTCCAATAATACGATCAATATGTTTGGTGGCGATCGCTCGTTTGTTCTCATATCGTGATACTAAAATATCTAACGCGATTTGATAGTTCTCATTAATTATAGGTAACGACTTTATTAAATTGAAAGGCTCATCCTTTAATGTAAGCAGTAGGTACCTAAATTTCTCAGCGTCAGTGTAAGCGTCATTGCTGTGAACCATAGATCTAAACAAATCGTAATACGGAGTCCAGTCGGTGGAATCCCCAGAAAACGATGGAAGTGGTAGTGTGGGCAATTTCTTTATATCACAGCTAGCGTGACTAGGCTGTCTAGGATATAAAGCGGCTCGACTCATGCGCCGACACTCCTCGTCCACATTTTTAATTTCGTCGAGATTACTTAGAATAGCGTAATAGATATCACTAAACTCGTTTCGAATGCGTAATTGTTCCTCTCGATCAAATGTTTTTAAATTTAATAATGACTTTTCAATTTTAGTTTGCAATTTTAGAAACTTTCTTTGAGTGGCCTGAATATCTTTCGCTCGTGCTCTAAATTGATTCTCATCGGTTTTGTAAATATCTAATGTACGTTTTAATTCGTCAAAGATGATTTCTCGCTCGAAAATATCTTGTTCCGCCATTTTGATGGATACGTAATATCGCAATGCAAGAATGGGCAAAGATACAAGACGCTACAACAAAATATGCACAAATACACAACACTATTTGTACAAACACAAAAAATAAACCCAATTGAACGAATTACACTCAAAAATATGCAATATTAAACGCGATTTTTAGAACGGTGCTCAGCAACTAAGAAACGACGACCCGGCTCGAACGGATCAAAATATGTTTAGTGGAGGACTTATGAGATTTTCCACCTACTTGGGAGGTCCTCCTTTGGGCACCGCTTCTTTCTCTTGGGGGGCGCGTCGTCGATGGAAGCCGCTTCCTCCAGTTTCGCGGCAGCGCGCGCGCTGCGTTAATTTCGCGGGGCGAGGGTCCACCGACGCGACCTCTCTCCTCCGATATTCGTAGACCACTAGTCCCTGTAGGCTTTATCTCTGTCCCACTCTAACAATAGGTTCCGTCTCATCTCGCATATTGCACACGTTCTACTTACCTATCTATTTAGCCTACAGCGATTCACTATTTATTTTGCATAGATAACAAAATCTTGTTTCGGTACGGAACAATATATATACCGAACATTTTATCGAATTTTGGTATAGATAAAGATTCTCCGGGTGCTGATAAAATTTTTCATGATACTTTGAACCGTCAATGGGCCAATTGGATGCCTATTTTTACAGATGCGTCTAAATTAACTGATAGTGGTTCAGTAGGTTCTGCAGTTTGGATCCCCAAATATAGAATAGTTCTAAGTTATAAATGCCCTTCTTATACATCCGTTTATTCTGGTGAATCAGTGGCTATTTTAGAAGCAATTAAATAAGTAGAGTCTCATAAATTAAATAAATCTATCATCTTTTCTGATTCCCTTACCTGTTTGTAAGACATTGAGAAGTTTCCATTCCGTTCTAAAGATTTATTACACACAAACCTAAAAATAAAAGAAATTCTATATAAATGCCACACTTCTGGAAAAAAGGTAGCTCTTGCCTGGATTCCAGGTCATTGTGGTATTGAGGGTAATGAATGTGCTGATATGTATGCAAAGCAGGCCGTTGAAATGGGCCTGGACAAATTCTAAATTGTTTTCCAAAGATCTCCGTTCTTTAGCTAAAAATCTTCTCTATGCCAAGTGGTTAATCATTTGGAACAGGACTAGAATTATCAAAGGCAGACATTACGGTGACATTTGCTTTTTAAAATTTACCACTGTACAGTGATTATTAGCTTTTTAAAATTTAAAAACCATCGCTTTATTGGGATTTCAGGTTGAATGTCACCGTAATGTCTGCCTTTGATAATTCTAGTCCTGTTCCAAATGATTAACCACTTGGCATAGAGAAGATTTTTAGCTAAAGAACGGAGATCTTTGGAAAACAATTTAGAATTTGTCCAGGCCCATTTCAACGGCCTGCTTTGCATACATATCAGCACATTCATTATCCTCAATACCACAATGACCTGGAATCCAGGCAAGAGCTACCTTTTTTCCAGAAGTGTGGCATTTATATAGAATTTCTTTTATTTTTAGGTTTGTGTGTAATAAATCTTTAGAACGGAATGGAAACTTCTCAATGTCTTACAAACAGGTAAGGGAATCAGAAAAGATGATAGATTTATTTAATTTATGAGACTCTACTTATTTAATTGCTTCTAAAATAGCCACTGATTCACCAGAATAAACGGATGTATAAGAAGGGCATTTATAACTTAGAACTATTCTATATTTGGGGATCCAAACTGCAGAACCTACTGAACCACTATCAGTTAATTTAGACGCATCTGTAAAAATAGGCATCCAATTGGCCCATTGACGGTTCAAAGTATCATGAAAAATTTTATCAGCACCCGGAGAATCTTTATCTATACCAAAATTCGATAAAATGTTCGGTATATATATTGTTCCGTACCGAAACAAGATTTTGTTATCTATGCAAAATAAATAGTGAATCGCTGTAGGCTAAATAGATAGGTAAGTAGAACGTGTGCAATATGCGAGATGAGACGGAACCTATTGTTAGAGTGGGACAGAGATAAAGCCTACAGGGACTAGTGGTCTACGAATATCGGAGGAGAGAGGTCGCGTCGGTGGACCCTCGCCCCGCGAAATTAACGCAGCGCGCGCGCTGCCGCGAAACTGGAGGAAGCGGCTTCCATCGACGACGCGCCCCCCAAGAGAAAGAAGCGGTGCCCAAAGGAGGACCTCCCAAGTAGGTGGAAAATCTCATAAGTCCTCCACTAAACATATTTTGATCCGTTCGAGCCGGGTCGTCGTTTCTTAGTTGCTGAGCACCGTTCTAAAAATCGCGTTTAATCTTGCATATTTTTGAGTGTAATTCGTTCAATTGGGTTTATTTTTTGTGTTTGTACAAATAGTGTTGTGTATTTGTGCATATTTTGTTGTAGCGTCTTGTATCTTTGCCCATTCTTGCATTGCGATATTACGTATCCATCAAAATGGCGGAACAAGATATTTTCGAGCGAGAAATCATCTTTGACGAATTAAACGTACATTAGATATTTACAAAACCCATGAGAATCAATTTAGAGCACGAGCGAAAGATATTCAGGCCACTCAAAGAAAGTTTCTAAAATTGCAAACTAAAATTGAAAAGTCATTATTAAATTTAAAAACATTTGATCGAGAGGAACAATTACGCATTCGAAACGAGTTTAGTGATATCTATTACGCTATTCTAAGTAATCTCGACGAAATTAAAAATGTGGACGAGGAGTGTCGGCGCATGAGTCGAGCCGCTTTATATCCTAGACAGCCTAGTCACGCTAGTTGTGATATAAAGAAATTGCCCACACTACCACTTCCATCGTTTTCTGGGGATTCCACCGACTGGACTCCGTATTACGATTTGTTTAGATCTATGGTTCACAGCAATGACGCTTACACTGACGCTGAGAAATTTAGGTACCTACTGCTTACATTAAAGGATGAGCCTTTCAATTTAATAAAGTCGTTACCTATAATTAATGAGAACTATCAAATCGCGTTAGATATTTTAGTATCACGATATGAGAACAAACGAGCGATCGCCACCAAACATATTGATCGTATTATTGGAATTGAGTCTTGTTCTGATAAGAATAGCCGTAGTTTGCGTAATCTGTTAAATACTTACCAAGAAAATATAAAAGCGCTCGAAGCGATGCGCTTTCCTACGAGAGAGTGGAGTTTTTTGTTGTTACATATTTGACTACGTAAAATACCTAATTCTATTCGCCAACGATTCGAATTATCTTTGCCTAACGTATCTGACATTCCTAATGTCGACACATTAATCGAGTTTTTAAACCGAGAATTAATAGCCAGTGAACTATTACTGAGTAACGAGAATCATCAAAATCGTAATCGTAATGAGAGCGGATGCTCAAATCGCGTTTTAAATACAAGTAGATATGAAGTCAAGCGATCTCTCGCGGTAAACACGGCTAATCCAGCGAGTTCGAACTCGAGTGCGAACGAGTCTAGTCCGTCTAGTTATGAGAATAAAAACAATCAATGCGTGTGTTGTGGAGATGAACATTCCGTGATAAAATGTTCGTTATTCTTAAGTCGATCGCCTTTCGAGAGATATACATTATTAAACGGCAAAGACGCGTGTTTTAATTGTTTAGGCAGAGGTCATAACGTTTCAAATTGCAAGTCGAAAGGTGTGTGTCGTTCATGTCAAAAGAAACATCACACTCTTATACATTTTCCTAGAGATAACGTTGTTATCAGTCAGTCAAATGACAAACCTGATCCGAGTACCCAGCACGTCATGACATCCGCGCGTCATGCGTTATCCTCCGATTGCACGGCATCCAATGCGCGCTCTGTTCGAGCTAGTACGGTGTTGCTTTCTACAGCACTCATCGATGTATATGTAGGTGAACTGAAGCGATCTACGGTGCGATGCGTTGTGGATACTGGTAGCCAGGCCTCATTTATGACTGACGCGTGTGCGCAAAGACTCGGTCTAAAGAGACGCTTTGCCGACGTACCTATTTTCGGGATTGGTGATAAGAAACCGGTACATCCTAAGGGCATTATTTCGTGTAGTATTTCACCAAAAAATGCATCGGACCCGAATATACAGATTAATTGTTTAATTTTGCCGAAACTTATACCTCTAATGCCGAGTGTTTTATTACCTCATACGGAATGGTTACATATAAAAAATCTAAAGTAGGCGGATCCTTCCTTTCACACTCCGCAGCCTGTGGAGATGTTATTAGGTGCAGATGTTTTATCTCACATTTTATTAAATGATGTAATTACCGGTCCCCCCGGTACGCCTATAGCTATGAATAGCGTTTTTGGCTATTTATTGTTGGGAAAGCTAGCGTTCGATTCTTCGACTCCGTCCTCAGTTCAAGCTTGTTTTAGCTCATTATTCAATGACGGCGACTTGAAAAAATTCTGGGAACTGGAGTCAGTACCTGAAGTGCAGGTACTAACCCCCGAGGAACGTCTATGCGAATCTATTTTCGAGAGTTCACATTGTCGTGACGTCACCGGGCGTTATTCAGTAGCCTTACCCCGTAAGCCTGAAGCTCAACCCTTAGGTGACTCAAAGGAGATTGCAAACGCTCGGTTGCTCAAATTGGAGCAACGTTTGGAGCGAAATCCGAGCCTCAAGGACGAATATCATTCGTGTCTTCAAGAGTATGTGGAGTTGAATCACATGGAGCTGGTTTACGACCGCTCTGACCCTCCCGAGTTAGGTAGTCTTAAGTACTACATTCCGCACCACGCTGTGGTCAAAGAGGCGTCCGAGACGACAAAAATTCGTGTCGTCTTCGACGCAAATTCACCGAGTTCTAACGGTACCAGTCTGAACGACATTCTTCTGACTGAACCTAAGCTTCATCAGGATATTGTTGACATCCTATTGAAATTTCGAGTTCATCGTGTCGCGCTTACTGCCGACATAAAACAAATGTATAGAAACATTCTAGTGCACGAGGCTGATAGGGACTTACAACGTATTCTATGGCGCGCTTCGCGCGACGATCCTATTGTTGAGTATCGCTTACGAACGGTGACCTTCGGTGTTAATTGTTCACCTTATTTAGCCCTTCGTGTCATTAAGCAATTGGCTTATGACGAACAATCCACTTTTCCACTTGCGTCCACAGTGTTGTTGGACCAAGTATTTGTCGACGATGTTGTTTCCGGTGCTGACGATGAGTTTCAAGCCTTAGCGCTTCAAAGGGAGTTGATCGGTATTTGTAAGTCGGCCGGGTTTGAGCTTCGTAAGTGGCACAGTAACTCGCCCGCGATACTCGCTGCGATTAAGGCGCCACTTATTCAGGGTGAGCGGCAGGAAGTGTCCTTCGCGCCCATGGAGAACGACAACCAAACGAAGGTCCTGGGGCTTCGGTGGAATCCTCAGACTGACCAGTTCTCGTTTAGTGTCCAATGTTCGGCCGATGGTGACATCACCAAGCGAACCATTCTGTCACAAATCGCCAAGATTTATGATCCAATGGGTTGGTTATCTCCCATTACGATGGTCGCCAAGCATCTAATGCAAATGTTGTGGCGCGCGCGCATTGAGTGGGACCAACGCCCGCCACTCGAGATCGTCAACGCTTGGACGGCATTCAACCAAGAGTTGCCACTCTTGTCTCGAATTGTAATACCTCGATTTATTTTTCCGTGTTCAGGTAACGTGTCCATTCACGGATTTAGTGACGCGAGTGAACGTGGTATATCGGGAGCCGTCTATGTTAGGTTGATAGATGAGGATAAAAACATTCAGACGTTTTTATTGTTAGCGAAAACACGAGTCGCACCGATATCACCGTGCTTAACTATCCCTCGCTTGGAGTTGATGGCAGCCGTGATGTTGTCTAAATTATAAATTCAATTAAAGCTTACCTTTCCTCATATACCGGTAATTTAAAAATGATAGTGCCTTGTCCCCTGATTTCGATTAACATCCGTTACCGTCAAATGATGCTATGGGCGAATGAGCGAATGATAAATACAAAAGTTAAAGGGTGGGCATCCCATACATAGAACTGAAACAAAAAAAATTTTTTTCTTCAAACCTATACGTGTGGGGTGTTTATGGATAGGTTTTCAAAAATGACATTGAGGTTCCTAAAATCATTTTTTCTCATAGTCAAATAAATATAAAGGCGCGTCTAAAGTGGTAAAATGTGTGTGTCCCCCCCCCCCCCCCCCTCTAACATTTAAAGTATGGGAGTGAAAAATCTAAAAAAAATATATGCTGTAGATCTCAATAAAAACTAACAACGAAAATTGGTTTGAACAAGATACAGTCAATACAGCAGTTTTAGAGATATGGCGACCGCAAAGATTACTTTGTTTTTCATACAAACACTATGAAAAACAAAGTGAATTTTGTAGTTGCGAAAAATCATAGTTATGGAATACTTAACTGTGTTACGGAACCCTACGAGTGCGAGTCCGACTTGCACTTGGCCAGTTTATTTGGTTTGTTAAAACTAGTCGTGGTAAAATTTAGGAAAATTGCGTGAGATTTAAATCTGTATTGTTAAAAACGATTCGAGCGCAGTCGGGCGCCGTAGTCATTATTTTGGATTGTTGGTTGAAAATCGCCTGGGCGATCCGTGATCGTTGTCGCCCTTTGTGATCGCCGGAGCCACGTTGGATTTGGAGCAGTCATCACGGCGAGTTCTTTGCATTCTTCGCATTTCGTTCTTTGCATATTTCTTTCTTGCATGTGAGCGGTCGCCCGCAATCAGGTGAGAATATAACGTCACATTAATAACCTCACTTTTATACGCCGCGAAACGCGGGGTAAATGATTACATCTTGCCAGGCAGTCTAAGACCAAATCGCTACCACTGCCCTCCTCTCTTCAAATTTCATCCCAGACCGACCTGGCCATTTGGAGATGTAACAGTTGCGTTAGCAAATTATTCAATCCGACGACGTTTGGGTTTGGTCCAACGTAGAGACTTCCAGCCCAATTGAACTAATGACAGATACTAAAATAGAAGCATATTCTATTGATTTATTATTCTACTAGAAGTCCCCCGCGGCTACGCCCGCGTTAAAAACTCCTTTTATTTACTTAAAACTTTTCTTTTGTAAAAACGATTCTATCATTAAAGACATCAAATAAAAATGAGCCAAATTGGTTCACCTGTTTTCATGTTATCGCGTGACTAAGACAAATCAGGATTCATATTTTTAAAACCCGAAAACCCAATAAAGCGCAATCCGAAACTATATTGATTTTCAGACTTTTTTACCCCAGTTCACTCTTTAGGGTGGCATTTTGAAAAAGTCTGAAACTCGTATTTACTTATTTATTTACAGAAGTACTTGTGTGAAATGTCGAATAAAATGACTATCCAATCTTTGAGCCCCCGCTTCATCCCTTGAAGAGTGAATTTTGAAAAATCCTTTCTCAGCGGATACCTACGTCAAAATTTCTATCTGGATGCAAAATATCAGCGCAATCCGAAACAATATTGATTTCAGACATTGTTACTCCACTTAACCCTTTTAGGAATAGAATTTCAAAAAGCCTGAAACACGTATTTACTCATTTATTTACTAAACTACTTGTGTGAAGTTTCGAATATAAGAGACAATCAATTCTTGTTTCTCCATACAAACTTTGAACCCTCGCTTCATCCTCTTCAGGGATGAATTTTGGAAAACCTTTCTCAGAGGGAACTAACGTCGTAATTAATAACTATCTGCATGCCGAATTTCAGCGCAATCCGAAACAATATTGATTTTTACACTTTATTACCCCATTTCACCCTCTTAGGGGTGGAATTACAAAAAAACCTGAAACACGTCTTTACTTATTTTTTTACTGAAGCACTTATGTGAAGTTTCGGATAGAAAAGACGATCTAATCTTGTTTCTCCATACAAACTTTCAACCCCCGTTTCATCCCCTTCGAGGGTTAATTTTGGGAAATCCTTTCAAAAAGGGATCTAACGTCGTAATAACTATCTGCATGCCAAATTTCAGCGTAATCCGAAACAATATTGATTTTACACTTTATTACCCCATTTCACCCTCTTAAGAGTAGAATTTCAAAAAAACCTGATACACGTGTTTACTTATTTTTTTACTGAAGCACTTGTGTGGAGTTTCGGGTAGAAAAAACTATCTAATCTTGTTTCTCCATACAAACTTTGAACCCCCGTTTCATCCCCTTCGAGGGTAAATTTTGGAAAATCCTTTCTCAGAGGGAACTAACATCGTAATAACTATCTGCATGCCAAATTTCAGCGCAATCCGAAACAATATTGATTTTCACACTTTATTACCCAATTTCACCCTCTTAGGGGTGGAATTAAAAAAAACCTGAAACACGTGTTTACTTATTTTTTTACTGAAGCACTTGTGTGGAGTTTCAGATAGAAAAGACTATCTAATCTTGTTTCTCCATACAAACTTTGAACCCCCGTTTCATCCCCTTCGAGGGTTAATTTTGGAAAATCCTTTCTCAGTGGGAACTAACGTCGTAATAACTATTTGCATGCCAAATTTCAGCGCAATCCGAAACAATATTGATTTTACACTTTATTACCCCATTTCACCCTCTTAGGGGTGGAATTCCAAAAAAACCTGAAACACGTCTTTACTTATTTTTTTATTGAAGCACTTATGTGAAGTTTCGGATAGAAAAGACGATCTAATCTTGTTTCTCCATACAAACTTTGAACCCCCATTTCATCCCCTTAAGGGGTGAATTTTGGAAAATCCTTTCTTAGTACACCCTTACGTACTAAGACAAATATACCCTCCAAATTTCAAGTCTCTACGACCAGCGGTTTAGGCTGTGCGTTGTCTGTCAGTGAGTCAGTGAGTCAGTGAGTCAGTGAGTCAGTCAGTATGTCAGGACAAAGATTCTTATAGTATTAGATTATCTTTTGCCTTCAATATAAAAAGGGAGATGCGGCTCTCACTCATAGCTACGTAAACATAATGGAACTAGAAACAACTACATGAAAACATGAATTCTAATGTCGATCTTGATGTGCATAAAGAACAGTCGAAGGCATTGTTGCTAATTATTAAAATGGATATGCGATAATTGCACAATGCCATCGTACGTGCTACACAAACGCCAGTTCGATTATGACTAAGGTGAAATTAGGTTCGCGAACCTAATTGATACGGTCCACTTTGTGAAGCGGGGTACCTTATCTCCCCTTTTTTACATATATTGATGATCGATGCCTTTTGCCCTAGAAATTTGGCGTAGTCTCTACCCTATTTATAAAGCAAATGACAATAGGCGTGATTAGGTAACAAACAGACAGAGTGACAGATTTACAAACGTTTTTAAGAGCGTACGCGGGGTTACGCGGGGTTTTTCCATACAAACGTATTCGTACTTATTTGGAACCTGGGAAGCTGTTACAGATTATCCCATTTATTGGTGACTAGACAAGTCAAACTTTTGATATTTTTCGCTAATAGTTTGACTAACGCACTTTGGCGGACGGTAAGGCAGGGGCATTTTGAATTTGAAATTTGACAACGTACATTTGTATCTAGCTAATGTTAACAAATTATAGATTTCAAAGTTACGGCAGCGCCGGTCTGCCATGCTCTAACCATGGTCGAGTGGCTATTGACACTTACGCCTAAACAAATGGCTGTGGGTTCAATTTCCACACGGGATAATAAATTCTTCGAGTGATCCACAAATAATTTTTCGGAATCTGGGTGTAATTGTAAAAGTAATTGTAATTTTATAGTTATATAAGTCCCCAGTGGCTCAAGGATTCCTATTTTTGGTAGGTTGAATTTAAAAGGAAAAAATAATAAGTAGACACTTATGTGATGTTGAAATGAAACGGGGTATTTCCCAGCCAAAATTTATTGATAAAGCAAAATCCATAAACATATTTATTTACCCTTAATGCGCCGTAAATTTACAAACAACATTCCATCTTACAGTATATATATAAATTATGTATCAGTTCAGTCAATCATTCAGTGACTAGCTTTGCTTCTGTAATTTGTAAACTGCTGAAACTTGTGATTGTGTAATTGCTACCGAAACAACAGGTGCGTAGTTTTGATGTATTATTCAGTGCAATGAGTGGTCTTGGGATGCAATCCACAGACATGGAGGTTATTTTGATGTTTAAAGGAAGGTCCAAACAAAGATTTATAAAAAATAAATTGGCCAAGTGCGAGTCGGAATCGCACGCGTAGAGTTCCGATTGAACAAAATTTGCCGGATAAATATTTTTTTTTTGTATAATATTTTTAATTTTATTTAGTATTTGATGTTTTTTATTATTTTATATTATAGCAACCAATATAATACACACTTTGAGCACATTTCAAGTCTCTATCAATTACGGTTTGTAATATTGAGCATAAAATGCCTGAAAAAACACGTTTCTTGTATGGGGACCCCCTTTTATTTTTAACTTTATTCTGTTTTAGTATTTGTTGTTATAGCGGCAACAGAAATACATCATCTGTCAAAATTTCAACTAACTATCACGGTTCATGGGATACAGCATCGTGACAGACGGACAGACAGACGGACGAATAGCGAAGTCTTGGTCTTTTTTTAGGGTCCCGTTTTACCCTTTGGGTACGGAACCCTAAAAAGAGGCAGTATACCTTTATGTTTTAACCCCCGACGCAAAATGAATAATAAGTTATCTTTTTTAGAATGTTTGTGCGGCTGCAAGTGCTCATCATCGCTAAGACCATGCTCCTCGCCCTGATAGATCCATCAGACCAATTTACACCAATACTGGACTGGACTTATAAGCATCTCGTTATGGTCTACGTAGACGGTCGCTATCGACACCCGGAAACTCAGTATGTCGATACTTTTTTCGATAGAGTCATCTCTATAAGTATAAAACTGAACAATATAACTGGTCCTCGGTTTCAAGAAAATGTTGTCACCGGAGTATTAATAACAGAAGAATTGGCGTTGACTTCTTTCAACGCGTTTAGGAAAGTGTCTCGAGAAGATGATTCTTTTCACGGGCTGCATATTCAGCTGATACGTGGACGTTACATGCAGCGATTCGGCGTTCTAAAATATTATAATGTGTTCAGGGAATCAGATATAATTGTTTGCGCTAGGGAAGTGATGCCGAACGTGTTTAATGTAAAGTATCCATCGCACATGCATCACGGAATCCACCGCCCACTACACGATTTAATGGTGATGCGATTGAAAATACCATTCCATTTTCACAAGCCTGTCCCAGAACCCCGGTTTGATTTAAACTACAAGATCTCTAATAATATGTGGGACTATAACCATAGATCGTACTTGGTTTATTTCGGACCCATTTTAAGCAAACTAGCCGAGAAAAATGATGTTTTCGAATCTTCATTTCAATTTGCTTCTATCGGACATGTCAACGATGAACATATCGAGGTGTCCAGGTATTTGGAGTCGGAGAGATATACTATTTATGATAAAGTCATCGTGGACTGCGATGAGTGGATTCCTAAAGAGTGGGGGTATTTTATATGTATTTTAAATACGAGGGACTTTCGAGGAATTGCCTCTGGAGCAGTGTTATATTCCGGTGACAAGCTGTTTGGTATCGGTGCTTTCGCTCTGTGGAGAGGTGAAGCGGGCATCCTGGCGTTTACAGACGTCAGACCTTATACTTCACTTATATTTAATACGTGTACGAAAGAAGATCAGGGCCGGTAGTCTCTACATGAATAGCGATGAATTTCGAGCGATAATCGTCGATAAGAAAAGAGATGCAGATAACAACTGTCTAGCTGCATCTCATTCTAGAAGACGTTTGCGATGACAAGACGCATCGCTATTAATGTAGAAACTTTTACCCCAGTCCAAGTAGTCTCTACATGAATAGCAATGAATTTCGAGCGATGATCGTCGATAAGAAAAGAGATGCACTTATACCTGTCTAGCGGCATCTCCCTCTATAAGACGTTTGCGCTGACAAGATTTAGACGTATCTATGTAGAGATCACGGATAAAGACAGAAGGATATACACATTTTCAGAACTTTTTAGGTCAGTTCTGAAAATTTGTCGCAGAGTAGTGCTCAGGCCCGCCGGTTCAATGCCTGTGTCGCTATTGTAATATATCGACTGCAGAAAGCGGAAATGTCATATCTCAAAATTTGCCTGAATGACTTTTTACTATATTGTTGTACAGAAAAAAAAACGCGTCGAATAGTCTATGTCTTTCTATGATGAAAAAATAAACTGGCCAAGTGCAAGTCGGACTCGCACTCGTAGGGTTCCGTAACACAGTTAAGTATTCCATAATTATGATTTTTCGCAACTACAAAATTAACTTTGTTTTTCATAGTATTTGTATGAAAAAGAAAGTTATCTTTGCGGTCGCCATATCTCTAAAACTGCTGCCTGTATCTCGTTCAAACCAATTTTCGTTGTTAGTTTTTATTGAGATCTACAGCATATATTTTTTTTGGATTTTTCACTCCCATACTTTAAAAATTAGAGGGGGGGGGACACACATTTTACCACTTTAGACACGCCTATCTTTCAAATGATTGACTTTGAGAAAAAATGATTTTAGGAACCTCAATGTCATTTTTTAAGACCTATCCATAGACACCCCAGACGTATAGGTTTGAAGAATTTTTTTTTTTTGGTTTCAGTTACATATATGGGATGCCCCCCCTTAAACTTTTATATTTCTTATTTTTGTATAAAAATCGGAAAGCGGTTTACAGAATTCATCTACCTACCAAGTTTCAATTCTGTAGTCCTAACAGTTTCGGAATAAAATGGCTGTGACATACGGACGGACAGACAGACAGACAGACAGACAGACAGACATGACGAATTTATAAGGGTTCCGTTTTTTGCCATTCGGCTACGGAACCCTAAAAATTAAAGATACACCATTGATTTGTTTCTAGGTTGTCTACAGTTCACTCAAAAAAGTGTTTTTTCAAATTTCAAATATTCAGATACGACATTTCCGCTTTCTGGCATCGATATACTTCACTAGCGACACAGGCATTGAACCAGCGGGCCTGAGTACTACTCTGCGACAGATTTTCAGAACTTTTTTAGACAAGCTTTGTTAGAAAGATTGCTCTCCTTCTACCTAGAGTCCATTCTCCGTGGTAGAGACTTCCACCCCAGTTTTCTAAAAATACCCGAAAAGTAGAATGTGTGGATGTTTTAGGAATCCTTAGGTTTATGGCATAGACCTAGGATTCACTACGCAAGTAAATCCTAGGAGACCAGCAGCGGAACGCAGAAAATAGGTATGGTTGCTCACATTATTAGGTGTTTAATCTATCTAAACTACTGAACAGATTGTCATGCGGTTTTCACCAATAGACAGAGTGATTCATGAGTAAGGTTTAGGTGTATAATTGATTAACTTTTGTGTAGTATTATTATCTTTTCTAAGCTTTTGTGTAAATTTGTTGAAATACGACTATGATTGTTGAAGATGTTAATTCACACTCGACGCAACAAACCGATGAAAAAATTGTAGGCATTTATGTTCTACCCGTGCGAAGGCGGTGCGGATCTCTAGTATTATATAATTTATCATCACTACATATTATTATTATAAAACAAAGTCCGTCGCCGCTTCTGTCTGTCTGTTCAAGATAAACTCGAAATGTACTAAACGGATTTTCATGCGGTTCTCACCAATGGACTGAGTTATTTTATTCACGAGGATTGTTTAGATGTATAATTCGTTAAGGTTTTTTGTAAGTAAGTAAGTTAGTAAGAAGCCAGAGCGGGGCGCTAGTTATAGGTACACTTAAATAAAACTGTAACTAAGCCAAAATTGTACGTTAAATATTTGTTTTAAATTGAAACAGATTCCGAAACTGTAATTTTTAAAATGTTTATCTGTATGTACAAAATATATGTATGTCTTTTTGAAATCTCATCACGCCAAAAATACTAGATAGATTTTAATGAAACTGAAGTGAGCGTAATGTATACTATGGAATAACTTAAAGGTTATTAATTATCCCGGGATAAAGAATATTTTTAATTAAATTTTATTTAATTTATTAGATAAACTAAGGTAAAGGTAAGGTAATAAAATACCCTTTGGTCCAAAGTATGTATAGCCAATTAGATTTTTTGAAAATGAAAGAGGAAACGGGAATCGTTCATGGCTCAGTAATTAAAAGTGCAGATTTACATTGTTATTCTTAAATTCGTCACACTGTACATATAGTTATTAGATCAGGCGGAGCAGAAAAGAGGAAAAACTGCAGGTTTGAATCGAATCGCAACGTGTGAAATCTTTTTCGTATATGTTATAATTAAGTTATGTTTTTGTAGTTATTTACACCCACACGAGTGCAATTCGTAACTGACTGAAAACTGAACAATGGGAATTGAATGATTTCAGTCGTAAAGACGCTTGCTATGCACACGATTTCTATTAAAAAATGTACATAAATACTTACCGATATTTTTTAAAATTGCTGAATAATATGTTGTTCAACACATTTACTCAAAAATGCATTTACGTAGCCTGTATACATTGTTTGAAAGTTTAAAATTACTTACGCACCTTACAACGGAACGTGTAGTAAAATTGTTACTCTTACCTAAGTACCTACTTTACCGCACACTCCGCTGTATGGCACCGTACTGTGCGTCACAGAGAACGGAATCACTCTACTACGTTATAAGAGTTGGCACTTCCCTACATTGTTGATACCCGAATTATGAAAGCACTGTGTAGCCAACCTAACAACGGAAAGTATTATTTACGTAGTAACTATTATATAATCAGTGGTATTATGCTTATAAATATTGTATTATTGTGTTGGTTGGTACAAAGTACGTTCATAATTCTGAGTTATTTAATTATGTATGCAGTGTCGCGGGACTGCTGTGCGTATCTTTTATGATTTTTTTTTTGCCGTAAAACCTAAATAATTATTCCGCCAAAGAGTTTATACATTGCGAGAATAAATAAGCTGAATGTTAGAACCTCTTTGGAAACGCTTTTGTTTCATACGTTTGTCTCACTTTAATGCTAAAAAGTAAATGAGACGAAAAATGTAGTTCTAATTTTCATTACACAATTTGCGCCAAACAAAATCAGAAAGTATCAGAGTGCCTAGTGAGAGTTTCTGTAGACCATGGTTTACTAACTCGATCACGGCGCCATCTAGTGTGCGTAATAGGTTACATTGTAGTTTCCATACAAATCAGCGTTTACTCTAACGTGATTGAGTAAGTAAATAAATCTAAAGAAACTCGCAATAGGCGCACAGAGACCTAATAACTATTTAGGATTAGTTACAAAGGAGAAGAGGCCTCGTCCGCAGATCACAAACAAAACTCAAGATTTCTATTACTTAGAAAATAAAGGCTATTACATTAGGCCGGTACGTGACTCGCTCGAAATGAAGACGTATGGCTCTGCCCGCGTTTGCATAACAAATACTATGGGACTTTGTTCTCATTAATTAAGACTAATTGCGGAATCCTTCGGGGAAAGAATACCGTGCGGTAGGAATGCTAATACGTGCGTGTAGACCTTTCTTTATGTTCTTGTTCGGATGTGATTCATTAATGGTGGGATTCTGGTGGGGTTTCAGTTGAGAGATTGTAATTAAGAAATTGGTTGCCCTATTACGTATTAACTAGGATCCTTATCTGTGATCAGCTTGGCTATTCTGTAAGCTATATCGACATCGGAATCCGCGGTGAGATTCAAATTTCGTACTACGAAATTCAAGATTCAAATCTCACCGCGGATTCCGCTGTCGAGATAGCTTACAGAATAGCCTAGCAGGGCTCTCTATATTGATATTGATGCGTCCTGTCATCACAAACGTCTAATAGAGCAAGATGCAGCCAGACAGTTATATACCATACATATTTAATTTTTATTTTTATTTAAACAATATTATGCAGCTGACAAACGGACTATCAGTTCCATTCGGATCATGATATGTACTGTGATCGGTATGCGTTTCTCTAAGTTGTGTTTCACTATTTCACTTTTTTTATTTTTTTTATATAAAAATTGTCTGAAGTACAGAAACACACAGTTACATGTATGGTTGGTTTTAACGTACTTAATTTTTTTTTAATATTTTGACGTAAACGATTGGATGACAGCTGAATGGTTCATTACTTTTTTTTTTCTAATTCAAAGCGTTAAATTCTGCTTTTGCTATGTTTACTTGATAATTGGTTATGATTTATAATGATTATGATTTTTTGAGTTATGATTTTGACGTGTATATGTGCGTATATTAATACTGCCTACACACTGAATAAATGCTTTGATTCTTGATACCTATCCCACCCACTACGCCATTCACTTAGGTCATCAGAGAACTAAAGATCCCCTCACACAGCGCTATTTTCTATCAACACTCTTTTAAGTTTGGAGTTGTAATTTTATGGAATTGCTTGCCCTTTGAAAGCAGACGGTCTCAAACATTAGATATATTAAAATGCCGTGTCAAAGCCTCTATCATCTTAGCTACTTTTCACTATCTGTTTTTACTCAGCTATAATTATGTAATATGTATATATGTAATGTACATATTAGTAAATATGTATTTGGAGTTATACGTTTATGTGTATGTAGGTATATGTATGTAGGTATATGTATATTTGAATATTATTTTTATGTAGGGTAATTGTTTAGTGTTAGTTTTGCTAGTTTTTTATGTTTTTTATCCTTTAGAACTCCGTCATTTAATCAACCGATTAGTATGTAGGAATATGCTTCCCGGTTGGTAACATTGTCATTATATCAAGATCTGCAGGGTTATTCTCAATCATTCGAAAGCAAATTCGGATTCGAAAACTGCTTTTACGTCGACTTGTATCTTTGCAATTCACAATGTTTCTATCGGTTACTTTTGATATTTCAATTCGAAAAAACACAGTGATTCTAATTGGGAAAGTTTCCGCGACAAAATAGCTCACGGATTTATCAATATTGACAATCAGCCCCCTGATGAGTATCTGCAGAGATTTGGAGATAAACACATCAAACTTGATAAATTACTAAAGCGGTATCTCAAGTCTGTTTTTTTGTCGTTTTGTAATCAATCTTAAATTATATAATTATATGAGATACCCAAGCGTTTAAAAACCAAACATTTTCAAAGAAAAATACCCATATAAAGGAATTGTGAACTTTCTTTTTTTTGGAAGCCGGTAGATACCAAAACCAATTGATTACCTCGTCCTCCAGCATTTGTGATCAAAATTCGTGAGAATAAATTAATTTAAAATTCCACCCACTCCACGAGATTGAAACTCTGAAACCCTAAATTTGTAACAATACAGCAATTAGTAACATTTTGAATAAAAAACGGACCACATTAGCTATGCAGAGCGCGGTGTCGTCTCAATGAACGGTAATTGTCGGATCACTGAGACGCTCCCAGGGGTGTAAATTTTTTTGTACTGTGATTTGTGAAGGAGTGCCTAATATTAATTACTATTATTTTTATAATTATATATCATATTAGGTAAATTGCGTTTTATTTCACCTGCAGTTTAAGTAATGTTTTCTATATGGTATAAGCCAACTGAGTTCGTATACCAATTTTAATTCACCGAACTTTAGTTGAATTCTTGTAGTGGTAGGACTTCTGCTAGTATGCCTGGGGAGGTATCACCATTTTGCCAATAATTAAGCCCTGAAATTGGATTTTTTTTCGATGTGATTTCACTGGACAGCCAGTGAAATCACAGAGCATGTGAGAATAATTATAATATCGTATAGTATACTATAATATCGAATAGTATATCAAATAGTATATGGAATAGTATATCGAATAGTATATCGAATAGTATATCGAATAGTATATCGAATAGTATATCGAATAGTATATCGAATAGTATATCGAATAGTATATCGAGTAGTATATCGAATAGTATATCGAATAGTATATCGAATAGTATATCGAATAGTATATCGAATAGTATATCGAATAGTATATCGAATAGTATAAATCGTATAGTATAATATCAAATAGAGACATAATTTATAATATCTTTATGTCTTGGGATAACTGGCGGAGTGTAGTGACGTACAAATTTCTGGCTTTCCAGAACCTTGCACGCCGCTGTATCTGTTATAGGTAGACGTCATCGCTTTTTATCAGGTGAGTGTCGTACTTATCCTTATTTTGAACTGGTTTTTATTTAATATTCTGATAGGTTAGGGTTTGACCACATCTAGCTTGAAATGAAAAGCGATGTGATGTAATCAAAGATGGTCAACACAATATAGCCTAAAATGTTCTGACTCTCAAAGGCTGTGTGCTGTTGGACCATCGTAAGGTTATAACGGTAGATTTTTATCCTTGAATTTTGTGGTAAGTTACTTTTGGTTTAAGTCAGGCAGAACATTGATATAATGCATCTACCACCTGGTGGACAGGTTTAGAGTAGGTACGTCGCTGTTCTGCAGGCATAAGGTCACGCGGTAGGATCGCGACGTTTACTTTATTTGATAGTTCGAAGATTCTAGAAATAAAATATTTAGATTCTAAATCAAAACTCTTCTCGGAACGGTAAAATTTCATATAACTCATCGCCACATCAATTTTCTCTAAAAATTTTCAAACTAAATATATATTCAGATCTCAGAACGAATGCAGAAGACATTTCGATAAACAATAAATCCATATCAGAGGAGGAATCGTCTAGACTTCGTGCGACATAAAAATGTCTATCTGATTCTGCTTACTATGTCAATACAATTCGTAGATATTTATGGCTACGCTTTTCTACGTGCTTGGATTTTAATTTAGGCTTTTTGTTGCGAATCAACAACGCAATTTCAGGCAAAACGCTAACCTAACGCTTTTAGATGGTATTACAACTGATAACGAGATATTTACCATGTACATGGTAAATATCCCATTATCAGTTCTAATAACATTGTCGGTGACCATGAAAATCTAAAAACTTTAAGATGTGTTTTTCATGATGTAGTGTTGTTCATGAATTACCATATATTTTCTCATTATCTTTGTGATTTTAACACGAATTACTCAGAAGTGAAGATGAGAGTGCTAACATTGTTCCAGAAGCAATTAGTGGAATGATCAAAAACGTTAAATAGAATTTGATGCTGATAAATCTAAAAGATTGTATACCTACAATCAAATAGAAGTGAAACTTCAAATAGAAGTGAAACTTCTTTAAGCCCACTGGAGTACATTTTGACGGAAGTGACGTGCCGTCACTATCCGAATCAACGGACGTGTAAAAATTAGTGGTGTTGAGAAATAAACTCACATAAACACTGTCTAGGGATATTTTGTAAACATTTCTTAAACTCATAAAATACTGGCCGGTTTATAAATATTTTAATGTAAGCTTATTTTATAGGTTTTAATGAATGATTCCAAATTTAAATTTGAAAAATAAATTAAAAACAAAAAATTTGCGCTTCGAATTCGAATGTTTTTATTTACCTGACCTAGTTTTTGGTATTTTTTTGTTTCAAATTAAAGTTTTATAAAAAATCATCGGTTAATTTCGAGTTTATGTAACTGTATGCATCATGCAGATGCGCCATTTGACGAGAAACGAGATGTTAATGGCAGTAAGCATGCTTCAAGCTGGGGCTACTCAACGGAGTATAGCCGAGGAGATTAGAACAAGACAAAACGTGATATCGAGGTTGTGGTCACATTATCGTACCACTGGTGAAGTGGCTGAAAGGCACCTAGGCGGGAAGCGCATAACCCACAGGAGCGATTTTCGCAAGTGGCCGCGAGAAGACAACCTGATGTTACGGCTATGTAGTTGGTTCAAAGGCTCTAGTCAGAGCACCAGTTGCTTGTCAGTGACTAAACTGTGAGGAGAAGACTGCATGAGGCTAACCTTCTTGCTCACAAGCCGCTTCGTACTCTAGCACTACGCAGAGGAAATCGCGGACGAAGATTAGAGTGGGCTCCAGAACATTTGCTCTGGAAAGATAACCAATGGTCTGTAGTGCTGTATACCGATGAGTCCCTATTTGGTTTTTATCCTGATTTACGAAGAGTACGTGTATGGCGAGCTCCTGGACGTGAGAAGCGACTGCAACACCCTCAGAAAGTCCATCCATACCACGGCGGAACAATTATGGTTTGGGTGGGTATTCGTGTTGATGGAAGAACAGATCTCGTTTGGATCAAAAACACCAAGACTGTAGAAAAATACAGAAATCTGGAGCTAGCACCAATAATCTATCCTCATCGAATGCAAATGAGCCAAGCTTTCACGCTCATACACGACAACGCTCGTCCGCACACTGCGCGAATGGTCACCAGCTGGCTACAGGAGCACGACGTGTCGGTCTTAGACTGACCCGCGCATACACCAGACTTAAACCCCATAGAGCACGCGTGGGACATGCTCCAAAGAAGGGCTTTGAGGAATTTTCCTCCAAACGTTGCGACTGATAAGCAACTTTTTTTGCATCTTAGCAGGACCTGGGACAATATCCCGCAGCAAGACTTTGATAACTTGATTCGAAGCATGAAAAACCGTTGCAGGACCGTGGTTAACATCATGGGTGGTTTTACTGACTACTAATTTTTCGGGTAACTGCAAAAAACCTGATAATTTTGCTTCACTTTCACTTTTTTATTTAAAAGAAATTTATCTTTAGGTTTACCATTATTTCTTTTTCACTATTTCTTTTTTTCTTTATTTCATAAAAAAAATAAGAGATTAAGGTTTCATAATCCTTGCTACACTATGTACGATATATATACTTCATTATACTTCATGACAAAATATTTTTTTTGTATTTCCTTCCTTTTCCGTAATTTACTTTTTTAATCAATTCTTTTTAATAAACTGAATAAGAAGTTGGGTTATGTCACACGAGCTATAAAATAGTATACGACGCTCGTGACCTAAATAAATCTATGAAAACGAATAAATGAGTTTAGCTTCAAGTAGACAACTTAGGTCACACGTATCGTAATGTACCTTCTTAATGCAAAGCGTTTTAGCTACATTTTAACTTCATTGATATTAAATTTACTTAAATAGCTATTGAACTCTATGAGAGCACATTTATAATGCGTATAAAAGAGAATAAAAGCTTCGAATTAAAATGTATGTTTATGAACGTTTTTCATTTTTCTTTACTTTGGTAAAGAAAAATGAATAGTTTACAAGCGCGCATTTTCTCATTCAAACACCGATAAAATTGTAAAAAAGTGACATAACGATCAAAACCAGCACCAAATAATGTTTTTCGAATAGAAATAAAGATTACAGATATTTTGGAATAACGTTCGTATTTCTAGCACAAAAGGCAATTCATAATTTATGACATGTCATTTGCAGCATCCTATGACAAACACAAATATAGTTTTGGCACATTATGTAGGCCATTCATCAAAATCGGCTCACACGGCTGTGATGTGTTACAGAAATATTATCGGAACAAAATGCTTAATGGATAGTTACGTAGTTTTCCAATATTTTTATATGTTTAACCCTACACAACAACACAAAAAGAAGGGGTGGAAGTTTAACGTTTGTATCTGTGTATGTGTGCGTGTCTGTGGCATCGTTGCTCTCAAACGGATGACCCGATTTTGATTTAGTTTTTTTAATAGGTGTCTCAATCGAGAGTGCGCTTAGCTTTGATTCATAATAATCCGTTTAGCCGTTTTGAGACTATGAGACCAGCATTATTTTTTAGTAAACTATGAGACCAGCATTTATAGTTCTGATCAATTCAAAATTCGGCATCCTTACTTACCTCAACGATATTGTATGAACATGGTGCTGGCATATCTCCTAGAATCTGATCATGACCTGATGCTGGCATATCTCTTAGAATCTGCAGAATACACAACTCCTTACCAATTCACAGCAGAGATGTCAAGTTGGGGCTTATTGAAATGGTTTCAATGTACAGAAATTATGCATAGGTCAGTCGAGGGTGGTTTTAAATTTTTGAATTATATTATAACGTAACTATAATAAAGTTTTTTATGGCAGATACTTAGTAGAAGTTTTAGCAGTCAGGTATTGGGTTGATATTTTTTTTTGCATCGTCATTTGCAAGCATTTGACCACCATGTCACCTGACATAAGTGACGAAGTCCAAAGTGCAGCAGCTTGCTGAGAAGACCTCTTCACTCTCAAAGACACTCAAGTTGTAGTTACTTGGAAATAAAACAGCTGATAATGAGTTTCTTGTTTAGATACAAGTCGTAAAGTCAAATCAAAGTCACATTCAATTTCTGTCATACCCTCAGTAAAGATGTGAACTTTACAGATAGCTTTCATCAAAATTTTTTAGAGAACGATAAATGACATGTCGTACACATTCACCGGCAACCAACCAATTGCAAAAAGAAATACAAGCCTTCTAATCTCCTCTTTAAGATTTTTTAAGGGTCATATTTATATTTACAATTGGTTGGTCAAAAAAAAAAAAGAAAATGATAGGGGCGTTGCTACAGCAAACCTTGATATTTTGTAGAAACAAATTTTTCCCTAGAAGAATTTTCAAGGGAGGAAACTGGGGTGTAAATTTGTATGAAAAAGTGCACCCGCGTTCCCTCCTAATGGTTAATAATCCACATTTATTACATATCAACTCGCGGAAAAACGCAAGTTTAAGGAAAAATATATTGAGAGCCACAGAACAAATGCGAATAGTAGTAATGTGAGAGTAGTACACACTTTTTCACGTACCCGCCAAACTCATGTAGGTAACTAGGTAAGTATATATGTAGTTACATAAATCCAACGGCCGCAGTTTTAACTATAATGCAGCCTACACACAGATATCAAACATTTAAGTTTATGTGTTCTGTTTGACGACTTGCAATCAAACTGATGTGTGTACGAGTTATCTGGAATGACAGTCGAATTACTGTCATTTACCGGATTAAAACAAGCGAAGAGTTTGAAGCGATTTCAGTTTTAAATAACCAATGCTTAAAAGCAAGTACTTTTTAATTCACAATGGTGGTCTGGCAATATAGGTTGATGTCCTTACCTATATTAAAGGTCATACCTGTATACGGTTAGTACAGGACCATCTCGAATGACACAAACGAAAGAAGACCTACGCCCAGTAGGGGTTGAAATAAGGTTGACGACGATGTTGGTTATCTAAATAGTTGTAGTAGTTATAATTTCTTAAGAAATTAACAATTAACTATGTGGTCAAAGATAAAATTTGCTTGCTTAAAAGTATCCACTTTTCTGCGCTGGGCGCTGGATTCGTAACTTCAAGTTTATAGATAATGAATGTATGGATTAATGACTGAAAATGCATTTTAAGTAATGTAACGTTAATGTTGCAGACAGTCTTCCAAACTCCTACTGAATAGAGATACTCCCGAAATTATTGACAAACAATTGACAAGGACAAAACAATAAGTCAACCCTCTAAATCACATCATCATCAGCCGGTGTCAGTCCACTGCTGGACGTAGGCCTCTCCCAAGATGCGCCACTGAGCCCGATCTTTGGCTCTTCTTTTCCAGTCACTGCCCACTGCTTTGCGTATGTCATCGCTCTACCTGGTCACAGGACGTCCTACGCTACGTTTGCCGGTTTGCGGTCTCCACTCCAGAACAAGTCTACCCCAACGGTTATCAGTCCTGTTTTTTTTTTTCTTTTTTACCCAGGAAAATCCTTTATGGATACCACTCGCCCGGGGGAGCGAGATGGTTATGTGGGAGTCGGGCAGTATACCCACTAAAAACCTGGGGTGAGCAGTCCTCCGCCGAGATAGGGCAAGATAGGGTCGCACTAGCAATCACTATCTTGCCCTGGCGGTAGGCCCGGATGAAAACATCCAGGCTCCGGCACAAGGAGGGGTGGCCTCGCTCACCAAGGCCAACCCTCAGACGTGTGGGGTCGTGCAAGCCGGCCAAAAATCCTCCGACCTTCGGCCAGTGACCCCACTATGAGTGAGGGGGGAGGAGGCGGGCAAACCGCCTCCTCCTTCCCCCCGTACGTCTTCGCCGGATCGGGTCAGAAGCGGCGTCGTCTTCCCTGGCCCGCTCAGCGGTCTCCTTCTGCGTCATCATGCGGCACACACCCCCAGCGTGTGGAGCGCCGTATCTTCTGGCGCTCCACATTCGTGGCAGGCAGGGGTCGCCTCCCGTCTCGTGATTTGGTGCAGGTACTTACCAAAACATCCATGCCCGGAAAGCACCTGCACCAATCGGAAGGTCAGCGACCCAAACCGCCGCATCACCCACCTCCGAAGGACCGGCCTGACCGCATCCACCGTCCACTGTCCAGGGACCGGTGAGGCCAGGTCCTCCGTCCACCGCCGCAACAGGGCGCCCTGCGACTGCCTCCGCATGCGTGCGACCTCCTCCCACGCTGGAGGCTCTCCTCGGGATCTCCTCGCCGCCACGAAATGGTAATCTTCGGCGAGGATCTCCGCTTGGAGCCCCCAGGGGGGATCACCGGCCAGCACGCACGCCGCCGTCCAGGACACCGTCCGGTATCCACGGATTGCCCTCGTCGCTACAACCCGCTGCGCACGTCGCAGCAGGGTTTTGTTGCCGCGACTGAGGGCGTCCACCCAGACGGGAGCCCCATACATGGCCATACTCCGGATGACTCTGGAGTACAGCCGTCGGCAGTTGGCGCTTGGGCTGCCCACATTCGGCAGCAGCCTTCCTAGAGAGGCGGCAGCCCCCACTACTCTTGGGGTCAGCCCGGCAAAGTGGGCTCCAAAAGCCCACCTCCCGTCCAGGATGAGACCCAGATATTTCATCTGAGTCCCGACCCGGACTGGGACCCCGTCCAGTAACACCCGCGTACCTGGAGGGGGTCCCCCCCGAGGCCCATGAAACAGTAGGGCCTCGGTCTTGGAGAGGGCGACCTCCAGCCCCAGGGCGCGTATGCGGCCGACCACAAGTGTTGTGGCCACTACGGCTGACCGCACCAACTCCCCGAGGTCCCTTCCCTTTGCCACGACTAGGGTGTCATTTGCGTAGCACGCAACCCGCACACTTGCGGGAAGCGTGCCGCGAAGCACCCAGTCGTAACCAACGTTCCACAGGAGCGGTCCCAGCACCGACCCCTGCGGAATACCGCACGAGACGTGACGTCGCCTCAAACCGTTGCGTCCTTGCACCAGGACTACGCGGTCTTGGAGGTAGTCGGCCAACAGCCTCCGCAGATACAGGGGCACCCCATGATAACGGAGAGCCTCCTGTATCGTTGCGTGCGGGAGGCTGTTGAAGGCGTTGGCTATGTCGAGCGAGATAGCCAGCGCCTTTTCTCCCTCACGGACCGCTGCCTGCGTCCACCCCTTAAGCCAGAGCAGGGCGTCCATTGTAGACCGCCCCGCCCTGAACTCGTACTGGGCCTCAGACAGCCCAGGCCCAGTCCCCTCTAGATGCCGGATGACCCGGGAAGCCACCACTCTCTCAAGCAGCTTACCCGTGGGAGACGGCATCGTTGGAGGGGTGTGGTTGGGGTTTCTGTCGGGGAAGAGTGTTCTTGGACGGGGTGTTGGGGGGCAACACCCCGTCCAAGTGACTGGGCTCCATGGACTCCGCAACCGGGGGCGTCTGGTGCCGGAACTTATTCCGGGCAGCCTTATACGGACGCCCCCACGGATCCCTGTCAAGGCTCGCCAGGGCTTCACCATATAACCACCAATAAACCTGTGATTTGGCCATGGCGATCACCTGCTGCAGTCTCCGCTTGGCGACGCGGTACGCCTCGTACAGCCGGCGCTCCGCTTCCAACTCGACGGCCGGCATCTGCTCGTCAGTCCGGCCGTGACGCCGTCTCCTGCAACGGCCGTAAGGCCGCCGTGCCTCCGCGCAGGCAGCCCAGAGCTCCGCGATATCCGAGCTCCACCAGTAGACCTCGCGGCGGTGAGAGTAGCGTCGGGACCTCGGCATGGCCGTGTCGCACACGGCCGTCACCGCCTTGCGGAAGCAGCAGGCCGCTTCGTCCACCTCTGGGCGCGTGGGAGCAGTACACCACGATTGGACAATCGCCGCCTCCCTTGCCAATTCCACGTCGAGGCGGCTGACGGCTCAACGCGGGAATGAAATCGGCACGCGCCGTGGCCCTTCTTGGTTGTGGGAGGTGGAGATCTCGAACCTAACATACTTATGGTCCGAGAGAGTCTCCACTTCTGACAAAACCCTCCAGGCCCGCACACGCGCTGCGACGGACGGGGTGGCGAACGATACGTCTACCACGGACCCCCCGTTGTGTCGCACGCACGTGTGGACCGACCCCATGTTGAGCAGGGTCAGTCCTGTGGCAACCGCCCACTCTCTGACTATATCCCCGCGAGAGTCAGTGGAGGGGTTACCCCAATCCCGGGCCTTGGCGTTCAGGTCCCCGAGAAGGAGGACCTGACGCGGCGCTTGTCTTCCAACCGCAGCAGCTAGGAGATCCACAAAGACCTCCAGCTCCGCGGCGGTGTTGTTGGGGGAGAAATATGTGCCCACAACAGCATACTCTCCCCATTTGGCCACTACGTACCCCGACCCCCTCTCTTCAACTGAGAGAGGCGGGGCGCCACCGCCGGATCGCCCTACTATGGCAACGGAGCCGTCCAAGTCCCCAGCCCAACAGGGATGAGAGGAGGGAACGTAATATGGCTCCGCCGCCACCGCCACGTCTATACGCCACTGCGCCAGGGCCTGCATAAACAGGTCTTGGGCCTGAGCGCAGTGGTTTAGATTCGTCTGGAGGAAGTTGTGATGTCCGAACCGATCCATATTTTATTCAGACATCACAACTTCCTCCACGCCCGCCAATCGGCGTACCACCTCCTCAGGGGCGGTCACCTTTGACTAGCAGCCGCAGGGGTGGCCTGGGTCCTGATAGCATTTTTTGATTGATGACTTTGGGGGCATGCAGTTACGGCCCCCCATCACATGCCCGGAAGGCCTCCCCGTCTATCGCGCAGCTTGGGGTGGCCTTTTCGCAGTTGGCCACCTGATGTCCTGCGCTTCCACACCGGAAGCACAGGTCCCCCCTGTCTGACGACGCTGGGCGCGTATGTCTCAGCCCCATGCATCGGAAGCAGCGGATGGGCCGCGCCTCCAAGGCCCTCACCCGCACCGAGCTCCACCCAATCAAAAATTTACCCTTTTGCGACAGCACTTTGGTTGTCGCAATTGGGCAGGAAACGACAGTGGAGCCGATGCCACCAAAGCCGGGGCGAATCTCCCCAACCTTGACCAGACTTATGACGCACCCAGTCGCCTTCGCTACCGCCGCAGCCACCTTCTCTTTCGTGGCTATATCGTCCAGGCCCGCAACCCTCAAATCAACTGATTTTACGGGCCTGGTGACACTAGCCACCTCGGATAGGACCCCGCGGAGCTTCTCCGCGAGCCTATCCGCCTTATCGCTGTTTTGGGAGCCAGGAATCTCGAGCATCCTAGCTCCCGTGGCCGTCTGTCGGAAGCGGAGTCGGTCGATTCCCAGCTCCTGAAGGTCGACCTGCTCTTGTGCCGTCTGGAGGATAGCGCTATATGTGATCCCCTTCTCCGTGGCTTCTGGCTGCACTGACAAAACGACAGCCGCGGTCTTGGGGACTTTCAGCGCTTTCTTTGGCTTGGTGGAAGCATCCCTCTTTGCTGAAGTAGCGGCGCGTGTACCGGCCCTAGGGGTGGGGGCAATCACTGGGGCGCAGGACTTTCCCTTCCCCTTCCTTTTCCCTTTCCCCATGCCTTTCCTCACCACGGTGGTCCATGTTTCCTCTTGAGGTACAACGAGATCGGCCGATGTAATGGCACTCTGGATCCCCTTACTTTTGGAAGGGCCCGCTATCGGCGCCACTGAGGGGGTGGCAGTCTTCAAAGAGTTTTTGGTCGACGCAAGCTTCGGTTTGGGTGGAGCGGCAGTCACCATCATTCTCTTAGCGTCTGCGTTTAGTGGCGGGCGGACCGTCGGGGGTGGTAGAAGCCGATCCTCGATAGCCGCGAGTCGGGCATTTATCATCTGCCCGAGAGTGCAGGTCAAGGACCGCTTCAACTCGTCAATGAGCTCCACCCCTATCAGGGTCGCCGGTGGCGTTCGCGTCCCAGAAACGGCGACTGCGGCAGCTGAAGAGGCCGCGGCTGCCTAAGTTTTGGCCTCGGTGAACCCACGCCGTAGCGCTTTCACCTCCGCCTTGCGTGACTCGACCTCGAGTTTGAGGCGGCTGTTTTCCGCCCTTAGCCGCCTTGTCTCCTCCGCTTCGCTCCTACTCGCAAGAGCATCCACGACCTCTCTAAGGGCCGAAGCGGACCTTTTTAGGCGTCCGACGAATTGGCCTTTGAGGTTGCCAGACTTCTTGGCAACCTCCAAAATGCAAGCGAGGCCTTCGCCCGCATGTACCCTCAGCTCCTGCGCGTTCAACGCATTTATGTCAACAATCCTTGCGACGGTATCTGATTCATTGCCATCTGTAGTGTTGTCATCGGTAACAACGACACTCCTGACTCTGTACTGCCTGCCACGCAGTACGTTCTCCAGCTCATTATCCAACGGCACTGGACCAGGTTTAAGGCACTCCTCACGTGAAGGGCCCGCCTTGGTGCCCCTTGCCCTTCCTCTCCTCGCCGTGCTGACTTTCGCGGCAGCTGTTTCTTTGGTCTCCGTGTCTGAACCTGAATACCCAGGCACGAAGAACGAAGAAGACGGCCGCTTACGTCCCTCTCCGATCTCAACACTACAAGACGCAGTGTCCATTTCGGACTCCTCAGGTTGGCCCTGAGAAGAGCCTTCCTCCACCTCGACGATGGCGGCCGCCGAAACGACGTCACCGTGGACGTCTCCGACATCCACCACCTCCGTGGTGTCTGAGAAGTGGCCCTGAGAAGGGCCTTTTATGAACTTCCCAGACGTGTCTCTTAATAGTTTCGGCATTTCACCGAATTAACCTCACGCCCAAGTATAGTCTAGTCAGAATTTAGTCACCCGCCTGCCACCTGCGTTACCGGGGTCAGTACGGGGTCCAGGGGAGACGACGAGAACGTACCTGTAGACACTTGGGGGCTCCCCCAACGGTTATCAGTCCTGCGGCAGATATGACCAGCCCACTGCCACTTCAGTTTGCCAATCCGTTGAGCTATGTCGATCACTTTAGTTCTCTGGCGAATTACTTAGTTCCGAATTCGATCCCGCGAGCCCCTATAAGTCACACTTATGGATATCATCATGAATTAGGTCAAATAAAATGCACGATTCCACACCCTGCCAATAAGTCTCCAAGGATGATGTAATTCTAAGCCCAAATTGTTTTGAGAAATCTGACACTAGTCGTTTCTCTTGCAAATTGGCGCCCTTGTTCGGAGAGATTTGTATTCCCATGAATATCGTATATCTACCAGTGACTAATTCAACCACAACACTGTACGGCTGGACCATCCGACCGTGGCTACAATAACAGTTGATATTTAAACGAATCGTATATGTTTTACCATTGCGTTTGTGACGAGAGATAGTTTAAATACAAACAACGGTTGGTACACAAATAGTTTTTGACGCATTTTTAGTTTTTTAGATTTTGTTGGATTTATTGAAATTAGTTTAAACTTAGAAAAATATGTATTTATAAATATTAAATAAAATATTAATAAACACGGGTTACTAATAAGTAAAATGTGTAATATATATTAATAAGTGTAATGTGTAATTTATATAAATATGTAAACACGTGTTAGTAAAATGATTTCAGTATTTATACAAGTCCCTGTTTGGGCGCCAACTTGCGATCTTGCGAAATATTCGTTATAGAGCTTTCGTAACTAAAAGATAAATATTCATCGTAAAAAACTTCAAATGTTGTTTTTTTATGAATAGCATCTTCATAAAAATATATACAAACTATTATAACTTATGCCCCACGTTGGGTGCCAGGATTTAACAATATTATTTTGTGACAAGAAAAGGTTATTGCACTCTCTTAAAAACACGATTTGAAAAAAACTTTTTAAATCGTGTTTCAAAACTCAAATATTTTTAACAAAATGTCTTATAATCTGATAATTATTGCTCAATTCACACAAAATTGACTAAACATTCTGACTGGATTCAATTATTAAACGTTTTGATAGTAGAGTTGGGTACTAAAAATTAATTAATTATTAATAGAACTAATTAACGGGGTTTTTACCACGTTTTTAAATATTTATGTGATCTCTATGATAAACACGGTAAATTCTATTAATAGTGTCAGTGACCCTAAAAAAAATATTGCCAAGAAGAATACACACAATCAAGACACAATATAAAAATACACTCAAAAATATTTTCTAAAAAGTTTAAGCATATCTCATAGTCATTATTTCAACGGTGTGATTATGACTTACACTGATTTTCTTAGTAAATGTTGATGCAAACAAAAAAAGGAATTACATCAAAATTTCCAACGATCCAAATTTTAAAATTATCTGCTCAGGCATCAAAGAGTTCACAAGAAAGCCGGAATCGGGTGAGAAGAAATTACGACGGCGCAAACAAAGGGCCCCCTCATTTTCGAATATCTCAGGTTTAGGCTCCAATTAAAAGTTGGACCTTTGTTTAACAAACCAACTGGGCCGATAATGTTACACTCACAGAATACGATCTTCTTTTCCAAACAAAATGTTGACCCCATTTTTATTTTTAGCTATCTTATAGTGACTATTTCCAAGTCCCTAGTAGCTTTTTTATTATTATTTTTATATTTAGGTTAGCGTTTGAACATTATCTCACCTATTAGTAAGTGATGGTAGCACTATAGGCCTTGGATGAGAATTAGCTCTCAAGGACCGCTGCCAGAGCCGGAACACATTAGATGTTTGGCGACCGATTTTCTAGCTTGAGGGTAGTAGCTGCCCAGGCGGACACTAGACAGTGTCCTACCATCATTTTCTTTCACAGTAAAATGTGCACTTACATTTTTGAACAGAAAAATCCATTGGTGCACGATGGCGATTTGAACAAACTGCCTCTGGCGTCAAAGCGAACCCACCACTGGACCCACAAATTACATTAATTTACTTTACAGTTAGCTTGAATCACCGGCTTCAAACTCGAACTCATTATTCATGAATTAAAACTTGAAGTATTTCATATTATACTAACCGACTTCACAAAAAAGGAGGAGGTTCTCAATAAAATTGTTTTTTTTTTATGTTTGTTACCTCAGAACAGACCTGCGTAAAATAAAAAATCTTTTTTTTGTTTGAGAGATTGTGCCTCCCGTTTGGTTCCGTTCAAATTTTATCGAGCTGTGACAATTATCTTCGGAGATATGGAGTTAACAATACAAGCATTTTTTTGCATGGTGGTAGGAGACTATCTAGTGTCCGCCTGGCCAGCTACCACCCTCAAGCTAGAAAATCTGTCGCCAAAAACATATAACGTGTTCCGGCAGCTATCTTTGAGAGCCAGTTCCCATTCTAGGCTTAGCGTGCTTACCATCTTCGACCGCATCATCACTTAACAACAGATGAGATAGTGGTCAAACGCTAGCCTATAAAATATTAAGAAAAAATAAAAAATTATATACTTAGATGACTTTTGACTATCGCGGCATGTAAAGTCGGTTTTTTCGTTTTGTACGATCGTACATTATTGCTTGCTATAACCTACTTTATTTTGTAAAATTTTATTTATTTCTTTAAGAAATCGTTACTAGTCGGTATACGTTGATGGGTCGATCGCCCAAGCTTTTGTTTGCAACTCGAAGCGGCGACCATCTTTCGATATTTTCCTTCACTGAATTCTGTGCACTAACTTTTGATCAGGGTAAAAGCTTTTGCAATGTTATGGTCAAATGCTATTGGGATTGGGAAGTATTTCCTTGAAGGTACTTCCGGTATAAGAGGAAATCACATATTTATTGCGGACGGAGGTAAACAACTTCCTATTTTCAATGCATTTGTGTTAAAACGTTTTATCTAGAAATACAATTTTGAAGGAGGTATGTCAAGATCATAGCATGTGGAAAGAAGTAGTCTCTGCCTACCCCAACGGGAAAAAGGCGTGATTGTATGTATGTAACGTGTACAATTTTGAAGTAACGTTATAGATGTAGAATATGTACGTATATATTAGGGTCAAGTTTTATTGCTTTTTGAAGTAGTCGCCGTTCCTTTCTAAGCGCCGTGCGACGAAACCATTTAATAACGCCATGGGCCCACTCTTCTTTAAGGATCTCTTCCAAGTCTTTTTCAACCGTAGCAACGGCATCTTCAGAGTTTATAAATCTGATCATATTAATATCTAAGCAACATATCTAAACTATATTATATATATATATATATATATATATATATATATATATATATATATATATATATATATATATATATATATATATATATATATATATTATATTATATATATATACTATATTATATTATATTATAAAGAGGATTTGATTTATGTTTGTTTGTTTTATATAGACTAGTTTGTATGCTGATTACTAATTAGATATCAAAGTTCAAATAAACCAGCAGATAACTTTTGGATTCGAAGACCTTAAGGTTATACTCAGTGGTGTATATGATGGTTATTATTGTGCTATACAACCACATAATAAATAGTTCACCTCTTAAAGTACGCACATATGCGCAACCGTTACATTTTACCCGACTGCGAAAGAAGGAGGGTTATGTTTTTCGAGTGTATGTATGTATATTTCTTTGGCACGCCCTAGAGCCTAAACGGCTTATCGTATTTTTATGTGAGTGTTGTCAATAGATTCGTCTTAGTCGTTAGAGTGACACTGGGTACATCAAAATAAAAAATAAAAACAACTTTAAGGATATTTGGATATGAGTTATATATATACTATATAATAATAAATATACTATATACTATAACTTATTATAAATTAAAATTAATTATGGTAGCTAAAGCCGTTCAAAATAAAAATAAAACTGAAAATAAAACAAAACAATTCATATCTCGAAAACTACAAAAAATCGCGAAACATACATGGGGTCCAATCATAGGTACTGTTGTCCTCAGAACACATTATCTTCGCTGGTACAGGTTAGTATATATATATATACCAACCATTATATATATATATATATATATATATATATTGTTAGAATATTTTCAAATACCCTGAAGCTGCGACTGGGCTCGATAGTATTAAAGCGGACAGCGAGAGGGTATCATGACTCAGTCTTCGCGTGGCCGTCGAAATGTTCGGACGTCGTGGTTATGTTTAGACACATTATGTAATTGTTACTATGTTGAGGTTCTGTGGCATTATATAGCTGTGGGTATTGTGATAGTATTTATTTTTTTAGCCTTCTTCACTTCTGGTCGCTAAGAATATATATATATATATGGAATAGAAAATGCTGATAAATATTTTTTCTCGCAGTCGGGTTTTTGTACTTTTCAATAATTCACTTCGTTTCTTTTATCCATAGACATCGTACAATATAAAATATTTAATATAGAGGCAATTAGTGTTTAGTATCTGCAAAATCATTGTCACATTGAACTTTCATCTGCGCGCACAATGCGCATTGCTTTCAAATTCATCATACGTACTGCAATAGAATGAAATTCACGGCATAAAGTCTATGTGCTATGTGAGTTAAGGTATGGACACACCGCAGCGTCCTGCGTGCGCGATCTAGGCGGCGATCAGATAGCGCAGTAGTATTTGTACTGACTGGTTCACACCAAACACGATCAGAAAACAATTGAAATGTACTTAGATCGCGCCCGCAGATCGCAGGACGCCGCGGTGTTAAAACGCTAGCTTATCGGGTATACAATAATTTAAGATCATTTACAAAACGGAAAAAACCGACTTCACATGCCGCGATAGTCAAAGTAGCCAGTAGTTATAAGCATGTCATCAAAGAATACAAATTTGCTTAAATTGTTTTATCTCCATATCTCCAGAGATAATTGTCAGATCTCGATAACATTTAAATGGGACCAAATGGAAGGCATAATCTGTCAAAAAACAAAAAATTCAAGTCGGTTAAGATTTGACGGAGTTCTGAGGTAACAAACATAAAAAAAACAACGGGTTGCACTCTGGGAGTGCCGGCAGAAGTGAAAACTTGAACGTTACCGTTGTGCATTTGTTCTACTCTCCCTCCGTCTTTCGATCGGAATTTTCGATCAGGTCACGTCTCCTAACGCGAGGTTTTACATTTTTATCCATTCCAAAAAAGTTCAGAACGCCGCTACAGAACTTAAAAAAAAATACATTTGAATTGAGAACCTCCTCCTTTTTTGTGAAGTCGATTAAACATAGGATTGACTGAAAAATTGTATGTAGAAATTCCACCTTTTGACTGACCAATTGGTCAATTAGTGACACTGGCAACATTTTGTGACGTCACCGCTTTTTTAGGCAAGTCGTGGCAGTAAAACATTTCAGAAATAGTGTATAGTCAAGGAGCTATCGTGTAATATAGCTCCTTGACTATACACTTCACTATGGGTAGGATTTTCTGTGGCATGAAGTTTTCTTACTTAATTAACTTTTCGCTGCGTCTCAGCTAAATTTATTTAAAGCGTTCACTTCTTAATAAGAAACACGCTCTTTAATTTTGCTATGAAAATTAATATTGAAAATGAAGAAAAATTAATAAATCACAGAAATGTATGTGCTTTTTTATCCCATACACGAAATTTGAACATTATGATCTTAAGTAGGTAATTAAAACAAAATATATTGTTAGGGTGATATTAAATGAGTACGACTAATTATCTGGTAGCGTGCAAGCAAGCTGCGAGCAAAGGCTAACGATATTTTTATTTTTGAAATGTGCTAATTAAGTCCTTTAAATTGATACACGGCTAAATTATTAACAAAGAAGAGACCGACCTTGAACGGAGTTTGTCCCTTTTTTTTGTATGGACTATATATGGACTATATATATTTATATATATATATATATATATATATATATATGTCGTCCATACTATACATATAGTATAGAACATATATAGCACTGGGTTGTTAGATAAGGACACACTCCTACCCGGTTCCTTTCGATTGGGCCGTTTTGTTCTACAAAGCAATTACAACCTTATTGTTAAGGCATACGGATTAAATCGAATTTGTTAATACATCTGCCGTTCACCATCCTTTTATATTACGTCTATGATCATCACATAGCCTATATATAACCAGTGGCCAATCAAAACGCTTCCAACGATACCTGATTTGTCAAAATATGATAAAAAGTTAAGAATGTATGAGGGAACAGATGAACATACATACTGTATACATACATTCTGTATACATACATACCGGTCGAAATCATATGTATGTAGTCGTGCATTAATTTATGATCCTACAAAACGAAAAAACCGACTACACATGCCGCGATAGTCAATTTTCCAGTAGCCAATATCATGTCATCATGGTATACACGTTTGTTTATATTGTTTATCTCCATATCTCCGGAGATAATTATCAGATCTCGATAAAATTTGATTGGGACCAAACGGGAAGCATAATCTCTCAAACAATAAAACTTCGAATTGAGAACCTCCTCCTTTTTGTGATGTTGGTTAAAAATTAAAGATACTTAGATTGTACAGAAACACTTCCGTTCCTACAATCATGCATTTTAGATGACTTTATTTTGACAAAATTTCAACAGAGTTTTTGTAAGTATCGCGAACGAAATCTCTGATAAATTATAAATTTATGATCGTACAAAACGAAAAAACCGACTCATATGCCGCGATAGTCAAAGTGCTGGCTACTTATAATCGTGTCATCTAAGTATGCGAATTTGCTTATATTGTTTATCTCCATATCTCCGGAGATCATTGTCAGATCTTGATAAAATTTGAATGGGACCAAACGGGAATCTCTCAAACCAAAATAAATTTTTAAATCGGTTAAGATTTGACGGAGTTCTGAAATAACAAACATTAAAAATAAAATACAGTCGCATTGAGAACCTCTTCCTTTTTGTTAAGTCGGTGAATAGTTTGTTTATTAAAACGGAATAAAGACTGTTTCGAACTAGATTTCAATTCACCTGACCAGAAAGAAAACTTAAAGAGGCGGAAATTTAAATTGAAACAAGTACAAAGTTAAACAGTGAAACATAAAATGCAGTATTAGCAATAATTCCTTTTATACAAACGAAGTAGCATTTTCACAAAGAGTTTCTAGTCAAGGGAAGTTGCTTTTACGCGTTTCTTGACCGTCTACTGTTGCAATTTTAGGGTGAAGACACATCAGACTTTTCTACTGTTTTCAATCACTACTGTAAAGTTTATGTACCTCTGTGTTTTTTTTGTATACAATCTAGGATAGAATAGGATATGCTGGTTAAAAAGATTAGGAGTGGGTCTAAGGATAAGACACAATTTCTTTACTTATACCGAAGTAGTAACATTAATATTACTTTTGTCAAATTACTGAAGACTCCAGTTTGAATGAAGTTTGATGAAAGCTGATTGGCTCAATATCTTTGTTTTTTTTTTGTAAATTCAAAGCAATAAGTAATGTTTCTGTTATATCTATACTATTTTTTATTGAATATGATCTATTTATTGTCATTTGACGAGTGTAAGTGCAAATTTTTAATTTGCCCATATACTGAATAAATGCTTTGACTTTTGACTTTTGAAAGTGTGATGATTGATGAGGACATTTTATATCGGATAGGAAGAGAGACGGAAAGAAGCTGTTTAAATTGTACATTACACGATATAATGCCACGGCTACTCTCATACAGCTTTTGCCAGCCATATTGCGAGGATTATCGCTTCACAAGTCCTTGTCCATTCAGATAAGAAATAAGTTAAGAGTAAAAAATATTTTAAAAAACAAGCCTTTAACTGGGAAAATGAACTAAAAAGTTATAAATAAATTCTATTAAGAATTTTGCGTGTAGGTACTTACCTTTATTCTTAAAAGCTTGAGGCACTGAAGTATAGTAAGTACCTAACATGTAAAAGGGGCAGTGCCTCAAGCTTTTACGAATGGACATTATCCAGGTGTAAAGTCCTCCTCAAGACGAATCAATCGAACTTAAACTCGGTCGGTGGGGTTATGTTGTTTTATCACAGAGATGCCGTGGCCACCTTCCAGCTTCATCATCAGACCCTGGATACTATCTAGGTGTAAAGTTCTCCTCAAGGCAAATCAATCAAGCCCAAACTCGGTGGGGTTATGTTTTTTTATAACAGAGAGGCCGTGGCCACCTTCCAACTTCATCATCAGACCCTGGATACCATCTAGGTGTAAAGTCCTCCTCAAGACAAATCAATCGAGCCCAAACTCGGTGGGGTTATGTTTTTTTATAGCAGAGATGCCGTGGCCACCTTCCAGCTTCATCATCAGACCCTAGATACCATCTAAGTGTAAAGTCCTCCTCAAGACAAATCAATCGAGCCCAAACTCGGTTGGGTTATGTCGTTTTATCGTAGAGATGCCGTGGCCACATTCCGTCTCCATCATCAGACCAGCTCCATAGTACCACATCATTGTATTGTCACCAAAGATACATAAGTACGCCAAATTTGAGTCCAATCGGACATCGTAAAGTGTGTCTAATTTACCTTCCAAGATTCCACCCGAACATACATACATACATTACAAGTAAAATCTTTCAAAAAACCTTGGTGTCTTTCAACCCTCACCCTTTTTACTGTGGAGCTTAAAGCAAGTCATAACTTGCAGTATGATTTTTCATTTTCATGCTATTAGGACCACAGCAAACTGTAAAGTTTAGTGGTCTGTGAAATAAAGCTGACGACAATGTGTGAATTGTACAGTTACGAAGATTAAATTTCTACTTTGTTGCTCAGAGGGACTTTAAAAAAACTTTTGTTATTGTAATACTCACAAGAGGGACTTTGGATCCCTCTTTATTAACTCATAATTAACAGATTAACAGCTATTAATTATTAACAGATAATGCTATCAATTTCCATAGGATTAAAGGTAAGGAAGCATAATATATCGATATTCCGCCTGACTTGCTACCAAAAAGTGTTCCAGTGTTCCAGCAGCACACAGCCCTTGAGAGTCTTCTAGGCCTAGCGTGTTTACCATCTTTGACCACATCAACGCTTCCCACCTAATAAGACAGTGGTCAAACCCTGTGCACTGCCTATAAGATATAAGCGGTGTAAGTGGGAGAATGATCGGCTTTGATGCCAGAGGTACCGAGTTTAATCCCCGCTGTGCACCAATGGATTTTTCTATCGAAAAATGTATGTGCTCATTTCACAGTAGCCCTCCGGTGAAGGACAAATATCGTTATGAAACCAACAACCCCTGCATGGTGGTAGGACACTCTCTAGTGCCTGGTCTTGTACTATTCATTATTCTGTGGCCTGGTTAGCTACCACCCTCAGAAAATCTGTCGCCAAAACATCTAATGTGTTCCGGCAACTATCCTTGAGAGCCAGTTCACATTCTAGGCATATTCTTCTACTATCTTGGTAAGTGATGGTAAGCATACCATCTTCGACCGCATTGTCACTTACCAACAGGTGAGATAGTGGTCAAACTACATCAAACTCTAGCCTATAATATATATATTTTTTAAAACAATAATAAAATCTAGCATAATTTTTAAATTTTGAACCTACCTTTAATTATGTTTTACCTATTATAGATGAATTTGACCACTGGTAGCGTAGTTTTAGTTTTATTCTACGACTTCACTCAGTTTAATTAATTATGCCGATAATACGACATGTTTTGACCATCCTTGATGATAGAGAGATGACAGGACTGTCGCTATTTCTAATTTTAACTGACACCATGACACTCTTGCGGAAAATAAATTGACTAATCTATTTTAGTTACTTTTTTATTACAAATAGGCTAGCGTTTGACAACTATCTCACCTGTTAGTAAGTGATGATGCGGTCGAGGATTGTAGCACAATAGGCCTAGAATGGGAACTAGCTCTCAAGGATAGCTGCTGGAACACATTATGATGATGTTTGGCGACAGATTTTCTAACATGAAGGTTAGGTAGCTGGCCAGGTGAATAATAGAAAATATAAAATTATATCTACTTTTCAACCAACTTAAAAAAAAACGAGGTTGTCATTTCGACTGTAGTTTATTAAGGTAATTTTTTTGAGATTTTGATTGAATTTGGAACAATCTTTTTTTTAGAGTTCCGTTTGCCTCGAAATATCATTGAGATCTGACGAGTATCTCAATAGATATGGAGATAAACACCTCAAACGTGGTACTGAAAACGCGCGGCATTTAAACTCGATTTTTTTCATTTTATAAGCAATCTTAAATTTTAAATTAATTTTACAATAGCTTAGTAGATAATAACTACAAATACGATAAAGAAAAATGTGGCTAGTTATAGCCTCAGGGCTCAGACAGACTTTATTTATTTCACTGTGGTAGATTAAATTTGTTATGTTATCTGATCTCAATGCTAAATAAACTGGGCGAATCAAACTCATATATAATTATTTTCTAACATATAGGCTAGCTTTTGACCACTATCTCACTTAGTGGTAAGCAATGATGTGGTCGAAGATGTTGAACACGCTAGGCCTAGAATACTCTGCACTCAAAGGCTGTTTGCTGCCGGAACATCGTAAGGTTATGGCGGCAGATTTTCTCCTTGATAGAGGTAAGCTTTTTTTTGGTAGCAAGTCAGGCGGAACATCAATATAATATGCTCCTACCTACCTACAGCATTAACATCATATTCTTAATGGCTGGGTATGCAAATAATTAAGATAGTTTAAAAACTAAAACAAACAAATTCAATGCCCCGCGAGTTAATTTCAGTAGCAAGTTTGAGACATTTGTCGTCATATCTCTGGAGATACTTATCAAATCTCGATGAAATTACAATAGGGCCACTTCAAAAATGTACCCTACCGATTACAAAAAGAATCATTCGAATCGGTTCATAATTTACGGAGTAATCGCGTAACATACACACAAAAAAAAAAAAAAAACTTACAGACGTATTGAGAACCTCGTTCTTTTCGGAAGTCGCTTGAAAATCAAACAAATTCGGTGTCCTAACATATAAATTTTCGAAATGTTATTAAATGTCTCTAAGGAAGCTAGCATAGATTTATAAGCTTCTTGAAAGCAAGTATTGTTCAACAATGTCAAAGACACTCCTGAAGCTTTCATGTAATACCTATTTCCGAGATACAATTTCCAAGATAAGTACTTGTTGATAGCTTATATAGATTCGCCTCCTTTGAGACGGTGCGTAGGTTAAAACTATATTATCTATTTTCCTGGTTCTGGCACTATACTTCTTACATTATGTTTCTTTCAAGTGTTACACACTTTATATTTTTGGAAATTGTTAAACACAATCCAAAATTTCATCGTACCGATGGGACTTGAACCCGCAACCTCCTGGATAACACGTCCAGGTGTTCTGCCAATTAAACCACGTCAGTACGAATAAAATTTTGGATTTTGTTTAACAATTTATAATTCTTACATTTATACCTCCCCCACTGATCTATTTGTCGGATCGGCAGCAATTTTGATACCATCGTCAGACATCATAGGGGCGTATAGCTAGGATGATCGAGCAAAGAGAAAATAGCGAGTATAGAAAAGACGTTTATTGTATTTTTTCACAGCAGACTTATTCTGACACTTCGCAAACGAAACGAATGACAGTTCCTAAGATAGGGGTACCGTTCTCTAAGAAGGCAGATTGGTAATTGAATGCCGTCTCCGCGCGCCTTCATCAGCTAGGCTGTGACCACGGTGCTGCCACCTCTCGGGAATCATGCCGCGCTTCGTTTTGCTCCCAAACCAATGACAGTCTCCGACATATTTATAATCTGTGTATTGAGACTATTCCGTGATAACTATCTTCGACCACATCATCGCATACCACCAGGCGAGATAGTGTTCAAACGCTAGCCTACATATAAAAATTAGGCTATACACAACACATTAACTGTTAGTTAGTGAGGAGTTTTGTAATATGTTGATTCCAGGAGATGCCCCAGCATTAGCTCAAGGATGCCATGTTTTTGCAATATCAATGAAGTAACAGAATACTGAATGACGAATTGATCAGACCTTGCTCTTAATATAGCCTTATCAACTAGAAATTAGGTAATAATCTTAGAAAACGAGCAAGCGATTTTTATTTAACTGACTTCACAACAAAGTAGCAGGTTCTCAGCTCGACTGTTTTTTTATGTTTGTTACCTCAAAACTCAGTCAAATCTTGACCTATTTCAAAAATTCTTTTTTGTTGAGAGATTTTGCCTGCCGTTTGGTCCAATTCAAATTTTATTGAGTTATGACATTTATCTCCGGAGATATAGAGATAAACATCTCAAACTAATGTATACCTTGACGACGTATGCATTTGTATACCATGACGATATGATACTACTGGCTAGTTTGACTATCGCGGCATGAAAAGTCGTTTTTTTTTTATTTTGTACGATCATAAATTATTAATTAATGAATAACACTCTCGATTAAGTTAACTATGAAACAAAAGAAAACTTATTTAAAATCGGTTCGTGGGTTTGGGAGCTACGATGCCACAGACAGACACACAAATACACAGATAATCTAACCCTGCCCCTCTTTTTGCGCCAGCGGTAAGGAATCTAGAACGGATTAGATGTGTATGTAGAGGTAGGACTTCTGAACCTAATATTTTCTGAGGATCCCGATGACCTATACAGCACTTTATCTCAAATGTTGGGTGCAGAGTTCAATAATATTTTTAAATTTAAAACTATTACAAGAGCTGGGAAAATTCGGTTCGATGACTGGGCTACTCCTGGTATTTACAAAAGTAGAAATAATTTGTACAACTTATACTCACAAAAACAAATTAATTTACACAATACTAAATTCATAAATCACTTAAAACTATATTCCTAAACTTTTAAAGTGGTTTGTCAGACAGCAAAATCTTTGCATTTTAGTAGAAAAATTAAGCATGCTGATGATAAAATAAAAACAACATGGAAAATCATCAATACTGAAACTGGAAAAATAAAACAATGAGACAGTAAGGTCATCTTAAAAGTTAACAATAAATTAATCATGGATAGTAATGAGGTTGCCAATACATTTGATGAGTTCTTCTCTGAAGTACCCATTACTACCACTCAGTCCATAAATTCTAGTCCCGCTGATGCTTATTCTATATTATCAAAGTATGTAAATAAATGTGATACCTTGTTCCAGTTCAAACACGTAACTGCAGACTCAATTGTGAAAACATTTAAAATACTCAAACAAAAGAAAACCGAGGACCTGTGGGGAATGTCAACCACAGTTAGTTTTAACAGTTACACCAAGTTATTTTTAACAGATGCGTTGATCAAGGTGTCTTCCCAGATTTAATGAAAAAAAGTAAATTGATTCCTTTATTCAAATCAGTAAACAAAAATGATCCATCTAACTATATACCAATCTCTATACTACCGGCATTGAGTAAAATTTTTGAAAAAGTAATATTAGACCAGCTTTTAACACATTTTAACATGAATTTAATCTATTAAATAGCAAGCAATTTGGATTTACTAAAGGGCGTTCTACTACTGATGCAGGCATAGGTCTTCTTAAACATATATTTGATGCATGGGAGAAAGCACAAGATGCTATTGGCGTGTTCTGTGACCTATTAAAATTCTGTGTCTGTCATGAAACACTAATTTACAAATTAAAATACTACGGTGTTGAAGGTAAGGCACTTGATCTGGTATCATCATACCTCTGTAATAGAACACAGATGGTTGAAGTCAATGGCGTCAGGTCATCTGGATCCCTCATAAAAATGGGAGTCCCGCAGGGATCGATCCTAGGACCTTCTTTATTTCTAGTTTATATCAATGATTTACCGTCATTCGTACAGAACCTATGTGATATTGTTTTGTTCGCAGATGATACTTCCTTGATATTCAAAATAGATAGGACTACACCTAACTTTGACGATGTAAACAAATCAATAACACAGGTTCTGAATTGGTTTACAACCAATAACTTATTGTTAAACGCAAAAAAACTAAATGTATTAATTTCTCTCTACCAAATGTAAAAAAGGGTATCCTAAATAGAAGTATATTAATAAATGATGAACCATTAGAACTTGTTGAATCCACAACATTCTTGGGCATCACCCTGGATTCAAAGCTTCAATGGGGTTCTCAAATATCGGTTCTAGCAGGTAGGTTAAACTCCGCTGCATACGCAGTACGTAAAATTAGATTTTTAACGGACGAAGCCACTGCAAGATTGGTCTATTTCAGCTACTTCCACAGTATAATGTCTTATGGCATTTTATTGTGGGGGAAAGCCGCTGAAATCCAATCAATATTTGTTTTGCAGAAACGAGCTATTCGCTCTATATATAGTATGAGGTCGCGAGATTCACTTCGTGAAAAGTTTAAGGAAATTAAAATTCTAACAGTGGCATGTCAATACATTTATGAAAATATTATGTTCATACGCAAGAATATAAATGATTATAAGAAAAGGTCTGATGTACATAATTTTAATACAAGACATAAAAATAGATTAATTATACCTAATTTCAGACTGCAGAAAGTTAGTGGTTCATTCATGGGGAACTGTGTACGCTTTTACAATAAGCTACCTAAAGATATTGATCAATTGCCTATGAGCAAATTTAAAATCTATGTAAAATCCAATTTGATGAAAAAATCATACTATACAATAGGTGACTATATGGATTACAAAAATGCATGGCCTGAATGCCCCAAGTTCCAAGAACAAATATAAATTGTATTATAATTATTAATATATTGTTAAAATTTTAAAGCTGACATGTACAATTAATTAAAAAAAAAAGATAAAATGACAAGACAAGCCCCATAGAGTTTCTTGGTGTTTCTTCTCTGATGGGAGTATTTCCGAAACACCGGTAGATTCAACAGCCATTTAGTTTTCCCCTTTTGTCCGCAGATTTTCTTTCTAGGCTTGCCATTTTTATTTTTATTTAAACAATATTATGCAGCTGACAGACGGACTATCAGTTCCATTTGGATCATGATATGTACTGTGATCGGTATGCGTTTCTCTATGTTGTGTTTCACTATTTCACTTTTTTTATTTTTTTTATATAAAAATGGTCTGAAGTACTGAAACACACAGTTACATGTATGGTTGGTTTTAACCTACTTTAATTATTTTTAAATATTTTGACGTAAACGATTGGATGACAGCTGAATGGTTCATTACTTTTTTTTTTCTAATTCAAAGCGTTAAATTCTGCTTTTGCTATGTTTACTTGATAATTGGTTATGTTTTATGTTATGATTTATGATTTTGACGTGTATATGTGCGAACTGAATAAATGCTTTGATTCTTCTTGATTCTTGATTCTGGGGAGGAAGTCACAACACACAAACGTCTGCTAGAATGAGAAGCAGCTAGACAGTTGTTATCTGCATCTCTTTTCATATCGACGATTATCGCTCATAATTCATCGCTATTCATGTAGAGACTACTGGCCCTGATCGTCCACTTGCATCCACGTCCACAGCGATATATACGACTTTGTTAGTTATTCAACCGTGAAATAGAAATGTTTTTAGGATTTAAGTGCTGACACTTAAAACTTACACTCTGAAGTGTCCAGTGAAATTACATTCATGGATATCTTAGTAAGATTTTCATTCAAGAAAGGTTTTGTCCAGTATGTTAATTGCGTTTATTATAACTACTAACCAACCTCGTACTTTGCCAACGGTAAAGTTATGGACACACCGCAGCGTCCTGCGTGCCCGATCTAGGCGGCGATCAGATAGCGCAGTAGTATTTGTACCGACTGGTTCACACCAATCGCGGTTGGAAAACAATTGAAAAGTACTGAGATCGCGCCCGCAGATCGCATGACGTCGCGGTGTGGAATTACCGTGACAAATAGTAGTAATATAGTAGGCGTAGCACTGACATGATGGCGTAGCTGATGACATCACAGTTTAGCACCACAAGGTAACCTGTATCTCTGTGGTAACCTCTATCTAACTTTCTACCTGTATCTTCAGTATTCCTTATAACCTGCGAAACCAATGGTCTTTTCTATTTGATTATATTGTCGAATTCTATTGTGTTAATGTCAACCAGCCACGTTAGACACAGGTAATATTGTGTTTCTTTGAAGTGTTTCACACTTTATATTTTTGTAAATTGTTAAAAAAAAAACAAAATGCACTAATTTCGTCGTAACGATACTTCGCACCGTGGCTTAATTGGCAAAGCACCGGAACATGTCATTCCGGAGGTTGCGGGTTCAAGTCCCGTCGGTACGATGAAATTTTGGATATATTGCGGATACAGTAAGGAAGATGTATACTTTGAAAATTTCACAAAGAGATTGCGTGTGATGAAGATGAAAATTAGACCGGACACAACGCTTATGTAACAGAAAAGTCAATTCAACATCTATATATAACTAAGCCTTCAACGTCTACCTGGAGAACGAGACTGTTCCCCAAATTATTATACGAAACCGTTTATGTTAAATGAAAGTATAAACATCAGATGAGATAATGATCAAGTGCTACCCAGTACGTGTAAAATAATAGACTGGCCAAGTGCAAGTCGGACTCGCACTTGTAGGGTTCCGTAATACAGTAGAGTATTCTATAACTATGAGTTTTCGCAACTACAAAAATAACTTTGTTTTTCATAGTGTTTGTATGAAAAACAAAGTTATACTTGCGGTCGCTATATCTCAACAACTGCTGACTGTATCTCGTTCAAACCAATTTTGTTTTTATTGAGATCTACAGAATATATTTATTCTAGATTTTTCACTTCCTTACTTTAGAAGTTAGAGGGGGGGGGGGGGGACACATTTTACCACTTTAGACTTGTCTATCTTTTAAATGAATGACTTAGGGAAAAAAATATTTTAGGAACCTCAATGTCATTTTTAAAGACCTATCTATAGACACCCCACACGTATAAGTTTGAAAAAAAATTTTTTTTTGTTTCACTTCCATGTATGGGATGCTTAACTTTTCTATTTTTTATTTTTGTATAAAAATCGGAAAGCGGTTTACAGAATACATCTACCTACTAAGTTTCAATTCTGTAGTCCTAATAGTTTCGGAATAAAATGGCTGTGACATACGGACGGACCAACAGACAGACAGACAGACATGGCGAATCTCTAAGGGTTCCGTTTTTTGCCATTCGGCTACGGAACCCTAAAAAAAAGTATAACAAGTTAAATAATCTACGCATGAGAAGGACATATTGAGATTCATACCAAAATCGCAAGATTAATATTGAATGACAGTCGTGATAAAAAACCCACTAGGTATGTTTACGTCAACAATTAATCATAATCAGCCAGTGTAAGTTTAATGCTGGGCGTAGGACTCTGCCAAGACACGCCACTGAGACCAATCTTTGGGTCTTCGTTTCCAGTCACTGCCCATCGCAGTAATACAAGTCAGTCTAACAAGTTAGTTAGGTTCAAACAAACAGTTTGAATGCAAGTGAAATTGCAAAAAAGTTGCCTGTGGAGTGTTACACTAAAGAAACTAATGACTTGAAGGCCCAGTGGCGAATCGGGAGAACGGTCGGCTTTGATGCCGTGGTACCGAGTTCAAACCGCCGTGCACCAATGGATTTTTCTATCGAAAGATTTATGTGCGCTTCCCACAGTGGCCCTCCGGTGAAGGAAAACTTCGTTAAGAAACCAACAACCCCCGCATGGTGGTAGGACACTATTTAGTGTCCGCCTGGCCAGCTACCACCCTCAAGTTAGAAAATCTGTCGCCAAAACATGTAATGTGTTCCGGTAGCTATCCTTGAGAGCCAGTTCCCATTCTAGGCCTAGCGTGCTTACCATCTTCGACCGCATCATCACTTACCAACAGGTGAGATAGTGGTCAAACGCTAGCCTATAAAATATTTTAAAAAAAACTTAATTTTCCGGCTACTTAAATTTAAAAAATTGTATTTTCCTTAACTTTACAGCAAACTTAGTAAAGCGTAAAATTTTATTCTAGTCGTGTCGCATTTTTGTTACACTGCGGGTCACCATTATAAACATATGTGGTACAAGTTACAAGGAACTTGATGTTCTACAATCGATTGATAAAAAAATAATTCCGTAAAATCAATACTTTTTGAAAAGTCAACTAAAACAATTCACGTGTTCGAGTGATTCTCAGTTGGAGTTTTATTATAAACTAGCAGCCCGCCCCAGCTTCGCACGGGTAGAACATGCCTACAAAATTTGCATCAGTTTGTTGCATCAAATATAAAATATTAACATATTTAACAATCATCGTCATATTTCAACCAATTTACACAAAACCTTAACGAATTATGCACCTAAACCTTCCTCATAAACACTCTGGCTATTGGTGAAACCGCATGATAATCCGTTCAGTAGCTATTGAGATTATTGCGAACAGACAGACAGACGCAGTGATGGACTTTGTTTTATAATACTTACGTAGTGATATTGGACGGCCCTTTGGCGTAAAGGATAGTTACCCTGATTCTGACCCGACGTTCGTTGGTTCTAATCCTAGCTATATACCAACCAATGAAAGTTTTATGTGCATTCATGAATCATGGGTTTCGTACAGAGGTAGTGGGATCATTGAATCAAAATCAATCAAATCATGGGATCAAAGAAGAGGTATTATACGTTTAACGTGTGTATCTGTGTCTGTCTGTAGCATCTTAGCACCCAACCGGATGAACCGATTTTGATTTTATTATTGATATTTTTTTTTTGTTTGATAGATGTCTTCATCGAGAGTGTTCTTAGCTTTGATTAATAAAAATTCGTTCAATCGTTATAAAACTATGAGCTTTTTTCTAGTTAATTGCGCTATGAAATCAACTTTCATAGGTCTGATCAATTCGAAAATCTTCTTCGTCAACGATATTGTAAGAACATGGAAGCATTGACCTGATGCTGGGACATCTCCTGTACTCTACAGAATACTCAAATCCACACCAACTTATAGCTCAGATTTTAAATGTCGTGTTTAGAGTCATTGGAATGCTTTTATTGAAAAGATTATACATAGATCAGTCGGGGTGGTTTATATATAGATCATAACTATATTATACAATAGAATTTTATACAGTAAAAATATATTATTATACTATATTGACTTCAAATTGATTGTGATTGGTGGGGATCTATAGCATCGCTAAGCTTATAATAATATTTTCGCAGTAACTATGACCTAATCTGTGGTTTCACTGCAGATATTTTATTAATTTTGCGATGCGTGTATGTGAAATTCGTGATATCTTCTAGAGTTTTCATTTGAATTATATACTGTGAAGGACAATATTAATCTATAATATGTGGCCAAGCTAATTAACGTTAAAATGAAATTATTTGGATAAGGATTAATACTATATACTTGAAAATAGCCTTGGAAGTTATGTAATATTTTTTAACAACAAATTAAAGATTAAAATGGTTACTGTAAGTCAACCTTAAGAGATAGACATATGTTGTCGCGGACTTTTTTGTAGGTCTTATTAAGTTGTACAACTCTTCCGTAGAAAATATTCTTCCATCTATTTTTAATTGAGCAGCGTTCGTAAGAAACGTGTTTTTTCGACCGTTTATTTGCCGACTTAGGTTGCAAATTAGGTCTCCACGAATGTACTTTTGATTTAAACGGAATAATATATAGCCTATTTTCATTCCGAAAGTCCATTCTATATATTAGTGAAAGAAGTTTTTAAATCGGTCCAGTAGTTTTTGAGCCAAATCATTACAAACATACAAAAATACAAATGTTCTCTCTTTATAATATTAGTATAGATTTAACTGGCTGCGCTAGACGATTCAATTATGAATATTGCAGCATTTGTATGCTCATCATCATCATCGTCAGCATTAGCCTTTTCCTATCCACTAATGGACATTGGCCTCCTTTCGTATGTCTCTTTGTTTATATCTTATAGACTAGCGTTTGACCACTATATCACCTGTTGGTAAGTGATGACGCGGTCGAAGATGGCAAGCACGCTAGGCCTAGTATGGGAACTGGCTCTCAAGGATAGCTGCCGGAACACATTAGATGTATTTAGCGACAGATTTTCTAACTTCTTCACTGAACCCGCATCCAGGCAGTGCCCACGACGTTAATAATGTTATGTTAGCTAAATCTTGCTAAAAGACGACCAAAGTATATCAGACCTTAAAAAAATGTTTATCGAAATAGGTCAACTGGAGCTTTAGTTCTCAGAGGTCACATAAGTACATAAAAAAAGCAGTAGAAGAGTCACGGATTTATACTTGGAAAGATCGATAGGGAAGTGAGAAAAAATAAAAAGAAAATGAGAGAGATGAACAGAAAAGAGAAAGATAGGTAAAATAGTAATTACATACTGTTTTAGTTTTTCAACCGACTTCACAAAAAAGGAGGAGGTTCTCAATTCGTCTGTATGTTTTTTTTTTAAGTTATACTTCTTTTGGCGCGATAGAGAAAAATGATGAGAGTGAATGTTTACGATGCGCGCGCTCACCGACACCTAAATTATACACCGTGAAGTTAGTTCTAGGTGGCATGACTATGTTCAAGTTGTATATGTCATATTTAACGTCATATTTTTACGTTAATAGAACCTTTTTTATAATATATATAAAATCTTTTTAATTAATTTTAATATTTATCGTTAATCACTACTGCATTTTAGTTATTTTTTTCCATACGCCACAGAAGTATAACTTCTAACGCGTGTACATAAGTACACACACTCTTTTTTCTTTTTTGTGTGTTAGTTACGCGATTACTCCGTCAATAGTGAACCGATTCGAATGATTATTTTTGTAATCGGTAGGGTACGTTTCCGAAGTGGTCCCATTCTAATTTTATTGAGATCTAATAACTATCTCTAGAGATATGACGATAAACGTCTCAAGCTTGCTACTGAAATTGATTCGAGGGGCATGGAAGTTGGTTGTTTTCGTTTTTAAACTATCTTAATTATTATCGCAATCGCTCATGAATTGTTCACATCTTCCACCGGCAAAGCGTCTGTATACGACACTTTTTATTGTACCGGCCACGCAGTGCGGGATTAAGCGTGTGTGTTGTCACAAAAAGATAATCACATTGAGTGCGGCTGGCGCATGCGACTGTTCGCTTCCTTCTAACTTGTAAGGCAGTGTGTAGGGTAGATTGAGAAAGCGCTAAGCGGGAGTAAGTATGGGTCCTAGAGAGTGGGCGTACTGATAGCGATATTATTTGGTGTCACCGGCGTTCGCCATGTCAAATTGTTAGCCTACGGCGTCCGTAAGCTTAAGGTCATCGCCCACTTACACGATCCTGCTCCATAACCGCTCCCACTCAACACCGCCTAGAGGTCGTCGCCCACTCACACGACACTGCTTCAACACCGCTCCCACACCACACCGCCTTAAACGGAGGTGACTACTCGATATTAACGCGTGGACAGCTAGCAGGCCACTAGCTGTCCACGCACAGCTGTCAGACGACAAAATGTGACGTGCTTCAAGCAAAACAATCATCATAATCAGCGCGCGGTCGCCGCGCGGGCCGCTCCCTGTCGTCGCGCTGACCGCTCGCTTAAAGCGCGATGTAAGGGAGATGAGTGGTACGCTGGCGGTAAACTCGGCTACAGCGAGCTCTCTGCTAATTTGTGTTGTCAATGTAAATCAGTCTACAGAGGTCGTCCTAAGGCTCACATTTTAATGAACCTTATTTATCCGGGTGGGAGCGCGGGGACGTGTAAGTTGGCAACGACCTTTAGACTGCTACCTCTATCCTACACATGATCCCTATGTGGATCTAAATGAGTGCCTACTGGTAGGCTCTGGCCGTGGCTCGAGCCCACTACCGAACAAACAAAGAGATCTTGCTGTAATTGTTTTGACGAATTCAGGCATAAAGTTCGGTTCGCTTATTTTCTTTTTCAGCAATACGGGTAGGAGCTGACTGGGCCGGCAGATTAGGCTCATGATGAATTCCTTCAAAATACGAGAATCTGGGAATGCTAATTACAACGTGTATAATCTATTACCGACTAATACAATTCTTGTCAGCGTAATAGAAAATATTGAAGGGTCTATGTTAGTATTGTAAGGTATTCACTTTAGATTCTACGAAAACGTGATTGAATTTGACAATTGAAATGATAAATTTCAATAATCGTTTGCTAAATAATCCAAACGAAATAATACTGAAAATCGATGATAGTGAGTCGAATTGAGATTTGCTCGCTAGCACTTGTGCTGCACCCTAAACTAATTTACCAAAGGAACTGAGCAGAACGTCACCACCGAATGGCAAGGTGTTTTTGTATTTATTAAGAGTGTGTAATAAAGTAATGATAAGTCACTGCTGGCTGTGTTTTTATAGGATGATATAATGCGATGCTTGTGGGACTGTAAGGGCACTTTTAGGGTGTTTTTATTTGTTCTGGACTTGGCACTTTGTAGTTAAGCTTTTGGGACGAATTCGTCGATCTATTTTCAACAGGTTGTTTTAGTAACAGAAATAAAGCGAACCTAAAGCAAAAAACACACCACTTACGCTGCGCTGTTTGCTACTTTATTGTAAAGGTACGGCCATACGCAGCGTCCTGCGATCTGCGGGCGCGATCTCAGTACTTTTCAATTGTTTTCTGATCGCGTTTGGTGTGAACCAGTCGGTACAAATACTACTGCGCTATCTGATATCCTATCAAGTACAAAAAAAAGTTTTTTTATCGCACCATTACTGTCTTGCAGAAAATGAGCATTCGAACATGAGCTCTAGCCAATATAGGTACTTTAAGGTACGGACTCACCGCGGCGTCCTGTGCGCGCGATCTAGGCGGTGATCAAATAGCGCAGTAGTATTCGTACCGACTGGTTCACACCAAACGCGATCTACGGCGATCAGAAAACGATTGAAAAGCAGGTCGCGAACGCACACGCGGACGCAGGACGCCGCTGTTTGGCCGTACCATTAGTAATATATTACTCGAATTTTATTTATTTGTGACTTGGGCATGAATTTAACATTTTTACTTATACCTATAACGTATGAGTTGGAAGCACAATGCTTGTCTTTTGATATTACTGTAGGTGGTTAAGACAACGTGTCAGATCTGAGAAGGGTGCCGTCAAGCCTGTACAAAGAAGTCTATTCCTATGAAAACCTTGACCCTAGAGGTGAGTGAGTAGACTAAGCTGTCAGGGACTTTAGAAGAGAAATTAATTGAGTGGATTAGGTCGGCTTTCTGGAAAGCTTCGTAGAGAAGCTTGCTTAAGATTTTTTCACCCGTATTTAATAGTAGGTTTTATAAATCCAAGGTATAATCTGGTAGGGAGCATTATATCAATGTTCAGCCTAACATGCTATCAAAAAGTAGCTTATCACCATTAATAACACTTGAGACAATATTACTTGAGAGTCAGATCATTCTAAGCGCTTGTTCACCATCTTTGAACACATAATCGCTTACCACCAGGTGAGATAATAGTCAAAAGCTAGCCAATTAGATACAAGAAAATGGAAACTGTCCAGGCATCTTGATAACTGAAAATGACTAAAGCGGCATGTGAAATGGGTTTTGTATATTCTTATTTTCTCCGTGAAATATCACACGACACGAATACAAACCAAATGCCCAATGGTCACCCATCCTTGCGCAACACGTAGCAAATAAACCTAATTTCTCAATTTGTCTCAAGTTTATTACAACAACTATGAGAACTGCAGTAAATACACCTCTGCTATATGGAATTTAGTGAAAGGATTTCCAGCACACCTATTAGTTTCACTTAAGCGAGTGGGTAAGCTGGCATACAGGTACCTCTAGCTTTGCAGGGGACAGCTTGCACTTAGATACAAATATACATTACGTTCTCTGAGGATAAGCTTTGAAGTTCTCTAAATTATATCCCTAGCTGTTATATATGATGAGCTGAATTTAGTTGCTCTTACTTAGTTTGGTGAAGCAGCTCATTTGCAGTTTGTGTGATATGTTTTGTAGTAGGTTTGTTTTTAGAGCTTTGCAGGAAATGTTTGAGAATTGTATGCCTTAAGGGTGATCTAGGCAGCGATCAGATAGCGCTGTAGTATTTCTAACGACTGGTCACCAAAGACGATCTACGGCGATCAGAAAACGATTGAAAATCAGATCGCGTACGCACACGTGGGCGCAGTACGCCGCGGTGTGGTCGTACCTCTAAAAATAAAAAAGGAAGGCAATAAATTCAAATCTTATCTTGTGGCAGTTTTTTATACTGAAGGATTTTTTGCAAATATGTTATACCTAACAGTTAATGATTTACTGTACCTAATTCCCAATGAAAATTTTTATTTTAATTGTGACTTGATTTTGAAAATATCCTCATAGATAAAATACATGGGCATTTTACTTGATTTTACCAATACTTGACATGTTTATCTTATATTTTTAATAATTTTATCAAAAATATTTTTTAACTATTCTCCAGAAAATTCTGTAATGGTACAGCCACACCGCGGCGTCCTGCGATCTGCTGGCGCGCTCTAAGTACTTTACGATTTTTTCTGATCGCGTTTAGTGTGAACTAGTCGGTACAAATACTACTGCGCTATCTGATCGCCGTCTAGATCGCGTACGCAGGACGCTGCGGTGTGTCCGTGCCTTTATATTTTGAATACATATAGTTATATATGTATCAATCTATTAACTTTTTATTTATTTATTAGGGTAGCATGTATAATAAAACAGCTACTCATTTTCCTCAAAACTGAATTACATCTAAATGTGAGCTGCATTTACCAGATATCTCCTGGGATACAGTGCTTTTAGTGCACTCTACAATACAGAGCCTTGCATTTTGTAAAATGTAGGAAATATTAGCGTTCTTACTTTGCACTATTGTATTTTAAGTCTGACGCAAATTAGAAACGGCATACATAACATGATTGCCTAGTTCATTATTATGTGAGCTGTTTTTAGCCTACTGGTGGTATTTAAGTCTATCTAAAAAAAAAAATCATTGAAATCTGTTATATTCTACTCTGTTCCATTTTGCGAACATTACCTAAGACTCAAGTCTATTTATTACAAATAAAAACCATTGAAATATATTATTTTCTACTCTGTTACATTTTGAAAATATTTCCTTATGCTATATATATACTAGATAGATAGATATATTTGAGTAGTAATCCTCTGATTACTACTCAAATATATCTATCTATCTAGTATATATATAGCATATATATATATATATATAGTACTACTGTACTAAAGTCAATTTATTTCAAATAAATATAATTGAAATGCACTTTATTCTACTTTGTTACATTTTGGGAACATTTACTAAGTGGATTCCAAGTAGAAACTCAAGCGTATCTCAATTAAAAATCATTGAAATTGACTCAATTCTTCTTTTTTTTATGCGAAAATGGTTAGCGACGACATTCGCAAAGCGGTGGGCAGTGACTGGAAACAAAGAGCCGAAGATCGGGCTCAGTGGCGTATCTTGGGGGAGGCCTACGTCCAGCAGTGGACTGATACCGGCTGATAATGATGATGTATAGCGCTTGACCACTATCTCACCTGATGATAAGTGACAATGCGGTCGATGATTCAGCGCGCTTACCCAAAAGATACCTATTCTCTCGCGACTTGAAGACCTCTCAGCTGTATCTGATCGGAAACACGGTAGAGAATTCCATTCCTTGGCAGTACGTATGATGAAAGTATGTTCGTTTTCTCTGTTATATTTTGGGTAAATATCCTAAGCGGATTCCTCAAAGGTACTCAAGTTTATCTCAAATAAAAATCATTAAAATCTTCACTATTCTAATCTGTTTTATTTAGGGAACGCCCCACAATTAAGTAAAATATAGACGCGAACCCATCGACCTTCAAAATTCAGAAGTCGTCAACCCTTCATGTCAAACATAGATACAATAACAGCACCATAAAAATGCCATACATTATTGTTTTCTAACACGAATATCGTCACACCTCGGCAAGTAATTGGCTTGCACGAATGCAATCGTACAGATCAAAATGTTCAATACAACTGAAAGCCTTTTCCGATTCGATAACAAATTGTTTATGCCACACGCGAGGTTTAAACCAACAAAATCATACAATGTGTTTCAGTCACAGATAACCACTAATAAATACCGTATAATATGTTATAGCAAATGCGTTTTTATTTACCATCCGCTTGTAGAATAGAATATAGATTACTATTGCATTTCAATTTATTTCAAAATGTTTGTTGATGTCATTTGTTATCTATTTTATAAGCTCTAAACTTCGAACTATCTTACTGTTTGAAAGTACGTTTAAAACATTTCACCAGTGGATTTTGAATCACCCAGGGATCGTATTTCATTTCATTTTATCAACCGACTTCCAAAAATAAGGAGATTCTCAATTCATCTGTGTTTTTTTGTGTATGTTACGCGATTACTCCGTCAATTGTAAATGCATTCGAATGATTCTTTTTGTAATCGGTAGGGTACGTTTTCGAGGTGGTGCCATTGTGCTTTCATCGAGATCTGACAAGTATCTCCAGAGATATGACGATAACGTCTCAAACTTGCAACTGAAATTGACTCGCGGGTAGCAGTAACCTACAGGTTTTCGACCCAAAACCTAAAGGGTACTTCCGGTTGACCAAGAATTGTCAATTTTGGTCAAAACCAAGGTCTTACAGCAAAAGTAAACGAAAAATTCCGAAAAATAAAAAAGTTGAAATTTAAGGTAAGTTTTGGGTACTTACAAGTTTTCGCGAAAATCTAAATTTGCCCATATCTTTTTATCGTGTTCATTCAGGACCTTGATTTTTATACACCTAATAGGGACTATAGACCTGAGTATCCCGTATAAATTTCAATTTTCTAGATCCCCCGTTCATGAGAAAATCGGTGGTGACACATGGACAGACAGACAGACAGACAGACGGACAGACGGACAGACGGACAGACGGACAGACGGACAGACGGACAGACGGACAGACGGACAGACGGACAGACGGACAGACGGACAGACGGACAGACGGACAGACGGACAGACGGACAGACGGACAGACGGACAGACGGACAGACGGACAGACGGACAGACGGACAGACGGACAGACGGACAGACGGACAGACGGACAGACGGACAGACGGACAGACGGACAGACGGACAGACGGACAGACGGACAGACGGACAGACGGACAGACGGACAGACGGACAGACGGACAGACGGACAGACGGACAGACGGACAGACGGACAGACGGACAGACGGACAGACGGACAGACGGACAGACGGACAGACGGACAGACGGACAGACGGACAGACGGACAGACGGACAGACGGACAGACGGACAGACGGACAGACGGACAGACGGACAGACGGACAAACAGGACAAGAAAGTGATCTTTTAAGGGTTCCTTTTTTTACCTTTTGAGGTACGGAACCCTAAAAAATCATTCAAATCGGTTCACAATTGTCGGAGTAATCGCGTAACATACACACAAAAAAAACATACAGACGAATAGAGAACCTTCTTCTTTTTGGAAGTCGGTTGAAAAACCAGCAATATAGTAGTAATATAGTAGTAATAGCAGTGAGGTGCAATAACAAACCAATCATACAAATTCTTTGCAGCGTCAATATCCGTAATAACCAGCATACTACTTATATCAAATTCTTATAATAATTTTTTTTTTTTAATTATACAAATTCTTTGCAGCGTCATATCTGTAAAAACCAGCATACTACTTATATCAAATTCTTATAATAACGTAATTTTTTTTAAATATACAAATTCTTTGCAGCGTCAATATCCTTAAAAACCAGCATACTACTTATACCAAATTCTTATAATAACATAATTTTTTTTAATTAAACAAATTCTTTGCAGCGTCAATATCCGTAAAAACCAGCATACTACTTATATCAAATTCTAATAATAACATAATGTTTCAACGGGTGGTAAGAGCATTCAATCGGTGTGCCGCGTGACTTGAAAAGTACTTAGCTTACCACCATCTAGGAGAAAATTGGCCGCCATAACCTTACAGTGTTCCGGCAGAACAACAGACCTTGAGAGGCGTAGAGTGTTCACCATCCTCGACCACATCTGCGCTTACCACCAGGCGAGATAAACGTCAAAGGCTTGTCTCGTATATGAATAATTAGGATAGTTTAAAAACTAAAACAACCAACTTCCATGCCCCGCGAGTCAGTTTCAGTAGCAAGTTTGATACGTTTATCGTCATATGATATATTCAGAAATGTACCCTAGTGATTAATAAAAGATTAATTTTAATCGGTTCAGAATTGACGGAGTAATCGTATAACATACATACAAAAAAAAAATTTATAAATACCGAGAAAGTCGAATTGAGAACCTCCTCCTTTTTAGAAGTCGGTTGAAAAATTAATAATGTAAACAGCTTTATAGAAGTCTTATCGTTACTTCTATTTCTAACGTCAATGAAGCCTGGCTAAAGATCTGGCAGCAGTCATGGCCATTCGTGGCCGGCCTGGATTTGGCCCCGGCCGTAAGCTGTCAGCTGATGGTAGATAAAATCACGACAGTATGCCACAAGCCCAGTACGGTTGTTAGATTAGATACACTTTAAATAGGGAAAGGGAGGTATAAATGTTTTTCTTTTTAAGGATTAAAGTTTACGACTACACCGCGGCGTCTTGATCGGTCGCAATCTGAATTTCTATTGTTTTCTGAACGCCGCAGATCGCGTTTGGTGTGAACCAGTCGGTACAATTACTACTGCGCTATCTGATCGCCGCCTTGATCGCGCACGCACGACGCCGCGGTGTGGTTAGAAAAATAAGAAAGGAAACTTTGAGTTTATTACTTTATTATCCACTTGTCACTCTATTTCCAGAGAATGTAATGTTTTTAACCGACTTCACAAAAAGAGGAGGTTCTCAATTCATTGGAAATGTATGTTCACCTATTACTCGAAGATGCCTGAACCGATTTGGAAAATATTTTTTTTGTTTCAAAGGGTACTCTTTCCAAGCGATCCTTTTAAAATTTTAACGAAGTTTTTAATATATCAACATTTGTATTACGATACATTTACATGTCTGGGGTGGAAGTCTCTACATTGATAGCAATGCGTCCTGTCATCGCAAACGTCTGCTAGAATGAGATGCAGCTAGACAGTTGTTATCTGCATCTCTTTTCGTATCGACGATTATCGCTAGAAATTCATCGCTAGAGACTACCGGCCCTGGACCACATTATGTGCCTGGACGACATACTAACTACTGGCACTGATTATATAATAGTTACTACGTCTACTGCCTTATTTAACTAGCGCGATGTTTGAGGTCGGTTACGATCTAAAATTATCATGTGATATAATCGTAACAACTAATTGATAGTGTTTGACGAAACCTAAGTGCGTTTAAAGATTCGCATTTGCTGTCTATTTTTAAAGTCATATATTACTAGCTGCTCCCCGCGGCTTTGCTCGCGTTTTATCCTGGTTATAAACATTCCTTTTGAATCACTCTAAGTATCTATGTATGAAAACCGCATTAAAATCCGTTGTTTAGTTAGAAAGATATATAAAAAGATATATATATATATATATCTCTTTTTATACTATGTAAAGATACGGTAAGAAGCTTGACGCTCACACCTGACAGTAAACGAAGACGACCGCCAAAATCAGACATTTTACGTTTACTATACATTGGATAGAAATACATAATTAGTGCATAAAACTAGGACGTTCTAAAACTCTAACCATGGCCCGAACCCCCACTGAATAGGTGGTATCATTAACCGTTTCGCTAAGTACCAGCATAATGTACGTCTGTAGATAAAAGCCGGGCTTAGAATAGTGGTACTAAACAGATCATACAACAAAATAAAAACAATTTTTTTTAAGACAACTATATATGAAATAAAAGTTTATTTTATGTGTTAAGTACGCTGTATTAAAATAAAATCATTTAAACATCTAACATAACCGACTTCACATGCCGCGATATTAATTTTCAGTACCAAGTTTGAGGTGTTTGTCTACTCTATATCTCTGGAGATACTTATCAGATCTCAATTATATTACTATGGTATCACACTTGGGATATCTCTTTTCCAACAAAAAAAATAATAATCAAAATCGGTTCATAAACGACGAAGTTATCCGCGAACAAACAAAAAATATATATACATACGGTCGTATAGAGAAACCTCCTTTTTTGAAGTCGGTTCAAAATATTGTAAGATAACAACACAAAAACTTACGGTGGACTTATCGTTATCTCTTCCATTCAACTTTTGGATAGAGAAGGAAAGATAATTATTAGAGCAAGGTCGTTGCTGTATTCGATAAGTATAAACTAAGCCAGTTGTACATTGCCTCATCTTATTTCCCAGACTTTATTTTTAGACAGATCTTATATCATCAGACATCATCGCCATCGCATCGCCACTTAACATAACCTATCACATCAAGTCGTTTCTCATTTGCGACAACTCAACATGCGTAACATCTTGTTTTCCCAAAGTTTAGCGATTCGTAAATCGGTCCCTCATTTTTGTCGGAGTTGGCTAACAACCGTTTTACTCTTCCGTTACATTAGGTAGGAAGCTTTACTTACTTAAGTACGTAGATCTACTATTATTTATTCTGTGACTTAAGTACGGGTTATGTCATTTACTTTCTTCAATAGGAAAGGAACTTATTGTTATTTGTAAGTACCTACTACCTGTTTGAGAGCTTTTATTTGGTTGAGATTCTCGTTCTCATTTAATTGTTTTTAAACGACTTCACGAAAAACGAGTAGGTGTCAATCTCAATCTCTATTTACCTGTATTTTGTTAGGGTTCCCTACCCAAAGGGTAAAAAACAGGACCCTATTTAATAAGACTTCTTTGTTCGTCCGTCTGTCTGTCTGTCTGTCCGTCTTTCACCAGGCTGTATCCCATGAACCGTGATAGTTACATAGTTGAAATGTTCACAGATGATGTATTTCTGTTGCCGCTATAGTAACAAATAAACAGCATAAAATAAATATTATACAATAACCGTGACTTTTAGGGTTCCGAACCCAAAGGGTACCAACGGAACCCTATTACTGTGACTCCGCTGTCCGTCTGTCTGTCTATCTGTCTGTCTATCTGTCTGTCTATCTGTCTGTCTATCTGTCTGTCTATCTGTCTGTCTATCTGTCTGTCTATCTGTCTGTCTATCTGTCTGTCTATCTGTCTGTCTATCTGTCTGTCTATCTGTCTGTCTATCTGTCTGTCTATCTGTCTGTCTATCTGTCTGTCTATCTGTCTGTCTATCTGTCTGTCTATCTGTCTGTCTATCTGTCTGTCTATCTGTCTGTCTATCTGTCTGTCTATCTGTCTGTCTATCTGTCTGTCTATCTGTCTGTCTATCTGTCTGTCTATCTGTCTGTCTATCTGTCTGTCTATCTGTCTGTCTATCTGTCTGTCTATCTGTCTGTCTATCTGTCTGTCTATCTGTCTGTCTATCTGTCTGTCTATCTGTCTGTCTATCTGTCTGTCTATCTGTCTGTCTATCTGTCTGTCTGTCTGTCTGTCTGTCTGTCTGTCTATCTGTCTGTCCGTCTGTGACCAGGCTGTATCTCATGAACCGTGATAGTTAGACGGTTGAAATTTTCACAGATGATGTATTTCTGTTGCCGCTATTAAGTTCAGGCGCACTTCTATAAAATATACTTTTTCATAAATTGTCTACTAAACATGTGTTATTTATCGCTATAGTAGGTACTGCATACACATACAAATTATATACATTTGTTTTAATGCATATACTACGAAAAATAGCTGCTATTTCGGGGTGGTCCCGCTGGAGAGTATGCTCTGTGGCAAGACCACTTTAGATTGTTATTTACCCGAAAAGTATGAATATACAATTTATTATTTTTAACCTACAATTATATACATTTTATCTACATTTTATTTGGTAATTTATATACATAATAGCAATAGTGGTTCTGCCGGGGAGTACAACACATTATAACAAATACTAAAAACAGAACAAAGGTAAAAGTTCAAGGGGGTCCCCATACGATAAACGTGTTTTTGCTATAGCGCCATCTATGAAGACTAACGACTGTTTAACTAATTAATAAATAATATTGATTACCTACCTTTGTGTTAACGTTCACTTAGTTGGTGTAAGAAGTTCATAAGCTATTCGTTAGATGGCGTTGTAGTTAATACGCATGTTTGGTATTGACACGGTAATATAATATAATATTATACTTATATATTATTATACTGCGGTTCGGAACCCTCCGTGTGCGAACCAAAAGTTTGACTCACACTTGACCAGTTTTATTTTGCTTGTTTTTGCTCGATATTGAAATCGGCAACAGGTAGAAAGGTAGAAAGAAATATTCATAGTTAATTGAGTTATATTTATTCACTTGAAAATAAATAATTAAATAAAAATAAATAATAGTTAATAGGGGCTCCCATACAACAGACATTATTATTTTGCCGTTTTTATAGAAATTGGACCGAAACCTTTCGTGCGCGAGTTCCACCGACAAAAACTAAGTGGTGTCATTAGTAAAATAAATGATAGTAAAAAATATTTTAAAAAACAAGCTTTTATCTGGGACAATGAACTAAAATGTTAAAAATAAATTCTAGTAAGTATTTGGCGTGTAGGTGCTTACCTATATTCTTAAAAGCTTGAAGCACTACCCGTTTTTCAGGCTAAGTAATTACTATACTTCAGTGCCTCAAGCTTTTATAAGCTTTTATAAGATGTTTTAAAATATTCCACGGATATTTGATGTGATTATGGTTTAAGTGCTCTTCGAGGAAAAGAGATGCCGTGGCCACCTTCCAGCTTCATCACCAGTTGCTAAATATCATCTAGGTGTAAAGATCTCTTCAAGACGAATCAATCGAGCCCAAACTCGGTAGAGTTTCGTTGATTAATCACAGAGATGCTGTGGCCACCTTCCGTCTCCATCATCAGACCAGGTCCATGGTACCATATCATTGTATTGTCACCGAAGATACATAAGTACACCAAATTTGAGTCCAATCAGACATCGGGAACTGGGTCTAATTTAGCTTCCAAGATTCCACCCGAACATACGTAATGACATACATACATATATACATACATACATACGTACATACATACATACGTACATACATACATACATTGTTGAATAAAAGCTTGTAATTAGCACACGGTATCGTTTCATTGGCATGTAAAGTCGTTTTTAGGGTTCCGTACCCAAAGGATAAAACGGGACCCTATTACTAAGACTCCGCTGTCCGTCTGTCTGTCTGTCTGTCTGTCCGTCTGTCAACAGGCTGTATCTCATGAACCGTGATAGTAAGACAGTTGAAATTTTTACACATGATGTATTTCTGTTATCGTTATAACAACAAATACTAAAAACAGAATAAAATTAAAAATTATAGGGGATCCCCATACATGAAACGGGTTTTTTTCAGCATTTCAATATAACGCCATCTATAAACGCTTAGGTAAACGTCCATAGATGGCGTTATTTTGAAATGCCGATCCTTAACACTTTTGTGTTAACAATCACTTGACGTTAGATGGCGTTATAAGATATAAGCACGCGGCTAACAACTCATTTTGTGCTGGCGAAAAATGATAGTGGTATTTTTCGCTCGATCTTATAAAATACTATAGTGTGGTACGGAAACCTACGAGAGCAAGTCTGACTTGCACTTGGCCACTTTATTTTTTTCGTTTTATATATGCTGTTTGTTAAATATATCCTGGTTTATTTATTTATACAGAATTTCTTTCATAAACATATTGTCAAGTCGAAATAAACACTTAAAACAATAAATAATTTAGTTATTTACTTAATAATAGTCAATGAGCAAAAATTACTGTGAATCTCAGGGTCTGTGTGCTACCGGAACACCGTAAGGTTATGGCGGCAGATTATCCCATTGATGGTGGTAAGCTACTTTTTGGTAGCAAGTCAGGCGAAACATCGATATAATATGCTCCTACTACCTGTGGTAAAAAATATTATGATATTATCATTATAATTTTTAGGGTTCCGTACCCAAAGGGTAAAACGGGACCCTATTACTAAGACTCCGCTGTCCGTCTGTCTGTCTGTCTGTCTGTCCGTCTATCACCAGGCTGTATCTCATGAACCGTGATAGTTAGACAGTCAAAATTTTCACAGATGATGTATTTCTGTTGCCGCTAATAACAACATATACTAAAAACAGAATAAAGTTAAAAATAATAGAGGGTCCACAAGAAACGTGTTTTTTTCGGCATTTCACGCCATCTATGTATGCTTAGTTAGGTAAACGTCCCATAGACGGCGTTATATTAAAATGTCGATCCCTTTATTAGACGTTAGATGGCGTTAAAAAAATAAAATGTTTATTAATTATAATTTTTTGCTTGCGAAAAATGATAGTAGTATTTTTTGCTCGATCTTATAAAATACTGTAGTGTGGTACGGAACCCTACGAGTGCGAGTCCGACTTGCACTTGGCCAGTTTATTCATATATTAGCTTATGCAGAGGTAGTTCTTATTCATCAAAAAAATAATAAAAAATAATTATCATATGCGTAGGTAATAAAACATGAAAACGAAAAAAAAACATTCAGCTAAGTTTTGTGTTTAACGAGTGACTTGCTTCTACCAACAAACTGTAAACCACCGGACCACATAATCCGAGTCGACATTTTATTTTTACCATTTCAGTTTTACCATTGAACAGCGACTCCGTAACTCGAGTGCTCCTAGCACCATGGCACTTCAGTTCAGGATTAGCCTATGACTGTTCGCTCTAAATCCGGCTGCCCGCCGAAACCGCACGTACAGACCTTTTAATTTAACACTAGAATAACCCCTGTACTGGCTGCATTTTTAACCCACGACGCAAAAAGAAGGGTTGTTATAAGTTTTACGTGTGTATCTGTGTGTCGGCTGTGGCATCGTAGCGCCCAAACGGATGAAGCCCAACGGGTTTTTTATGCGATTACACTGCCAATTTGTGAACCGATCCTATTTTTTGGTAGGATTCATCTCCAGAAGCAGTGTTATTTAAATGTTATCAACGTCTGATAAGTATCTACAGAGATATGGTGACTCTGTATTTTAGTTTTTGAACTATCTTAATTATTTGTATTTTTTTTTAATATTTTATAGGCTAGACGTTTCGTATGACCACTATCTCGCCTGGTGGTAAATAATGATGTGGTCGTAGATAGTCTGAAGACGTTCAATCTACACAAATATTGTAATAAGAAAACGTTTTGTAAGGAGTTCAACTGTTGAGATGTTTTATCAAGAAGCAAGCATCGCGAAAAATATCATTTGCGCGACGCAGGATCACATACATTTAGACAATGTTTAAAGGAGAGAGATTAAAATCTACGCTAGCGCGATCTCTATCCTACTATCCTACTAAAATTATAAACGCGAGTTTGTAAGAATGTATGGATGTATGTTTGTTACTCTTTAACGCAGAAACTACTGAACCGAACCGATTGAGCCGAAATTTGGTACGTAGATAGCCTAGACCCTGGAATTGCACAAAGGATATTTTTTATCCCGAAATTATCACGGGAATGATTTCTACGCGGATAAAACCGCGGGGCACAGCGAGTTTATTATAAATTATACATTACTAGCTGTATCCCGCGTTTTTACCCGTGTAGATATCGTGTAAGCTATCTACATACCAAATTTCAGCTCAATCACATACTTACACACTCAAAAACATCGCCTTTATTTATTCTTTATTTTTTTGGTAAATAAGCGAGACCACTATCTCACCGTCATTGCTATGACGTCGATGATCTCACCTATTTATAATATTAGTAGGAAGTAGGATAGTATAGGATAGATAGTACAGGTAGGATAGGATTATAATGTTTAGAATCTATATGCAGTTTGTATTTTTACCTAATCAAGGCCTTTTTCACAATCTTCTAGCAAAGTTTAAAGTACCTACTAAAGTAACACTTAACTTGAGCATTGTGAAAGAGGCTGTACTTCACTCTACCTGTAAAAAGTTGCAGCGAAAACTTTCACAGTACGATTTACTCACCTTATTTTATAGTACCAACCCAAAAGGAAATTTTATAACCCTTCACTGCACGCTTCTCAAGCTAAAGTTCATAAAAATAAAACAATACAAATCGAGTGAACTCTATAGCACAGTCCCGTATCGAAGTTAACAGGAGACGTGTTTGCGGGTTAAATGAGATTTCCTCAGTTTCCTTTATACGTGACTCCGATGGGTTAAACTTATCGCTTCTCGAAATTAAATTGTGCTATGCAAGTATTCTATCTATCGGACGTTCCAATCTTAGTAGGTGATGATTTATTTTTGTTAAGAAAATTTTAAGCGAGTTTAATAAGAAGAATTTAATATCTAATTGCGTACGTAGCACTTGACCACTATCTCACTTGATATAAGCAATGATGCGATCAAACTAACTCAAATTCAAAGCAATTTATTCAGTATAGGGGCAGATAAAAATTTGCACTTACACACGTCTAATACCGCAATAATAATTATTCTAAAAATGAAAAAAAAAATTGCGTTTAATTAAAAAAAAAATAATAATAATTATGAGCTTTCATACAATCGTCGAACTTCAGACTACAAAATTAACTCCCCATGATTAATGTAAGTTTGCCAACCTGAATATTACGTGCAGCTCCAATGCATATTTGTGTACTTCAGACAATTTTTGTCACAAAAGATATAGAAATAATAATAGATGAGGGAGCGCGTTTACCTAGAAGTGACTTATTAACTTGCGATTTGAGAACCCTCAAATTAAACTTAACCGGAAACACAGATGTGGATTGCCTCGTTACTACTACATGTTGCAAAGATATTTATGAAACATTTTGTTCAGTCACTAATATGAAGACTGCCTGGTCTTAATATTATACCAATAAAGAAATCCTCTTTGAGAATTATTATAGGTATCTTACTATTATATAGCTGTGCCCAGTAATTTCGCCTTGGGTCAAAAAGTATCCCATATTATGTTAGTCCAGGTTATAAAACTATACAGGGAAGGGACACGGAGGGGAAGTACATTCAATGTTGAAGATATATAACTTCACTAATAAAGCAAACGTTTATATTTGAAAATAAAATTAACTGCAATCAAAGATTTAAAATAAATCTTACCCGATGCACCTGTTTTTGATATTGATCAGGTAGGAACAGATAGTAATTTTAAGATAACATGTTTGTATAATATAGAGATGATATGATGATAATAGTAAAGAGATGTTTATAATAATATATCCCTATTAAATTGGTATCTTAACATTTGCATTCGAGTGGAGCTGAATCTATTGAATCCCTCGAATAAAAATTAAAAAAAACCTTTTAATTCATAACTGCATCTCTTATTCATTACGTTTATGTTTATTTATTATCTTATTTTTGTCGCGTTTCGATCGAGTCTTCTATTACAGCCTCATTGGAATAAAACGAAACGCAAAAAAAGCCGAGAAAAGACCAGCAATTATAATTCACAAAATGGCTACTAAGTCTCATTTGAATGAGAAACAGAATTGTTTTCAAGAGATGATAAAACTAAGAAAAGCTTTGCTGAATTTTAATTTGGACCATTTTGTAAGAAGATTAAAGTATAGCCGAAAAGGTCACCTAATTAAAAAGTCAAATTAAAAAAAGTATTAGTCCTTCTGTGGTATTATTTTAGGATGATCAAAGGATATCGAGTTATTATGAAATGTTGATACAGTGTATTTTAAATAAAGATGAAGTAATAAGTCTTATTCACAGATATATTCGTCAATTTTACGAATATTAATTATCCTTTGTTAGGGGTTTAAAAAATGATATATATACACGAAATAAGGACAAATTACTTTTGCCTTCTACTAGACTGTCCAAAGTAGACAGATCGTATTATGTAAACTGTGTTCGATTTTATAACTTTCTACCAGAATGTATAACTCAGCTGAAGGAAAAAGCATTCAAGTCTATAATCAAGTGTATGTTACTAAACAAGGCTTACTACTCTGTACAAGATTTTGTCAATGACAGAAAAACTTGGCAAAACATTGACTGTCTTGATTGACTGTCTTGGCAAAACATTGATTGTTTATCTGTTTTTTTTTATTTATTTATAAGACATACTTCTATTTTGACATTTATATTATTTGACTTTTTATTGTTTTGACATTAATTTGACATTCTCAAAATTTTGGTAATTGTTTTTACACATAGCAATCTTTATGAAGTTATTGTATTTATAAATATTTAGCAACTACTGGACATGGATTGTTCCTTTTCTTTTTAGATAATATTCTATATATGTGAAATGTAAATTGCTGACGTTCAAAAGTGTACCATGTACCTAATTGAAATAAACGATATTGAATTGAATTGAATTGAATTGATAATTTTAAATAATTAAAATTATCATTTTGTAAACCCCGACGCAAAAAGAAGGGGTGTTATATGTTTGACGTGTGCAGGTTTTACTGTTAATCTGTGTATGTGTGTGGTTAGTCTGTGGCATCGTAGCGTGGTAGCGCCAAAACGGATGAACCAAGTATGATTTTTTTAACCGACTTCAAAAAAAGGAGGAGGTTTCTCAATTCGACCGTAATTATTTTTTTTTTAATGTTTGTTCGCGGATAACTTCGTCGTTTATGAACCGACTTCGATTATTCTTTTTTTGTTCAAAAGGAGATATTCCAAGTGTGGTACCATGGTAATTTTATCGAGGTATGATCAGTATCTCCAGAGATATTGAGATAAACATCTCAAAATTGGTACTGAAAATGAATAGCGCGGCATTGAAGTCGGTTGTTTTTTAGTTTTTAAACGATATTATTTTTGTTTGATAGGTGCGGTAATGATGTAAATTTGAACATAATAGCTTTACATCTTTATATTTAATAGCTTTGATCATGAAAATCTGATCAATTCGAAATTTGATATCCTCCTAATTCAATGATATTGTAAGAACATGGTAGCATTGATCTGATGCTGGGACATCTCCTGTAATCTGCAGAATACTCAGCTTCTCACCAACTTACAACAGAGATATCGTGCTCGGGCTCATTGGAATGTCTCAATGAACTGATTATACATATCGGGGTCGGGGGTGGTTTTAAATTTTGAATTTTTGTAACTAAAACAGACACGCAGTCAGATTAGACAGATAGTGGCTCTTAGTTGTAGTAGTACTTTTTATTCGTTCTTATGTTATTGCGATGTATAATAAGCGACCCTCATGAGATTGCATCGTATAGTCTAACCTACAACCTCTATGGATGGAGATACTACACAACTCGTCCCATTGGTTGGGTGCGGAATTCGCCGTTAGTTAGTTAGTAACATAGTGAAGGTAAGTGGAGTGCAATTATTAAGTATGGCATAACGTAAGTTACCTATGCAAATATTTTATATTGAAATCAGTAAAGACTTTTATGAACATCGCCCGTTCACCATTTTTGGTTTGACCACTATCTCATCTGATAATCAACGATGAAGCACGCTTGCTTAAAATATATCTGTTCGCCTATAGCTGTTATTTTTGACTGGTCAGATGGACACTAGACAGACAGTGTCCTAACACGATGCAGGAGTCTTTACTAGGTTGATACCTACCTTAGGTAGGTAGGTTATTTTTACCTAGGTTTAATGATAGGTAGTTTACCTAACGCCTGTATTCTGCCAGCTCACTTAGCCGAGGAGTTCCATTTTTCTATCGTCGGAAAGCCACTGTGAAATGCGTAAACAAATATTTCGATGAAAAATTCCATTTGTGAGTATCGGGATTTAAACGCTACCTCTGGCATCAAAGCCGACCATTCTCTCAATGCACGACTGTGGAAGCAAATCGTTTTGTGCATGAGGCTGGAATATCCACCATGTATCGATGGCGCATGTCTGTGTGTCTGGTAAGTACGAGGTGGTTAAATTAGAAGGCACACTATGAAATATATCTTTAGTCATCGCTAACTTAGCTGTCAAGATACTATAGGTGTTGCAATACCTTATATCATCAACAACGGCGGATCCAGGGGGGGGGAGGTCATGGGAGTCATGACCCCCCCCCCTGACGTGGTTCCAGGACTTAGGTGGACCACTAATTGAGCATAATGATTTTATTTATATATTTTGTCACCATACAGATTTTATGTAACTACATATCTTTAATATTAATTTAATGTAATATAATAACTTTTTATTATGGCAAACGTGTGGGAACTAACGAATCGAAAATTTTAATTCCCCCCCCTCCCTCTCCCTATGTGACCCCCTCCTGGCGCCAAAGCTGGATCCGCCCTTGATCATCAAATCATGCTCAGGCAATTATTTGTTGAAATTTAAAATTCGCACACTAAATACTTTCCCAATTTACTGCGTAGATAAAAAGGCAAGAGCGGCACATAAAGATAAAATAAATTCTAAGCCTTTTTATTTACAACCACATTATTTAAAATAACGATGCCCTAAACCATATAAGATAGTTACATCTAAACTCAAAATGCAAATAATACTCAAAATAGTATTTTCAAAACATTTAACAAAATGGCAACAAAGGCTTAAGCTGCGTTCAAACGGTCTAATCACTTGGACCGATCATTTTGTTCAAATGTAATATCACACAAAAGTCGTTTTAAAGAGACTTTCGCATAAATAGGTGTTCTGTACGACTTTTAAGTCAGGTCAAAGTTCTTTGCACTACTTATGTATCTAAGTTTAGACGTAACTTAGTATTGTTAAGTTTAAAGTTAGGGTCAGGCAAGTTCTCAAACTGTCATTATGAGGACTTAACAAATAAATAAAAGTTACTTGGTAAGTTTATTTTGTATGGAAAAATGGTTTACATTGAGGCGGGTTTAGAGAAAAAACTGAAGAACTTTTGGTCTCTATTTTGAAGAATTTGTGTTTTAGTGAAATGTATATATCACGCCCACAGTAATGTCACAGGTAATGTCATAGTCCGGTGGACTTGATCAAACTAAAAAATATGACAAGCCTTGAACCAGTTTCTTACCTAATATTAATTGACTATGCGTTACAAGACGGAATCAGATTTTTCTAAAAGTACGATAGTGAGACGAGAACCTCAACAGCCGACTTTAGTCGAATTAGAGCCTCGTTGGCGTAAACTGCGTAAAGGATAGGATGGATCTTGACTTCTAAGCGATAGGTCGCCGATTCACATCCTAGCACTGGTGTTAGTCCACAAGTGGTAGGTGCATATTATATGGATTTTCCGCCTGACTCGCTACCAAAAAGTAGCTTACCATGAAGAAAAGTCTGCCGCCATAACCTTACGGTGTTCTGGTAGCACACAGCCCTTGAGAGATTGAGTGTTCTAGGCTTAGCGTGTTTACCATCTTCGAACACATCATGGTTTACCACCAAGTGAGACAGAGGTCAAACGCTAGCCTATTATTAGAGATAAAAAAATGCCTTAAAGAATTATTTAAGCACATATGTATGGGCTTATTTATACCTAGATGCTGGTTTTCAGCTAAGCCTTCGGGAGATAGTGTAGCGCAAAAGATGTATTGTATTGTACGAATATAAGCAAAGCAGCAGGCAGCACTTAAGGTATGGCCACACCGCTGCGTCTTGCGATCTGCGGGCGCGATCTCAGTACTTTTCAATTGTTTTCTGATTGCGTTTGTTTCACAACCAGTCATTTAGCCAACACAAACCAGTCGGTACAAATACTACTGCGGTATCTGATCGCCGCCTAGATCGCGCACGCAGGACGCTGCGGTGTGTCCGTACCTTTAGTCATAACTATACTATAATATCATAAACATAGTTTTCTTGTATTTTTGTTGGTAATGGATAAAATAATAAACTACTGCATCAATTTTGAAAATGCTTCCACCACGCTATAATATCTAAGAGTGACATGGGCGAAATATTCAGAGGCGAAGCCGTGTGCCATGTTTGCTAGTATTAAATAATCCAGTCTAAGCAATCAACAAATGTAAACCCGACCGGAAACCAGAAACATCGGTATTGACGTATTCAGGCGCGATGTCAGACGGACGGAGCCCACTTCCGGTGGACCCCGCATGCCATTTCCGGTTGTAGGGACAGAGGCGTGAAGATCGAGTTGTGCGCTTGAGAGTTGTGATGGTATATATTGTGTTTGGATGGGATTGTATGCTGTCCGTCTGTGAAAAAGAAAATGAGATTTATATTGCGTGTTCATTTTGCTATATTCTAAAACTCTATCTGATCTATACCTACAGATTGAGTCTATGGTAATGCCGAAACATCTAAATTATAATGTAAATGTCGAAGCCGACTAACTTAATTAGCCGTTCAATAAACATCCTAGCCTCTTTAGCGCCACAGCGCCGTTCAACTAGCAGACTGAATGATATTTAGTAATTTGAAAGTCTTCTGTGCCTTCGTTTAAAGGCCATGGCGTCGGTTCTGGAGACACGCTGCCGCTGCCGCTCGTCGGCGCACGTCACGCGGTGGTCACTGCTATCTAGTGTGTTGACTTAGTGTCAGACTAAGCCAATTTATTAAATGTTGTAACTAACGCTACGGCTGAATATCATTCAGGCCGCTAGTTGAAAGTAAAGAGACTAGGCAGTTGATTGAACGGCTAATTAAGCTAGTTGACTGGGACATAAACATGACAAATTCATTATTTAACGAACGGAGCACGGATAAAGACAGAAGTATACTCTATTCTCCGTGGCACGGAGGATAGACTAGATTTAACGATTTGAAACAAAAGTAATGAGCCATTCAGCTGTCATCCAATCGTCAACGTCAGACTATTAAAAATTATTGAATTTGGGTTGCCAGCCATACTATTCCATGCACCTCTATGTTTCAGTACTTCATAATTTTTTTAAATGTAAAATAATGAAACCATGAAAAAAAACATGCTAGAGTATAGGATGGCACATTCATACAAAAAACAGCATGCACACGACTGGGGTAACCTTCTCTTTTCGTATAGATGTTAAAAAACTTCCAGTATTCCAAACAAGTGTAAAAACTTTCCTCTCACTTTCCCTCCCACTGCTATTACTTCCATCTACTTGCTCTACATTATAAGTTTAATTTCTTAAGCTGCGTATAAATTAAGCGCGGCAAACCATCGAACATTGGTGCGCGCGGCGGCCGCGCTCTATGTAGACGGGACCGCCGCGCGCGGCGACGCGAACATTGCCGCGCTCGAACGTGCCGCGGGGCGATCCGCTCGCTGTCGGTTTTTTAGACCGCATCAAAGGAGCTTCAGTCGTTCGCTCGCGCGCAGTGGGGACGGTTGTAGTTTTGGTGATTTGGCTCGCGCGGCGAATACGTAAAAATGGACAACGAAAAGTGCCGTTTACTAATACAATTGTATAGCGCAAAAGAATTTTTGTGGAACAGCAAATCCTCCCAATACCACAATAAATCGTTGAGGTATGATGCGTGGGTAGAAATCAGTAAGAAAATGGATATACCTATTCCTGACTTGAAAAAAAAAATGACTACGCTTTTGGCGTCCTACAGAAGAGAAAAATCTAGAATAGCTAAAAGTTGTCGTACTGGTTCTGGTAAGTACCTATTTATTTTGCATTTACAACAAAAAATAAAACGCATTATTGTAATTACGTAAATAATTTTTATTTTTATTACAGCGACAAATGAAGTATACGTTTCGAAGTGGTTTGCGTTTGATGATTTTAATTTCATGAGGGATAAAGATCTACCCAATGAAACATTGGACACAATGTCTGAAAATGTGAGTACAAGTTTTAATATCTATTTTGCCAAGATATTGCACCATTGGTAACAAAGTGATGGGCTAGGTGTGAACGTATTTGTTGTGCAAAATTTCCCGCTCTTCTTGGGATATAGTTAAGAGGCAGTAGTGATGTAGGGGCAGTTTCATTTCTCCAAGTTCCAGGTATAATTTGCCCCTCGTTTCCTTCACTATCTATACATCCTTGCGGCGTGTACTGTGATCTTGTCAGAGTTCTTTTTCTCAAATAATTATGCAAATGTATTGTTGCTAAAACAATTTTAGTAGCAATCTTTGGTTGCAGTAACATAGGTTTGCGTAGAACTCTAAAAACTGAGCTCAGAATCCCGAATGCATTTTCCACACATCTACGTGCTCGAGATAACCTGTAATTAAAGATTCTTTCCTCAGAACCCCTTTCTAGATCTCCTGGAAATGGTTTCATAGTATATTCATTTAAAGCAAAAGCTTTGTCAGCTAGAATCACATACGGTACTTTGAAGGAATAGGGCACTTGAAGAATGGATGGAGGAGGAAGTCTCATAGATTTTTCTTCTAGTTTTTTGTATAAGTTTGTATTTTTGAAAATACCTCCATCAGATAGTCTACCTTGACAACCCACATTTACATACGTAAAACAATAGTCTGCATCGACTAAAGCTAGTAATACTAAACTAAAAAACTTTTTGTAGTTGAAAAATTCTGTGCCACTGTTTATAGGTGCTTGCAACACTACATGTTTGCCATCCAATGCACCTACTGCATGAGGAAAGTCCCATTTGTTTTCGAAATCGTGTGCTATCTGCAACCATTCTTCTTCTGAGTCCGGTACCTGCAACAATTAATTAAACATTCGTATTTTTTTTATAGTTGGCAACAGCACAAATAGCACAAAATAATGATACAGGACCAATTACACCTTCTGCTATGGAACAAGAAATAGAACCACCAAGTGACATTATGAACGCTCCAGATAATCTGAGAGTAAAGAAAAAGAAAAAGGTAAACGCTGAAGAAGATTCCCCTATGCTGAAAAAAGCATTTCAGGTTCTAACTGAATCCGCTGCATCATCTGCTGACCCATATTTTTCTTACGGCCAGCACATTGCTAATGAACTCCGTAAATATGATTCACGCACTTTAATTTACGTCAAGCAAGCGATTAACAATGTGATATTTGATGCTGACGTAGGAAAATATTCGAATTATGGGTATTGTACCCAAAATTATTCACAGTCACACTACACCTCAACGCCGTCTCCTCAGACTTCGACTCCGTCTTCTCAGATTCCAGACACTACTCCTACTGATGAACGTGAACCAACGCCATTGCCTATGGATGATTTTTTCCCCTAAATAATAATAAGAATTATATCAATAAATAAATATAATAATAAAAGAAAACTAGATATTTTATTTACTCACCTTTACCCAGTCTTTTAGTGCATCGCAAAGTGCATCACAAACTTCAGGAACAATTCTTGAAATTGACTGTTTTGATACTCGAAAAAGGTATTGCAGGCTAGTATACGAGTCTCCAGTTGCCAGAAATCTTAAAGTTATTGCTAATCTTTCAGTAACTGATATTGCCTCTCGAAATTGTGTGTTCATTTTCATAACACTTGGTTCTATTAATGATTTTATTAATTCGAACTCTGTAGTTGACACTCGCGTAAAATTTTTTATAGTGTTTGCAACGGCTTCATATCTTATGTCTTCCAGAAGTTTCGGGCCATATAGCGATCTATTTAGATATAATTTTTTCATCCACCAACGCCTTTTTCTTTTCTTTTTTTTACAAATAAGATGGTGAATCACAATGAAAGCGGCAGCCGCCCGACCACGCGCGTCCATACTCGCAGGTTTACAAGAGTGAACTGGTCTGTCTATCCGCCGCGGTTTGTTCGTGATGGATCGCCTGCCGCGCGCGCCTGCCACGTCCAACTAAATTTATATCTACATATTGGCTCGCGCGGCAAATGAACGTCAACTCTGGTCGAACATTGGCTCGCGCGGCTGCCGCGCTTAATTTATACGCACCTTTATCCGAGTAGCGATGTTCCCGCACGTTTCATGTCTTTCAAGGCTCGAGAACTGAGCTTGAGCCCCGTTAAAACATCGCGTGTGATTAACATAATGTCACCTCCTTACCCTAAAGTTTAAGAATTAATTTTGCGTGTAAAGAGTTTCTGACATTTTCTTTTGGAAGTTTGGCACGTCTGTTACTTATCTCTTGCTCTCTGAATATGAGATGCTTGTATTATTTGTCACGAATTACGTGAGAGGTCTGTTTTTTTATGTCTGATTAGCTGCACCCTGCGGCTTCACCCGCGTTTAAAAGTATCCTGTATGTCAATTCAGATTGAAATGTATCTGTATGCCAAATATCATCAAAATCCTAGTATAATGATAGCTCACTCATTGCTCTCAGTGTTTTATAAAATACTGGCAGTGCCTCACGGTTTTGCCCGCGTAGTTCTCGTACCCGTTAGAATACGAGGATAAAGTATAGCTTATGTTACTTGCTGATAATCTAGCTTTCTTTTAGTTAAAGAATTTTTGAAATCGGTCCAGTAGTTTTTGAGTTAAATTGTAACAAACAAACAAATAAAATATCAAACCTTTCATCTGTAGAATATAAGTTTAGATTGAATTATTAATTTTTAAGTCGATCTAATAGTTTATATTCTAATGAGAAGGTATGCTTCCTGTTTCTCCAGGTGGACATGAATAAGGAATGAGTGACCTGCAATAATGCAGTTATCGATCCAGGTATCATCTTCTATTCGGACATCGCCACGTATTAATAATGTATCGGCAGAAGCCACCTGGTGTGCTGGAGGCCTTTAGAACATGCGATTGGATCAGTTATATTAAAGTTGAGTTAACTTAAGAATATGAAATGCGCAATTTTATTTTCGCAAATAGAGGAAAAGTATGAAATTGTATAAGAATAAATGAACATTACTGGACGAATCGTGAATAATATTTGTTTAATTACGGTTAAATTCACGTGAAGAGGTCGAATGTTTGTAAGTACTGCTGGGTATACACCAAGCGAACGAAAGCGAACGAAAAAAGCCATCTATACAGGCGTATAGCTCCATCTCTCTCTACTCAGCGTTTGTTCGGCCCGGTTCGTACCCAGCATAAGACATCCGACAAGTTTCGATACAAATAGCAATCAGTGCTCATTTTCCGGGAACACACGTACCTACTGAGGTACATGTGTTCCCAGCGAGCGCCACACCCGTACTAGTACTATAAGCTAGCTAGTCTTACAGACATTTAAATTCTTTTCTTACGTTTAAGGGTCACTATATTTGAACATTGTATAATTATATTCCGAACAGCGAGTAATTGATGAAGGTTATTAGTCCAAAGCCTAACCTTACTGCCGCTTTTCACTTCCAGAAAAGCACGTTACTTCTGTAGCCTTTGACCGCATCAGATAGTAGCAAATGCTTGTCTGACCAGATAAAAAAGGCGCGATCTACGTAAAGTTTAAGTAGATGTATGGTTTAAAAACCTTAAACCAACTTTTTATAACATAGTTTGTTGTATTACGAAATACTGTTGCTTAGAATTACACTTGAAAGCAACTGCCGCAAAATACCTAAAACAAATGTTAAATTTTAATTTATTTACTGAGCTATGTTCAGCTTCTAACTCGCTATCTTTTCCAAATAAAAACAAATCGTTAAGGACTGCAAACTTGAGTTAAATTTAACTCGACCAGTCTCAAGTACAACTTATTTAACACGCCTCAATTGTACCGCAGTACAATTTCTACTGCACTTTCGTGATGAACGCAAACACAGTAGTTAACAAAACACCTTGCTTGCTTTTATTCAGCTTACATGTTTATTTTAATAGTAAATTCTATTCATTTTTGTTGAGCAAATAATATAGAAAATTTAATAATAATTGATCAGGCGCTAACCAGCCTATCCTCTGGGTTAGCTAATGACTGATGGAAAACTGAAGGACCTAACTACACAACCCTAGTAGTAGCCCTAACCTTCCTACCTCGTGCTAGCCCCTATCGGACTAGCACCCCTATCTCTGGTTCTGCCAAGTCGTAGACTTGGCACCTTATGTCACCATGCCAAGCCTCTGTGGACTCGGTGACGTTGACTTACCACCTACGTAGCAGTAGTCCTAAGTCAGATATACTCTACAATGTTAACGATCACAGAGGATGACGGCACACAAGGAAATTTTGTCCGCGGGTCACCAGTTTGCCAGTGTGGCAGATGGGAGCGTAATGATGAGAGACGTGCAATATCTTATCTTTCTTTTCCTATTATCTATAATAATACATATATATTATCTTTCATATGTCAATTATGTGGACATAAGACAAATAGGAAGGGTGACCGTGCCCGCTCAGCGGAAAACTGCTGGACGGAACATGGTGGCTGAAACCAGCGGCGGCTGGCGGTATAGCGGGTAGGGCGGCCGGCTCTCGGTCGCAGTCGGCAGACCGTAGTGCAGCCGAACCTCCGGTGTCAGCTTTGTGGACCCCTCTGGTAATGGGCAGAGATCCAGCAAGCGGTGGCATTGGCGGCGTGGTACCTCCTTGATTCCGGGCAGAGTTCTGGCAGGCGGCGGTAGTAGCGGCGCAAAGCCTGCCTGATGGCGGGCAGAGTGTTGATAGGTGGCGGTGGTAGCGGCGTAGAACCTCCCTACTAGCGGGCAGAATTCCGGCAGGCGTCAGCGGTGGTGGCTTGGAACCTCTCTGGTGGCGGGCAGAGTTCTAGTGTAGTATGTCTACTTTTAGAGCAACCATGGGAGCGAAAACAAAAGAAAAATCTTCACTCTACAAAAACTTTTTATTGGAACCCCTCTGCTGGTGAGCAGAGTTCCGGCAGGTAGCGGCTGTGGCGGCGTGGAACCTCCGCGATGGCGGGCAGAATAGGCTGCTTACAAAAAAAAAATGTTTAGTCCGTCATTTGAATTATCAAAAATATATTGAAGACCTGTTTTTTATTTTTTCAATTAAATAAAAAATCACGAAGATATAGAGCGTTGAAATTCCGCGTGACGTCACAAACCGGTAAAAACTGTACTAGTTTCTAGCGGTTAGTGACGACACGAACCCCCACTTCCGAACTTTGACGCTCTCTATCTTTGTCAATTTCTATTGATTTGTAAATTAAAAAAACACGTGTCCAATATTTTATGATAATCCCCTACTCGAAGGATAATCCAACTGACGGACTAATTAGAATTACTATTTTTAACCCAGGCAACATCCCTATTCTGGCAGGCGGCGGCGGTGGCGGCGCGGAACCTTTTTGGTAGCGGGCAGAGTTCCGGCAGCCTGCAGTAGTGGCGGCGCAGAACCTCCCTGGTGGCTCGCAGCGTTCCGGCAGGTGGCGGTGGTCCCGGCGTGGAACCTCCCTGGTGGCGGCGGGATCCCTTTGAGACGATCCCTTATACAAACTCGGAACAATTTTCTGAAAACTGAACCTATGACCTTTGGTTTCGTGGTTTTTCAGTGTCACTAACCACTCGACCATCCGGTCAATCATTTATACAACTAGAAAGAAGAAAAAAAGAAAGAAAGAACTTCACGCTAAAACTACTTAACCGATTGGGCTGAAATTTGGATGTAAATAACGCATAGGGTACTTTTTATCCCGATATTTCCACGGAAACGATATCTACGCGGGTAAAACCGCGGGGCACAGCTGGTCGAATATAATGGACAGTCTCCTCAGACCGTTTCACTAGGTATAACTACATTGGAAGAGGTACCGAACCACCATCACTACCATTCACCCTGTATATTTCACTGTAGGTACGAGTACTTCTCTAAAGATTTCACTGACTTCCTAACCATATAAAGAGCTTCCTAGTAAATTATTAATTAAATGCCCTCGTGAATGACACGAAAGCATGACAAAATGAAGCCCTAATGGTAACGAGCGACCTACATGATGAAATTGCTAACATTAAGTATTCACACGGTAACTTCTATTTTTGTACTAGAATAATAATTGAGATACTTGCACACCGAAAGGTGATTAAGGTGAACCGGTAAAACGTTCCTACAATATTTGTATAAGTCATCATCATTAACAGCCAGTATTCGTCTACTGTTGGACTTAGGCTTCTCCAATAGCCCACCACTGAGATCGATCTTCAGCTCGTTGTTTCCAACCACTGCCAGCAAGCTTCCGTTTGTCATCGTTCCATCTAGCTGAAGGGCGTTCTGCGCTTCGTTCACCGAACCGTGTTCTCCACTAGAGAAAATGTCTACCCCAACCCCAACGGTTATCGGTTTTACGATGGATGTGATCAGCCCAATGCGACTTCAGTTTTCTAATCCTTTATGCTATCTAATTTTTGAGTTCATTTATTGAGTTACCCTATTCAATAACGGTACAATTAAGTAGATAAACTCTCAATAAACCGACCTTAGAATCTGACCATAAATAAGCTATAAAGACCATAGTAAAGTTAATTTATTCTTAAAGTGTTCAGCCAGTTATTAAACATTCAATCCCTATTTGTTTCTGTTCTATTATTTTTCTTTTCTATTTTCCTTCAATTTTAAGACATTGTAAAGTTTATTAATATTTTGTTTACGGTATTGCTACTTCTATAAAATTTTAATTAGAAATCGTTACAGGCAAAGTTGCATGGAAATTATGAATTTATGATTTGCCAGCAATAAAGAACTTTATCGTGATTGTTTATGTTTGTTTTATGAGATGCTGAGCTGTTACTTTGTATCAATAGGTGATATAAGAGTCGGGAAGTTGCTATAAATTATATAATAAATACAAATTCATAACATTTATTACAGCGGCAGTAGCCCAATGAATAAGGCATCAGCCTGGCGATCGAGAGGTCGTGAGTTCGATCCCCACCCGTTGTACTATTGACGTGAACCCACTCCAGACACTAGCATATTTAGCTTAGTCGGAGGGGTTAACAAAACTACTAGTAATGTGCAACCCACATTTTTTTTTTCTCATAGGCTAGCGTTACTGTTGTAGTTGGTAAGTGATGACGCGGTCGAAATATTGCGTGTAGTCTTTGTAAAAAAGAGGGCAAAAATATATATACATATTGTAAGGCAGTTTAAGTTTATGCCTACATGTCAATGCTTATTCATGATCATAATCAGCCACCATCAGTCCACTGCTGGATATAGGCCTCTCCCAACACCCCACTGAGCCCGATCTTCATTGATCTAATTAAATTTAATATGTTAACAGCCAAACGTATATTTTCATACATTTGAATTTACGTTTGGTGTACTCGTAAATGCTAACAGACAAATTTATTTGTCTAAGGGACCGTGTGTATCCTATACAGTGTATTCAGATGGTTCCTACCTGATACAGACTCAAGTTACTTAGTTACTTTTTCATTATCTGATGATGTCGTAAATGGAGGACACGCTAGGCCTGAAATTAACTGACTCTCAAGGGCTGTGTGCTGTCGGAACACTAAAGTTATAGCGGAAGATTTTTGTTTATGGTAGTAACCTACTCTTTGATAGCAAACCAGGCTCACTGCGGCAAGTAAAATCATAACGTTGTTTTGTACATGACTTCTTACACTACCAACGCAATATTTATAACTTTTTTTATTTTTTTACTATAACTGTTTGAACATTTAAACATTTTTAATTACGTTTCTATTGGCGAAAGCTCCTTAAGGCTTCTCGGTCTAAAATTATTTTGTTTTTTCACTCATGTATGTATTAGCTGTTAACTTTCCATGAAATAAATAAACAAACTCTTCATCTGGTGCGGTGGCGGATCAAAATGCGCCCCCAATGATATTTCCGCTAATGCGTGGCTGGTCTTTCTAGACCCACCACCAGCACTAGGATAGATTAAATTGCTATAACTTTGCAAAAACGTAATGTATATACAATTTCTTTTATGTACTGTTACAATGACTTTGAACCCAACTTCCTTAGGTTTGATTCACCACGGGATCTGCAAAACAGGAAATGAGAAAGTAGGGAAAGCGGCAGACCGATCGACCTGCACCGCACTAGAAAGTATTTTTTGTAGTGATGGGACAGACAAAAGTTAGGGGTTATCGAAAAGAAAACAGAATTATCATAAAATAAATAAAAAAAGTGTATGTTTATTTAGTGCTTTCCTAAAACATGTCATGCAAAGGTACTAAGAGAATATCGACACATTGACATGACACATTTAAAAAAAATTAATTACATAATCTGTAGGTATACATGCTCTAAACATCAAAAATAAATGTTATGTGTATATTTCTAAATATGTTGATGTGTGTAGTACCTAAATAAAACTAACTGATTGTAATTGGTTTTGCATGTAGATTTGTTTCCGAGTTTTTTTTTATTTTTAATTGTCAGAAATATTTCATCACTGTCAATAACAGCAGGGTGAATTACTTTATTTTCTTAAATTACTATTTTTGGTTTGCTTGCCATTTTTGCTATCCATAGTTAACCACACGTCAGTAATAGACAACACAACACTTACTGGCGGGGCGCGCGCTCTGTGCGGTATCGTGTCGCCTGCTGGGACGTTGGGATGACGGGCCGAAATAGGCCCACTGCCGTACTCAGCGGATGATTTACACCGTATTACGTAGTACCGTATTACCGTTTTACGTAGTAGGCCGATAAGGGCCTGCCATGATGTTTTAATGGGGAACACCTACAATTTTGACCGCAAGCAAAATATATATTTGTCTCTGTCGAACTTTTACAAACACCTGAGATAATCATTCCATACCAGCGAGCGGGACATAGTCCCGGCAGGCCGATATGTGCCTGTACCGTAGTGAACGTGTTAAAGATAAGTTTTTTAAACCTAATTTATTTATGTATTAAATTCATTCAAATTCAAAACCTCCTCCTTTTTAATAAAATTGGATCAAAAGGAGAATTTTGTCTCAGATACCTCGTACAAGAGTCAAGTCAAAACACATCATCACTTTTCATCATGTTTTTATTTGTAAGAAAGTAAGCGTAGCATTTTCAAAACATCTTCACAATATTTTATATGAAACATTGTGAACTTCAGCTAGTTTTAAAACACTCCCTATTCAGAATCAGAGTAACATTGTAATCTTATTCGTGTGATAAAAAGGCAAACAAACAAGATTATATTTTACAAGTGTTAGGGTGCGCTCTTAAGAAAACTTTCTAGACATTGTTGTCAGAAACTGCCAAGTAAGTCCATATGCAATGGTATACAATCGGACGCACAAAGTTTTGGAAAATATTATATCTATAGGTAATCAACACCAATAATATAAAAGCGAAAGTCAGTTTGTATATTTTTTTTGCTTGTGACTTCTTTACCGTTAAAAGTTTAACCGATTTAGCTGGAATTTTACACAGGGGCAGCCCTTCGAGCATTTACCAATGCAGATGTTAACGTTGTAATCCGCAAACATTATTTTCTGCCGATACTTACGGGGGACGAGGTAAACACGCATTGCACACACACAAATCACTCACTTTAGCGATCCCGCACACTAGCTTGAAACACGCACACAGTATTAAAAATACAGCGTAGTTACGCACGCTCATATGGCCAAAAATGGCTATATGGCCAGCAGAGGGGTACGCCTTGCGTTAACATCTCCATTGGTAAATGCTCGAAGGGGCAGCCAGTATTATGGATTAGTCTAACTAACGGACACTTTTAAACGAGGGCGAAGCCATCGGGCACAGCTAGTATATTATGTATGTAAAAAAATCATTCCCCACATTTACATCATAAGAACTGCTGAGTAATTGCTCTGAGGCCATTCATATCTCTAGAGATCAATCAAATCATCAATCAAATGGGAATCACCCAATTCAATAACTTTGTCGAAGAAGACAAAATAAAAGAGTTTTCAAATCCGATGCTGGAGAAATACTTATAAAGCAAAAGTAATTGACACGAATTAATTATTTCCTGATTTTGTCAAGACAGTGAAAGAGTACCTAAGCTTCTGGAACATTATCTCGAATACATTGCGATTAACATAATAATAAATTAAATTTGACCTTCTTCTATTTTACTATTCCAGATCTGCCGCGTACTTACTCATAAACGTAATTATGAGAAACTTAATTTTGCCGTATTTATTTTTAAAAATCATTTAAGAAAAAAAAAACAGTAAAACATTGCCCGTTTTCAACATTAAAACAAATAATGAACAAAAAATGAAGCCCAAATCGCTTCAACACATCAAAAAATATCTCACCAACTTTCCACAATCCGCCCGCATAGACCCTCGCAAAAACCAAAAAGGCGTCATAATATCCGCGTAAAAAGTAGCGTGGCAGAGTGAAAAATGTAACATGATTAACCGTAAGCACTCCTCACTCCGGCTGTACTCGACTAGAACACTGCTTGGCACTTGCGTTATATGCGTTTTGCATAACACTTATCCATATATTTTAGTAGAAAAGTGCTGCGCGCGACAGCGTAGAGAAATTTTACCAAATATAAAAATGTGGGTGCTCGCTCTACGGCTACGGATTTTGTATGCATTTTGTGGGACAAAGTGTAAAAATGTGTTAGGATAAGACGCGTCGCTTTATTTTGGGGGTTATATTTCCGTCCTTTGGCAAGTTTTGCAGGATTTCCTAACCTAGTTTCCTCTAGTTTCTATGTCGATGTGGACTAAAATGTGGTGAATTGAGACAAAAATATACTATAAAAATCTTAGGTTGCCTCTAGTACCTATTTTATATTTTACTGTTCATTGGATGGTTTAGAGAGACGGTACGATTTGAAAATTACAATAAAAGAAAGTTGCCTGTTCCAGTAACTTTTAGTAAAATACTGCCAATCTGCAATAGATAATAACAGTTTAAATTAACCGGCCAAGTGCAAGTCGGACCTGTACTTGAAAGGTTCCGTACATTAATATGAAATAAGATCAATCAAGCAAAAAATGCTGAAAAAAAACATACATACGAAAATAAAATTGTGTAATAAATTAATTAAAAAATTGAATCAAGCTTCCGCTTACTAGTTTCATATAATGTTTATTGAGACATTCTTATAAGCCCAAACACGACATCTGTGATGTTCGAGCATCAGATCAACATTTTCATGTTCTTGTGTAATATCATGATGTCAAATTTCGATTTGATCAGACGTATTAAACTTGCTCTCATTGCCTAATGTACTGGAAATGAGCTCATAAACTGCTAACGGCGGAACGTGTTTCCTTGATTCAAACCTAAGAACTTTTTAGATTAAGTCACCTATAAAACAAAAGATCTAAATCGTTTCATCCGTTTGTGAACTACGGTCCCACAGATCTATCTGTGACATACACAGATACAGATGCACACTTGAAACTTATGACACCCCTTCTTTGTGTATTGGGGGCTAAAATCAACAAAAATGACACCGGCCATCTTGCGTAATGGCCATTACTCAGTTCCTAAGCTATTTTGAATGCTTACGTTTTCCTCGTGGACGCGTATATTCGCAATTTATCATAGTAAAATGTCGCGGATTCAGGGAGCTACGGTAACTTATGGCTGGTAAATAGAGTTAGAGCTTTTACACACGTTATAGATGATTTATAAATCATCTAACCTTGTTCTGCTTGTTTGCAAAATGTCCAGTGTGAGGGTGTGTAAGAATTAACATTTTGATGTCTACTGCAGCTGCAGAGAAGTAATTCGGAAAATTCTAGTGATCTAGAACTTTACGTACCAAAATACAATGGTATCATCATCATCTGCAAACTGCCAGGGGCCTTATTCAGTATGACCAATGAGATAACGCGTTCCTTAACGCGCCCATTACGTTATTGAAAAATTGTATTCTGTATGCCACACGATACGTAAATTATACAAAACGCGCGCGTTATACGCCCTCATATGTCACGATATTTTGACAGCTCAAAAAGCGCTCATAACCTTACCCTACCGCATTTTCATTGGCATAGAGAATACCATAACGCGGAGATAACGTAACACGGCACGGTAAGACTTTAAAATGGTCATACTGAATAAGGCCCCAGGTAAGCGTTTTGCTTGTTTTCAACCGACTTCACAAAAAGGTGGAGGTATTAAATTCGACTTTTTTTTGTTTCCTTGAACTCCGTCATTTATCAACTGATTTAAAAATTCTGTTTTTGCTTGAGAAAGTATATACTTTCCGTTTGTGCCATTGTGTTAAAATGGGGCCAAACAATAATTACAATAATTGTAATTTTATTGAGATCTGACAAGTATCTCCAGAGATATAGAGATAAACACCTCAAACTTAGTACTGAAAATGACTTTGACAACAATTTTTATTGGGATCTGATAAGTATCTCCAGAGAGAATAGAGATAAACTCTCAAACTTAGTACTGAAAATTACTTTGTCAATGATCTTAAATTATGCGTAGTACCGTTAAGTATTCTGTGGGTATATATGTCATCTTTTCAGGCGTCTCTTTCTCTCTCTCCTTTTATTTTATTCTCGGAACAATGACTAGCATGGAAGCCGGGCTAAAATAAAAATCGAGTAAGCTATATTTTATTCATTTATGTCAATTAGCATGTCATAATGAGTGAAAGAAACAAAACATGGCTGTTTGTTTTTATTATTTTTAAACATGTCACACAGCTTAAATGGGAAATGTCAAATGGTCACCTTTGGTCATCTTATAATTCTAACAAATACAAAAAATCTATCCAAGACGTCAAAATACTATATGTCAGCTATCAAGTTAGTTTTGCAGTTTTATGTTTTGTCGATACTTGTCGCGGGTTTGACGAATTCACTGAGTGAAAAAAGCGATATAATTATTAATTTCTGTCTGAGAACGTGACCAGAAAGTAAAAGTATATACTTACGTGAGGTGTACAGTGCTTTGGACAAGATGGCTTGTGTTGTTGAAGGGTGTACTACGGATTTACGCACCATTATCATACTATTTCTACATTACGATGCAACGCTTTTTTATAATTCGCACTACCCATGGAAGAATGGTGCAAACACACTTGCGTCAAATATTTTTTTATTTCACCATTGGATAGAGGAAAGACTAACACATATACTCAATTTTTTTCAAATTTATATTTCATTAAATTACGGAGCAATTTGAATTTAAATAATTAATACGAAACACTACAACTATACAAAAAAACTATTTTTTTAATAAATTCCCTAGTAAAATGATGTAAGATTTGTTACTCTTATCACATTTGCAGAGTTTCCTTGTAGTATTAGCTTAATTAATCTTACGTTATTATTATACGTCTTCCTAAAAAACTTTTGTTGCATAAATGATCTTACATACTTATTCCACGTGATATTTTACAGCTTTATGTGCGTATATATAGTTACGCCTTTTTTTCACGGTACTTTTAGAAGAAAAGTATCAGTAAGCATGATTAAGCAGTTATTCTTTGCAGTATTTTCTTGTCTTTTATTCGTAAATGAAATAACTGATTTCTTCCAGGCAAGCACAGGAATCTTTTTTAGCATAACTATGATTAAGTGTGATAAAAATATAACATTTTTTGCAAGTAACATAATGTACTTACTTTTTCTATGCTTGGTTAGCAGTATAAAATATATGTAATGCAAAATATTTCATTTCCCTTCCGATAACTTTGTCAATATAAGTCATTTATATGTAACGAAGATCCATAGCAGAGTAAGTGTTCGGAGAATAGAACAGCGAGAGCTGTTCTATTCTCCGAACACACTCTTCCACACACGAGAGCGGGACATACTCGTACACGCGACTACGTAACGCATTGGCTTTGCGGCACGTACTATTCACGACTTGAAGACTCCTAGATTATACTTATCGGGAAACACAGACACTGGCAAAGAATTGCATTTATTGGTAGTACCTAGGATAAAAGATGAAGCATAACGCTTGGTGCAAGGAGATGGACCACATAGCGGTGGCGCACATCTAGTCCGGTCTGGTCGAAGAAGAGGCAGGGTGGTATTACTTTGCGTAATCGGATGGCGTAGGTACGCTCCGAAATGCACCCGATAGGAAACATGGAACCTTTTATTGTTTTAATTTTGTTTTATTTTAAATCAAGCGCACCATGCTGTATGCTACAAGTTCTACCATGGGGGGTTGTTGGTTTGTTAACGATGTTTTTATATAGAAAACATACATTTTTCCATAGAAAAATCTGCTGGTGCACGGCGCGGATCGAACTCGGTACCTCTGACATCAAAGCCGACCGTTCTCCCGATAAACCGGGCCCTTAAAACTACTGCCTCAGCTTGGCCATAAAACTAAGCTTTTTCTACGGTAATTGGACTGTGTGGACTCGTTTTTTTTTCATCAAATAGGCAAGCGTTTGATCACTGAAGAAAAGATGGTGCACACGCTACGCCTAGAAGACTCTTAACTACTCTAAAGGGCTGTGTGTTGTCGGAACACTGTAAGGTTATGGCGGCGAATTTTCTCTTTGATGGTGGTAAGCCACTTTTGATAGCAAGTCAATCGGAACATCGATATAATATGCTCCTACCACCTGTCATGTAAGAGCCAAAGTTGAGAGATGGCGTCAGTAAAATTCCAAGAAGCTCAGGTGGTCTGCCATCTGTACGGAAACATTTCGAATAGTTTTTTAGCTTGGCAGAAAATTGAACTAGAACCTAGAACTAGTTACTTAGTAGTAGTAACTAGTAACTTAGTTGCATTGAACTTGACCAGATTGGCATCGCCCCAATCGAAGACAGCCTGGAAGGACAAATTTATGCGCTTGACTATATAAAATTGAATTTGTGCCACACTAGACTGTGCACTGGACGTATAGCTCTCTACAACGGTGCTATCGTCAGGTCTAAAATCATACCGAGCATTAGCAAGTCGTTAATATGCAGCAGGATAAGAGTGGCAGAAAGCAATGATCCCTGAAAGACACCAATTGGTCAGAAGAGCAGCCATCAATGATTACTCTGAACGACAGGTCACTCATAAGAAAATACAAAACTCAGACACACAAAGAAGTCGCAGTCCGTAGGATAGATGTAGGATGGACTTGCTTATAGGATCCCCCCACTTTCGTTGAAACCCAAATTCTCGGTCACTGACAAAGTTCTATGTATGCAAGGAGCCAGTTGTTCACTAAAGGTTTTTTATAGCCTTGCAGAGTATTAACGTGTCCAAAAATTGGTCAGCAAGACTGCCTTTTTGGGCACAGGTTGCACTTTGGCAAGCTTCCAAGTTTTTGACACTAGTCATAGAAAGGCGAAACAAACATATTAATACAAAAGCGAGATCAGGCATACAGGTCCTCAGGATTTTGGATGGAATACCATCCGGGCTACTGGCTTTGTTCACGTCTACAATTATTTGCAGTGGTTTTTCAACCTTAGCCTGACGGATAGGTATATCTGACATTTGTTTCACGCGTCCAAGGAGACAAGGATGTGTCTCACGGGCAGTGTCAAGAAATAAAGACTCCGTGAACAGAGAAGCAATCAAATTCGCTTTCTCTTTGGTGGTATGAGCCAGCGCCCCATCGAGTGTCAGCAGTGGAAGAAGTCAGGGCCGACTAAAGATTGAGTCAACTTATAAATCAAAGCTATGTGGTCAAATCGAGCCATCAGTAAAGCATTCTTGCAGAATTAGGTAGCAGCATTGTTAAAGGTTTTATTCCTTGCTGACACATTTTTGGCTTTGCGGTTTGGAGTGTCAATCCAGTCCAAGTTAACTGCATGCTGCGGCGCTGCAGTACGGCCACACTTAACCCCGAACCAAGGCTTAGCTTTGCTTTATATCACAACTGCTTTGCTTTATATCACAAATGAAAATGAAATATAGTTTTCTATTCCCTGAAGCAGCAAATTTGTCACAGGGTCCACACAAACCATAATGTCATCGAAAGAAAAGCATACGAGCCGCTTAAGGTTAAATGCAAGGAACGACCGCAACTCATCCCAATCTGCTGCCTGTTATTGCCTCACGTCGAGTACCGCTTAAGCTAAGGTTGGACGGAGAGTAGACTTCATCCGATAGTGGTAGGAACAATCTAGCGGTGACGATACTGAAACTGAGTAGCGGTTTGGATCAGTTGCCAGCAGAAAGTCCAAGCAATTGGCTATGGCCGTCTCCTGATCCCCATTGTGCGGCGAAAAGACATAGGCGTAGAGAAGTTTTTCTAAGCCTGTATCTATCAGTATTTGAAGCATAGATTGCGAGAGTCTTTATGGTTTTGGAGACGTTGACAGCATTTACCCATCATGTACACGCAAACGTTAATTTGCAAACTGTTTGATGTGTTTGTCATAAACGTATTATGCATAAGAAATAACGAATTTGAATTTGAAATTGGAAGCATATAGGGTATCTTCAGTCATGTTATTTAATATACACAGGTTTTTTTTACGTATTTACCACATACGTCTTTCAAAATAAAAAAAAATTAGCCACAGAATAAGTAAGTAATAAGTGATACAACTTTTTTGTTATTTTTATCCCACTTAATAACAGCACATCGCAAGTTACTATAATTTTTCTTAATATTCTCTCATGGAAGAAAACAATATAATTGTTAACGTACAAATGTTCTTTAAAAGCAGGCTGGAATAAAGGCGTAACTCGAAATAAAACTACGAAGTTCGCCTAATTTCCATAGCAACAAAGCGGTAACTGTAGATGTTTCTCAATTTCATATTATTATTCCATATATTAATGGAGTAACCACCTAATTTTAGATTTTTGCAAAATACAGAGTTTATTTAAAAAAATGAAGTATATAGGTATCTGTATGAAAATGTTTGCTACCATGTTGCTGAAGACACTAATTGTCTAGGACTTCTCAGTTCTTTACAAATCAGTTTTTTGACGCTCCTGAAAAGTTGGTGTTTTCATCTTACGCCATTTTTCCATGGGTAGTGCGAATTATACTGAGTGAAGAAGAGAAAATTTTAAAGGAAAATTTCATGAACTAAATTTTCGCTAAATAACTAGGTTTTTATAATTTAAAAACCTAATCGGAACTAACTTTTTTCATTAAGATTGATTAATTGATATCATAGCCATTGTCTAATTCATCGCGTGTTCCCAAAATCCTACTATTTTTTGCAAAAAACGTTTTATCAATAATACCTACGACATACACAACTCATATAATGAACAGTCTTGTATTTGGATTTTTTAATAAAATTAAATACATATTGCTTTGATGACTGACATCGACACGATAATGTCGATGATAAGCCCATCACTAGCCAAAAATTAACTTGTGACAACCTGCATGATAACGAAACAGAACGGCATTATACGTCTCTTTCCTACGCACTATTAACATCGTAAGTAAAAAAAAGTAAACATACGTATTTCATTTCTTATTTTAGCCTGGCTTCCATGCTAGTCATTGTTCCGAGATTTTATTAGACGCTTGCGACACAAAGCGTTAGCTATTATCTTTTCTGTGGCGTTAGTGTATGTATGTTCTGTGATGTAGAGACTACCGCCGTCTTTATAGATGTATTATTAGATTTTTCTTCACATTTAATGCAAAATGATCAAGATGAGCAATGATCAAAATGAATGAGAAGCTACGTCCTGCGATCGCCGACCCGCCAGCCCAGCGTGGCGATTAGGGCATATCCCTCCCAATGTGCCGAAGATCGCGCCCAGTAGCGTATCTTGGGAGAGGCCTACGTCCAGCAGTAGACTGTCACTGGCTGATTATGATGATAAAAAAACTTGACTCAACGAATCTCAAATGCAATTTAACTGAGACCTTTATTTATTCACATAACTTTTAATGTATTAAAATGCTGAAGAGCACCGGCAAAGCAAGGTGCAGTGTATCTAAAGTGAACTTAAGTCTAAGAAACTAGCGCGGAGCGTCGCTAACTCAATTTGTTGGTAATTAGTGATTAGTGGAGACTTGAGTGTCGCATTCGGGGTAGCGCTTGAAGTATAATTGCTGTTGAGAGCGCATTCCGTGTCATGATAGCAAGTAAGAAATCTATAGACAGTATAAAGCTGCGATTCGTTTTAAGGTTCCGTACCCAAATGGTAAAACGGAACCCTATTACTAAGACTCCGCTGTCCGTCTGACGGTCTGTCTGTCTGTCTGTCTGTCCGTCTGTCTGTATCTCATTAACCGTGATAGTTAGACAGTTGAAATGTTCACAGATCAGTATTTCTGTTGTGCTAGAACAACAAATACTAAAAACAAAATAAAGTTAAAAATTAAAGGGGGTCCCCATACAAAAAACGTGTTCTTTAGTTTAGCGCCATCTATAAAGGTCTAGGTGTCATCTGGGTGTTAACAACTCCTTCGTGTTTGTTAAGCTAACAACCTTTCTAATTAGTTTTGGCAAAATGACATAGATGGCGCTAGTAAACGAGCCCCGTCTTTCTAGATCGCAGTGACGAGATTTTACGTGAACTCGTATACCAAACAAAATGTTCTTGTTAATACCAAATAATCAAATATGAGGTTGAAACTCTGTTTTGTTTCGTATTGTACTGTAATACGGAACCCTCCCTTAGTGTGCGATGCGAGACGCGACTCTGACTTGACCAGTTTTATTTATTTACGTAGTACTAGGTATGTCACTTGTCAATATGGTCGCACAATTAAACTAGATATTAAGTGTAAACTTTAACACGTAACCAAAACCAACAATTTTGATTGGTTTACGTCAAAACCCTCGTTTCGGTGGAAGTTGTCTGTAGCTAAGTTGGTTAAATCGCCCAAGAGGCGCGGATTCGAGTTTCACCAGACGGCAAAATTTTGTATTTAATTTAATGTTTATATTTGTATGTACAAATTAGAAATAAATAATTGGAGTTGGTGAAATTTCGTAATTTTTGCTTTTTCCTTCCATATAACAAAAACTATTTGTACAAAAAAAATCTTGGTTCCTTTTACACTATAGTTGTATATATCGGCTGTGGGCCGCAATTATAATAAAATAATAGGGAAGATGCAAAAATCATATATATGCATTTTAGGTAATTTAAATGTTACAAAAATATAAAAGAAGAGCTACTGCAACATTTTCATCATCATCATCAGCCTAAGTTAGTTCACTGCTGGCTGAATATTTTTCCAAAGAATTTGTATGTATGTAGTAACGTAAAACTATCCAATTAATTATTAACAGTGTGCATTATTTAGCGCATCAGGGCCCTTATTCAGTATGACCAATGAGATACCTTGCCAAAAACGTGTGATTTTGTAACGTACTCTAAACGTAAACGTGTTCCTCAAACGCGCCACGGTACATTATTGAAAAATGGTATTCTGTATGCCAAACAATATGTTTTCTATGTTCAGTTTTCGATTTCACGCCATTCGTTCATAAACCTTACTTCCGGTTCCATCGGTAATTTTGCGGTTTTATACATTTCTTTATTTATCTGTCTTATCTTTACATTAGGTCGATTTACCAGCAATAAAACTTCAATAGCAATTCTGTAGCTTACTATAAAAAATAAAAAACATTAAATAAACTATAAATATTTTTTATTGAAAACAATCAATGGATCCTCTTATAAATACACTAGTTTTGGAACGACAATAAAAACTTCATTGCCAATTATTGTCAATCATTGCATTGTCATTTTATTAATAACTACATGCGCCCCACAACTTCACCTGCGTTGAAAAGAAATCTATCATGTATCGGGATAAAAAGTATCCAATGAGTTATACACTATAGTATTGTATATATACTATCTATATACCAAACTTTACCCAAATCCGTTGAGCTGTTTTTGCGTAAATATTAGTAGGATTGTTAATATAAGTTGTACATACATACAATCACTCCTTTTTCCTGTTGGGGTAGGCTGAGAAGAAAAGGAAAGAAGTACCTAGGTACTTCTTTACTTTTCTTACTATTTAATATGAGTTTTGACTACTCGCATAATTTAGGCTATTTTTGTAAATAGTAGAACCTACCCTTAGTCCATCTTATTGCAAATGTAATGTTGGTCATCCTTGTATAACTTGTTCAACAAACAGACGCCAATAATGAAAATTGAAAATGTTTTTATGTATATATCATGGTGCACCGCGCATGCGGAGTTTTACGCGCGCTTTTTGATTAAATTCCACAATGACACTGGCTGTCAATTTTACTTCAAAAATCAAGACGCGCGCGTTACACGCCATCTTACCTCACGATATTATGACAACTCTAAACGCGCTCACTACCGCGGATGCCAAACTTGATATTGGCATAGAGAATACCTTTGATGCGAATAACGTGGCGATTTTGTAACGCGGCACGTTTAGACTTTAAAATCGTCATGCTGAATTAGGCCCCAGAACGTCCGGACGGATTAGCTATTTTACAAGTGTTCGTGAATTCCCGAGTAATATTTTTAGTCAAAAAAACTTGAACGCATTTTATAAGTAGGTATTACAACGTAAGGACAACGTCAATTAGGTCAGCTAGTATAATAAACATAATATTTCATCCAAGATCCAAGATCCAACCTAGAACCTACAAAATTAAGTCACAAACATATAAAACTCTATTAGACAATGCTTCTTTTTAAATATCCTATAGGCTAGCGTTTGACCACTATATCACCTGTTAGTAAGTGATGATGTGGTCGAAGATGGTAAGCCGGATAGGTCTAGAATGTGAACTGGCTCTCAAGGATAGCTGCCGAAACACAATAGACGATTGGCGACAGATTTTCTAACTTGAGGGTGGTAGCTGGTCAGGTGGATACTAGATAGTGTCATACTACCATGCAGGGGTTGTTGGTTTCTTAACGATGTGTTTCCTTCACCGGAAGGCCACTGTGAAAAGCGCACAGAAATTTTTCGATAGAAAAATACATTAGTACACGGCGGGGATTGAATTCGGCACCTCTGGCATCAAAGCCGACCATTCTTCCACATAAACTACAACTATAATAAACACATTGTTCACATACCAAAATAGTTATCAAAAAGTTATAAAATTACCTACACAGCTATTTATTACCTAGCTAGGTAATAAAATCCATCCCAAGCAATGTCCACTTAAACTTATTCGTTTCGAAACCGCAGTTAAAATTCAAGGAAAATCCGCAATAGAACGTATCGTACCATTGAACCAGTAGTCAGTAAAGTCTCACTTAGTCACTATTATTTATATAGGTTTTCCTTATAGAGTGCATCGTTAAAGTTACGGATACACCGCGGCGTCCTGCGTACTGCGGGCGCGATCTCAGTACTTGTCAATTGTTTTCTGATCGCGTTTGGTGTGAACCACTTATCAACCAACCAAATGGTCGATTTCTGAGGTCGGTTTATTGAGAGTTTATCTACTCAATTGTACCGTTTGTTGAGCTAACAACCTTCCTAATTAGTTTCGACAAAATTATATAGATGGCGCTAGTAACCAAACCCCGTCTTTCTAGATCGCGCTGACGAGATTCTCTTTGAACTCGCATACCAAAATGTTCTTGGTAAAATCAATAAATCAAATCAGAGGTTGAACAGTTGTATTATTTATACTATTCCCTCATAACCTATTATTATAGCCATTAGAGTTAGATGCATAAATAGTAGAAGCAACAATCCTCATAATTATCTAACCCATTATATTGCTATTGCCTTATTTCTATGACACGTACTAGAGGCAACTACTCTAGATATTGGACACTAAACGTGTTAGCCGGCAGTAATAAGATTTCTAATAAGAAAACATTAGCCGCGGGAGAGATTGTATGCTTTGACTTAGTTATTTGAAAGTAGTTAGCGAGCGCTCGTGGTCTGATTTAGGAGTTTAAAGAGGTTTAAGCTACTACAAAATCATCATAATCAGCCGGTATCAGCTCACTGCTGGACATAGGCCTCTCCCAAGTACTACAAAATATTAACATATAAATAACTTAAAAAAAAAACGAATTCCATGCCGCGCGAGTCAGTTTCAGTAGCAAGTTTGAGACGTTTATCGTCATATCTCTGGAGATACTTATCAGATCTTGATAATATTTAAAAGGGAATATTTCGGAGATGAACCCTACTTACGATAAATTAAGATAGATTAAAAACTAAAACATCCGACTTCTATGCCCCGCGAGTCAGTTTCAGTAGCAAGTTTGAGACGTTTATCGTCATCTCTGCAGTCACTTATTAAATCTCTATGAAATTACAATGGGACCATCTCAGAAATGTAACCTACCGATACAAAAAAAAATCATTCGAATCGGTACACAATTGACGTAGTAACCGCGTAAGATACGTACAAACACAATTTATAAAACATACAGACGAATTGAAAACCTCCTCCTTTTTGAAATTCGGTTGAAAAATCATTCAAATCGGTTAGCAATAAACTTTCATAGGTCTGATTAATTCGAAATTCGGTGTCGATAACGATATTGTAAGAACGTGGTAGAATTGACCTGATGCTGGCACATCTTCTGGAATCTTCGGAACACTCAACTCCTCACCAACTTACACCAGAGATGATGTGTTTGGGCTCATTTGAATGGTCTCAATGAGCAGATTATATAAATAGATCAGCCGGGGGTGGTTTTTAACCAACTTCCAGAAAAGAGAAAAAATATTTATATATTTTTTTGTTGTTTGTTCGCGGATAACTTCATCGTTTATGAAACAATTTAGATAATATGTTTTTTGTTGTAAAGCAGATATTTCAAGGGTAGTAAGTACCATAGTAATTTCATCGAGATCTGATTGTTGTCTCCAGATATATGGAGATAGACACCTGAAACTTGGTACTGAAAATTAATAGTCACGCGGCATTTGGAGTCGTTTATTTTAGTTTTTTTTTAAATGAATTTATTAATTTTGAATTTAAGTATTATGGTACATTAATCTGGTATGATAGTGTTAGACCATTGCGTTCATTTTAAAAGCAATCTGTTTTTAGATGTGGGGATGATTTTTTTTTCATCGTCTACCCCATCGTGTGGGGTATCGTTGAATAAGTCTTTTAAAATAACTTTAGATTTGCGAATACCATTTTTCGATTGAATGCTCCATTTACGAAATATTAAACTTTAAAGTGCAAATTTTTGTTCCAGTAGGGCGTCCCCCCCCCCCCCTCCAAAAGCTAAACTGCTGGCTTGAAAAATTTGGAAAAATTCGTGATAATAGCGCATTTCATGACCTTCAAAGGAAAATTATAGCGGTTAAGATATCTTTATTAGTTTAGCAGTAATAGTCGTTGAACTTGGGTGTTGGATAATTTTGTACCAGATACAAAATCCCTAGAATAAATCCTTTAAAGTGACAAAGACAGAGTACCTAGTTGCTTGTTTATAACGGGTAAAGACTTGCATTGAATAACATGCTACTACGGAACCCTACACTGCGCGTGGCCCGACACGCACTTGGCCGGTTATTTTTTTTCTGGAAACGTCTCATTATCATAGTCAATTTTGGGAGCTATGATTCTACAGTGACACAGACAGACAGACAGACACACGTTATGCTACGTTACATTAGCCCCGCTTAAGCGTCACAGGTTAAACAGTAACGCAGAAGTAAGTAAATAACAACGACTCGTATCTTCTAACTCCTGAAAGTTTCTTGAAGATAAGTTAGTTAAGTGATATTGCTCGTCTAATAATTACAGTCTGTCTCAAGGATTCTTACTAAAGTTTTTATTAAAGCTAACTAGATATCAGTTTTTATTGTTTATTGCGACAGGATACTTAGTTTGACTCAATATTTTTTGGGTTTCGTACCCATAGGGTTTTTTTTTATGATATAAGGTAACAGGACAAGTACGACGCTCGCCTGACGATGACGTCTATAACCTATTACAGATACAGTGGCATGCAAAATTCTGGCAGTCCAGAATTTTGCATGTCACTCACTGCGTCCGTCCGTCCACCCGTCTGTCATAGGGCTGTATCTCCTTAACTATAATTGGTAGACACTTGAAATTTGGACAGAATGTGAATTACTGTGGCCGCTATAACAACAAGCAATAAAACATAATAAAGATAAATCAAAAAATTATTTAAAAAAAAAAAAAAAACCGACTTCATAACCACAAACAGGCACTCAATAGCAAAAAATAATTACTTACTATAAATATTATAAGCGCTACCTACTTATCTATTTGAAGTCGGTGCCAGCCAAGTCTATTGGATAGTAGATAGATACTATATATGTAGTAGTAGTAAGTAGTAGATAGATACTATGTATGTAGTAGTAGTAAGTACGTAGATACATGTAGGTAGTATCTTCTTCTACCAATAGGTAGAAGAAGATACTTCAAATAGATAAGTAGGTAGCGCTTATAATAATTATATTAAGTAATTTATTTTTCGCTTTGGAGTGCCTGTTTGTGGTTATGAAGTCGGTTTTTTTTTTTTAATAATTTATTTTACGATTTTTAATGCAAAACAAGTTTTAATTAAATTTCATGCATCTATAAAATTTCGTGTCTGGGCCGTTATACACTGACGGATATATACTTTGTGAAAATTTCATGTATTACGGTTGAGAAGATACAGATCTGTAAAGTGCGCACATATAGACACACAAACGGACGGACGGACGAACGGGCAACAAAGTCTCAGAAAGTGTTCATTTGGTACCCTTTGGGTTTGGAACCCTAAAAAATTGACTTTAAATGCCGCGTTATTGAAAATATTCATTAGTAATATATATGTCATCAAGGTATCAAAGGACAATGTCCAAAATGGCCCTGTGCAATTAAAGCATCTGACACACACAATAATTAATTGTCTATTTTATTACAGTTATTCCAAATACTTTTATAACACGGACTAGTTGTATACCAAAATGAATATTAATAACCGGCCAAGTGCGTGTCGGGCCACGCGCAGTGTAGGGTTCCGTAGTAGCCCGTTATTCAATCCAAGTCTTTACCCGTTATAAACAAGCAACTAAGTACTTCGTCTTTGAAGTATTGATTCTAAGGATTTTGTATTTGGTAGTCCTTAAGGTTCCTTGTCAGGACTACGGAACTCTAAAAAACAATCTTCATAGTCTTATTACAACTATTAAAAAGCTCAACGCCACTTATCAAGGTCTTAAACTTTATTGAGCCTAACTAAGCCGGGAAGAATTATTATTTTGAGGGAACGGTGGCGTAATCGGAAGAACGGTTGGTTTCAATGCCAGAGATACCGAGTTCAATCCCCGCCGTGCACTAATGGATTTTTCTATAGAAAAAATTATGTGCGCTTTTTAGTTTTTACAGTGGCCTTTCGGTGAAAGAAAAACATCGTTAAGAAACCAACAACCCCCGCATGGTGGTAGGATATATCTTTATATCTTTATATATCTTGTGTCCGCCTGGCTGTCTACTGCCCAGCTACCACCCGCAAGTAAGAAAATCTGTCGCCAAATATCTAATGTGTCCCGGCAGCTATCCTTGAGAGCCAGTTCCCATTCTAGGCCTAGCGTACTTACCAACTTCGACAGCATCATCACTTACCAAAAGGTGAGGTAGTGGTCACACGCTAGCCTATAAGATATTAAAATAGAAGAAAGAAAGAGAGAGTTTCTTGGGTACTTATTGTATATCTACCTATTAATATTTGGATTTCTAAGGTCCAGTAAGATGAGTGAGTCATAATGAGCCGAAATCAATTAATTTATGGATGCAGATTTCTAGGCCAATATTTGACTCAGATTTTTCACTGTCTACCGCTTCAAGAATTTTGTTACTCCACCTGAACATAGGCCCATTAGACAAAGTACAATATATGTTAGCGTCAAAATGTATGGGCATGATATTTCATTGGCCACAACAATTGTCCTTGTCAATGTCATATTATCGTCAATTTTGTCATTTTTAATAACAGGGTGTCCTACGCTAAGTTTTGCCTAGTCACGGTCTCCACTTACGATTATCGGTCCTGCGACTGATGTAACCAGCCCGCCGCAACTTCAGCTTGCTAATCTGAGTTGTGTCGATATCAGTGACCGCATAAATAAAAAAAGCTATTGTTAGAAAATAATGACGTTATTTTAATTAGTATTACATTAAACCGCCCACACTTACTACGTAATATGGAGTTTCATATTATTCATTAGATTAGTAATCATAGTTATCGAGGTCCACTCAAACACATTAATCAGAGCACCCAATATAATAAACGAAGGTAGAAGGTTGATATTTAGCGGACGCTTAAGCTATAGCGATTTGTTAGATTTATAGTTATCGTTAGTTTAAATCATCAACAAATACTAAGAACAGAACAAAGTTAAAAATTAAAGAAAAGTTTGACGTCACACCCCGCGAGTCTGTTTCAGTATCAAGTTTGAAACGTTTATCGTCTTATCTCTAGAGATACTTAACAGATCTAAATGAAATTACAATGGGACCACCTCATTATTTTCTCCTCATTGTCATTCAAGGACTAAAAAAATAATTATTCGAATTGGTTCACAGTTGACGGAGTAATCGAGTAACATACTTACAAAAAAAAATAAAACAACAAACAGACGAATTAGGTAGGTTGGCAGAAGTCCTTTTACTATTCATATATTGCCAATAGCATTACCTTTTTATGAGGGGAAACCCGCACGGGTACCACATCGCCGTGGGGGCAGCGCTATGATTATATTATTAAAACTTCAAACGACTTAAACCCCACCGTGCTCTACCAAAACGCCGATGTGACGGGGCTTCGAGTACGCTTATGCACTCTTTCGCGGCCCCAACGACGTTGACCAGAACCCCTCCTCGCTAATGGAGAAGTTGGCGATACATGTACCCTGATCCCAGACGCGTCATATCAACAGCCCGAACCCACCACCGGGTGGCTCTCACAACCGAGCCCGCCCTGTCCCAACACAATGTGCCCTCTATTACCTTCCCAGAAGAACACGCGTAGGAGTCCACAACGTCGAAACTTTTACCCGCTTTACAACAACTTTACCCAGGTGACGGGAATATTATCGGCCGATACCCAGGGTGCACCACGAGAAGTTGTTCCGACCCGCACCACACCAATAGCATTACCTACCCCAACGGTAAGCAACAGGTACTTACTTCGCTGTAAAGTTTCTACCCGTCAGCGTTACAAATAGGTTTTCGGCTGTCTGTAATCCTATTTTCTTATATTTTAAGTTTGAATAATGATTATAAAATATGTGTTGGGCACTACCTACGTTCTATTTTCTTATATTGTTTATCTAGGTAATCTGTAACTAGCCTTGTTTTTTTTGAAGTGTTATTAGAGAAAAGATGCGTGGATAAACAAAAGCAAATTGCTCTTATTCAATTAGTACTCATAGACAAAACAATACACCTACGCCAACTATTTGCCTTATGGCGTCGCTGTATTCGCAAGGTTACATCTAAACCAAGAATCTCAGACTATCATAACAAAAGGCAGACAGATTCGTGCCGAACACCCGAGTGAACGCAAGTTCAGTAATATTAAATGTTTAAGTAATACGTTTCCGCAACATTTTGCAAATGTTGAGAAAATCGAGATTATAATATTTTGGGAATTTTCTTAAAAAAAATACCTTTGAAGTGTGATTTTCAAACTTGTGTGAATGTTAAAAGTTGACTATGATTAGTATGTATATAACGACAAAAATTACTATATATTTATTTTAATGTATATAATTAATAATTACCTTATTAATTTTTAACTTAACATAAAAAATTACATTACTAGAGCAATATTACGTTTAAAAGGCACATATAACCAAATATGCCATATCAATGTAAAATTTTGAGAAAAAAAATAAGTCAGGCACAACTGACGGCATTCCCTGCTCACCTCGCCCCGCTCACTTCATCTCCGTTCAGAAATGTTAAGTGGTAAAGGCACAAACGTCAATGTGCCTTTTTATTAAACATTTTAAGGTGTAAGGGTTAAAAAGAAAAGGTATAACTAACAGTTGTGACCTTTCTTTCTACGTTAAATTGCTTAAGTATCGGTATAAAAAATAAGCACAATTGCCACATGAGCCTTTTATACTTGATGGACGTCAGTTATGCCCATTCAATTAAATATATAAAAGTAAAAAGGTAAAACTAAAAGTCATATCTCACAATATGCCCTTTTCTTGTAATAAAACTCAAAAAATGGTGCAGTTGTGCCCTTTAAGCTTATACTATCTCTGTTAATTTTGTAGCTATAAATCCACAAAAATCAGGCAGTTAGGCCTTTTTTACCTGATTCTGAATATATATATAACTCAATTTCACAAAAAATGTTAGTTGTGCCCTTTTTCAGTAACACGGCAGTATTACTTCGCAGCGTTGCTTACGTAGTATAATCATGCCGTATTGACTATGCCGGACTGAGCGCGGAAACTGATCCAGTCCAAGAATCGCGATCTGTGGTGTACTTACTATTGGAGAGGTCTATATCCAGCAGTGGATTAGACTAGCTGATGATGTTAATGGTGATAAATCCATTTATAATGTGCAAGTATTCTATGCCTAGCGTGATCTTCATCTAAGATCACATCATGGCTTACCACCAGGCGAGATAGAGGTCAAACGCTAGCCTATAAGATATTATTATTAATATATAACGTTTACTGTGACTAGGTGGAGCTACGACATTCGCAAAGCGGTGGGCAGTGACTGGTAACAAAGAGCCGAAGATCGGGCTCAGTAGCGTGTCTTGAAGGAGGCCTACGTCCAGCTGTGGACTGATACCGGCTGATAATGATGATATAACGTTTTATTAATTATTTTCTTTAATAATCGCTAATCACCCATACTCACACTCCCGCCTTTGATATACATTATGTACCTAAACTATTTAGTCAGAACTGATACTTAATTAAGGGAGTCCAGGATATATTACATCAGTAATGACATTGCCTAGACACATAAATTACGGAGAAGAGGAATGGTTTCTAGGAATAAGCACCTTATATAACAGCTGTGATTGGTATTTTAGATGGTTGAATCAGTAATGGAAATTTTGGAAAACACCTTAACATTTCACAGGTCGCAGGAGCATATTATATCGTTGTCCCGCCTAACTTGCTACCAAAAAGTAGCTTACTACCGTCAAGGAGAAAATCTGCCGCCATACATAACCTTACAGTGTTCCGGCAGCACAATTGAGAGTCAGAGTTATTTAGTATTCCACGTCTAGCGTGTTTACTATCATCGACCACATCATCTACGCCTAGAATACTCTTCTCAAGGACTGTGTGCTGCCGGAACATCGTAAGGTTATTATTTTTTTTAATCTTATAGGCTAGCGTTTGACCACTAGATGGTTAGCATGCTAGGCCTAGAATGGGAACTGGCTCTCAAGGATAGCTGCCGGAAAACACTAGATGTTTTGGCGACAGATTTTCTAACTTGAGGGTGGTAGCTGGCCAGGCGGACACTAGCTAGTGTCCTAATACCATGCGGGGGGTGTTGGTTTCTAAACGATGTTTTTCCTTCACAGGTTATGGCAGTAAATTTTCTCCTTGATGGTGGTAAGCTACTTATTGGTAGCAAGTCAAGCGGAACACCGCTTTATCTTGCTCCTGCCATCTGTAATAATAATAAAATAGACAGTAATAAAACGCTAGCCTTACCTATATAATATTGAATAATTTATGATCGAACAAAACGAAAAAAACCGACTTCACATGCGCGATATCCACTAGTCATAATCATGTCATCAAGGAATCAAATTTGTTTATATTGTTTATCTCCATATCCCCGGAGATGAATATCAGGTCTCAATAAAATGTGAATGGGAACAAACGGGACGCATAATCTCTTAAACAAAAAAATATTTTTTCATATCGGTTAAGATTTGACGGAGTTCTGAAGTGACAAAAAAAAATATAGTCGAATTGTAAACCTCCTCCTTTTTTGTGAAGTCAGTTAGATGGTACCTACCTAATAGACACTAGATAGTTGTATTCCGACTATTGCATCTGCTCCGAAAACTTATCCAAAGTGAGGCCTGATTATGGTTTTTCACGTAGCCTTTTACAAATACATTACGCTTTCTACGCTCAAAATTATCAATACCACTTTACAAAACAAACGGGAAGATTGGTCGGATCCAGAATCAGCACACAGCCGTCTTTCAGTATTACACTGAGCGGAATTAGAGCGATTCTTTATGTAAAGGAATCTAGATAAACGGCGCTTAGCTACGCTATAATGGTTTGTGTGCTTTGGCTCTGGACGATACTATTGTAGCATAGTAAAGTACCTACTGTTTAATAGAAAATTAAAATTAGTAAAAGTAGTAGTTATAGTCTCAGTTTCGACTAGGCCAAAAATGCTTTGTCCGGATGTTTGTCTGTCTGTCTGTATGTTCTCGCCTACAGATCGCATTTTTAACCGATTTTGACGAATATTGACTACGAGTTCCTTGATTTATTTAAGAACTAGCTGTGCCCGCGACTTCGTTCGCGTGGAATAGTGTCTTTGGGTAGCATTTTTAATTATTTAGGCTAATTATTTTACAAATAAGACACATGCGTATCCCACCTACACCACACCGTTCCACGCCACGCTAATTCCTCCCCCCCCCTCCTTACCCCTCCACTCCCCCTCTTTCTTCCCCCACTCCCCTCCCCCTCCCTTTCCCCTCACTTCCCTCTCTCCCTCCCCTTTCCACTCACTTCCCCCTCTCTTTTTCCCCACTCTCCTCCCCTCCCCTTCCCCTCATTTCCCTATCCCCTCCACTTCCCCCTCCCATTCCCCTCACCTCCCCTCTCTCTTTCCCTTCCCCTCACTTCCACCTCCCCTTCCCTTTCCCCCTCCCCCTTCCCCCACACAAACTTTGAATGTCATTTTTATTTATATCGAATCAACAGCCTAAACAATAAGTTTCAAGCTACAAGCTTTAAAAATGACGAAAATTCCATACAAATTTCATCCCTCTTTCAACCCCTTACAACCCTCTTTTCGCATTAAAAAGTAGCCTATGTCCTTTCTCAGGCTCTAGACTATCTGTGTACCAAATTTAATTTAAATCCGTTCAGTAGAACATTAACATAAACCTTACGATTTCCATACAAACTGTCATCCTCTATTTCCTATTGTTATTTTACACCCTTGAGGGTAAAACTTTTACAAACTTTGAATGTCATATTTTTTTATATCGAATCAACAGCTTAAAAATTTAATTTAAAGCTTCTAGCTCCTAAAATGACGATACTTCCATACAACTTTTCATCCCCCCTTTCAACCCCTTACAACCCTTTTTTCGCATTAAAAAGTAGCCTATGTCCTTTCTCAGGCTCTAGACTATCTGTGTACCAAATTTCATTTAAATCGGTTCAGTTTAAATGGTTTTGGCGTGAAAGTGACACAGACAGACAGACAGACAGACAGAGTTACTTTCGCATTTATAATATTAAATTAGGATTTTCGTCGATCGCGTTTTTAAGATTGGGGGAAAAATAGGGGGGAAAGGAGAAGATTGCTGTAGCGTTATTTATCAACGGATTTAAGGCAAATTTGAAAGCACACTAAAGACTTCATTCTACACGAGATGTTGCGAAAAAAAATCAAAAAGGGGGAGTGGAGGGAAGAATAGGGTGAAATTTGCGGTAGCGTTATATATGGACGGATTTTAATTTTTATAAGGGCACAGTCTACTTTTCTCACAAAACTACTCTATAATTATATTAGTATGGTTCATAAACATTTCGTATCACTATTTATTTAAGGAACACCTCCGTCAAAAGTATTTTTTAAAGTCCTGTCCATCCAAAAGTTGCCTGGCAGAGACCATTTCAATGGGCCTGATGTTTGCTGTTAGTTAGTGAGGAGTTGGGTATTCTTTTTTTTAATGACTAATAGGCTAGCATTTGACCACTATCTCACATCGTGGTAAGCGAAGATGTGGTTGAAGATGGTGAACACGCTAGGCCTAGACTAGAATACTCCGTCTCTCAAAGGTTGTGTGCTGCCGGAACACCTGCAGATTCTAGGAATCTAGGAGATGCCCCAGCATCAGGTCAAGGTGCCCAGGTTTTTAAAATATCATTGAAGTAATAGATTCCAAAATATAAATCGGTCAGACCTCTGAAAATTGCTCTCATAGTCACATCAACTATAAAAGAGCTCATAACCTTCAAAAGACTGAACGAATATTCTTTTGAAACTAAGAGCACTTTTGATTAAGTTACTTATCAAACAAAAAAAAACTGTTGTACAAAAAAAACTCATCATAATCGGTCCATTTGCTTAAGTGCTACGACGTTTCACAGTTTTGTCAGATTACAGATCAGTTACAACTTGAGGTGGAATCCAAGTGGACACTAAACAGTAACCTACCACCATGCAAACATCAAGTCCTTCAAAAGGGGCGGTAAAAGAATCTTGATGATCTTTGTTGCAAGTATTCATAGGCGACAGTGACCACTTCCCATCAAGCGGGCCGTTTGCTTGTTTGCTACCTAAGTATATCTTAAAAGAAAAACACATTCGCAGTATTTACGTAGAGCAAATTATAAATGGATCGTGTTCGTAATTGATAATCGCGCATGAGTACCGAGCGGTTATATTACCTACCACAGTTAATACTTTATAAGTACCTACTTTATTTGTTTGTTAGTGACATCGCTCGCTTATCGGTAGGTAGTATAATGTCGCTGGTAGGTAGTGAAGGTCACCACAAACATGACTGACTCATAAAAACAAGGAAACTTCGTTAAAACTTTTTTCATTTAAAAAATAGTCAGTGGATATAGTTATTTAGTCAGTAATTACAATAATTTTAACGTTTGGGGTCAAAACCATGGGCCCTTGGGGTCAACAAGCACGTGGTTTTGTTAGGGAGCTATCCAGGCGCCTAATCGATGTCTCCCACGACCAAAGAGCTGGCGCTTACCTCGGGCAACGCATTAGTTTCGCCATTCAAAGAGGTAATGTCGCCAGCTTTTTGGGTACTCTACCAGCAGAAAGCGACCTAAATTCCATTTTTTATCTGTAGTTTCTATTTTAATTATTAGTCATAGTAAATATTTTAGTTTTATTGCTTAATATATATAATTATTTTTTAAATGCTAAGGTATAATAAATGATGTTGATACTTTTAACGCATAAACTATGCAAAATACGTGTTTGGTTAATACAAAAAATTGTGATTACAAAGTTTTCCTAAATTATTTTTATAACAACCTAAAACTAGGATCTGAATCTGAATATTACTCGAAATGTTGGTAGTAGATAATGAAAGTTGTCAAATTCTTGAATGGTCAGTTGTCAGCCTAGATTGAATCACAGTAACAGGAAAATATTCTGACGGGCATATGTTGGGGGTATTTTGCGTAAACAGGTTGATTTCAAACCGTGATTTGTTTTATTGTCGCATAATTAAGTCAACGAAAAGTATTCAGGAACTTACTGAGAATAAAATACAAATTAAAAGTAAGTAAGTATGGTTTTTTTGATTAGTGTAAATGTTTATACTACATTTTTAAATCCACACAAAATATGTTTCATAGAAGGTTCTGCAGCTCTATAACTTTGAACACAGAGTTTTTTCATATAGACAGACAAGCTCTTGACCACAATGACACCTAACATTCAATATCATATCAATAATATAATAAAAACTGGCCAAGTGCAAGTCAAGTAACAGTAGAGTATTTTATAACTTTAATTTTTCGCCACCATAAAAATAACTTTGTTTTTCATAGGGTTTGTATGAAAAACAAAGTTATATTTGCGGTCGTTATATCTCAAAAACTGCTGACTGTATCTCGTTCAAACAAATTTTCGTTGTTAGTTTATATTGAGATCTACAGCATATATTTTTTTTAGATTTTTCACTCCCATACTTTAAAAGTTAGAGGGGGGGGACACACATTTTACCACTTTAGACGTGCCTATCTTTCAAATGATTGACTTTGAGAAAAAATGGTTTTAGGAACCTCAATGTCATTTTTACATATTTTATTTTTTTTATTTTTGAATAAAAATCGTAAAGCGGTTCACAGAATACACCTATTTACCAAGTTTTAACGGTGTAGTCCTAATAGTTTCGGTATACAGTGGCTGTGACATATGGACGGACAGACAGACATGACGAATCTATAAGGGTTCCGTTTTTGCCATTCGGCTACGGAACCCTAAAAAGCGGCTATAGCCCAATGGATAAGGTGTCGGACTGGCGATCGAGAGGTCGTGAGTATCATTCTAGGCCTAACGTGCTATCATCATCACCCGCATTATCACTCACCACTTTAACAGGTGAGACAGTAGTCAAACGCAAGCCTATAAGTACGATATAAAAACAGTCCAATCCATATTTATTTGTTTATCTACCCTAATCATAATAAACCAGAGTTCATGGCACTTTGTACCCAAGCCAACCATTGGCCGTCAAACGATCCACGACTGAAAAAACCCGTGGTGCCCTGCATGAGCCAGCTCTAGCCCTACAAAATAATAAGAACATAATTAAGATAGTTTAATAAAAAGCAAGTGCAAGTCGGACTCGCACTAGTAGGGTTCCGTACCACCCTACAGTATTTTATAAGATCGAGCAAAAAATACCACTATCATATTTCGCCAGCAAAAAAAAAATCATGTACATTTTATTTCTTATAACGCCATCTAACATCTAACAAAGGAGTTAGGGATCGACATTTCAATATAACGCCATCTATGGGACTTTTACCTAACTAAGCGTTCATAGATGGCGTAAATTGCCGAAAAAAACACGTTTCTTGTATGGGGACCCTCTATTATTTTTAACTTTATTCTGTTTTTAGTATTTGTTGTAATAGCGGCAACAGAAATACATCATCTGTGAAAATTTCAACTGTCGACCTATCACGGTTCATAAGATACAGCCTGGTGACAGACGGACAGACAAACAGACAGACAGACAGACAGACGGACAGCGGAGTCTTAGTAATAGGGTCCCGTCTTACCCTTTGGGTACGGAACCCTAAATACAAAAACAAACGACTTCCATGCCGCGCGAGTCAGATTCAGTTGCAAGTTTCAGACGTTTATAGACATATCTCTGGAGATACTTATCAGATATCAATGAAATTACAAAAGTACTACCCTTGGGATATCTCCTTCCCAAAAAAAGCACTATCGAAATCTGTTCATAAACGACGTTAAACAAAAACACATAAAAAAAATATTGGGTTTTTTTGTCAAAATATTACGAGTAGTTTCGAACATACGTATTACCTGTTTCAAGTAGAGGTATATTATTACGTTTTGTAGTTAGTTAAGTAAAGAAGTGCGGTACGCCGGACTCATGTAAAAAATAACATCAAAAATGTCCAAAACGTGATATTTAAAACGGCTTTATACTCATGGGCAACTAAAACGAAAACAAAGTTAGTGAACCACAGTCTAGTCTGGTCTAAATGCAAAACCTGAATTTAAATGTACAATATTGAGACGGTTCGATCAATATCAATCGCGTATTTATTTATTTATCAGAATCGCTCATAAATATGTGCAACAAAGAATAGATGTTTACGTAAACACAAACTAAAGCGCATTTTGTACAATCGAGTGTTCAGAAAATCAGACGGCACTTTAAATATGGTATGGTATTTTAGATTACTTATACTATTCAAATATTCATTATTAAATTGTTTTATTTTTGTGATCCTATTTAAAAAACTAAAGTGTATAAACTGCTAGGTACAATAGGTTCGTCATGTCCACGTCATGCCACGAAAAGTCTACGGAAAGTGCATGAAATTTTGAACAGTATAATTTTGGACATCCCTCCCTGTATAGGTTGCTTTTGATGTTGAATAAATAACAGAAAAATAAAATTGGCTCAAATGTGCGCTTAAAAATATTTTATTCACTGCAAATTCTTAGCAATGTGCATACTATATAGAAAGCAAGATGCTATACGGCTGTATAAAAGATTTCACGGTTTATTCCTGTTTGTCCCCTTGATCTGTCTCCTTAAGTGGACAAACAGGAAAAAAGTTCACGCTGTCCCTTCACTCATTTCTTGATAGGAACATTATTTTTTTTAATTCCAGGTACCCTTTTACACTATCTCACCTGATGAATTTTTCAGTTCTTTTGGTAGACCTCCAGTTAAATCGTCATAGCGTAAAATATGCAATGCTCCAAAATTTTCAATTTAATAAATTGCTGCTGAAACACAACCAAAAATACCCATTTTCATGTAGCATAAGGATCAAGGTCAAATCATTAATTTCCATCAATTTCAATCATAGCTGGTTTGTACCAGTTTAACTTATTGTGAAACATTACATATATAAAGTGCCTAGAGACAATGAAAATAGGTAGGTCATTATGTCAGATATTTATAACTATCGCCATCAGCCGGTATGAGTTCATTACTGGAGATAGTCTCTCCCAAGATACGATCGAAAGAAGAGCTGAAGCTCTTCTTTTCCAGTCACTGCTCACCGCTCTGCGTATATCGTCACTCCACCTAGTCACAGGGCGTCCTATGCTACGTTTATCAATCTTTCTCTAGAACCAGTCTAGCCCAAAGGCCCTTCGTACTTGTACCCTTTTTAGGGTTCCGTAGTCCTGACAAGGAACCCTTATAGTTTCGTCATGTCCTTCTGTCTGTCTATCTGTCTGTCTATCTGTCTGTCTGTCTGTCCGAGGTTTGGCTAAGAGACCGTTAATACTAGAAATGGCCGGTTATTTTATTCTGAGCCTGTGGTAAATATGGCCGTATATGTACTTTAGGTAAAATTACTAATGGTAACATAATGGTGGTAAATATAATAATAACTTTTATTTTCAGTGCTCCGCGGATAGTTCAATCGTTTGAAAGTTTTTGTTGACAGTTGCCAGTTACTACACTGTGGGGCAAAAATAATCATCCGATGTTCTTTTGCTGTAATTTTTTTTAATGAAAAATCTTTGGTTCTGCTTATAAAATTTGTTTACTTAGTGCATTAACTAAAAACCGGTATGACTCACGTAAATAGGTCGAAAGTCGATGGCGACGTGCGACCGGTTTCGAAGCGGTTAGCGCTTCTTCATCAGCGGCGAATATGACGAGTGCACTCGGCGGGCGGCTCGTTCATACTGGCGTCGGGTGTCATTCGCGCCGCGCGCCTCTGCGCACGTAATGCTCGTGCGGTTAGCGGCGGTGCCGCCGGCTCAGGTGACGGTGAGTCATCGTAGGAAGTTTCTTCATCTTCGTCGCTCGATGTCATGATATTAAGGCCCGTGCACACTACGCTGACTGTATCTCGGGGCACATAAGGGTGTTCTTCAGTGTGTTTGAATGCGAGAACCGGTTTCCATGCAGGAGCCACGGTCCAACCTCGATCGCGGTTGAAATTAGGATGACGAGTAATTTCTATGGCCTCGCGTACTTTTCGCGGAATCAAAAACTTTTCCTTCGCCAGTACGGAGGCCTTATCGAATCTGAGAAAATGACCCGTCTCCCGCGCGTGTTCCGCCACAGCGGAATTTCCCGTGTCCACATTCTTCACACTTCTAATGTGCTCGGTCAGTCTTGTACTTATGTTGCGACGGGTTTCGCCGATGTAACTCTTACCGCAATCACAAGGAATCTGGTACACGGCCGGAGTTTGCATCGGCTGCTTGTCTTTGGGTGACCGCAAGAGTTGCTGTATTCGTCCCGGTGGGCGGTAAAATGTTTTTATGCTGTATTTTCGTCGTAAGAGGGCACCGATTTTATCTGTTACCCCTCTTACGAACGGTAGGTAGATCGGAACCCTGTCTACAGCAGTAGGTCTTTCGCGTTCAGCCCCCTTCACCCATCGCCAGCATTGTCTCCAATTGTAACCATTTTCCTGTAAAACTCGTTTAAGGTGATCCAGCTCAGTGTTTATGTATTGAGGATCGCATAAGCGGAGGGCTCGGTCTATTAGAGACTTTGGAACTGAGGCCAGTTGTGAGTGATGGTGGTGGGAGTCTGCTCTCAGATATCTATCGGTATGTGTGGGTTTCCTGTACACAGTACGTGTCACCGTTCCATTAGGCATCCGCATAACTTTCACATCCAAGAATGGCAGTAGTCCCTCGTGCTCTTCCTCCACTGTGAAATTAATCTTTGAGTGCACAGAATTCAGATGAGTCAAGAACGGCCGCAGTATATCTTTCTTAATGATGGCGAAGACATCATCCACATATCGCCACCAAAGGCGTGGTTTGTCAGGTGTGTTTAAAGCTTGGTCCTCAAACCACTCCATAAAAATGTTAGCAGCCACCGGAGCAATTGGGGAACCCATAGCGACTCCGTCCATTTGTAGGTAATGGTCACCCCGCCACAAAAAGTAACCACTATTGAGACAGCAGTCGGCCCAGTCTACATAATACGTAGGAAGGTCTGTGCTCTGAATCAGGCTACTAATGATGGTCATCGTGTCTCCCACCGGCACGTTGGTGAACAAAGATGTTACATCAAAACTGACCATTACTTCCTCGGGTAGAATATGTAGGTCAGTTAGTAGTCGTACAAAATGCTGTGAGTCCTTTATATGACGGTCCGTTTTTCCCGTGAAACGCTGAAGAATAGACGCCATATGCTTTGACATCTTGTATGTTGGGGCATCGATTTGACTAACTATCGGACGCAATGGCCAATCAGGTTTGTGCACTTTAGGTAGACCATATAATTTAGGAGATGTCGGATTATATGGACGCAATCGTGATATCAGTTCCATGTCATCTTGAGCCCGCAGCAGCTTCAAAACTCTGTTAGTGATGCGCAGAGTCGGATTGTAGTTGACTCTTTTATATATGATTTCGTCACTGACCATTTCCGTGAGTTTTGTATCATAATCTTCGGCATCGACGACCACCGTGGCGTTACCCTTATCAGCCGGTAAAACTAAAACGGATGAATTGTTGCGTAATGCCGACAAAGCAGTAAATTCACCCATGCTCAAGTTGGACTTAGGCGGTCTAGATTTTCGTAATATGGTAGCCACATCTTGCCTTAGACACTCCGCATCAAGATGGGGTATGTGATTGCGGATCACTCCTTCTTCAATGCTGGTTATTATGTTTTCTTTCGGTATTATTTTTGGCGCAGGAGCAAAATTCAGGCCACGAGATAATACACTCAGAGTATTTTCGCAAAGTTCTTGAGAGGATAAATTGACCACATTCGTAATGGAGTGTGAACTCACCTTAATATCATTTACTTTTTGTAGGTAGTTCCCAGTACCGTTAAGTAAGTTTTGGAACTTTTTGTCATGCCTTATTGTTGTATTGAAGGTAGTGGCCTCAGCTCTACTAAAAGACATGGCATCCAATGTTTCCCATAGATCCTGTGGCAACATGTTTGCTATTTCCAAATGTTAATTCAAAATATTTCCGAATGACACCCGACGCCAGTATGAACGAGCCGCCCGCCGAGTGCACTCGTCATATTCGCCGCTGATGAAGAAGCGCTAACCGCTTCGAAACCGGTCGCACGTCGCCATCAACTTTCGACCTATTTACGTGAGTCATACCGGTTTTTAGTTAAAATTAATGCATTAAGTTGAGAAAATGATATCGGTCAAGTGGCCGCCGCCAGAGTTGATGACCATACGGGCCCGTTTTATGGCATTTTCCATCACTCTTGCCAGAACTTCGGGCGACAGGTTCTGGCGAATATTCTCCTTAAGAGCTTCGAGTTTGTTGACGTAAGCCCGCGACTTTAAAAAAATCCCATAAAAAGAAGTCTCGAGCGGTTAAATCGGGGGATCGGAATCTCAAAACGAGAGATCAAGCGACCTGGAAATGCTTCTTTCAGAATATCGGTTGTGGCTCGAGCATTGTGCGCCTTTGCACCGTCCTGTTAGAACCACATGTTCTCCAGTCCCAATTCATCCAATTGAAGAAGAAAAAACATGGGTAATCATGGCTCTGTAGCGCGCGCCGTCTACAGTTGTCGTTTGGCCCGCGGCGTTCTAAAAAAAATGGCCCGATGACACCTCCAGCGTAAACAGCACACCACGCAGTAACTTTGAGCGGGTGTAATGGCTCTTCGTGGGTGATACACGGATTTTCGGTGCCCCAGAAACCATAATTTTGTGTATTCACGTAACCACTAAGATGGAAATGAGCCTCATCGCTCATGATAATTTTCGATGAAGAATCGTCAACCTCTTCGTTGAGATGCAGGATGGCTTCAGCGTAGGTTAGACGCGTTTGGCAGTAAAGAACTAACAGCTCATGCACTGTCTGCACTTTGTAAGGGAACATCTTCAAATATTTCACCAGAATACCGCCGGCTAATGCCAAATTACGTTGCACGTCGTCTGGTCGATGTTTCGGTCTCCTCTCCGACATCTTGGGCAACGACAGCGATATTCTCAGCAGATCGACTGCTCCGAGGCCAGCCAGCCTCGGGAACATCTCGTGTTGTCCCAGTATCTTCAAGGCGAGGGGCCAAACGACGCAGTATTTGTCCAGTTGGTGTCGGACGGCCAGGAAATCTGCGACGAAATTCACGCTACGCCAACACAACCGACAAATTATTGCGCTAAAATATGGAAACAATTATTCCGCGTTCTTGGGGAGTAAGCCGATTCATGGCTTATCGATTTGAATTCTGCGTTTGCTTGCTTCACAAATGTCAAAACCGAATTGACATTTGGCGCCATTTGCAAAAGTTATAGCGTTTTTCAGTAGGGTGATTACTTTTGCCCACCCCGTACAAAAAAGGCGCAGCTAGAGCAATAGCTTACATAACTGAAAAAATGAACTTTCAAAATCCGTTCGAGCAAGTCTGCCCTTGAAAAAACCCATGTTCCTTTGAGAAATATTAAAATTAAGCATTTACCTGCCCCATGGCTTACACCTGAATTAAAAACTTTAATGAATAAAAAAGCAATCGCGAAAAGCAAAAAGAATCGTAATCCTAGCGACGAAAACAAAGACAAATATGCGCGCATAAGAAACCGCTGCAATACCATATTTAGAGATGCCCAACGCCGGCATATCCATAAGTCGGTTGAAAATGGCGATCCAGCTAAAGTGTGGAAATTTCTGCGGTCGCTCGGCATTGGGAAGGCTCGCCAAGATTCTATCCCTAACAATTTAGATATTAACTCTCTTAACAAGCACTTCTCCTCTTCGTGTGACTTTGACAATTCTATCAAAATAAAAACTTTACAGCACCTTTCTACTCTGCCACTTCCAGATTATGATTCTTTCACATTTCGACAACTTTCTGCTGGTGAGGTGAAGAAGGCTGTATTGTCGATCACTTCTAATGCTATCGGCAGTGATGGAATTAGCTGAAACATGCTTGTCCCTATCCTAGATACTATTCTTCCTATCTTTTGTCATATTTTTAACACTTGTCTCTCCGACAGTGTGTTTCCTTCCCTGTGGAAGGAAGCCCAAGTTATCCCGATACCTAAGAAATCGAATCCCCAATCCTTTACCGAATTTCGTCCTATTTCCATTCTTCCTTTTCTTTCAAAAGTTTTCGAACGCCTTGTTTATAACCAATTCAACTTTTACCTTAATCGACATGATCTCTTTAATCCTATGCAGTCTGGTTTTCGTGCTGGACACAGCACGGTAACCGCTCTTCTTAAAATTACTGATGACATACGTTTAGGGATGGAGGAAGGCAAGCTTACTGTTCTCACATTACTTGATTTCAGTAATGCTTTTAATGCCGTTAACTTTGACATTCTTCTCGCAATACTTCGATCTCTCAACACCTCTCCAGCAGTAATTGATTGGTTTCAGAGCTACCTTCAGGGCCGTCGTCAGAGGGTTCACCTAGAAGACTCACACTCTTCATGGTGCAGCACAACGGCGGGGGTTCCGCAAGGTGGCGTTCTCTCACCTCTCTTATTTTCTATTTTTATTAATTCTATCTCCTTTAACATTTCTTCTTCTTACCACCTGTATGCCGTCGATCTGCAGATTTATTCACAAGCCCCACTTGTTGATCTCCAAAGTGCTATAGACACCACTAATGCAAACCTACGTAACATTACCGAATGGAGCAAAGCTTATGGACTAAAAGTTAATCCAACAAAGACGCAGGTCATGATAGTTGGTAGTTCTAGGATGTTATCCAAGGTAGACTGGTCGTTAGTGCCTCAAGTTACGTTTGATGGTGTACCTATACCTTTCAGTAAAACTGTCAAAAATCTTGGATTAATAATGGATCAGTGTTTATCTTGGGGTCCTCAGCTGGAACATGTTAGTCGCAAATTGTTTGCGTCTGCAGGTTCTATTAGAAGACTTTGAAATTTTCTACCTACAGCCACTAAAGTTGCTCTGGCGTAGTCTCTTCTGCTTCCTGTTCTCGACTATGCTGATGCCTGCTATCTTGATCTCACAGAGGACCAGCTAAATAAACTTGAGCGTCTCCAAAACTTCTGCATAAGATTTATTTTTGGCTTACGTAAATTCGATCATATTTCACAATATCGTACTAAACTCAAGTGGCTTCCTATACGTCTTCGCCGGGATACTCACATACTTTTCCTTCTGTACAACATACTTTTCTGTCCTTCTACACCACCATGTCTTAAAGAACGCTTCAATTTCCTATATTGCACTCACACTCATTCACTCAGGTCATCAGAAAATCTTGCTTTGTTAATACCACAACATAGTAGCTCATTTTATGATTGTTCTTTTACTGTAGAAGCAATTCGCCCATGGAATAATCTCCCCTCTACTATTCGCCATGCACAGTCTCTTTCAATATTCAAAGATCAGGTGAAAAAGTTTTATCTAACTGAACTACGAGACTAAAATGTTTTATTGTTTTACAATCTTCTTGTCTGTTCTTTTTTTACTGGTTCTTATCTCTAGATATCAATTTATATTATTAATTTTTTTTTTCAATACATACCAAATATGTATATAGTATGTATTTGTGTATTTGAGTATGATGTATATGATATAAGTATGATGTATGAATATATATGTATGTCTTTATTTATATATATAATGACTATTTATTTATCCCAGATACATCCTAACTATATATTATATATTATAATATTATAAATGCGAAAGTAACTCTGTCTGTCTGTCTGTGTCACTTTCACGCCAAAACCACTGAACCGATTTGAATGAAATTTGATACACAGATAGTTTAGAGCTTGAGAAAGGACATAGGCTCCTTTTTAATGCGAAAAAAGGGTTGTAAGGGGTTGAAAGGGGATGAAATATTGTATGGAAGAATCTTCATTTTTAGAGATAGTAGCTTGAAATTTATTTTATGGGCTGTTGATTCGATATAAATAAATATGACATTCAAAGTTTGTAAAAGTTTTAACCTCAAGGGTGTAAAATAACAATGGGGGATGAAAGTTTCTATGGAAATATGTAAGGTTCATATTAATGTTCTACAAAACGGATTTAAATGGAATTTGGTACACAGATAGTCGAGAGCCTGAGAAAGGACATAGGCTACTTTTTAATGCGAAAAAAGGGTTGTAAGGGGTTCAAAGGGGGGATGAAAAGTTGTATGGAAGTATCGTCATTGTAAAAGCTAGAAGCTTGAAACTTATTGTTTAGGCTGTTGATTTGATATTTATTTATATCAAATCAACAGCCTAAACAATAAGTTTCAATGGGAAGGGGAAGGGAGAGGGGGGGGAGGGATTACCGTCGCGTGGTACGGTGCGGTGTAGGTGGGATACGCATGTGTCTTATTTGTAAAATAATTAGCCCAAATAATTAAAAATGCTACCCAAAGACACTATTCCACGCGGACGAAGTCGCGGGTACAGCTAGTATAGTTATAATGTGTAATAATTATTACTATTAAAAATGTGTTTTCTTTTGATATTTATCTTTATGATTATTGCTTATATATATATATATATATATATTGTGCAATATGTGCAATATGTATTGTGCAACTTAAATTAAGCCTATTATAGTTTAAAAATTTCATGTAATTTGTGGTGTACAATAAAGTTTTATCTATCTATCTATTTGTAGTTAGCCTTGCCGGTTGCGGAAACCAGCAAATTGACACAATTGGTACATTTTGTCAGTGGCGGGTTCCGGTAACTCAAAAGTGATGGGTCTTCTCCAAAAAGAAAACTCAATTGAGATTGGATGTGGAACAAAGTTCATAAATAACCTTGAATTACGTTAAACATATTTTTTGTTTGTTATTCACGTTGACTTATGGTACGACACACCGCAGCGTCCTGCGTGCGTGATCTAGGCGGCGATCAGATAGCGCAGTAGTATTTGTACCGACTGGTTCACACCAAACGCAATCAGAAAACAATTGAAAAGTACTAAGTATGTGAAAAAAGTGAAAATTCATTTATCTGCAGAGTAATGAAGGGTAGATTAAGTAAAATTGTTCCACGGCGAATCCGAACGCAGCAGGTGTCTAACCATCTTGGTCTGCCCAAACTCTCAACTAAAACGCGACAGTATCAAGCCAACTTAGATACAACCTTATGGGCTAAAATAAATTCCGTGCCTTCTCACGCCGTAAGGCTGTCCATTTGAACATATAATATTCAAAGGGCGGCAGCGATACATAATGCATCAGGAATGGCGCACCTGGCACTGGCTATCGATTGCTAAGTGCTGTAATCAGGACAATTGGATTTTCTATCGGTTATTGACTGGGATTGCTATAGGGCAACTTTAGTTGGGATTTGAAATCAGCGGCTAGGATATTTGGATGTTAATGTCAATCTGTGAAGGTCCTTTTCAACCGACTTCCAAAAAGGAGGAGGTTCTCAATTCGTCTGTATGTTTTTAGGGTTCCGTAGCCGAATAGTAAAAAACGGAACCCTTATAGATTCGTCATGTCTGTCTGTCTGTCTAGCTGTCCGTCCGTATGTCACAGCCATTTTATTCCGAAACTGTTAGGACTACAGAATTACAGAATTACAATTACAGAATTAGAAATAGAGTATTTTATAACTTTAATATTTCGCCACCTAAAAATTAACTTTGTTTTTCATAGTGTTTGTATGAAAAACAAAGTAATATTTGCAGTTGCTATATCTCAAAAACTGTTGACTATATCTCGTTCAAGCCAATTTTCGTTGAAAGTTTTCATTCAGATCCACAACATATATTTTTTTAATTTTTCACACCCTTACTTTAAATGTTAGAGTTAGTTAGAGAGGGAGAGGGGGTTGGATTTAGAATTGTCTATCTTTCAAATTATTGACTTTGAGAAAAATTGTTTTATGAACCTTAATGTATTTTTTTAAGATCTATCTATAGATATAAATGTATTTTTTTTTTTTTAGTTTCAGTTCCATGTATGGGGACTCCCCTGACTCTGGCCTCCCTTATTTCCTGGCCTCCTCTGGCATCTTTTTTTTTTTGTATAAAAATCATGAAGCGGTTCACTAAATACACCTAACTACCAAGTTTTAACTGTGTAGTCCTAATAGCTAATAATAATAAAGTGGCTGTGACATAAGGACAGACAGACAAACTGACAAATCTATAACGCTTCCGATTTTTGTCATTGAGCTTCGTAGTAGGGTTCCATACCCTAAAAACGTAAATATTATAAAAAACAATGTAAATAATATAATACAAGATAAACAGCCGCTGCTCTAGGTCTATATAATATAGCCCTAGAGCAGCGGCTATTCGAAATGAATGTTCTTATTCTTTCCAGTCATATGATGCGTTTATTATATAATCGCCGCATACCATTTTTTTTAATTGATGCGCTTTATTAAACTTGGGTTTAATTTATTTACTTTTCAACCGACTTTCAAAAAGAAGAAGGTTCTCAATTCGTCTGGTTTTTTTAATCTATGTTACGCGATTACTCCGTCAATTGTGAACCGATTAAATGATTTAAATGATTCTCTTTTAAATCGGTAGGGTACACTTCCGAGGTGGTCCCATTGTAGTTTCATTGAGATCTGATATGTTTCTCCAGAGATATGACGATAAACGTCTCAAACTTGCTACAGTAATTGACCCGCGGGGTATGGAAGTTGGTTGTTTTAGTTTTTAAACCATCATTTATTTATATTATAAACGAATCAATTAGTGCTAAGGGACAGAATGTCACAGTAACATACATACATCCATTTTCCCTTTAAGGTAAACGGAACAAGTCATAAAAGCGGTTTGAAATTTCCTTATAAAATCTCATTGCGAATGCCGGTAACACTGGGGCATTTCCAAGAACATTCACAGTTCAGGGCCGTAGCAAGGCAGATAACCCCTTATCTGTTAAGTGTTAAAATTTATTTTAATGTTATTGCTATTTGGCCTTGCAATCTAATACTATAAGAATCTTTGTCCTGACATACTGACTGACTGACTGACTGACTGACTGACAGACAACGCACAGCCTAAACCGCTGGTGGTAGAGACTTGAATAATGGAGGGTATGTTTGTCTTAGTACGTAAGGGTGTACCTACTAAGAAAGGATTTTCCAAAATTCACCCCTTAAGGGGATGAAATGGGGGTTCAAAGTTTGTATGGAGAAACAAGATTAGATAGTATTTTCTATTCGAAACTTCATACAAGTGCTCCAGTAAAAAAATAAGTGAATACGTGTTTCAGGTTTTTTTGAAATTCCACCCCTAAGTGGGTGAATGGGGTAACAAAGTGTGAAAATCAATATTATTTCGGATTGCGCTGTAATTTGGCATGCAGATAGTTATTACGACGTTAGATTCCTCTGAGAAAAGATTTTCCAAAACTCACCCCTGAAGGGGATGAAACGGGGCTCAAAGTTTGTATGGAAAAAAAAGATTAGATAGTATTTTCTATTCGAAACTTCATACAAGTACTTAAGTAAGTAAATACGTGTTCCAGGCTCTTTCGAAATTCCACCCCTAAAAGGGTGAAGTGGGGTAACAAAGTCTGAAAACAAAATATTGTTTCGGATTGCGCTGAAATTTGGCATGCATATAGTTATTTTGACTTAGGTATCCACTAAGAAAGAATTTTTCAAAATTCACTCTTAAAGAGCATTAGCGGGGGTTCAAACTTTGGATAGTCATTTTATTCGACGTTTCACACAAGTACTTCTGTAAAAAAATAAGTAAATACGAGTTTCAGACTTTTTTAAAATGCCACCCTAAGAGGATAAACTGGGGAAACAAAGTCTAAAAATCAATATTGTTTCGGATTGCGCTGAAATTTTGAATGCAGATAGTTATTATGACGTAGGTATCCGGTCAGAAAGGATTTTCTATAAATTCCTCCCGGATACGGAACGGGGATTCAAAGTTTGTATGGCGAAACAAGATGAGATAAAGTACGTGTTGTAGGATTTTTCGAAATGGGATAGGTAACAAAGTCTGAAAATTTGGGTTTTTAGGGTTTTATAAAAATGAATCCAGAATTGCCTTAGTCACGCGATGAAAACGGGTGAACTGATTTGGCTAATTCTTTTTTGATGTTTTTAATGATAGAATGGTTTTTACAAAAGAAAAATTGTAAGTATATAGAAGTTTTTAACGCGGGCGAAGCCGCGGGGCACTTCTAGTTTACCTATAATCTTCTTAACAACCTACCCTAATGGTGTTACTTCAGGGCTAGCATGGCAAGGGGACTATTTTGTCTCTCCACCTACCCGTGTTTTGTTTGGTGGAGAAGGCAAATTATAAGTAAGGTTTTTCTACAATTATAAACGCCCGCTGACCTTTAATCAATTCTTTTTTTAAACTTTTATTATAACACTTAATACGAAACAAAATCAAAACTCGGGGTTAAACTTCACCAAGCGTTTTGATGCGTTTTGATGTTGTGTTGATTTCCTGTCAGTGGCGAAAAACAGGGAAATAATTTTGTCTCTCCCCCGGGGATAAGGCCATGCTAGCCCTGCTGATATAGGTAATCATTTCCATAGAGCAAAACAGTCAATTTTGTCATCCACCCATTGAAAAGTACTCACCTCCACCTATGAAGATAGAAGCTAGAATAGTTACCAGCCAGTAGATTAAGATTACCCATTTGTTTACCTAAATTGATACTTTATTTTTGAAGTGAAAACTTCTTCACGTTGAGCACTTTTTGGGTGAACAAATATCATGGAACTCGCGTCATCGTCACCGAACGTTTTCAATGAGCTATATGTATATCTCAACGATACAATTCACAAGTTACTTAGATTTCATTTCTATCGGCAGTCTCCAAAGACTGCCCCGCATGTTTTTTTTGTAACTTACATAACTACATAAAATTTGGAAAAATACAAGAGTACTATATATAACTATTGTTCACGCGGAAAATGAGTTGTTTATTTTCTTTGCAAATTCACATCGGAAATGTAACAATAACACCTGCAGCATTTCCAGAAATTACCAACCACGGGCCGCATTTAGGTACCGTATTAGTAATTTGTTTGACAAAAATAATTGTTTGAGTGATGCAGTTTACCCTAATATTTATGCATGGCTCAAGTCATCATAAATTTCTCATCGACGTATTTTCAAATAGAAAATGTCTGGATAAGCCTTTAAACAAAATAAGTGCCAGATATAACCTATTCTCAACATTTCCAACCCTTTTACAAATGTAAGAGAATAAAATACGAACAACAGAAACACAAGGAATAAAAAAACTCTTGACATTTCTGATACTAGTGCAACCTTCTTCATCATCGTCATCATCAGGCTATACATCCACAGCTGGATATAGGCCTCTCCAAGTGCTCGCCACTGAGCTTGCGACCTTGCGAACATTACCTATCTCCTCACCTCAGCAACCTACAATATCGCTGCCTCACCTAGTCTTAGGGCGTCCTAAGCTACGTTTGCCGAATCAGAGTCTCCACTCAAGAACTCGAACTTTCTTAACTTAAATTTCAAGATAACCCTTTATAACAAAATTAATTACAGCACCTTAATACGTCCTAACAAACACATGTAAGATTAATAACGAACCGATGCCACGCACTCACACAAACCCGTCTCACGTGTCCGTTTGATAAGCGAACCTCACTCACACAGACAACTTTACGCGACTGTTGATACATCGTAAGTCTGTCTAGCACAACTATAGTTGTGTGAGTAATGCGCAAGCGTCGGTCAATCGGTGAAACATAGCAGTGTAAACTCAACGTTGGAACATTGTGAATTTTGTGGCGTTCGAATTAAAAACATTGCCATTTTATTTTGAATTTAGCACGTTGAGTTAAGTAATTGAATAGGTATCGTTGCTGTTTTTTTTATATCATTTAATTGGTAAGTTAAACGCAATGATTGTTATGTCCGAGTTATTTTAACAATTTTCCTTATTCGTGTTAAATGTGATAAGTACTAGGTGATTTCAAGATTTGTTTTTTTTATTTTCAGTGGCAGTTTAGTGCCATAATTGAGTGCAAAAATGACGGAAAATGACCGTTATTGTGGGGTGCGATTACGTACTTTATGTATGATCATTGGATATTTGCATTTGGTAAGTGTGATTTTTTATCTAAATTTAAAACCGACTTCATTTAGCGCTAGTCGTTTTCAGTGGCAAGTTTATCTCCATATATATAAAGATATCCATATCTCCATCATATCTCGATGAATTATGCAACGACCGAACGGAGAGTACCTATACTCTCTCAAATAAAAAAGGATTTTTCGGTTATTAAATGAGGGAATTCTGAGGTAACACACATAAAAATACAGAAGAATTGAGAACCTCCTCCTTTTTTGAAGTTGGTTGTACATGGATATAATATAGTTTTGAAAAATAAATACCTACTAACCTAGTCAGCTCCACACATAGATTTTATGAGAGATAGGTTAATATTTGCAGCATCTTGTGATATTTATAAAATAACAGTTAAATAAAAATAAAACCGGCCAAGTTGAGTTGAACTCGCCCCCCGAGGCTTCTGTAGGTACCAACTTCTCAAACTAGGTTAAAGGACAAACTTACTTTGCAGTTCGATCCACAGAAAATGTACTGCACCAACTACAAATATTAAGTTTGTAATAGTAAATTCCCTTTTGTTTTGTTATTAAACTACTTACTTACGGTTTTTAGATTTATTCCTATATAAGTGCTTCAAGACCTTTCTTCTTGCCAAATTTTATGACTCTAAGTCCGAGGGAAGTACCCTATAGGTTTTGATTCCCTAAACTCTTGTGAAATCGTAAAATATGCGACATAAACGGTCATATCTTTTGATCGTGTTGATTCACAGATTTGATTTTTTCGTAGCCGAAAGATAGACCCAGGTATTAAGTATAAGTTTCATCTTGATAACTCTACGCATTCTGGATATAAAGGGTCTAGACTATAGATAAAAACGGTTTTTATCTATGGTCTTGACAAATGGACAGACTAACAGACAGATAGACAGACGCACAACAAAGTGATCCTTTAAGGGTTCTTTTTTTATTAAGGTATATATATAATAATAAGGTATATATATAATATATAAGGTATATTTCCTTTTATTAAGGTACGGAACGAACATATTGATCGAATCACCTGTCGAACAAAACATAAATAAAATTAAAATCAGTTCAACAGTTGGGAGTTTGTTTGAGCTAAATTGCCGCAGACGGCAGAATTATACATAATATAGTACACACATATAGGTGATATAGGTACACTGGGTAGTTATAACACCTCTCTATTTGCGTTGGTTAGAAAAGATAACAAGAAATCAACGGTCTCAAATATTTTCCAAAATTTTAAGACCTTGCAAAAATCCACTTGAAGAATTGGCTCATTCACGAAACGTCAAAGACGCATTTGGTCAAATACGTGAAATAAGTAATGAAGTAAAATGGCAAGAAGATGTAAATTTTCGCAAAATGTCATAAACGCAAAAAGTCAAAATCCACGTAAAGTCAAAGACGCAAAATGTGAAACACTTATATTGTCAAAAACGCATAATGACAAATTCGCAAAAAAGTCAATATAAGCAAATGAGTGTTCATTTTTACAAAAAACCGGAAAAATTCTAATTTTGCGCCTTAGTTCGATTGTCGAACTAGTTAGTTAGAAGTTACTTTAAGATTTAGTGATTATTATGATTATTTTATTAGTTATAGTATTATTCATATAGTTCATCGTCTTACAGCCCGTTCACACTAGTCGTAAGTCGCATATTACTGAAAGTCGAAAGCGATAATAATGTAAATAAACCTTAAAAATCGCATCTCATCCAATGTGAACAGCTCCATATAAAGTGTATGGTGACCAGAGCATTCGACTTTTAGTCATATGCGACTTACGACTAGTGTGAACGGGCTGTTAGACGGTGCCAACACGGTCATAAAACACTGCACGTAGGTAATACATCTAAAACACGTGATTTTAAAATGTAATATGTAATAATAATATAATTACCTTAACTTGGTAGGTATATAACGATAGTTTCTCTTATCAGTTGCTAAGTTATTACTTAGATATGTTTTAAAACAAACAATACAGTACTCATCTATTCAAGTTCTACACTGACACTCCACTCGACGGGGCAGGTCAAAACTTTTTTCACGACCCCTTTTTCTGTATAGGAACCCCTTTTAAAACATTAAAATATTTTTTTAACAATTAGTACGGCATTAAGTCAATAATATTTCCGATCGTTTGACTGTAAAACTTGTGTGACATGTGACGGACGGACGGACTGACGGACAGACAAACTCGTGAGTGACAAATAATAAGGTAATAGGTTTTGTTAGGACCCTTCAGGTACGGAACCCTAATGTAAATTAGAAAAATTCCTCATAAAAGAAATAAATTCGTCATTTTTCAACCGACTTCAAAAAAAGGAGGAGGTTCTCAATTCGTCTGTTTTTTTTGCATGTATGTTACGCGATTACTCCGTCAATTGTGAACCGATTCAAATGATTCTTATTTTAATCGGTAGGGTACATTTTCGAGGTGGGTCTCATTGCAATTTAATCTGATAAGTATTTCCAGATTCCAGATATATGACGACAAACGTCTCAAACTTGCTACTGAAACTGACTCGCGGGGCATGGAAATCGGTTGTTTTAGTTTTTAAACTATCTTAATTATTACTTGATCTTCTCAAATATTCTACGGTGGTGTGGAACGGAACCCTTCGCGTAACCTTCGACCGAGTCAATCCGACTCGCGATTGTCTGATAAATTTTTGACTACCCACATATTTTTCGTTAATAATGGAATGCTCATTATAAAACAAGTGCATGTATACCTGCCTTCATTATTTTAATTGAATGAGTTGCCGGAGTTACCTCATTAGCATTCGTATTAGATTCCACGCTACGATTTTTGATGGCTGTTAGTTTTTATTAGGGTTCCGTACCCAAAGGGTAAAACGGGACCCTATTACTAAGACTCCGCTGTCCGTCTGTCTGTCTGTTTATCTGTCTGTCTGTCTGTCTGTCTGTCTGTCTGTCTGTCTGTCTGTCTGTGTCTGTCCGTCTGTCACCAGGCTGTAGCTCATTAACCGTGATAGTTAGACAGTTGAAATTTTCACAGATGGTGTACTTCTGTTGCCGCTAGAACAACAAATACTAAAAACAAAATAACGTTAAAAATTAAAGGGGGTCCCCATACAAACAACGTGTTTTTAAACGCCATCTATCTAATTAGTTTCGGCAAAATTACATAGATGGCGCTAGTAAACGAGCCCCGTCTTTCTAAATCGCGACCAAACGCGACAAATATTCTTGGTAATATCAATTATATAACAAACAAATATATGAGGTTGAAACTCTGTTTTGTTTCGTATTGTACGGAACCCTCCCTAAGTGTGCGATAAGAGACGCGATGCTGACTCCCACTTGGCCAGTTTTATTATTAATATTTTATGAACATCATTATCAGCCCATATCAGTTAACTAGACATACATATCAGAAATCGGGTCTAACTTACAATAACATATACCTATAACGAAATCGACCATAAGTTAATGTTTTACCCGCGACGCAAAAAGAGGAATGTTTTTTTAAGTTTATAGTATGTCTATATGTAGCTTAGTAGTTTCCAAACGGATGAACTAATGTTGAATTCGTTTTTTTTATTTTATTTAAAATATGTAATTAGATAGAAAATTTGATAAATCCGGGAAGTTCTGGAATCTGCAGGATATCCAACTCCTCGCTAACTTACATCAGAAGTTTTTTTTTTCAATACAGTCAGTGTTTTTAAAGGTACGGACACACCGCAGCGTCCTGCGTGCGTGATCTAGACGGCGATCAGATAGCGCAGTAGTATTTATACCGACTGGTTCACAACAAACGCGATCAGAAAACAATTGAAAAGTACTGAGATCGCGCCTGCAGATCGCAGGACACCGCGTGGGGCCGTACCTTAAGTCAATTTTTGAACACGTTTTTAGTAGCTTAAGTTGTAACAAACTGACATAGAAACTATGCAATCAAATCTTGGAAGTCAATGTTTATCTACTTGCAATAAAATTGTCGTATCGGAATGAAAATTAGGCGAAGCGCGCACTACGATTTTATACGTTGCGAAATAAAATCGTCGTCGTACTATATAAAATATTTTTATTTCATTTTTTGCGTAAAAAATATACGAACGGTTTTTTTCTGTAGTGCGTGCGTTTTCTGCAGTACTAGTACATTGATGACGATTCGTTCACAGATTGACGAATAAAAATCGCAACGAATAAAAATCACAGTGCTCGCTGAGCCTTAGTATGTATATTTACGTACTTAGTTCAAATGACAATACTATAATATATCTGGGATCAGGATCTGATCTGATGATAGAGTCAGGATTTTAATAGTAGAAATATTTAGTGGTTACAAGTAAACCCATCAAGTTAGAGCTTATATTTACGTAGTAACTATTATATAATCTGTGCTTATGTGATTCATTTTGACTAGCCTAATAAATTGGGCTTGGCAACGAGGTTCTGATGATGAAGCCAGGAGTCTACGTTTTAGTTCTAGCGTGTATTATGAGTTTTTGAAGTGAAAACTTGTTTAGTTTCGTTGTGCACTTTTCTTGTGATTGAAAAAAAATGTTAAACTCGCGTCAGGTAACGTATCGAAAATTCGTAAGACGGAAAGCAGGGCGCTTGCGCGAGGTGTTATTCCAAAATACTCAAAAATGACGTGTTCAAGTTTTCACTTCTGCCGGCACCCGGAGTGCCGTGAGTTTGAAAGAAGAAAACCCGTTGGTTTTTTAACTATGACTTATTAATTTAAGCTTTATTAATACAGAAGTCTAAAGTGCCTTATTATTTAGACTTACTGTGGTTATCAAGTCGATTTGCATACCAGAAACCGAGCGTAAGCATTCGAAGAGAGACAATCGTTCTAGGTGATACGAGGTATCAAAACATTCCATTCAAAGAACATTTTGTTTACCTTCCAGGCATCGAGTGTTGCGGATATTGCGTACCATTTGCTGACCGTGGCTATTATCACCAATGGATTCCAATGCGATGCCAAAGTAGCTAACGTAAGTACCTATTCGTAGTTATAACTATATTAATATTATAGTTAGTTTATAATTCAAGTTCAATGCATTCAGTATGTAGGCACTATACGTAGTACGTAGTAGTATACGTACATATACACTTCTAAAATCGTAGAATAAATCAATTATTACGTAAACATGAGAAAAGCATAGTTTAACGTTTTACATTTAGAAAAAGTTAAAAGATAGTATTGAGTCATTAAACTTTTTAATATTAAGCGCTACGTTGCAAACGCACTTCCGCCCGTGCCCTGTACGGTAATTAGCGGTAAGGGTTTGTATTGTACGGTTTTTGTCTTCTATAGAAGACGCTGGCGTACAGGGCCCGCAAGTGCTCACGTTTATTTGACTTTGGCGCTCAAAAGGTTAAACTTTTTAAAAGTATTGAACATACAGACGTATTGAGACCTCCTTTAAAAAGTCTGTTGAAAAAGCACGTTCAGCTTAGTACTATTAATAATACTGTGGTTCAGCGCCTAAAAAAACTTCTGCGGACGGACTTTTTATATATTTATAGCAAAAAAATTTCAATTCACGTAGACCACGCCAATTGAAAGTTTTTTGTTTTACCGTTTTTATTGCAAATTGCATGATGCTATAATTTAAAAAAATCTAGTCTGCTTCATAATTAAAAAAAAACGCATTATTACTTATCAATTGGTGTCATAGATTATGCAATAAGATTCTACGTACTTCTTACTATTTATTCTGTGGTGATGGAAAGTTAATTGTCGATGTTCGAGTTGTCACGAAAGACTGCCCAATATGAATAAAAATTATAAACGCTATACTGGACTATAATATCCTATCAGAAGATTTTTCTATATTTGTTGTATGTCATCTGTAGTGATGCGACTTCTGCTAGTACGCCTGGGGCGGTGCCATCACTTAGCCATTTAGTTCAGGCGTGAATTTCTTTCGGTTTGAATTGCAATGTGTACAGTGAAATTACAGGGCATGCGAAACTCAACATCTTTTTGTCTCGAGGTAACAGGCGCAGTGCAATGACATGCGAAGTTTTTGCTATCCAGAATTTTGCATGCCGCTATATCTGTAATAAGTAGACGTCATCGCTTACCATCGGCAAGCGTCGTGCTTATCCTGTTACCTTTTTATCATAGAAGAAAAACTTTTATAATCCGTCAATCAATTTTGCTTAGTGTGACGATAGCGGAGCTGACAGGCTAATTAACATGCAAAATTATAATTGCCTTGTCGTAAGAAAGATTCTAAATTACATACGTCGATGGTCAACACCATTATTATAAAGGCGAAATCAATTTGTGTACTTCTTCACGGTCCAACGGCTGAATCGATTTAGCTGAAATTTTGCAGGATAACCAGTATGAATTAGGCTATAGGATACTTCTTAAAGCGGGGCGAAGCCGTAGAGAACAGCTAATATGCACAAATGTACATATATCGTTACACATACAAATAGAAGACAGTTGAGTTCAATAAACAGATTTCCGAAAGCTAAAATAAAGTCAACCCCCCGCATTAGGAATCGCTGTGTCGCGGGGAACTTTACAAACAATCTACTAATCACCGACACAATTACACAATGTACAAAAATAACTTGAATCCGTCATTATTGAACTTAGCGCGTCGTTAGTGCGTCAACATATCTTAATTACGACGTCATTTGAGGAAAAAAGTATATGATCCTAAATGACGCTGACTAATTTAAGTAAATAGGAAAAAAATGATGCAATCGCCTCAAAACTTGTATGTTTGCGAACCGACATTTTGCTGCTGTGAGTCACTAGCAGGAAGGTTAAAAAGTTATAAATAATAGCTTTGTTGGCGCGGCATACATATAAACAAACATTTATTAACTATCAAATTAATAAAATAAGTAAGTAGCTATAGCTTTATGAAAAAAAGGATAATCATATCTAAATGACAATAATACATCATAATCATACTTAATATTCTAAGTATGATATTGATTTTTTTTTTCAAAAAGCTTACTCGCAATGTGCGTTGGAGATTTCTAGTAGTATTGTTAACCCCTCCGCCTCCAACTAAGTAATAATAACTAAACTAATAATAATCATAAATCTGTCGCCAAACATCGGAAGTGTTCCGGTAGCTATCCTTGAGAACCAGTTCCCATTCTAGGCCTATATGTTACCTACATGTCGAGTATGTAGAAATATGACATTCAACTGAAATTTCACTTGTAAATCGTACTTTTTTTATATTTCTCACTCCCTATTTATTATCATAGATATTATAGATTTTTTTTTGTTAGCATAGATACATATATATTATTTTCTACTCAATACCTTACTATCAAGGTTGGTAAGGTTGTTTGGGAGAGATCGCTATTAGCGATAAGACCGCCCATTGTAACACTATAATGTAAGCTATTGTGTATAAATATATAAGTTTTATTTGTGGTGTAACAATAAAGTTTTATCTATCTATTTATCTATCAAAACAGTTCTAACAACAGTTATTTTCTTTCACAGCTCCAAAAGTTAACCATCATACCATTTTTAGAGCCATTACTTGTGGTTCTGAACCTCGGAACCCATGGCTTCTACCCATTCCCTCGCATCATCAGAACTCAGTTCAACATCTACGGAGATTACATGGCAGTACCAGCGGTCCAAAGATGTTACCCTGGGGTACTCCATGTCTACCTCGTGGATGTTTTGAACTTCTTCATCAATGTGATTTGGTTGAAGATTGTCGTTACCTACATTGGAGCCCTACATAAGGTAAGTCTACATATTTGTTTGTATGCCATTATGATTATATCTTTCAACATAGATTTATGGAAGTTGCAGTTTTTCTGTGCATATTTACATGCGAGGTTATATCACCTCCTTCTCAGCTTAATAGCTGTCTTCTATTATAATCTTATCAAATTTATAGACCAACCGTTTGATTACGTCTCGTTTCATATAATATAATAAGTAAAGATCATATACATGTACATACCAATAATCACCAGTTGCTATCGTATGTATTTAAAGTTCTAATTCACTTTATTGAGCTTCTGAAACACAAACACTAGTAATATACGATTACTGGCAGGATTCGGCCAGCGGTGCTTCAACGGTTGTGCGTTTTGTAATTGTTTTGGCTGTATATTGCCAGTGGGTACTTTTAGCGAATATGTGTCATTTTTATCTTCTTTTTCCAGTATTTGAATCTTTAGTCTAGACAACTTGCTAAATTATATGTACCTTTTTAATTATGTACATACCTATTATTTTATTTACATCAAATATTTACAGCAAATATACAACTTAAAAATAAATAAAACTATTTGAAATGTTATAAATAAAAATTAAATTAGTTATAAATAAAAAACAGAACCTAGGTCGCAGCTGTCTGCCGGTAACGTTCCCAAAAAGCTGGCGACGTTACCTCGTTGAATTGCTAGGCTAATCCGTTGGCCGAGGTAAGCGCCAGCTCTTTGGTCATGAGTGACGTCTATTAAACGTCTGGACAGCTCCTTTACAAAACCTCGGGCATCTCGACCCCACGGACCCCTTGTTTCGACCCCAAACGGAAGAAAAATGTAGCCATCACCAATGGCAGCATATTTCCTCCGTTTGAGGGTTTCTGCCGCATCCGCTGCCGCACCCGCTGCTCGTGAGGTCCCGCATATGTGGGACGCTGCTAACGTGTCAGCACACGTCGCGTCCCACACCAACGGTCTCCCTCGGCACCACGGAACCAACGTCATACCGTCGGGTCTCTTGCCATCGTCACGTGATATACCGTTCGGCTCTAATATAGCCGGCACGTTCACGGTGGCAAGGGCCCGACGAATGACGTCATTCAAAGAGGCGTGACGTGAGAGACGCCCTGCACTGCGGCGGCATGACAGGCCATGGTGGCCTAATCTGTCTACTTCACTGCCGCAGTGACAATTGTGAGGTACTGTCCGGGAGATGCCTAGACGTAATCCCACAGCAATGGAGAAGCTGTCATCGTCCATAAGGGTACCTATGTTAGAAGAAGGTAATGCGTGTAGCCAGTATCCAGATTCTTTTTCACGTGTGGCAAGGAGACGAGCCCGGTCCCTAATATCAACACTTTTTTGAAATAGTTCATCTTGAATAATTTTACAAAGGGGCTCGTCCCATAGCCTTTGTGAACTAAGTTTTTTGGGTAAGACCTCCCCTGGACAAGCCAAAGACCACGCCGTTTTAGCTTCTTCTACGTATGCTATGGAAATTTCAGATGATGATTTTGAAATTATTTTTTTTAAAAGATCTGAAACACTATTAGTAGAAGATAAAAAGGCCGGTAGCGAAACACTTGAAATTTTGCGGATGCCAATGCCTCCAAACCGAATAGGCAGAGGCCTGACACCATGAATTATTTGAAAGTGAACAATTAAGAATTTGGGTTAAAATATTTTTGATCGCGTCATCTAAAATTAATAGTAATGGTATATGATTCCAAAGAGGGCTACAGCGTAGTATGTATGTAAATTTAGGCACAAAAAGACAAAATTTAATTAGATGGAAAGCCATGTGGTTATGAATTTCGGTGAGACGCTTAGACGTATCGTCAAATTTTTGACGATGTTCATCCACAAAGACCGGGAAAGACTCTTGAAGGATCGGAGCTCCTAGGAGACGTAGACTTTCTTTGTTGAGTAATTTTAAATTTGGAGCCAAACTGTTAAATTTATTATACAAATCGTCTCTTTGGTCCGATGGTACAATATCTGTGATAAAAAGTTCACACTTAGAAAAATTTAGTTCCAAGCCAATCAATTTAAATTTGTCGATTAAAAACTGTAAATCTTGTAATACAGTTGTGGCTTTGCCTCCGAGGGTTCCGTCGTCCAGATACCACATGTTTAATTTGGAATTTAGACTCGAAATTACAGGGTGTATTGCTAGTCCGAAAATGGCTGGCCCAAGAGGGTCGCCCTGTTGACAGCCTGAGCAAGAATTTATTAAATGGTCTCGGTAAAGTAATTTAGAATCCAATCCGTAACATTGCCAAAGGTAGTCAAAAGTTTCTGGAATATAATTTTGAATTTCATTCAAAAGAGTAGTACGATCAACAGAGTTAAAGGCATTTTTGACATCCACCTTCAATATCACCTCACCGCAACCGTGATGTACAAATGTACGGAGAGCATGAACAGCTGCCTCGCATCCGCCCTTACTGCCAAAGCCTAACTGAAGGGGCTGGAACTTTTCAGTTAGTTTTGTATGTATGTGGCGGCAGCAAACCTTGGATGCGATTCTCCTATATGTGCAACCTACGGCTATTGGCCTAATGCCGCCATCTTTCTTTTTCAATGCGCATAGGTTTGCACCATATAGGAGAGGGGCAATCTGTGCATGCACCTTACCTGATAGCATGAAGTTTATAAGGGCGGTGATGTCTCGCAGTAGACTCTGGCCCGCATCCCCAGTAGCTCCAAAAATAAGATCTTTGATGTGTTGGGGAGTTAGGCCATCAAGTCCACCAGCCGATCCATTTTTAAAAGACATCACTGCCGCCCTTATGTCTTTTTCTGTCGCCTGTAAAGATTCAACAGGAGTGGTGGTAACCGGAAGGTAAGGCGGTGATAGCGATGGTGGATGTTTGTCAATCAGGGCTGATAAAGTCTCTGGCGTGTCTGGAGCGATGGTGTCATTGGTAAATAAGAGCTGAGCAGCTCCCTTTAAGTCCCCATCACTTATTTTAGTTTCTACTTTTTCAAAAATACTATGAGATTTTTTATGTTGTGAATTACTGTGCCAATGTGAATGTTGTTGGAAATTTGAAATTTGGGAAAAAATATCGTGCCTAAAGTGAGACTGTGTGAGACAGTTATTTTTAATTGCGGTAGTGAGAGATTTTGTGGTATTTTTAGAGTGGAGGACTTCGAAGGGAAAAACCAACAATTGTTCCCAAGCGCTTTCAGAATTTTCTTGTATAACTTTTTGAATTTTAATTGATAAATTTTGAGCGACTGATATTCGTGCACCACGGGGAATGCGCTTAACGATCGAATTGCATGATTTTAATTTAGATAGATATTGCCAAAAAGGTTGTGAATTAGAACTTTGTGTCTGAACGGGGGTTTGAGTCAAAGGGGCACCAATGTTAACAGAATGTACACTTTGAGAAAGAGATTTGTGGCTCTTCCCAATGTGTACATTAAGTCCTCGCTGGCCCTTAACGAAACGCGCTTGGGAGCAATGAGGACACTGCACCAGCTCATTACCCTCATACCTTGGTCCAACATAGGGGGCACCGGCAGGCTGCGATCTTCTAAATACATCATTAGTTTCACTGTCCATTTTTTTCCTTATAAAAAAAATAATAATAACAAAAAACGCAATAATAATTACAAAAACAAACATTGGTAGACATTGTCACTGAATTTCACTTGAATCAAACTGCATTTATTTTATTTTATTGTTATTTATTTATTTTTTATTATTATTTTTTTTCTACACCTATACCGCCATGTATGCTAATCTATCCCTTTCCACCTTAAGGTTGTCTGGAAGAGATCGCTTTAAGCGATAAGACCGCCTGTTGCCACATTGTTTTATTTACCTTTTTTTTTACTTTTAATTTGTATGGTGTAATAAAGTGTTTATCTATCTATCTATCTATCTTGCGAGCATTTCAAACGTCAGAACACAATCTGTTGTGAATCACTATCGTTGTTTTTAAATGAGTTCTCATAAAAAGAAAGTTATCAATCTATCTGAACTTTGGCATCCGTTGACCGATGTCAATAGTAAAGTATGTCTGCATGTCAGCATTTTCATTTAAATTTTAGGAGTTATAAAAGGGTATCTTCAGAACCATAGTTTAAACCCCATGATGCAGTGAAGTTGGAATATTTTAGGGTTTTCGAATAAAATTACCTGTTGAGGTAGAGTTCAACTAAATTTTCATTATTAATAGACTATTAACGGGACATTTACCATGTTTTTTATTAATATGAGTTTCCAATATGTCTATATTTGAGTCGAGCACCCAAAATAAGAACGAAAGATGGTCCGTTTCGTTTGCTCGTAAATAATATTTCGACCCACAATCTACAGTTCGTCCGTAATCATGTGTGATTTCATCGAAATGGGAAAAACTGTTGAAACGCATCTAACATAAGACTTCGTTTGTACCCATGTACTTACTTTACACAGATACTGCAATAAAGAACATTCTATTCTATTCATGGCACTTGTAACAGAGCCGAAATAATGATCGGAAACTCATATATAATAATAAAACTGGCCAAGTGCGAGTCAGCATGGCGTCTCTTATCGCACACTTAGGGAGGGTTCCGTACAATACGAAACATAACAGAGTATCAACCTCATATATTTGATTAATTGATATTACCAAGAATATTTGGTTTGGTCGCGATCTAGAAAGACGGGGCTCGTTTACTAGCGCCATCTATGTAATTTTGCCGAAACTAATTAGATAGATGGCGTTTAAAAACACGTTTTTGTATGGGGACCCCCTTTAATTTTTAACTTTATTTTGTTTTTAGTATTTGTTGTTCTAGCGGCAACAGAAATACACCATCTGTGAAAATTTCAACTGTCTAACTATCACGGTTAATGAGCTATAGCCTGGTGACAGACGGACAGACAGACAGACAGACAGACAGACAGACGGACAGCGGAGTCTTAGTAATAGGGTCCCGTTTTACCCTTTGGGTACGGAGCCCTAAAAACATAGTATATATTCCGTTTATATTTCTATTAGTAGTGTCAGTCAGCCATGAAAACTTAAAAACTCATAAATGTCCATTTCTTTCCAGAGGAACCCTGAACCCATGCGTATGTTCTTCAGCCTGTCTATCGTGAAGATCGTGATGCAGGTCATGTACTTGGGCTATCAGCCGCAGTTCTACGATACAGTGGACTTCGAGACCTACTGGTTCCTGAAGCTGGTTGATATCTGTAAGTTGAAACATTTGAAAATTATATCATCTACTAGCTGTTACCGTACAGTATAGGTTATCACCATTCTCAATGTTATCGATATAGAAGCGGTTCAACGTTCAGCGTGAAAGAGATATAAACATACTAAAATACACACATATTACACATATAACTATACACTTACACTTACAATTAAGTAACCAACTTTTCAGCAGTTCTTTTGACCTCTTAATGACGCGATATTTCGTGATTGATACGCTAGTAATGTATGATAGACATATGATAGTGGAGTATATATTGCCCGCTCCTTCATTACGTAAATTTATCGAGTTATCACTTACATTTGTTTAGTTACTTGTGTGGTAGGTTTAGGTTTCGATTGATATTTGTAATATAATTTATTGCAGGAATACATTCAAAAGTCAGAAGTCAAAAAGTCAAAGCATTTATTCAGTATATGGGCAAATTAAAAATTTGCACTTACACACGTCAAATAACATTAAATAGATCATATTCAATAAAAAATATTATAGATATAACAGAAACATAACTTAATGCTTTGAATTTACAAAAAAAAGCAATGGTATTGAGCCATTCAGCTTTCATCTAGACATCGAACGTCACACTTAAAACGCATGTTTAATTCCCCTGATTAATTAAATTTAGGGTTGCGAACCGTACTATTACGTGCACCCGCAACCCAGTGCATGTTTCAGTACTTCATTGGTTAAGGTTATGTCCCGTCACTTTTTCCTCTATCCATTCTGCGAAATTATACAACGTCATCAGTAATTAATTCCCGGTAAATGGGATTTTCTCATTCCAACCGACTCAACCGACCTTTTTGTGTGCTGCCGGAACATCTACAATACCTATTATTAATTGTTGTAATATTGTTCCTAATATAGTGTGATTTGGTTGTAAATATTTAGTACAGGAAATACTTTATCTTGAAGACCTTATTATTTATTACTAGAGCTATGAAATCAATCGGGTGCACGTAATAGTACGGTTGGCAACCCTACATTAATCAGGGGAATGAAACATGTGTTTTAAGTGTGACATTCGCCGTCTAGATGAAAGCTGAATTGCCCAATACCTTTGTTTTTTTGTAAATTCAAAGCAATAAGTTATGTTTCTGTTATATCTATAATAATGTTTATTGAATATGATCTATTGAATGTTATTTGACGTGTGTAAGTGCAAATTTTTAATATGCCCATATACTGAATAAATGCTTTGACTTTTTTTTGACAATAACATTAAAGTTTTAATTTATTTATTCATTATTTTCAGTGATTGCGGTCTTCTTCCTGGTAATCGTCAGGAAATACACAAATTATTTGAAGGCTGAAATAGCATCCCAGAAGATTGAAAAGCCTCCTCCATACATAGAGTGCTTAATTGGAGCCTTTGACGTTCCAAGAGGAAGCGACTACGTCAAGAAAGAAGAAGTTATTAATCTCGAAGAAGAAAAACCAAAGATAAACACTGAAAAAAATGGCACCGAACATCCCATTTAAGGTGACAAGTTAAGCTGTGCTGTGCTTAATTTATTTAGTGTTATTGATAAACGCAAACATATCCGTATAATCTGTAATATAGACTTGCTATTTTATTTATTTAGGGAAATTATTTAATATTATTAGTTAAGAGGATCAACTACACGATCGCAATCAAGAGTTGTCAACCAAGTGTCTTAAGCTTAAGCCAAACGAAATGAGACGTCCATCGTACCTTAAAATCAATGATGCACTTGCATTCGTTCACGAAACAAAAAAAAACGACTCGAAAAGCCGCCTTAAGGCCGGTATACACGACAACGATAAAACTGCGCAAACGAACTGTGCAGTTCATTTGCGCAGTTTTATCGAACGTATGTACAAAAATCGGCGCAGTTTTTTTGGTTGGTGCAAGCCATCGGAGCAAGATTCAAAATCTATTCGATAAATCGTTGTCGATCGCGTTTGCACAGTTTTATCGTGGTGTGTATACGGAAGTCGGACCAATCATTCAGTTCGTTCGCAAGGCTTGGTGTAGGCGGACGCGTCGGCGCACGTTAAAACATGTATAAAAATTATTAACGAGACATTGTTCTTAGCCGAAATGGGTGATTTAACTACCTCACATACTGTCAAAACCAGCGACTTTATTAACACATTTTTTTCCTCTCAGGCAGACATTCGAACATCATCGTCTGCCATCGCGAATGACGTGTTTTTCGTCTGAGTTTCTGGCGGGAACTGACGATCGACGCAGATATCGTAGATATGTGGACGCACTACTTACGTTCGATAAACTGCGCAAATGAACTGCACAGTTCGTTTGCGCAGTTTTATCGTTGTCGTGTATACCGGCCTTTAGTCTACAAACAAAAAAAACACGGAAGAATTTCTTCAAGGAAGCTATGCGCAAATGTTGACCCAATGTCACGAACAAAATCGCGCGTCCTCGGAACTACTCGGAAGTACTCGGAACTCAGTCACTGATTAAGCTAGCAATGTGTTCCAGTTAAAAATTGATCTTATTTTTTGGTGTATTGGGCTTAATTTGCCACAACTCGTACAAGGCACATTTGGTAAGCACCGCCTACCAAAGCACAAACTGTGTTGGGTCATTTTTAGGGTTCCGTAGCCGAATGGCAAAACACGGAACCCTTATTTATTGCTGGGAATTCTTCCGTGTTTTTTTTGTTCGTAGGCCCTAGTCATTTTCAGTACCTACTAAATTCAAGATCTCGAAAAAAATTATCATGGGACCAAAACGAAAAGAAAACCTACCCTCTTAAACTAACAGGAGTTTTCTACATGGGTTAATAAATTATGGAGATCTGAGGTCGCACATTTTTTTTTTAAATACAGATGAATTGACGTCATCCTTTTTTTGTGAAGTCGGTTAAAAATATGTCACCAAAGACCCCAATCGATTGTTTACTAAAGCACTTCTACTTCTAATTCATAATCCTCCGATCGGAGACTTTATAATTATTTAAATTTGAAAAATCAGAGATTGTAATTGGCTAGGTTTTCAAAATCTAATAGCTAATTAAACTAATAACACAGATAAAAAATATTTGTACAAAATTCAAAACGACACTTCTAAATTCGAATGTATCCATCCGATTTAAATGCTGATTGGCGGTAAATTGTTGCCAGTTGTGTAGTTGACGCCTAAAAAGATAAAGTTACTGCGGTTATTATTATTCAATAATAATCAAGAAGTAAAAAAGTTCCTGTCATTGATTATTGAGATTCATTTCATTAATAACCAACCTATTAGGGTAAAAAAAATATGTAATTTCGGACTGTAAGTAAATCTCAAGATTGATTGAAATGGGCAACTAACCGATGATTTGTAGTCGTGAAGAGTAATGTTGTTTTTAAAAAAACACAATAAAAAAGCAATAAAAAGAGAAAAAAATGATTGCAAACGAAATGGCAAAGGCAAGATCGATATGAAAATTTGAAAAATGAGAGTAGCTTTTAAGTGTAATATTTGTTGTATTCCTATTTTAAAGATATATGTATTTTTGTATTAAGGTACGGCCACACCGCGGCGTCCTGCGATCTGCGGGCGCTATCTCAGTACCTTTCAATTGTTTTCTGATCGCGTTTGGTGTGAACCAGTCGGTACAAATACTACTGCGCTATCTGATCGCCGCCTAAATCGCGCACGCAGGACGCTGCGCTGTGTTCGTGCCTTTATCTAGTTATATGTACCTATATATATAATACTTGTATTGTTTATTTTTTATGTATGCTCTTCATGACAAATTTATTAACTATCAAATGTAGAGAAATAGATTTGAATCATATTTGCAGCGTATGCCTTTTAAACGCTGTGAAAATTAAAGAGTCTTAAGGGCCAGTTTTTCCAGTCCCTGATAATGTTTCAGTTAACTATCTGACACATGACGCCATATAAAAGCTGTCAGATTTATTCATATCAGCGCTATCAGCAACCGGTGAAACTGGCCCTATATTTGTTATATGTTTCGTTCCAATTTTATGTAAGTGAGAAAATTAATCTCAGTGGCGTAAGTACGAAAAGGGCAAATATACTTTTGTTGGAGGGGAACTATGTTGTTTTTATTTAGATGTCAATTTTTGTAACTCAGGAAGAACCTATCTTAGTCCGTACCTGTGCTTCTGGGCCAAAATCATCGTTATAATCAGGTTCCGTACCCAAGGGGTACCAGCGGAACCTTATTATTCGATTTCGCTGTCCATCCGTCCATCAGTCAAAGGGATGTATCTTCTAAACCGTAATAGGTAGGACACTTGGATTTTTAACAAAGTATTTATGGCCACTATATCAACAAGCTGTAAAAACGAAATAAAGTTAAATATTAAAGGGAGTATAAGTATATACACATATTTTTGAAAGCTTTTTGCTCCATCTTATGAACAGTAATGGATAGAGACTTGAATTTTGCTTATGAAATTACTATGGCTGCTAAAAGAAAAAAAAAATGTAATTTAAAAAATTATAGGCGGTCCCATTACAAGAATGGACTGATTACAGTTAAATTAAATAGGGTATTTTACTCTATATGAGAAAAAATCTAAAAATATATTATTGAGATAGCTTAGGCAAAAAGCAGTCGGTAAACGTTACTTTTAGTTCATAAAATAGCAAACTCGATTTTAAAATTAAATTCAAAGGTTTCAGCTTTTTCAATCTGTTTAAGAACACTATTATATATAATATAATTATTATTTAAATAGTATATATAATTATATAAATAGTAGTCGCCAGTATTCGCCATGTTATTACGTCATACGGCTAAGGAAACTTGGTAATTCAACTGTCAACTATCATATTACTGCATTTGCTTACTAGCACACTGACGTCATGACCACAAAGCAATATGGCGTCCACTGCGTTTTCGTCAAATTACGCGCGAAATGAAAATTTTAAATGCATTTTAATGGATAACATGGCACTTAACGGTTAAATAAAAAATTTGAGATTTTTTTTAGTGGTTTATTAGCACTATAGAATCTAATTGAGACATTTTTCAAAAATGGGTGTAATACCCTATTGATATAATTGTAATATCATCAGGTAAGAGGACGGTCAAGCGCTAAACTATGAATAAAAAATCATTAGAACCTGTTTTTACTCATAGTCCACTCAGTGCTGTTCTCTCTAATTTACACCATGCAACAGTGTTAGACAAATTACATTTTTGTGAGGCTGTTAGCATTCACGCTTTAACGCAACTTTTTTATGTTTAATTATGGCTCTACACGAGTGTATTTAGCCAGTGTCAAGTATTAAAATTCTTCAAGTTTTTGTGAATTTAAGTCAGATGGGTCAGATTTTAGGTCAAGTTGAAGTCAAAGTCAAGTTCAAGTCATACCTCAGTAAAGATGTGGACTTTACTGAAGATTTTCAGTGGAATTTTGGTGATAACGTAAATAGCATATTTTTCAACATTGTGCTGTTTCCCTACACTCGCACACATTCACCGTCACTTAGGGTCGGCGCACACGGGCCACCGGCCACAAGCCGCCACCGGCATATTTCCTATAGTTTTCATACATTTTATATGGACTCGCCGCACACGGTTGACGCCGGTGGCCGCCACACGCTACATGATAAATGTATGAAAACTATAGGAAATAATAAATATGACGGTGGCGGCGTTTTGTGGTTGTGGCCCGTGGCCCGTGTGTGGGGACCCTTAATGGTTAATAATCGACATTTATTAAACATCAACTCGCGGAAGAAAGACAAACAAATACAATGAGAGCACACACACTTTTCTCGTTCCCGCCAAAAAGCCCTTAACGCAACTTGTACGGAGTACATTACTTCACTTTATATTTGCAACTTAGCACATTTCACAACAACTGACTTACTTAGAGTACGCTTTGACGCGCCGCGACAGACACACGCGGTCGAGTGAGAATCGCCTTCCATTTAACTGTAATTTGTGTCTAAATAAACTCTACATAAAAACTATTACTACTACAACTTATCATTTTGTACGGTCTTAACTGGGATCGTACATTTTATGGTCCTTCGAACTTTGTGTTTAGTGTGTGTTTTGTGACTTCAACTGCGAAAGCGAATCGGTACCTGGCTTCCCACAAGCGGGTCTCACCAGGCTATTGAGAAGGCGTATAATTTCGTGGTACGGGTCGCAGGCTGCACTAGATACACAACGGACATTCAAGCGTCAAGTTCTATCGTCGACTGCGGAGAACAAATACCCTTGAAGTAGAAGCCCAAGGAAACTACTGCCTGGTCTTCGTGTCCGGAACCATCACCTACTGGAACTTCTAACTGCAACTTAACTATACTCACTCGGTACTCCAACTTTCTGACTAACTGGTCATCAACTATTCAACTAACTACAACTCCATAACATGGAGCTACTTACAGAACAAGTTAATGTTTTTGAGAGCATAAAAACTTTGTGCATCAACTACAAAAAAGACAGTGCATCTAGAAAAACTGCGGAATACTTGAACTCTCGTCTCGCGACACTAGAGACACGGTGGATAGACTTCCACGAGAGAAACCTAGTTTTAGTCCAAGCTATCGAAGATAAGAGCGAACTCAGCTACTTCACTTCAAACGTTTACGGCAAAACTAAAGAACTTTACGAAACTACTAAGGAGAATATCATGGAACTTTTGACATCTCACCAACAGAAACGTACTACAGATGAGGAGGAGAAACTGCTAACTAGCATCGACTTCGACTTAACCGACATTTGTGAAACTGCACATCACGAGGAAACTGCACCTCCTGATGCACAACTGCAACTACTGATTACTCAACAGAAATGTAACTTCAAGGCTCTAGAGAGAGCTATGTCTAAAATCAAGCTTGAACTACTAACTGAAAAATGGGAGATTGAAGATCACCTTTCCACTTTGAAGGGGAAATGGGAACCTATCGACAAACTTCACTGGCAACTAGAAGGTGCATTAAAATACTCAAACTTGAAATCGGAATACTCTGCCAAATACGACAATATTGAACTCAACTACGACAACTTGCGAAAACAACTCAACAACAAACTGTGGTCAAACATTCACTACCAACAATCAGCTCCAAAAATCGAAATACCAGATTTTTTTGGTGACTATATCAACTGGATTTCGTTCAAGGATCTCTTTTTAGAAACAATACACAAGAACCCAACAATTTCTAAATCGCAGAAAATGCAACATCTCAAGACAAAACTGAAAGGTGAAGCCGAACGTTTAGTGCAACATCTCACCGTTAGTGCCGAAAACTATGACTCGTGCTGGGACATACTTACTCATCGGTATGACAATCGTCGTCTTCAATTTACATCATATATGAACGCGATGCAACAACTACCCGTCATCCGATACCCTAATACTGAAAACATCAAAAAAATTCACGACGTCATCACTGAAAGTTTAAACGGACTCACTAACATGGGAGTGGATGCAACCAACTGGGGGCCAATCATCGTGTTCTACATGTCACAGAAATTGGACTCTACAACTTTCAACGACTACACTAAAGAGATTCAAAACAACAGGGAGCTGCCAGATCTAACTGAATTTCTTTCATTCCTGGAAAGTAAATTCATGGCCTTCGAAACTGCAAAAAATCGTCATAATGACAATAATAATACACAGAAACAAGGCTGTAATTCGAACTTCAACAAACCTACAAACAAGTTTCATCATACGTACAACTACACGGATTAGACAAAGGAGGTTGGATTGGCAATAATCACACTTTTGTTTGAAAACCAGCGTCGCCGCGTTACTCCCACCAAACGATTCCACAACATAAACAATACAAATAGATACACGAATTACGCAAACTAATAAACAAATTACACATAGAACACGGGGCTGCAATTGCTTCGCACACTACTGCAATTGTTACGCACATTACTTCGAGACTCTATAAGTTACACACAATCACACGCGGCCGACCGGCCGGCGACCGACGCGAACGTGAATATAACGAGTCGGAGAGGCGTGGTGATTTCGCTCGCTTTGCAATCCATTGCGCGTAAACTGCGTCTCGAGGTAGAAATATTCGTACTTTACCAGCAATGTATAGTTATCTGTTCTCTGGGTATGTTGTCGTTTGAACAAAGAATTTCATAATTAAAAATAGTTTTTGGACAAAAATATCTATAATACGAAGATTTTATGCTTACCGATGAAAAGAAATTCCTCCTTGTTTAATACTTGATGTCTGACTCTTTAATTTACACGTAATAATCGCACAACACGGCATTTTGAGACGATTTTAGCGCACCTCCGCGCTGCGACGCAAACCACGAGCCACTAAAAAGTATGATCGCGTGGTTCTATGAATCTATGATTGTCTAATCATACTAGTGGCGCGCCTGCCCCGCCCACATTGCCAATCCAACCTCCTTTGTCTAATCCGTGTACAACTACAACAACTTCAACAACAAGCAAAACATTACGAAAAATTCAACTTTAAACCGAGACAATAAAGATTACTCAACGTCATTCTACACTGCCTTCGGCAAATGTCCTTTGTGTGATGGCGAACATGTACTCATGCAATGTACTAAATTTGTTGACATGAGCATTCCGCAGCGAATCCACACTGTGACGAAACTGAAACTCTGCAAAAACTGTTTATACCGACACGGAAACAACGATTGTAACTCAACAAAGACATGTAAAGAATGTAATATGAGACACCACACGCTACTTCACTTGGTGAGAAAGGGGAATGAAGCTACTAAAACTGAAAAAACTAACTCTCGTCCTCAACCAACTAGTTCTCATCACCTCAGTACATCAACCATGGAAGTACTTCTAACTACTGTCAAAATAAGGGTAAAAGCCATCGATGGCACTTTTGTAACACTTCGAGCTCTACTAGACCAAGGCTCGCAAGTGAACTTAATCACCGAAAACGCTGCGCAGCTACTGCGGCTGCCTCGTTCCAAACTAAATGCCACGGTATCTGGTATAGGATCCGTATCTGGAGACTGCAAGGGCCGTGTGCAACTAACGTGTAAGTCGATACACAGTGACTACACTTTCAACACACAAGCTTTAATACTGAAGAAGCTAACTAACAACTTACCCAATTCGACTTTTGAAAAGGCTAACTGGCCGCATCTGCAAAACTTGAAACTCGGAGATCCGGACTACAATGTAAGCGGCTCTATCGACTTGCTCCTCTCAGCTGATGTCTTTGCACAAATCCTGATGGACGGAGTCCTGAAAGGAAACCAGCACTCGCCAGTCGCACAGCAAACTCAACTTGGCTGGATTCTGTGCGGGAAGCTGCAAACTTTTAATTGCCACGTCACTATTGTGGATCTTAATGACATATCGAAATACTGGGAGAGCGAGGACATCATTCACGGAACTGAAGACATCGTTAAAGATGACTACAACAACAAACTACTATACGAGGCTCTGACGGGAAGTACATTGTGAAGATGCCTATGGTACCGAAATTTTGAATCCGAACTCGGAAAATCGAGGCCTGCAGCGATCTCACAATTTCTACAACTTGAAAAACGACTAACTAAACATGAAAAACTATCTACTATGTACAAACACTTCATAACTGAATATTCCGAACTTGAACATATGAAGCCATCGTCTCCAATTACATCAACTACTGAAGGCCAGGAGTGCTACCTACCTCACCACGGCGTCCTTCGTCAAAACTCAACTACTACCAAACTGAGAGTAGTATTCAACGCCTCCAGTAAGACGTCATCTGGAAAAAGCCTCAACTCGCTCATGGAAAAAGGCCCTAACCTACAGAAAGACATACAATCTTTGATTTTAAAATGGAGATCTTACAAATATGCATTTACCGCTGACATCGAAAAAATGTACAGATGCATTTGGATATCTGAAGATCAACAACAACTACAAAAAGTCATATGGCGACCCTCTATTCATGACGCTTTGAGAGAATACACCTTATGTACCTTAACATACGGTACAAAATGTGCGCCTTGGGTTGCAATGCGTACATTAAAACAGCTTGCATTAGACGATGGACACAAGTACCCAGATGCCGCAAAAATACTGCAAAATGAGTTTTATGTCGACGACCTTACGAGCGGACATGACACGCTCGAAGGCGCTTTAAAGCTTCAAACAACACTGATAGAACTACTGAAGGGCGGTGGTATGAACCTTCGTAAATGGTCATCCAACTGCCCTGACCTATTGAAAAACTTAACTGAAGATCAAGTTTCTAACTGCAATTTTGACTTCAAGCATGAAAACTCTCAGAAAACACTCGGACTCGGATGGGATCCTAACTTGGACACATTCACGTTTAACTGGAATCTAGAGGAGAAATCGAAGCCACTCACCAAACGGACTCTACTGTCTGAGATCTCTCAGCTCTATGACCCACTGGGATGGCTGTCTCCGGTAACTGTAACTGCAAAACTGATTTTTCAACGAGTGTGGGAAGAGAACAAACTACTGGAATGGGATGAACCACTACCTTCTTCGATACAAGAAGACTGGCTGAAACTTAGAGCTGAAATACCTAAATTGAAAACTGTAAAAATCCAAAGATGGATTGGAAGTACTATAAAAAACATCGAACTACTGGGATTTTGTGATGCCAGCGATAAGGCCTACTCGTGTGTCATATATACGCGCGGCATAAACGAAAACGGACAACCTTCACTGAACCTACTTGCAGCGAAAACTAGGGTTGCCCCGCTCGCACAAAAACTTTCTTTGCCACGACTAGAACTATGTGGCGCTTTACTATTGTCTCAACTAATGGACAAAGTAAACAACTCACTGAACGAACACAACGTCACTATGTGGGCCTGGACTGACTCCAAGGTGGTATTGGCATGGCTGCAAGGAGAAAGTACCAAATGGGAACGTTACGTTGAGAATCGAGTTAAGAAGATCAAACAGATGATTCCAGCCAAACAATGGTCTTACATCGAATCAAAAAGTAATCCTGCAGATTGTGCAACCAGAGGAGTAGAGCCGAAGAAACTGCTCAACTACGAGCTGTGGTGGAACGGTCCAGCTCAACTAAAAACTACATCGGTTGAGACATCCCAACTTGAAACTATGAACTGCCATTTTACTACCGACATCGATGCAAAACAGAACGTAGCAGCCCTACAAGACTCAAAAAATGAAAACTTCATAATCGAGTTGTTAAACAAATGCAGCTCATTAATGCGAGCTAAGCGCATCGTCGCTTGGGTCATGCGCTTTATTACAAAGGCCCGGACAACAGCGGCGAAACTCGACACCACTCGTGCCGATATTGCGATAACAACCTACTTGACAACAAGCGAACTACTTAATGCAAACAAAGTGATGATACGTGTTATGCAAAGATGCGAATTAAAAACTGAATACAACTTACTAACTAAAAAGGAAGCTGTGAACAACAAGAGTTCAATCTTCAAACTTAATCCTTACTTGGATGAAGACGACATCATACGCGTCGGAGGTCGACTGAACAAAACTAACTTGCCGTTGGGCATGAAGAACCCCGTCATCTTACCACGCGACGGCAGATTGACCCAACTAGTGATCGAAGAGGCTCACGCTGCAACCCTCCACGGCGGGGCGCGACTTACGCTCGCCTATATACGTCAACGATACTGGATCGTCGGAGGCAACCGAGTTGTAAAAACACATCTACGTCGCTGCGTGCGATGTCTTCGATTTAAACCAACTGATAACTATCAGATCATGGCCGACCTACCAACTCAACGTGCAACCCCTTCCCGACCCTTTACACATACGGGGGTTGACTTTACCGGAAATGTGGCAGTCAAACTGAACAAGGGAAGAGGGGTGAAAACTACTAAAGGCTACATTGCCATTTTCGTGTGCATGGCGACTAAGGCGGTACACATTGAGCTCGTCTCGGACCTCAGCACCGAAACTTTCATCGCTGCATTCCAGAGACTATGTGCAAGACGCGGAACTCCGAAACACATGTACTCAGACTGCGGCACCAACTTTATTGGAGCTTCAAAGTTCCTAAAAACCGAGTATGAACTCTTCAAAACTGAACTATCACCAGAGTTTTTCGACGAGATTGGCAAATTGGAAGTAGAGTGGCATTTCAACGCACCAGCCTGGCCGACAGCAGGCGGGCTTTGGGAGGCTTCCGTTCGTTCAATGAAGCACCATCTACGTCGGGTCCTGGGGGAACAAAAATTAACATACGAAGAGTTTACCACACTACTGGCTAAAATAGAAGCCTGCATGAACTCGCGGCCTCTATGTCCACTAACTGAGGACCCAGAAGATTTCTACAACTACCTGACTCCTGGCCACTTCCTAACTGGAAGCCCTACAATGACTCTCCCGCTCTCAAACTACGAAGACGAGCGAAACATAAATTTACGCCAAAGGTGGCAACTAACAGAACATATGCTTCGACAATTTTGGAAGTCGTGGTCCAGCGACTATCTATCTCAGCTACAGGCCAGGAGCAAATGGCAAAAACCAACTAAAAGTCTCGAAAAAGGCGACATTGTCTTGGTGAAGGATAACAATCTACCGCCAGGCAAGTGGGCTATGGGAAAAGTGATCGAGTTACACCCAGGACAAGATGGGCACGTCAGGGTAACCACTTTAAAAACCCAGGCTGGTCTACTGAAGAGGCCGATTACTAAACTTGCCAAAATTTTACCATTCGACGGTGAAACTACAACTGAAAACTTGACAAAACAAACTAATAACGTTACTTCAACTACGCCTTCAAACTCAACTACTAAGTGCAAACGTACTGAAAAGAAAAGTTTCATTACAATGATCATTTCATTTTTAATGTTATTTGCACTGATAACTGGATCGCACTGTGCATCTTCTGACGTCAGCGAAGGCGCACAGTCGAGCGCTCGGATTACAGACCTTGGACGCGAGCGCCCGATTTACTACGATACAATTGGAAAAGTACAACTAATTCACGACGAATGGATTCTACTTACATACTACAACTTAACTACTTACTGGCAAGCTACTAAAGAAATCGAGAACTACTTGGAGGATATACAAAATCTATGTCATAAACTGGACCAGAGGTACTGTGAAAGTACGACACAACAACTATTACATGAGATGTATCAACTTAACCACTACAACAACATACTTTTGGCCCCGCATAAACATCTATCTGATCGCAGACGACGCTCTCTTATAGATGGTGTGGGATACTTAGCGAACAGTCTGTTTGGAGTCTTGGATCAACGTTTCGCCGAGAAATACCAACAAGACATTCAAGATATACAGAACAACGAGAAATACCTACTAGAACTCATGAAAAACCAAACAACAATCATCGAACTTGAAAACGACATCATGAAGCGAAGCGAAGAGAACATCCAACACCAATTTGCCACCATGAACAAGTACATGAATGACACCGACATGAGACTGTCAAACCTTGAGTCGAAAATCGGAACCGTCATGGCAACTAACTACTACACTTCAGCATCGCTCACTGCACACTTACTACTTACGAACCTGAAGAACGTGCAAGACATACTGTTCAACGCACTCGAAGATGTCTACAAAGGACACATTGATGTGCATCTCCTCACCCCGGTCAATCTCATCAAACAACTGAACGAGATCGCGGGCAGGTTGCCGAAAACATTAACCTTTCCCGTAGAAAATATTCAAGCGGAGATAAAGGATGTTTACAAACTACTATACGTGAAGGCTCGAGTTACAAACAAGTACTTCATGTTCGAGATACACATTCCATTGACGAGCGATGAAGACTTTACTCTCTATCGAGTCCTCCCTCTGCCTTTGAAGGCTATAGAAGACGAAATCGAAACTACCAAGTATGTACTTGTATCGGCCAAGTACATAGCTGTCAACTTCAGAAAGAACTCTTACATCAGCTTGAACGAAGACGGAATGAAGCAGTGCATTCAACGGAGTACTAACAACTTTGTGTGCAGTCTACATTTACCCATTAAAACTTTGGATAGTAAAGACGCACCCTGTGAAGCAAAACTATTAGGTCATCATACGACCTCACCGTACATCGTAAAGAAAGCCGAATGCATCGCCGCCTGGATCGAGTTACATTCAACAAACACCTGGCTGGCGGTGTGTTGCGACTCGTGCACACTACGAACTATCTGTGGCAGTGACGTCACATCGCATCAGATAAACACATCGGGACTTATCACTTTAGAGTAAGGATGCGTGATGCAAAACAAAGACTCGACTATCTACGCTCACAATCTGTATCACAGTGATGCGAGACTAAACTTGTACTCGGCGGAACCGCCGAAACTAGATAAATCTATAAATAGCATCGTCAACTCGCAGCACACACCTCACTTACAACTACTGCCTGAAAACGAAAACCTAGAAAGGGTCTCAAAACAGCTGGAGCAGCAGAAGACAAACGAGCTTCACCTCCCGGCTACTATAACTTCACATGACATTCATCAATATACTATCTGCTATACACTATTAGCAGTCGTTGTCATATCGGCTTTGGTGTGGGTTATGAGGAAGAGAGGCTGGTGCAACAGAACAACAACTTATGTCACGACGGCAGAAGTAACGAAAACTGAGAGGTTGGAACTGCAGCCCTGTGACTCTACTACCACAGCTGACAGACCGCGCCAATTCGGCCGGTCATTTTCGCTATCAGAGCGGCCGCGACCACGTCACGATGAGTCACTCACAGAGGCACTGCGCGGGCGGGCTCGGCCACTGCCTCAGCGAGAAAACGTCAAGGATGTGGAATTTTCTTTTGATTGACATTTTTATTTCGTTTACATTTTTATTACTACTTAACTACTTTTTACTTTTGAACTATTTTTAATATTGACTTTGTACTGACGATTCTCTCTCTCCCGCTGTCACCCTTTTTTGGGGTTGGTAATATGTACGGAGTACATTACTTCACTTTATATTTGCAACTTAGCACATTTCACAACAACTGACTTACTTAGAGTACGCTTTGACGCGCCGCGACAGACACACGCGGTCGAGTGAGAATCGCCTTCCATTTAACTGTAATTTGTGTCTAAATAAACTCTACATAAAAACTATTACTACTACAACTTATCATTTTGTACGGTCTTAACTGGGATCGTACACAACTTTCAACTTGTATGATATGACATTCCTGGTGTAAACTTTGTACACTTGTAAACTTTTTTCGCTAGAAATTGACATTGAAAAAAATTTACACCAGGAATGTAATGAATGTATTTTGTAAGCGTTCCCGCCAAATGCAACTTCAAAATAAGTGAACACTCGGAGTTTTGGCGGGAAGGTGGAAAAGTGTGTGCGCTCTCATCGTATTTTTTCCTAAAACTTGTATTCTTCCGCAAGTTAATGTGTAATAAATGTGGATTATTAACCATTAGGTGCCGGTGAACGTGTGGGAGTGTAGGAAAACAGTACAATTCAAAGAAACATAATATTTGATTTACGCAGTGCAACATCTCTCGTCGGATTTGAAAACTGTAATGATTTCTTGACTGATGAATGATTAACTTACGTAATAAGTAGTCATAGATGGCGCCACCAATGCATAATTGGGTTAACAAATGCAATCCACTAATTTCGTCGTAACGATACTTCGCACCTTGGCTTAATTGGTAAAGCACCGGAACATGTTATTCCGGAGGTTGCGGGTTCAAGTCCCGTCGGTACGATGAAATTTTGGATTGTGTTTAACAATTTACAAAAATATAAAGTGTGAAACACTTCAAAGAAACATAATAAACAGTACAATGTTGAAAAACATGCTATTTGCGTTCACACCAAAATTTCACAGAAAATCTTCAGTAAAGTCCACATCTTTACTGAGGGTATGACTTAGACAAGACTTTGACTTGAAACTTGACCTGAAATGTGACTTTGACTCATCTTCACGACTTGAATTCTAAAATCTTGAAGAATTTTAATACTTGACACCTATCTAAATACACAAATCGTGTGGAGCCATAATGAAACAAAAAAAAAGTGCAAACTCATTGTCATTGTCAGTGTCGTGCTCACTTATTTGTCTAGGGTTGCTAAGAACAATCAGGGGTGCCAGATTAGGCGAATTATCGCCATTTAGGCTACCTTGAGGGGTCAAATGGCGACCAAAAAATCCAATCGGCTACCAGCAGCCATTTAGGCTACCTGGAAAAATAAGAACGGGCGATTTAGGCTACTTCAGGATTATCCCAAAAGTAACATATTATTTCTTGATAGTTGTATTAAAAATATGCAAAAATATGAAATCTATGAACGGTAATATTTTTTGATCGCGTTTATATACAAATTTATTTTTTTCCCTGTATTTGATTACACGTTTCAACTTGATATCTCTACGCGTTCCTGAGAAAAAGGGACTTGACAAACGGACAGATCGACAGGCGGACAGGCAGACCGACGGACAACAAAGTGATTCCTATGAGGGTTCCTGTTTTTCGTTTGAGGTACGGAATCTTAAAAAACATCTTTTTCTTGTTTTACGTGTTCTTTTCTGACGTGTCTTCTTTATTTAAGATAAATAAAGGCTACTTAGATCAAAATGTTAGGCGAATTAGGCTATTTTTCCAAAAAATAATATTAGGCGATTTAGGTACTCGGTAGGCAAAATTAGGCGAATTGATTTAGCTGATATCTGGCAACCCTGAGAACAATTATTAGCTTCTTCAATCTCATATCCAGCTTTTCCAAGTATTAAAATTTTCGTAACCACATTAAAAAAAGTAAAGAAAAAAAGTATATAAAATTTGACCTAATTATCCTAAAAGATATTTAAGTACGGACACCCACGCATATGTATCGAAGTTATGAGATAAGTTAATGAAACTAATAAAAACAATTTCATCAAGATAAATACAATACTTGTTTATCTTCATTATGATATTAATGATAGTTTATAATAGATCGAATAGTGAAACTTCGAAACCGCCTCAAACATCCGAGTGTTACCGTCCCGAACTTGCTGAATTGCAGCGATATATATACATTTAGTAAATTCCGTAGCATAGTTCATTACTCAGTTTAGTCAAGTTAGCAGATTGCAGCCGAGATCTCTTGGAATTGTACCAATTTCGCAGGAAGGTATACCTAACTAATCCGGCGCGGTGGGTAATGGTAATGTTACATAGGTACTTAAATAATTACTTGTCGTTAGCAAATCTAGGTAGCAAACTAATAGGTTACAATGTGTAGATAGGTCTTTTTTAGGGTTCCGTAGCCGAATGGCAAAAAACGGAACCCTTATAGATTCGTCATGTCTGTCTGTCTGTCTGTCTGTCCGTATGTCACAGCCATTTTATTCCGAAAATGTTAGGACTACAGAATTGAAACTTGGTAGGTAGATGTATTCTGTAAACCGCTTTCCGATTTTTATACAAAAATAAAAAATAAAAGTTTAAGGGGGGACATCCCATACATGGAGCTGAAACAAAAAAAAAATTATCTTCAAACCTATACGTGTGGGCTGTTTATGGATAGGTCTTCAAAAATGACATTAAGGTTCCTAAAATCATTTTTTCTCAAAGTCAATCATTTGAAAGATAGGCGCGTCTAAAGTGGTAAAATGTGTGTCCCCCCCCCCTAACTTTTAAAGTATGGGAGTGAAAAATCTAAAAAAAATATATGCTTTAGATCTCAATAAAAACTAACAACGAAAATTAGTTTGAACGAGATACAGTCAGCAGTTTTAGAGATATGGCGACCGCAAAGATGACTTTGTTTTTCATACAAACACTATGAAAAACAAAGTTAATTTTGTAGTTGCGAAAAATCATAGTAATGGAATACTTAACTGTGTTACGGAACCCTACGAGTGCGAGTCCGACTTGCACTTGGCCAGTTTTTTTTTAGTTTTATTATAGCTCCGCACGATTTGTGTATTTAGCCAGTGTCAAGTATTACAATTTTTCAAGTGTTTGGGAATTCAAGTCATAAAGATGGGTCAAAGTTACATTTCAGGTCAAGTTTCAAGTCAAAGTCTAGTCCAAGTCATACCCTCAGTGAAGATTTTCAGTAGAATTTTGGTGAGAACGCAAATAGCATGTTTTCAACATTGTGCTGTTTCCTAACACTCGCACACATTCACCGGCGTTTAATAGTTAAAATGAATGAATGAATGATAACTCTTTATTGTACACCAAATTAAATAATAAACATCTTAAAATAAATTATACATTAGTACAATAGGCGGACTTATCGCTCAAAGCGATCTCTTCCAGACAACCTTAAGACGGAGTGGACAGTACGAATATGTAAAGGGCTAAGGTGCATATTTAACAATTTTGAGACCATAAAATGAATAAACACCTAGTATTTCAAAGTCATAAACATAAATATTTATTTAATAACATACTCGTATATCTTCATAAAATACACACATACAAATAAAACAAATATAAATGCATATGCATAATATATCAACATACATAGACATACAAATACATAACAGTTTTAGGAAATACATGAGATAGCTTAATAATCATCAATACTGGTTTGTGTTAATTAGATTTATTTTTAGTTTTCTTTAAAAGTATAAATTGAGGGAGCGTGTTGTTGTTGAAATTGTAACAGGTAAGTCATTCCAAAGACGGATTGCCTGTATAATGAAAGAAGAACACAGAAGATTGTCGAGTGAGCTGGCATGTCTAACTCGAAAGTTTCTCTAAACACTTATTACGTTACGTTACTCTAAACATTTATTACACATAAACTCGCGGAAGAACACAAGTTTTAGGAAAAAATACATTGAGAGCACACAAACTTTTCCACGTTCCCGCCAACCCTCTTAGATAGGTCAAAGTGTATTGAGCCATTGTCAAAGTATCATACATTTTCAAGTTTTATTAGAAACATATCGTATAGTCAACGTAAAGCCACTCTCAAGTCAAGTTGAACTTTGAAGTCATAGTCGAATCCTCAGTAAAAATGTGGAATTTACTTTTTAGTGTGAACGTAAAATGGCATGTTTATCAACATTGTGCCGTTTCCATACACTTGCACATTCTCAGTCACTTAATGGTTAATAACCCTCAATTAACTCGTGGAAGAACACACGTTTCGGGAAAATACAATGAGACTCACACTCCTTTACGTTCTCGCCTAACTAGTGAAATTTTAAATATTTCTGTTACTACCCTCTGAAGCTAAGCAAAAATCTGGAAGCCAAGCACGTTATCCCCATATCCGTATTCACTGCTTATTACAATATCCGGGGTCTGGAACCTCTCCAAGCTTTGGAAACCGCTGCGCAAGGAGTTGTGCCTTTATTACCTTTATTCAATTAGTTATTTAGATTAGGCTTTTTAGAGTTTATTTCTGGCACTAACCTCATATTAAAAATAATGATTTAAGATCGTTTACAAAACGAAAATAAACTGGCCAAGTCGCACACGTAGGGTTCCGATTGAACAAAATTTGCCGGAAAAATTAAGTGTCTACATAGTTTTAACATCGATATATATAAATACCGTGTCAATACTAAACATGATTATTTACTACAACGCCATCTAACGAATGTCGAACGAACTTTTAACACCCACCATGTGAACATTAACACAAAGGTCAGTGACCTTTTTGTTGGTTACTATCGCTCATAGATGGCGCTATAGTAAAAACACGTTTTTTGTATGGGGACCCTTTTTAATTTTTAACTTTGTTCTGTTTTTAGTATTTGTTGTTATAGCGGCAACAGAATATCATATGTGAAAATTTCAACCGTCTAACTATCACGGTTCATGAGATACAGCCTGGTGACAGACGGACAGACAGACAGACAGACAGACAGACAGACAGACAGACAGACAGACAGACAGACAGACAGACAGACAGACAGACAGACAGACAGACGGACAGCGGAGTCTCAGTAATAGGGTGCCTTTGGTACCCTTTGGGTTCGGAACCCTAAAAAACGACTTCGCATGCCGCGATAGTCAATAGCCAGTAGTATCATGTCGTCAAGGTATGTAATGTGTTTGAGATGTTTATCTTTATATCTCCGGAGATAATTGTCATACCTCGATAAAATGTCATCATCATCATCATCATCATAATCAGCCGGTATCAGTCCACTGCTGGACATAGGACTCTCTCAAGTCACGCCACTGAGCCCGATCTTCGGCTCTTTGTTTCCAGTCACTGCCCACCGCTTTGCGAATGTCGTCGCTCCACCTGGTCACAGGGCGTCCTACGCTACGTTTACCGATTCGCGGTCTCCACTCTAGAACCAGTCTACCCCAACGGTTATCGGTCCTACGGCAGATATGACCAGCCCACTGCCACTTCAGTTTGCTAATCCGTTGAGCTATGTCGATCACTTTAGTTCTCTGGCGAATTACTTCGTTCCGGATTCGATCCCGCAGAGAAATACCGAGAATAGCTCTCTCCATAGCTCGCTGAGCGACTTTAAATTGGTGGACCAGTCTATGAGTGTCCACGTCTCGGCTCCGTATGTCATCACAGGTTAAAGACGCACTGGTTAAAGACTTTTGTCTTTAGACACTGCGGTATAGGCGACGAGAAGACTCGACGGAGTTTTCCCAATGCTGCCCAGCCCAGCTGAATTCTTCTCTGGATTTCCTTCTCGAAGTTGTGTTTGCCTAGTTGGAGCGTCTGCCCTAGGCTGCCCTAAACATACTTAGTGACAACTTCGAGTGGGATTCCAAATACGGCAATCGGTTCCGGAACAACGTGCTCGTTGTACATGACTTTGGTTTTATCCAAATTCATCCGGAGACCGATGCGACGAGAAGAATCAGCTAGGCCATTCAACATTCTTTGTAGGTCCTGCAGCGTCTCTGCCATAATGATGTCATCTGCGAATCGTAAGTGAGAGATGTACCTGCCGTTGATGTTAATGCCACAATCTTTCCAGTCCAGCGTCTTAAACATATCCTCCAAGGCGTTAGTGAACAGTATCGGGGATATGACGTCCCCCTGTCTCACTCCTCGACGCAGCTGGTTCAGGGGCCTTATTCAGTATGGCCATTTTAAAGTCTTACCGTGCCGTGTTACGTTATCTCCGCGTTATGGTATTCTCTATGCCAATTAAAACGCGGTAGGGTAAGGTTATGAGCGCGTTTTGAGCTGTCAAAATATCGTGACATATGAGGACGTGTAACGCGCGCGTTTTATATAATTTGCCTATCGTGTGGCATACAGAATACAATTTTTAAATAACGTGACGTGGCGCGTTAAGAAACGCGTTATCTCATTGGTCATACTGAATAAGGCCCCTGTACTTGTACAGTCAGTCAGATAAAATTTGAATGGAACTAATCGGGAGGCATAATCTCTCAAACAAAAAAAGATTTTTTGAAATCGGGCAAGATTTGACGGAATTCTGAGGTAACAAACATAAATTAAAACCTTCCAATTGAGAACCTCCTCTTTTTTGTGAAGGCGGTTAAAAAACCGGAAGTGCGTAGAAAGCTACGCGTTAGAAGTGAAACTTCGTTCACATTGAAATATTGACAATTTAGATTAACGCGTACGTCAATTCCGTTGCATTCAGACCATGACGCAAAGTTAAATTTTACCACAGTACGCCTAAAGAAGTTTCAAATCCCTTCAAAATAAGAAAATAATTATAATAATTTCATTTTTTTTAACTGACCCAAAAGAAATATTACAATAATTAATATAATATACATGCACTGGATATGGGATATTATAACAGGATATATAATAACTATATGAAAAATGAAAAGGAGTTACAGAGGATCAAAACTTTTTTTTATGTTTGACAGACAAGCACTTGACTACTATCTCACCTGATGTTAACTGAAGATGCGGTCTAAGATAAAACACGTTTCTTGTATGGAGACCGTATAATTTTTAACTTTATTCTGTTTTTAGTATTTGTTGTTATAGTGGCATATTATAGTTATACTACTCTATGAAAATTCCAAGTGTCGTTCATTTTAGAAGAACAAACCCTCTGACAGACGGGTGGACGGATAGACAGCGAAGTCTCAGTAATAGGGTTCCGTTGGTACCCATGGGGTACGGAACTCTAATAGACGATTGTGACCTACTTATACACGGACTTCTCATTTTCACCGCCGACCTATAAAGACTACACTATTATCGAGACACGATACTACAATATATTCCCTTATCATCTTAATATCCTAACCTATATCAGAAAGTTCACTTTAGAAATTACTTGAAGCTGACGGCGTTAATTTACCAAGGAAAGCTTCACACAACGAGATTAAATTAAAATTATGTGCCTCAAGGCGTTTAAATTAATGCTTATGATAACGGAAGACATTGTTGGGAAATTTTGATTTTAATGTAAGAGCCTGGGTAATTTTAGGTTTTTTAGATTTCTACGCTTTTTACAATATAAGTGAGCCAGAATTATCAGGTTATTGCTCCATGCTATTGTTTATTATTGCTAGGATTTTGGGCAAGCTTGTTTCGATCTAATAACGTTCTGTATGGACCACTGTCTTTTTAGGGTTCCGTAGTCCTGACAAAGAACCCTTATAGTTTCGTCATGTCCGTCTGTCTGTCTGTCTGTCTGTCTGTCTGTCTGTCTGTCCGAGGTTTTGCTAAGAGACCGTTAATACTAGAAAGCTGTAATTTTGTAGGGGTATGTATATAAATTACGTCAACAAAGTGGTGTTTTTATATAATTATTTTTATATTATATATTAATATTTTTATTTAGGGTAGCTCTCCTACATGAGAAGTGGGGATGAATTTTTTTTTCGTCGTCTACCCCATCGTGTGGGGTATCGTTGAATAGGTCTTTTAAAATGACTTAAGGGTTGCTAATACAATTTTTCGATTAAATGCTCCATTTATGAAATATTGAACTTTAAAGTGCACATTTTTGTAGGTAGGGCGCCAGTAGGGCGTCCCGCTCCCCCCCCCCCCCCCTCTAAAAGCTAAACTGCTGGCTTGAAAAATCTGTAAAAATTCGTGATAATAGTGAATTTCATGAACCTTGAAGAAAAACTATAGCGGTTAAGATAACTTTATTAGTTTAGCATTAATAGTCGTTGAACTTGGGTGTTTTTTTTTATTTTTTTTATTTTGAGTACAATTTTAAACTGCTGCTTTTGGTTATGCAGCACCATTAAGACATATTAACATATAATATTCTCAACAATTAATGAATTTATGACAAAAGTTGGTTGTATGTTCAATCTATGCCTAATCTATTTAATTTACATATTCTTGTATTATTATGAACTTGGGTGTTGGATAATTTTGTACCAAATACGAAATCCTTAGAATAAATCGCTTAAAGTGACAAAGATGAAGTACCTAGTTGCTAGTTTGTAACGGGTAAAGACTTGCATTGAATAACGGGCTACTACGGAACCCTACACTGCGCGTGGCCCAACACGCACTTGGCCGGTTATTTAAATATCTTTTAGGCTAGCGTTTGACTACTATCTCACGTGGTGGTAAGCAATTATGTGGTCGAGGACGGTTAACACGCTAGTCCTAGAATACTCTAACTCTCAAGGACTGTGTGCTGCCGGAACACCGTAAGGTTATGGCGGCAGATTTTCTACTTTATGGTAAGCTACTTTTTGGTAGCAAGTCAGGCGGAACATCGATATAAAGCTCCTACTATCTGTGGAGGTTCCGACACATTCTCATTTCCACTCGTTACGCACGAAAAGCGTAAAATCGCGTTTGAAAATTTCTCGCTGAATTATCCGCTATTAAATAGGTAAGTCACCGTCACGTGTCACTCAGAAATCACGTGTTGGGTTGAGCCATTGGAGGCAGGCACTATGAGATATGTTGTGACCTGTGGTTGTGACATAATATTTTTCACACTCGGGGGCACAGAGTAATAGGGAATATGCATGTAGTATACATTTACTTGAAATCATTTATTTTCGAATCATTATTGTTCTGGTGTTGTTTGTTAAAATAATTTTTGTAAATAAAATATTCTTAAATGTGTTAAACTATTATATGAAAAATGCAAAAAAGCGTGGGAATTTTTAATTTGCAAAACACATCACCACTTGTCAATTAGAAAGTGACGTCACAGGGCACCACACGGTCTACACAGATTAAATATCTTTGTCATAGAAATACTACGCCCTGCTGTACGAATACGTACTATTTCTAATAAAAATATTTAATCTGTGGAGACCGTGTGGGCACTGAGACGTCACAAAGGCGCGTGAAAATTTGGCAGCGTTTTAGATACCTCATATTTTTTTAATGCTAAAACTATTTTTATGCAGCATAATTTGAATACTATTATTTCATTTTTTTACTGTGTTAAATGACATTAACATTTTTTTACTGTGTTTAATCAGTGAATTAAAAATATTTTAAAAAATCATGCGAATTCCCTATTATTAGTTACTTGGCTCAGGGGTTATCCCATATTAGTAGAAGTAGTAGAGTAGTAGAAGTAAGACCGTAAGAAACGGTCTTTATTCATATGGTATGCTCAATTTCTAGGTAAAAAAAAACAGTTTATAACTCAATAATAACTCCTACTATTCAACTTCTTGCATAAGTTTATTTTTTATTTTGTTCGTACCTGACCTGATATATATAAAAGATACTTATATATACATCGAAGAATTTAGGTGAAACTAGAATTTTGCGCCTGACTTGTAATAATATTTATTCTGTGGCCTGACTTCGCTTCTCCCATTGGTAAATAAATACTTGCAGCGATAATGTCTAAAAATGTTACAGTTGCGTCTTAAATCACGCAAAGCTATCTTCAAAATATAACAGAACCTAAGCCAATAAATATCAAAGCTCCCATAACTTTAATCCCACAGATTTAAAAGTGCAGCTGCAGAGCTCTGCGACAGAACTAGTACGTGAAATGAAACGTAAACAAGCTCTACATTCGGATAAGTTCGGCAATTTTCGGGATTAATCTCGATGCAAGTACAGGGATGATTTTAGTGAAAGAAAAATTAGGTCTTTAGAAACAGAATTTTTAATGCATGTATACCGTTTTTTTATGGTATTAGGTAACGGACGAGGAAGACGCTCTACTGATGGTAAGCCGTAAGTAAGAGTGGAAGCGCGGGCGATACGACGTACGTTCCCGCCATCCTAGGCGCTCCCAGAAGATGACCTATATACGTTGAATGTTGTATGTTGAAACCTGGTCGTAGTATATCCGAAGTAAATACACGCGAACAACAGCCGGTACGTTCACATTAAAACGAGTAGAGCACGCAAAACTTCGGTCTTTTGTTTCGATTTTCCGCGTCACTGCACAGCGTTACCAGAGACATCTAGAGACTCACATGCCCTGTAATTTTACTGGATGGCATGAAGGGAAGAAGAAAACTTGGCATACTTTTCAACACAAACATTCGATGAGACCTTATGCTTCTTATTTCTTTTTCGTAAATTCTGTCTAAGCTTTTATTTTAGTCTAGCACTAGACCACCTTTTTTATCTTATAGGCTAGCGTTTGACCACTATCTCACCTGTAGGTAAGTGATGATGTGGTCAAAGATGGTAAGCATCCTATAGGCCTAGAATGGGAACTGGTTCTCAAGGATAGCTGCCGGAACACATTAGATGTTTTGGCGACTGATTTTCTAACATGAGGGTGATAGCTGGCCAGGTGGACACTAGATAGTGTCCTAGCACCATGCGGGGGTTGTTGGTTTCTTAACGATGTTTTCCTTCACCGGAGGGCCACTGTGAAAAGCGCACATACATTTTTTGATAGAAAAATCCATTGGTGCACGGCGGGGTTTGAACTCGGTACCTCTGGCATCAAAGCCGACCGTTCTCCCGATCACCTTTACCGGGCCCTCAAAACCGACTGATGTTTTTTTTAAATATATTCAATTCAAGTAGAATACTCGTATTTCAATTTCTCAAATTTTATCCAATATTAAGAAATTTGGCCCTAACTAAGCAAGTTTCATTAATACAAAGCCAAGTCCATCCTTAGAAATTAATCTTGGTTCACACAGAGCACCCGTCAAGTGACCAAGTAAAGCAACTTAGAAAGTATTTTAAGTGAAATTCTCATTCCAGAAGGCACTTGAAGTCGCGAATCATTTATTAAATTGTGTGCAGCGTCATAAGACCAGAGATTCTGTCTTGATGAAAATAGAGCTTTGGATGTTAACTTTGAGTAGTAACTTTTGAGTGTATTTTAAAATTGGGAGAGAGTATTTTATTTTGACCGCCTCGGTAAAAGAATGAGGTGTCTACTCGATTCGTGCGATTTCTCTAAATCTAGCACTCGTTTATCAATTTGAATGATTGTATTCTGTGTGATAGAGTGTAGCTGTGATGGTCCCGTCCGGCGCAATGTATATTTTATCAAAACCTTAGGACAATTTTTCAGTGATATTAAGCGTAACATCTCAGAACACTAATCCTTTTTCCTACTTAATATTATAAATGCGAAATATAATTTTGTAAACCGTTCAAATCTCAAAATGTTTAAGAGGGAACGCGGGGTGCGCTTTTCCATACAAACGTATTCCCCCGTTTCCTCCCTGGAAAATGCTTTTAGAGAAAAAATTGTGTGTACAAAAAATCAAGGTCTGCTGTAGCTACGCGCCCCTATCATTTTCTTTTCTTGACCAACCAATTAAATAATAGAAATATGACCCTTCAAAAATCTTAAAGAGGAGATAAGAAGGCTTATATTTCTTTTTGCAATTGATTGACAGCAGACCTTGATTTTTTGTTGAAACAAATTTTGCTCTAGAAGCGTTTGCCAGGGAGGAAACGGGGGAAAACATTTGTATGGAAAAGTGCAACCCGCGTTCGCTCTTAATGACGAAGCAAGTCAAGCAAGTGCATCTGTACCCCTAGTACGAGTTTTCATCGTAAACGCTTTTGACAGATCTCACATAGTTTTCGACTTATTCTAGCTCCCTGATGGGTCTAAATTTAGTGAAGTGTAGTAACCACTAGAGGCGCTGTACTGTTTTTCATACAACATTAATTACTCGATATACGATATCGAATTTGGTATGAAAACTCGTACTAAGGGTACTGGTTCTGACATCGCGAAAAATATTGTTTGCGCGATGCAGGATCTTAAACATCAACATACAATAGGTATATTCTGGTATATTAAACAAAGATAGAATTTAAACGTTTCGCTCTTTCATATGTTTTAATGTATATTGTTACGACAATCGAATGTACGCGACACATCTAGAAATAGAGCGGTATGACTCACTCATAGATGAAAGTATATAAACGGGACTCACTGTGATCATAAAAATAACCAATGTAAAATGTTACAAAAACAACGTACACCGCTATGTTATTTTGACCCTTATGAATATACCTACCTCGGCATGTGTTAACGGATAATTGATAATTGTGTATAACGATTTGAACGACGACTTGCAACTTAGTGTTAACCTAGTGTCATCGAATTGCCATTTTTATACCTAATACCCGGCACGTAACCACAGAATACGTAATAGTACTACGTGACGTAACAATATATTATGTAGTATGGTGCCTGCCACACAAGAAAATTTACTTCATAACTTTTTCTCACTGACTTTATTCACGTTTTCAATCCACTCCACCCATATCAAAATCACCCTTTGCCTACATGTAGGTAATAGATGACTCCACTTATTACCGCTAAGTTCGACACTCCTTAAGTGCTTAAACACTCAAAACCAACTTTTACTTACTTACTTTGTTACCACAGAAACATAGTAGCCAGAAGAAAAACTTGGGATAAATCATAAAGATACTACAACCAAAGATAATATACTAATTGCAACATACATAGCCGTAACATCTAAACCATTTAAAATTAGAAGTAGTTTGACTTTTATGAACACAGCCGTACAGCCGTAAATAATTTCTTGTATGTTCATTTCTCATAGATACCGAATTAATCGCAGGGGACGCCGAAAATAATATCTACCATGGTAGATAGTCTTTTCAACTACGAGAGTCTCATTTTAAACAATGAGCGCAATGAGCTCGCGAAAAAAATGCTGAATTGTGTAGCGCAACTTTATTATTATTTGTACCGACTGGTTCCAAACCAAACATGATCTACGGCGATGGGAAAACGATTGAAAAGCAGATCGCACCCGCGACCGCGCACGCGCATAGCACCAGTTTGGTCGTATCTTTACAACCATGCAGGAGAGCATGATGGTAAATAGATTACTTATCATCGGTAAGGTTTGTTTTTTTTGTTTGTTGTTTACTGTTTGTATTATGAAAACACAATTATTATTTTCTATGTTTCGTAGGCTAAGGAGTCTGGTCAGTATTGTCAGTTTAGTAGTGGGGTAATTTTGAAGAAATTTTAGATAAAATAGGTAGTATCAGGTAAAATCAACCTTCTAGTGACCCTACACTGTGGCTTTACTCCAAGATTTTTTGTACGAAAAATTTCCAAAGAATAAGTGGCATTAGGACCCATGTCACGTACAAAGTTATCGTTAAAATGTACACTCGTTTTAAGGATAAGTGCCTAGCCCATGGTTTGTCGCAGGGGAAACCGACGTAGTTGTATACAAGTTAAAATGTATTTTAATGAATTTTTTGGAGGTCAAGGTCAGTCACTCGCGTCTATAGCTAAGCCTGAATGTTGCACGTGATCCATTTGGTGATAAATATGTTAAGTTACGGCCACACCGCGGCGTCCTGCGATCTGCGGACGCGATCTCAGTACTTCAATTGTTTTTTGATCGCGTTTGGTGTGAAGCAGTCGGTACAAATACTACTGCGCTATCTGATCGCCGCCTAGATCGCGCACGCAGGACGCTGCGGTGTGTCCGTACCTTAAGGTAAGGCGATCAGATAGCGCAGTAGTATTTGTCCCGCCTGGTTCACACCAAACGCGATCAGAAAACAATTCAAAAGTACTGAGATCGCGCCCACAGATCGCAGCACGCCGCGGTGTAGCCGTACCTCAATAATTTAAGCTCAATTAAAAAAGCTAAAACCGCCACTTCAATTACCACGCTAATCATTTTCATTACTAAGTTTGGGATGTTGATCTTTATATCTGTGGAGATACTCTTAAAATCTCAACAAAAATAAAATGGAACCACCCTGGAGATGTAGCACCCTACCATTAAAAAAAGAATCATTAGAATCGGTTCACAGTTGGCGGAGTAATTGCGTAACAGATTTACAAAATAACACAGACGAATTGAGAACCTCCTCCTTTTTGGAAGTCTGTTGAAAGTTGAAAAACGTACTATACATAAAGTAATAACAAAAATTAAGCTAAATATGGCAACATATATATGGGGTACCCATACCCTGGACCAAATAGTTTTTTTTTTTTGCTTTCAACAATTGTTTTGACATTTTCGTTTAGATCATTCTGTTTTTTTATATACTTTATAGGCTAACGTTTGACCACAATCTCACCTGTTGGTAAGTGATGATGCGGTCAAAGATGGTAAGCACGCTAGGCCTAGAATGGGAACTGGCTCTCAAGGATGGCTGCCGGAACACATTAGATGTTTTGGTAACAGATTTTCTAACTTGAGGGTGGTAGCTGGCCAGGCGGACACTAGATAGTGACGATGTTTTCCTTCACCGGAGGGCCACTGTGAAAAGCGCACATAAATTTTTCGATGAAAAATCCATTGGTGCACGGCGGTTTGAACTCGGTACCACGGCATCAAAGCCGACCGTTCTCCCGATTACGCCACCGGGCCCTCACTGTAAAAGCCATTTTTATTCATCATCAATTGCACCCTTTGCAGTTTGCACACAATGCTTCATAAAGGCAGTTTTTCAATCTTGCCACGCTTTTTAATCAATCTCATCTACTACTACTACTTTTGTGAAATAAAACATTTTGAATTTGAAAACGACTGAGCCCGAGCTATAGATAGGGCTACGCTCGGAGTACCTCTTACAGATCGAATTCGAAATTAAGTGATCCGACACAGAACCAAAGTTATCGACATAACTCAAAGGATAAGCAAACTGAATTGGCAATGGGCTGGTCACATCTGACGGAGACCCGATAACCGTTGACGTTTTCTAGAGTGGAGACCACGAATCGGTAAACGAAGCGTAGGACGCCCTCCAGCTAGGTGGAGTGATGATATAAGCAAGCTGCCTGGCAGCGGTTGGAATGGAAACAAGGAGCTGAAGATCGAGCTCAGTGGCGTGCCATAGGAGAGGCCTATGTCCAGCAGTGGACGAATACTGGCTGTTACTGATGATGTTAATGATATGTTATTCAAATCTATCTAATATAGAGAGTCACCGCTCATATTTTATACCACACAAGCACTAAGTACTAATGTGTTAAGAAATGTCCTAAGTCTTCGGAGAGCAATGTAGAGCTAGAAGATTTAATACAATTAGACTTGCACTTATTCACAGACTATAATTAACTGTGCTAGCGTGCGGGCAAAGATAAGGAGTAATAAATAAGTATGAAGGTTAGAAGATAATTGCCTAAATATTCGAAGACTCTAGGCGTCATCATGTCTCGTAGAAACTTGCGTTCACAGACAGTTTCTACACGTTGATCCTGGTTGTTTATATTTTTTTATTACTATGATAGTAGTAAAGTTTATTATGTGATTGTTATCATTACTGTTGTCATTATGAAACCAACTACAAACAACCATTTAACCCGCCCGCGTACATAGATTTGCCAATAGGTTCGCTAAATTTTTGGGTGGTGTTTGGTGGCTGCCAATTCTTGTGGCATATAACAACAGTCACAGTACAACCAAGCCGGTTGTCTAGCGCTTCGTCTCACTGCATGCCGTTTCTCAATGGTAGCTATAGCGTGTAAATTTTCCGCAGGGGGCGTTAGTGAACTACGAGGTCCGTGAAATATCATATATAATTTTTAGTTTGGTATTCATCCCAAACTGACATTGTCATATCATTACTTTTGACATTTCATGTTTAATTGTATGGCTTGACAGCTGTCATCAGGTCCATTTTACTTAATGGCTTCATTCCAAGCTTAATTCCACGTTAGGCTGCGTCGTCCCTTAACATCAGGTTAGATAAAAATCAGTTTGTCTGTCTTCAATATATCACCCAAGTTCATGCGGGGGTGATAATAGCGCTCTGATAATCACTGTCATGCAAGGAACGGCTATTGTTACTTACCTGCACCCTCACGGCTTAGTTTTTAATACACCTGTACACTAATACACTTAAAAAAAAATTATAGGTACCTACATAAGCATATAGAAATATTGCTTCTATTTTATATTCTTTGTCGTAATGCAAATTACCGCACTATGCAGGCGTTTGCCGAGAACGCTGCGAGCAGCGATAACAGTGTCTCGACATCTTATAACCCAGTTAGATTTAACCCAGTTTTGGAATTCGTCTAAAAAACTAGCATGATACTTCACAGCCATCATCACATTCATCACTGCTAGGTATCGTATGATACCGATAGCATATCATAATCAACCTGTGCCTTAATTTTTAGGGTTCCGTACCCAAAGGGTAAAACAGGACCCTATTACTAAGACTCCGCTGTCCGTCTATCTGTCTGTCTATCTGTCTGTCTGTCTGTCCGTCTGTCACCAGGCTGTATCTCATGAACCGTGATAGTTAGACAGTTGAAATTTTCACAGATGATATATTTCTGTTGCCGCTATAACAACAAATACTAAAAACAGAATAAATTTAAAAAAAATAGAGGGTCCCCATACAAGAAACGTGTTTTGTGCGGCATTTCAATATAACGCCATCTATGAACGCTTAGTTAGGTAAACGTCCCATAGATGGCGTTATATTGATGAAATGTCGATCACTTACACCTTTGTTAGACGTTTGATGGCGTTATAAGAAATAAAATGTTTATCAATTATTATTTTTTTGCTGGCGATAAATGATAGTGGTATTTTTTGCTCTATCTTATAAAATACTGTAATACGGAACCCTACGAGTGCGGGTTCGACTTGCACTTGGCCAGTTTATTTATATTCCTTTAACCGGGTTTTAGTTATTTTCATAAAACGATACATTAAATAAGATCGTTTAAAAAACTAAAAGAATCGACTTCAAATGCCGCGCTACTAATTTTCAGTACCAAGTTTGAGGAGTTGGAGGAGTCTCCATATCTCTTGAGATACTTATCAGATCTCAATGAAATTACGATGGTACCACCCTTGGCATATCTTCTATCCAACAAAAAAAAGAATCATCAAAATCGATTATAAACGACGAAGTTATCCGCAGACAAACATAAAATATATATATACGGTCTAATTGAGAAACCTCCTCGGTTAATAAACATATACATTTATTTCTAAAATATTCCTTTAACACATCAAAAAAAATCGATTAAGCTAAAAACGTTGATCTAAGAAGTGTAGCGTCAGACAGTGTCATATCAGTGAAACGCTCTCAGACACCGCTGCAGGGCAATCTAAAGATATAACTCCTCATTTTTCACTCTTGAAGTTTAATATCAGCTGCAATGTTCAGAATGCCATGTGTTATAAATGGAGAAGCGTTGGGGACTTTATTGGGCTGCAGATTTTTATGGTTTAATCGCTTCTCACGGCACTTTAAATCGTTTAATAATTTAAGATCGTCCAGGCCCATGCGGACTTTCAAAAGTCCTACCATCTACATCTTTTTTTTAATATTTTATAGGCTAGCGTTTGACCTCTATCTCACCTTTAGGTAAGTGATGAGGCGGTCGAAGATGGTAAGCACGCTAGGCCTAGACTGGGAACTGGCTCTCAAGGATAGCTGCCGAAACACATTAGATGTTTTAGTGACAGATTTTTTAACTTGAGGGTGGTAGCTGGCCAGGCGGACAGTAGATAGTGTCCTACCACCATCCGGGGGTTGCTCGTTTCTTTACGATGTTTTCCTTTCTTCGGAGGGCTACAGTGAGTAGCGCACATACATTTTTCGATAGAAAAATCCATTGGTGCACGGCGGGGTTTGAACTCGGTACCATGGCATCAAAGCCGACGATTCTCCCCATTACGTCACCAGGCCCTCATATATTAAAATATATAAATCTTAGTACTATTTTCCTTTCTCATTAGTAAATGGAAGTCCTGAAGAATCAGGAAGAATTATCATCCAGTAATACGAGCACTATAATTACCTGCGTTAAGGAGCACTTCAATTGTTGGCTGCCACAATGAAACGGCTTCAGAGAAGCCTAGGAAACGATTTTTCTTTTTTTGGTCTTTCTATTTTGCATAGTATTTATATTCTCTTTGCTATTTCGTTGTAGTGTAGCTCTTTGGCAGGGTTTATACCTTACTCGTAGCAAGGGTAGGTAGGTTTTTTTTCCTGTTTGTCCACTTAAGGGGACAGATTAAGGGGACATTATTTATTAAATATTGAAATTCATACATGGTAAAATTGTTGGTTAACTGATGGACTATGCGTAGTCTAAGAAGAGTGTAATTTGATAGAAATCATAGTAAAATTACAGCCTACAGGACGATCAAAATATCCACATGCATATTTTAAACCGACGCGCAAAACTTTTTAAATCTAGTGTTTTGTGTGCTACAATAATTGCTGTAATTTAGTGTGATGTACTTAAGTATTTTGATTAAAAGCTTTTAATTAACTTAATTTTTATGTCCAATTTTGCAACCAATATTTCACGCACTTCAACTGAAGCTATCAGGCTGAAATTCGGCACACTTTTGGTTCTTGTGACAATGCACGATGTAAGTTTTTATTAAAGTTAGTTAAGTCCACATTTAATTAAATAACTAATAACATAAAACTAAATACTAAATTGTACACAAAATCACGTGGTCCAAGTCGCTCTCGAGTACCTCGGGATATCACGACTATATAAATAAAAGAAACAAAAAATCATAATAAATAAGGGCCTTGTAGTGGAGTAGCAGCATTGAGATAATGGTCAGCAGCTGTGATACCAGAATTAAATAAGAGAAATTTAATTAAAATTAAAAAAAAAAAGCTGATATCGTGCATTGTCACAAGAACCAAACGAGTGTGCCAAATTTCAGGCCAATAGCTTCAGTGGAAGTGGGTGAAATATTTATTGCAAAATTGGACATACAACTGAAATTAAATAAAAGCTATAAATAAAAATACATCATACTAATATCAGATTAAGTTAGAGGCCGCGTGTGATTTAGTATTTAAATACGCTAAAGTGGCTGAACACATTTTGATAATATTTAGAATCTTACCTAGAATTCACATCTTTCGATTATCATCTTTTATCCCAGGAAGCCGCAGGTTTACAAATAGTCAGTACTAAGACAATACAATCGACAGTTTATCGCCTCCAGACAAATGTACCTACGAAGTTTCAAAAGTCGAAATATTTCAAGGAAGTTCAACTCAACTGGCAACACAGAGAAACGTGACTCCAGTAGCGATTGTTTTCATTTGCTTTTAAGGAAATTATTTTTTTCTGTACCAGTTTTGAAAAATACGAGCTTTGTTAACTGGAAGCTTTAGTTTTACAAAGGCATATTTCGTTGTAGAGATTGAAGTGGAATATTTTATGTGGAAATGTTGTTTTTATAGTACTAGCCACGCTATGTGGCTTTTCCCGCGTAAATAATAATGTCCTAAGTATTTCATATCAATTTCCAAAACACAATTTGATATAGCTCAAACAAACAACTGTCCTTCGTATTAGTACCTAAAGGTGATAGATCCGCCTGCCTTGCTACAAATACAAGGAAAAAAAGAAAAAATCTACCGCCATAATAATAGCAAATGAAATATATAAAATAGCACCACCAGGCACCACCATTAATTTGAATAAGAGAAAGAAACAATCAGAGATGAATAATTTCATAGTTTCCGCCAGTTATTGGCAGTGAAGTCACGTCACCGCCAAATCGAAACGCAGCTACGTGACCGACCTCTGACACCTTCCTAGTGAAACACTCAGTACATAAGGTTCTTTACGCGAAGAATTAGAAACGATAGCATAGCGAAGAATTCCATGTTCCACCTTGCTTTGTAAAATCATGGACGGTATCTACAGGTATCCTACTAGATTTTTTACTCTCTTATTTTAAAAGTTTGGGTGGACACACCTTTTACTACTTTGGAAGAGTCTATCTTCAAACGACTGACTTTGAGAATAAATAGTTTTAGAAACCTCAATGTCATTTGTAAAGACCTATCTCTAGACACTCTGCACGTATAGGTTTGAAGAAAAAATTTTTTTTTAGTTTCAATTCCAAGTATGGGGAGCCCCCCCCCCCCCTTACCTTTTTTTTTAATGTATTAATATCGTAAAGCGGTTCACGGAATACATCTTCAAGCCAAGTTTCAACCGTGTGGTCTTTACGGTTTCGAAATAAAGTGGCTGTGACATACGGATGGACAGAAGGGTTCCGTTTCTTGCCGTTTGGCTGCGGAACCCTAAAAAGTTCTTACCTTAGTGGAATGACTACGAAAATCTAACTGTCAACAGCCTCTGCAGCACATTGAAATTTGCCGAAAGCGCGAGATCATATGATGTCCAGATGTTTTCTTAAAAATATAATTCGTTAAGGCATAGCAGACGGCTTTCAATATGAACGCAATGGTCTGACAGCGTACAACATACATACATACATACAATCACGCCTTTTTCCCGTTGGGGTAGGCAGAGACTACTTCTTTCCACATGCTACGATCCTGACATACCTCCTTCGCTTCTTCCACTTTCATGAGCGTCTATGAAGACGCTCAGCATGTATGAACATGCTCGCCGGTTATAGGTACTTTTGACTTGGCCTTTTTTTAAAACGTCTCCGATCTGGTTGTGATACGTTCGCCTAGGCTTCATTCGACAGCGTACAAATCAGTCAAAAATCATGTTTCCTTTTGATTTGTTTTCGATTGATGTCTATACCGCTTTTATTCCTTATTATTTTTCATTTGGTTGAGTTTTCAGTCGGCTTCAGCTTTCAGTCGAATCACCTCGTTACGTATTAATCCTTCAGAGAAACTCCCTGCATAGCCTTTATATACATAGCACGCTGAGTGATCGTGAAACATATGGACCAACCCAACCCCGAGTGTATATGTTTCGGCTACGTGTGTCATAACGGGTTGGTATTGATTGGGTATCTAAAAATGATAATTTAGACATCGAAATTTAGGAATAATATTTATACTATGTAAATGAATAATAGTTGAAACTAGATGTGCCCCGTGGCTTTACTCGCCTTTAATGACAGCTGCCAAATAATGTGTGTTGTAGTTATGATACTGTATTATAGTGTATTAAAATGCTATAGTTGAAAAACGGCAGTGGTTTTTGCGATTCGGGGTGAGATGGATCCTAAGTGATTTGTGACCAAATTGGGTGCAAAGGTCAGGGTTATGTTATGTTAAAACGACTTATCCTCTACCAGTTCCTCATGTTGGTAAATAAGTCTTACTGTGTGTACCAAGTTCTACTTATTACGTATAATTTTTTTTTTATAATGGTTATGTTATGTCATATCTGATATGATATATCGAGGTAACACTGGCGCAATGCTGTGCGCAAAATTCTGTATATTCAATGTTCTGCGTGCCACTGTTTCTGATATAGATAGAAGTTATTATTTACCATCAGGCGGATGTCTTGAAAGTGTATAGGAATGACATTTATCAACCGACTTCCCGAGGTTCTCAATTCGTCTGTATGTTTTTTTTTTGTGTATGTTACGCGATTACTCCGTCAATTGTGAACCGATTTAAATGATTCTTTTTTTAATCAGTAGGGTACGTTTTCTAGTTGGTGCCATTGTAATTTCATGGAGATCTGATAAGTACCTCCAAAGATATGATGATAAACGTATCAAACGTGCTACTGAAATTGACTCGCGGGGCATGGCAGTCGGTTGTTTTAGTTTTTAAACTTAATTATTTTCAACAACAAATGTCTTTTTTATGTATTATGACTTTGTCAATATATTTTGAAGTTGCGTTTGCGCTAACATATTTAAATTGAATTTGATTTAAGGGGGCTGGACTTAGGATTACAAAAATTTGCAATCCCAGAGCGCTAAGTTCTACTTGAGATAAACTTTAAATTTTTGGAATAAATAAATGTAAAAACTCTTTCTTTTAAACACGTCTTTAAATTATTTGTCCAAACAAGTCAAACAATTTCCAATGTAAGTATTTTTATCATAAAACCCTTTTGGTCGTTCGCAAGTCAAATAATTCAAATGCCAATGAATTTAGAATTGAATTTGGAAATGTATTGAATAAATGATCTCTTCAATTTTACTCTTACAAGCAAAAAAGTGATCGACTGAATTTTCTTCGTACCATGTAAAATTTGTATATTTGTTAGTTATAAAGTCATATTTCTAATTTGAAAGGTTTTGGAGCAGTTTAGTACGTAGGAACGTAGGTAGGTAGGAACACACACAGTTATTTATTGTTCGGTTGTCGGGAAGGAATCGTTCCGCCTTTTGCATTTCATTTACATTTATAAGTTTATTTATTTATTTATTCATTCAGATACACATGAAAAGTACAGTTTTTAAATAAATATTGTACCATTAAACCAGTTGGTTTGTATTGGTACTCACACTCGCTTAGCATGACCATATTTGACATCAATATATATTATAACTATATGTACTTATTGTAGGTTACTATTTATTTCTACGCACTGCTCCAAAAGATGTTGTTTATAATCTAGTGATAGTAGTATATTAAATAAATACTTAAAAACATTTACTATAATAAGTTATAAAACTGATTTAGTTTACATAATTAAATTATAATATATTTTATGTACTAATGCCTTGACAATAATTAACCACGAAGAAGTGTTCGATACGATTTTCAAAAATACAATTAAGGTGGGTAGTATCGGCTGGCGTGCTTTTGCCTGCAGATAATTTAATCAATCATTTTATTTATGTCGTCTTCTCTTCGTATAACAATAGGCTTATTGTTATCATTTTTTCTTGCCAAGACGTTGCCCGACTGGAACCAGATATATTTGAAGGTAGGTCGCAATTTCTGGCTAGCTACCCACAAAAGTGATTTATTTGTTTTAGTCAAAGCACGGCGAAACATAATTTTTGAATGTTTTTCTTTGACTAAACGATTTGACATCACGTCTTCAAGACAAATACTCGTATTTTCAGTCTTAGAAGCTTGCATCCACTTTAGAGTCTGAACGGGATTAGTTAATTCTACTAGTAGAGAAGCAGCAGCTATCCCGTTTTTTTTGTTCAAACGACTACGGTAACTACGGTACGGTAACACTGACTACGGTATTGCCGTCTAGCTTTAATTTTTTGCCACTTTTTTACGTTTACGTTTACGAAGGGTTACATCCTGAATGTTTTTGTCTTCTTCTACCTCGGGGACACCAACTATTTCGATTTTATTGTCTAAAACATTTTGTTCCAAGCGTCGTAGATTATCTTCCAGTGTTGTTACTTTTGTTTCTAAATATGTATTTTTGTTCATCAAATCTGTATTTTTCTCTTCTAACCCTGTCAATCTAGTTTCATATATCTCCATGATTCTAAACATATTATCAATTTTCTTTCCAAAACTGTTCAAGGACTTATCTAGGCCCTCAATTTCAACTTTGATAGTCTTCTTTACTACTTTTGTCATCTCTTCTATTATACTTTCGTAGTCCATGAATCTTTCACTCCAAATTTCCTCAACTTCATCTTCTTCCGGTATAATAAGAGATTTTCTTGATGGGGTGTCTTGTTTACATTAACCACAAGTCCAGCCCAAACTTTCATTGTGATGAAGTGCAGCCAGTTGCTTGGTGGTAAGGTCAGTGCAGGCCGTATTAGCATGCACTATCTTTCCACATCTGCTGCATTCTAGGCCAACACACTTTTTTGTTATAATTTTATCACAGTTATCAATTTTTTTTGGCATTTTTTTTTTTTTGGCTAGTTTGGAAAATATGTATTGGAGCTGCGCGTAGCGACTGACTCAAATCACGGTCTAGCGAAGTGATGACTGAAGTTTCTTGTTTTTTTATATATCTTAGGCTAGCGTTTGAACATTATCTCACCTGTTGGTATGCGATGATGCGGTCGAAGATGGTAAGCACGCTAAGCCTAGTCAGGGCCGCACAGCCCCTGTGTGCGAAGTGTGTGGCGCACACAGGCGCCAAGACAGTAGAGGCGCCGCCATCGAAATTATTTTTCTTACACTTACACAACAACATATTCTTATAGGCAAGCGGAAGCGACCTGGTTTTACCTATTTAGGAAATATTATCTAAGTATATAAAACTGGAGAACATTTATTTCAGTCAAAATTAACAAATAATAAAAAAACAAGTTGAAACATGAAGGTTCGTGCAAAAAAGAGGCACTTCATAGGTTTCGCACACAGGCGCTGTGGGGGGTCGGCGCGCCCCTGGGCTTAGTATGGGAACTAGCTCACAGGGATAGCTGCCGGAACCACAGAATAATAAATAATACAAGTATAGTGCCGGAACACATTAGATGTGTTGGCGACAGATTTTCTAACATGAGGTTGGTAGCTGGCCAAGCGGACACTAGTGTCCTGCCACCATGTAGAGGTTGGTTGGTTTCTTAACGATGTTTTTCCTTCTGGCCCACTGTGAAAAGCGCACATACATTTTACAAAAATCCATTGGTGCACGGCGGGGATTTAACTCGGTACCTTAGTTAAAAAACTAAGGTACCGAGTTAAATCCCCGCCGTGAGTGCCGTGACCAAAAGTAAGTGAAAAATCACTTACTTTTGGTCCATTTCATTGCGAATTTTCATTTCAATCGCAAATAAAGCGTTAATCTATCTATCTACGAAATATTTAACTTTTACAGTTATATATATTCTTCATCACCAAATTATTTTTCTTAACCAAGCATTTATGCTACATAATAAACAAAACTCCTTTTTAAGTTTTTTATTTCAACAAGTTTCAAACAAGTCATATTTTATTTAAAGAAATGCAAAATCAGTCATCATGGCTTTGTGTTAAATAATTTATATAAAACGCCATCCAGCTTGTTCTCATTTCAATGATTGCCCCTAGAAGTTTTCAGTCAGATCCGTGAAACGTCTGAAACTCTGAAAGTTAACGCAACAATCTAAAGTACCTATTTTGGTTGTTGCTTCAAGTTTCAGCTTGGAATGTTCTGGATAGATTGGAATCAGTTATAACTGAGATTGTTGAGATCTAGATAGAGTAGTAGTACCTACCTACTCTATCTAGTAGTCTTGATAGTCTTTCTTGAGTTCGAAATTATCTAAGATTTTTTTTACCCGAGAAAAAGACTAGCCAAGTACCGGTAAGGTCAGGTAATTTTGACGCTAGTGGTACCCCAAAGTTACCACGTTACCAAGTTACTCAAATAAATAAAAATGATCGTGCCCAAGTAAAAAAAAACTTTTTATTAGTGCCTGAATTAGATAAAAGAATCATAAAAACACTACGAATCTTAACAATAAGACTATTATACAGGGTGTTTGGTGGCCATCCACCAATCGGTCCATACCGACAAAAATTTTGGGGGATTGGGGGCCCCCAAAATTTTTTGTAATGTATTTCCTAACACCCTGTATATTAGAAGTAATGAAAAATTATACCACCTTGGAGCATGCTTATTTTTTTCATTGGTGGGTTCATTCCTACCAATGATAAAAGTAACCATTAAAATCAGTTCACAATTGGTATAGTAATCGCATAAAAAACATACAATAATAATTAAGATAGTTTAAAAACTAAAACAACCGACTTCCATGCCCCGCGAGTCAATTTTGGTAGCAAATTTGAGAGTTTATCTCAGGGGCCTTATTCAGTATGACCATTTTAATGTCTTACCGTGCCGTGTTATGTTATCTCCGCGTTATGGTATTCTCTATGCCAATTAAAACGCGATAGGGTAAGGTTATGAGCCCGTTTTAAGCTGTCAAAATATCGTGACATATGAGGACGTGTAACGCGCGCGTTTTGTATAATTTACCTATCGTGTGGCACACAGAATACAAATTTTCAATAAAGTGACGTGGCGCGTTAAGGAACGCGTTACCTCATTGGTCATACTGAATAAGGCCCCTGGACATACTTATCAGATCTCGATGAAATTATGGATCACCAATGGGATCACCTCGGAAACGTACCCTACCGATTAAAAAAAGAATCATCGAATCCGTTCACAAATTGACGGAGTTACCACGTAACATAAAAAAAACATACAGACGAATTTAGAACATCTTCCTTTTTGGAAGTCGGTTCAAATATTTAAAAATGTATTTAATTCATTTACTGCTGCATACAACGATACATAATCATATTTCAACTATATATAGGTACATTCTATTAACAAATAACTCCAATTCGCTAATCTCTTTTATTCCACACGAATAAGTCGTAATAAGAAATGGTAATCTGAAATAAATTTAAAGTTTTTGAATGATTCAAAATCCTTTCTATTACAAAATTAAATTTCGTGTCAGCAAATATCTCTGATGCTCTCAATATTCTACTTTTTTTATTAAAGCCTTATTTCTATCTGAAGTCTTGATCCCACAATATGATATTACATCGTTAAATGTTATGACATTACTAACAGTTATATCTTAGTTTTTTTATTTTTATGTTTTTCTGACTCAGCTGTCAGTAGAGTAATCCCTATGTATAATGGTAACTTAACTAAAATTTAGCTGAAAATTTAATTAAATAAATACAAGCCGAGAAAAAAGCCAGTAAGTAGGTTCACTATAAATATAAAAAGCCGAAGTCGCGGCCGAAATTCTTAATTTTTTTGTTGATTTGATTATAGTTAGGATTCCCATAGAGGGTTAGTCAGACGACTGTAAAAGTTTAGCCCGAAACTACTAGTACTATTGTAAACTTTAATCTTTCGCGATTTGAACACATAGTTGTAAATATGAAAATACGGGACTTACGGGAGTCGTCTCGTGACCACGATCACTGCAACTTGGTCGAAACGTCGAGTTAAATAAAATTAATGTTTTAGGCGCGATAAGTCCCGTATTTTCATATACTAGTACTATTATTTATTCTGTGCCGAAACTTTTTTGCGACAATACAAGTATTTATGAGCCTCTGAATTGCTTAGGACACAAGGGTTAGAAAAAACTGGGAGACATTTTCAGGTACAGGAGGTACAAGAGGTACAGGATGTTCATTGTTATTGTTATCCACCTCCGGTCCTTAGGCTATACGCGTTCTAATCATCAGGCGGATACAGACGACATTGCGAAGCGCGTGCATGTAACGCCTTGACACAATTTTTTCTTCTTGAGAGACCCCTATCTCACCTGAGTGAAGAAATCTTCATCATCATCATTATCAGCCAGTATCAGTCCACTGCTGGACGTAGGCCTCCCCCAAGACACGCCACTGAGCCCGGTCTTCGGCTCTTTGTTTCCAGTCACTGCCCACCGCTTTGCGAATGTCGGCGCTCCACCTAGTCACAGGGCGTCCTACTCTACGTTTGCCGATTCGCGGTCTCCACTCTAGAACTAGTCTGCCCCAACGGTTATCGGTCGTTTTTTTTTGACCCAGGAAAATCCTTTGTGGATACCACATCACCTGGGGGAGCGAGATGAATATGTGGGACTCGCTGCCTAAAAGCAGGATACCGCACTAAAAACCTGGGGTGAGCCGTCATCCACCGTGATGGGGCAAGATGGGGTCGCGCTGAAATTCACCAATTTGCCCCGGTGGCAGACCCAAATGGGCCTCTGCCGCTGTGGAGGGCTGATCTTACTCACCAAGGTCAACCCTCAACCGTCATGTGGGGTGTGCAAGCCGTTGGAGAGTCCCCCGACTCTCCAACAGTTAGCCCACAATGACAGAGGAGTGTGGCTCGTCTTCTCGTCAAACTTACCACACCCTCCGTCCCTCTGATGACAGGTGTGCGAAGAGCAAATACCCCTACTCGCACACCGTCCGCTGTTCGAGTCGCATGCCAGTGCCAATGGCATGCGAGACCCCACTCGCCGACCGTCACCGGCCCCACCTCTCGGTCCGAGTAAATCGGATCCACAGCCTTAAAGGAGTGTGGCTCGTCTTCTCCTCAAACTCACCACACCCTCCGTCCCTCACATGCCAGGTGTGCGAAGGGCAACTACCCCTACTCGCACACCATCCACCGTCCGGCTCGCATGACAAAAGCATGCGAGCAGCCCTCTTGCAGCCGTCACCGGCCCCGCCACTAATGTGTGTGCATAGTGCGAGCATTATGCTCAGACCCACCACCGGGCGGCTCCTACCACCGAGCCCGCCCTGCCCCGTCACGCTGTGCTCTCTGCTAAATATCAGAGGCAGACGCGTATGACCAGCCCACTGCCACTTCAGTTTACTAATCCGCTGAGCTATGTCGACCACTTTAGTTCTCTGGCGAATTACTTCGTTCCGGATTCGATCCCGCCGAGAAACACCGAGCATAGTCGAACCGTGAGTGCCCACGTCTCGGCTCCGTATGTCATGACAGGTAGGACGCACTGATTGAAGACTTTTGTCTTTAGGCACTGTTGTATAGGCGACGAGAAGAGTTTCCGACGACGGAGTTTCTCAAATGCTGCCCAGCCCAGCTGAATTCTTCTCTGGATTTCCTTCTCGAAGTTGTGTTTGCCGAGTTGGAGCGTTTGGCCTAGGTAAATATACTGCGTGACAACTTCGAGTGAGATTTCATCTACGGCAATCGGTTCCGGAACAACGTGCTCGTTGTACATGACTTTGGTTTTATCCAAATTCATCCGGAGACCGATGCGACGAGAGGAATCAGCTAGGTCATTCAACATCCTTTGTAGGTCCTGCAGCGTCTCTGCCATAATGACGATGTCATCTGCGAATCGTAAGTGAGAGATGTACTTGCCGTTAATGTTGAAGCCACAATCTTTCCAGTCCAGTGTCTTAAACATATCCTCTAAGGCGTTAGTGAACAGTTTCGGGGATATGACGTTCCCCTGTCTCACTCCTCGACGCAGGTGAATATGTTTAGTACGCTGGTTCTGTACTTGTACTGTCATCGTTGCGGCATTATATAGACATCTCATCACTTCGATATATCGCCAGTCGACTTGGCAACGCTGCAAGGACTCAAGAACCGACCAGGTTTCGATTGAGTCGAAGGCCTTCTCATAGTCCACAAATGCTAAGCACAGGGGGCGATTGTACTCTTCAGTTTTCTGTACAATCTGCCGCACCGTGTGGTCTATGGTGCCGTAACCGCTTCAAAACCCGGTTCAACCCGCTTCAAAAGCTAGAGCTCCTCCAGCTTTAAGAAACTCCGTTGTTTTGATTCCGTCCTCACCTGGGGCTTTTCCATTTTTGAGCTGTCTAAGGGCCATCACAAACTCAACTCGGCTGACTGCGGGCAGGTCTTCTGTGAAGTGGCGGGTTAAGGTGGCTCTGCAATCCTCAGTATCGGGTTCGGGCCTTGAAGCATGCAATGCGTAGAGCTTGCTGTAGAAGTCTTCAACTTCAGACAGAATCTCCGGCTTGGATGCGACGACGTTGCCCGTTGATGTTGTCAGCTTTGTGAGGTGGCTTCTACCCAGAGGCTGGACGAACACTTTCGACCCCCGATTCTGCTCAATTGATTCTTTAATCAAGAGCGTGTTAGAGGATCGGAGGTCGCGTCGTACCAGTTTCTTAATGGTTTTGATGCGCACCTGGTTAATTGACAAAGCTGACAATGCATCTTGCTTGCATGGAAATGGAAGACAGCAGTGAAATGAGGCGCAGGACAATTAGCTGACTTAAGTTCAATTAACTAAGAGCAACAATCCCAAACCGTTTTCCATACTGGCACCGAACTGCAGCCGGAACTCGGTCGCAGCCGAAGCCTTGTTTTAAACCGACTTCCAAAAAGGAGGAGGTTCTCAATTCGTATGTATGTTTTGTTTTGTATGTATGTCACGCGATTAATCCGTCAATTGTGAACCGATTCGAATGATTTTTTTTATTAGGTAGGGTACATTTCCGAGGTGGTCCCATTGTAGTTTTATCGAGATCTGGTAAGTAGATAGTCTCCAGAGATATGACGATAAACGTCTCAAACTTGCTACTGAAACTGACTTGCGGGGCATGGAAGTCGGTTGTTTAAGTTTTTAAACTATATTAATTTTTATGGACACAGAGAGTGGCTTGGAATAACGGTTGGACGCAGTTTCTGGTTTTTATGTATTCTGAGTTCACGATTAATTAAATTAAATTAAATTAAATTTTAATCTAATGAGCACTTTTTAGGGTTCTGTATCCGAGTGGCAAAAAAAAACACGTGTGTGTACTTATGTACACGCGATAGAAGTTATACTTCTGTGGCGTATGGAAAAAAAATAACTAAAATGCAGTAGTGATTAACGATAAATATTAAAATTAATCAAAAAGATTTTATTTAAATAAAAAAGGTTTTATTAACGTAAAAATATGACGTTAAATATGACGTTCTTACGAAACACGTGTTCTAAATATAAAAATACTAGAATATAAAACTTGAACATAGTCATGCCACCTAGAACTAACTTCACGATGTTAAATTTAGGTGTCGGTGTGCGCGCGCATCGTAAAAATTCACTCTCATAATTTTTCGCTATCGCGCCAAAAGAAGTATAACTTCAAAAACTGAACCCTTATAGATTCGCCATGTCTGTCTGTCTGTCTGTCTGACTGTCTGTTGTCTGTCTGTATGTCTGTCTGTCTGTCTGTCCGTCCGTATGTCACAGCCATTTTATTCCGAAACTATTAGGACTACAGAATTGAAACTTGGTAGGTAGATGTATTCTGTAAACCGCTTTTCGAATTAAAAATATAAAAGTTTAAGGGGGGGCATCCCATACATGGAACTGGAACAAAAAAGATTTTTTTTCTTCAAACCTATACGTATGGGGTCTATGGATAGGTCTTTAAAAATGACATTAAGGTTCCTAAAATCATTTTTTCTCAAAGTCAATCATTTAAAAGATAGGCTCGTCTAAAGTGGTAAAATGTGTCCCCCCTCCCCCCTCTAACTTTTAAGGTAAGGGAGTGAAAACTCTAGAAAAAATATATTCTGTAGATCTCAATAAAAACTTTCAACGAAAATTAGTTTGAACGAAATACAGTCAGCAGTTACTGAGATATAGCAACTGCAAGTATAACTTTGTTTTTTATACAAACACTATGAAAAACAAAGTCATTTTTGTAGTTACGAAAAAATCATAGATATAGAATACTCTGTGTTACGGAACCCTACGAGTGCGAGTCCGACTTGCACTTGGCCAGTTTTTAAAATATCGAACAGACAAGGAATGGCTCAGAAAAGTAAATTTAGCCTCAGCGCGCATTTTAAACGACTAAAACAGAGAGCGGTTCTCAATTCGTCGGTATTAATTTTTTTTTTGTATGTTCCCCGATAACTCAGAGATGCTGGACCATATTTAGATAATTATTTTTATAGATTATTTTATATAATTAGAATGGGTATACCTTCCACGTGGTGTCATTTCATTGAGATATGTTAGGTATCTCCAGAGATATGGAGATAAACACCTCGAACTTGGTACTGAAAATGACTAGCGCGGCATTTGAAGTCGGTTCTTTTAGTTATTTAAACGTTCTTAAATTATATCTGACGCAAAATAAATTAATTTCTAAGTTGCGTTATGCAGTAGCACAGATTATATAATAGTTGCTTCGTAAGCAGTAGTCTTAGTATGATATGCCAGTAAATTGGCCTGAATTCCAGCTGCACTAAGGATAGTGAATCTTTATCCATACCTAAATATTTCAAAGAAATATGGCTTCACAGATAACTTATTGCAGTAGGATCTTCCTCCTATGGTCTTCTTACAAAGTGATGTTATTTTTAAATTTGTTTAGCCTATGCTTGCGATATCACTATCACACCTGTTGCTAAGTGATGTTGCGGTCGAGGATGTGAACTGTTGTGACAAAAAATTGCGAACTAGCTCTCAAGAACAGCTGCCGGAATACATTTAGATGTTTGGCGACAGATTTTACAACTTAAATAATTTATTTAATTAATAAATTTAAGATCGTTCAAAAAACTAAATGAACCGACTTCAAACGTTGCGCTAGTCAAAGTAGCCAGTAGACGTAGTAACTATTATATAATCTGTGCCAGTAGTTAGTAGTATGTCGTCGAGATAAGTAGATGTATCGTAATACAAATGTTGATATATTAAAAACGGCTCGGCCGATTTCGTTAAAATTTAAATGGGACCACCTGGGAAGGGTACCACTTGAAACAAAAAAGAAGTTTCCAAATCGGTTCAGACAAAATCGGTGAACATACATAAAAAAACCCGACGAATTGAGAACCTCCTCCTTTTTTGTGAAGTCGGTTAATTAGTCTTGAATACAGTAGTCCTTGGTCTCTTGTCCGCATTATCACTACCATACAGAGCTGTTACAAGATTGATATAAGCTTGTCCAACACTAATTCCTACCCTGCAGCCTGGGGTTTCTTGACGAATTTTTCGTTATCGCCGTTATCGGATGGCCAAAGAGAAATGCGCATTAGGATTTAAACTATTTCAAATTTATTCTTCCTGGGAATGGTAAGGATTCTGAAGAAAAGATTTATAATGTGTTTTTTTAAGAGTAATAGGTAAATAGGTAATAGTAATAGGTGAAGAAAATCTGCTGAAATTGAACCTATTGTCACAATTCTTAGTATAGTTATTTTAATTATTTTATTATGTAAATGTTATATTAGAAGTGACAATAAAATATTTTTCTTCTTATTCTGATTCTTAAGTGTTCGATCTCTATCTCACTTGATGTTAAATGACGATGCGGTCCAAGATTAATCACACTTGCTTTACAGATATCTTTCATTATTCTCTCCCTACTTGAAAGCCCTAACCACAGAACAGATAATAATACTACGTAGGTACCCTTAATGTACGGACACACCGCAGCGTCCTGCGTGCGCAATCTAGGCGGCGATCAGATAGCGCAGTAGTATTTGTACCGACTGGTTCACACCAAACGCGATCAGAAAACAATTGAAAAGTACTGAGATCGCGCCCGCAGATCGCAGGACGCCGTGGTGTGGCCGTACCTTAACTAAGATGATCCTGCTGATGCTAAAAAAAAATTAACACTATTTCGTTTACAATCTTTACAACGTTTAAATAGAAATTAATTTTGTATCATAATAATAATAAAGATTTTTTATTGTAATAGCACTAATTTGTTAAACTCTACCTTTTGAAATTATGTTAGGTTAGTTATAATTTTAGCTAGTTGTTACCAACAAACAAATCTATTAATGTTACTTCACCGTATGATATATGGAAATGATTGTGGAAATAATTTTAATTCAGCTTCAAAGATATGACCTAAAAAAACCTACCTACATATAAATAAACATTTCAAGTAAATAAAAAGGTTATACAAATTAAATGTATGATTGTTATTCTAAGCGTATGTTTGCTATCTATTGTTTATATGTTTGCTATATATTATATTACCAAGATAATATTCTTCTTCTCATTAATTAAGCTATGTTATTATGTAATTATACCGTGCAAGTGCATTAGTCATTTGTTCGTTTAGGCTTAAAAGTCTCAGTTTTCATATTGTATGTTCGAAATAAACAAACTGTTGATACCTAAATATTTATATTTAAGATCTTTTGTACACAGTTTTTGCAATAAATTTATTCTATTCTATTCTATAAAAGCTTTTCAAAATTATCATTACTGCATTGTCTACACTGTAGCCATCACTGCGCACTTAAGATAGTGTAGCAATACGATTTATTGATTCCATTTCGGAAAGATGTGGATGTATATTGCTGTCGTTAATAAAACCGCAAAAATTGCCAACTTTATAAATCTTGACATTGCATTTTTAAAGCCAATATCGTTAAAATAATAAACTTTATAGTTGACATGACAAATATGAGAAATAAAAAGATCACAAATTTACAAAAATCTGCAGATTTTTTAAAATTATTATCTTTTCATATATATCTGAAGATACTCACAATATATATCGTGATGAAAACTATATGCAATTATTGGAAAAATAAATGCAGTTATTTGAACAAAAAAGATATATCTCAATTTGTTACCAGATGATATAAAACGTGCAACATTTCAACCGATTTTATTTGCACACCACGAAATAAAAAACATTGACAGAAACAGAAACATATTTAACTAAGAACCAATACAAATGGCGTTCTTATCGCTAAAAGCCATCTGTTCCAGACAACCGGGTATGGAGAGGAATAAAAAATAGTTATTATGGAAGATAAGTAGGTACTGTACATATTTCATAATTCATCATTTCACAATTTTTTGGATAAAAATTGTATGAAGTACTGAAACATGCATTGGGGGTGCACGTAATAGTACGGTTGGCAACAATACATTAGTCAGGGGAATTAAACATTTGTTTTAAGTGTGACGTTCGAAGTTTAGACAAAAGCTGGATGGCTCATTACTTTTGTTTTTTTTTTTTTTTAATCAAAGCAATAAGTTATGTTTTTGTTATATTTAGAATATTTATTTATATGATCTATTTAAATGTTATTTGACTTGTGTAAGTCCAGATTTTTAATTTGCCCATTTACTGAATAAATGCTTCGACTTGATATATACTTAGTAAGAAAAATTCACTGCTCATTCAGAGCTTTTTGAAATCAGCAACTTTTGCGAATTCAGCGTTTCTAATGCGATCCAGTGTCCCATTCTGGAAGCACTACTTTGACAATCGAAAGGGGATCCAGCCAATCTAGACTAGATACGCTGTAAACGCAATAACTGTGCCTAGCTCACAAAACTTCCCTAGACTTGATTGCTTTGAAACAGGATAGAGTGTTGAGCTATGTGCCCTTTGAAGCTGGATTTAAATCGATGTTGGTTTGATGATGTAGTTTTCGTACTTTTTTACAGTAGTTGCAAGTGGCCTGAGCGTCAGATTCTTGTGTACTTACTACCAATTGTCTTGTCTCCATTGTTATATGATCAGATAGTAGTTCGTGTAAAATAACACCTTAACTATAGGTTTATAGAAAAAAAAATGGAGGATTTATTATTTTTATTTTTGGGTAGACTATAGCGACCAAAACTCGGTTTTTATATATAGTTTGTTTTATAATTTTGTTCGTTAGCTACAAAGATTTTACTTTTCATCATCATCATAATCACATCCAGCATACATAACAAGCCAGTATTTGTCGACTGTTGGACATAGGCCTCTCCTATGGCACGCCACTGAGCTCTCGATTTTCATTTAAGTTTTAGTTGTATGATACGTATGTATGTTTTAGCGCCAGATGCATTTAATCTAAATGTTTAAGAAAGACATGTAGTTCAAAATTTAAAGAAAGTCGATTGCACCCAAGACTGGTCCGGAATTCAATATTTATAAAGAGGAAATATTAAGCACGAGGTGTGCCCCGCGGCTTCACCCGTATTTAAAAGTATCCCATAGCCTAATCCATAATACTTGCTATCTCTGTGTAAAATTTTAGCTAAATCGGTCCAGCCTTTTGACCGTGAAGAAGTCCCAAACAAACAAATATACAAACTGACTTTATAATATTGTAGTTGAGGTGTTGATATACACTCATACATGTCAATATTTATTTAAATACATAATATCAACGTCGTTTAAACGTAGTAAAATAGAGACACATACAATAGTACGTTTTGAAAATAAAGAGTTCCCATTTTTCAACATCATACTACAGACTAAGAAAATATCATTTGTAAATGTTTATTTCTTGACCATTAAGAAATATACATAAATGGGATATGATGGGTCCTTAGTAATTTTTCCAAAACAAAGACGAATTTAGCAGATATATATACCTACTACTTTTGCAAAGTCGGTCAAAAATAAACACACCAAACAAATACCAAGCAAACCTTGCAACACACCAAAGCACCACAAAGTAAAGCATTTACTTTGTACATTATCTATTGAAACAAACGATCTTGACAAGTTAATAATCTCAGCGCTACCTTTGAGGAATATCTTTGAGTTCCATTTATACAGATCGGGATCTTAGGAAATGGTTTGATCTCGGCATTCTCCGCCAGGAGTGCTGTAATTAATTTCAGTTTATGTTGTACGCTGAAAGTTAACTGAAGGTATTGCCGTTTACTGAGATTCTATATTAAAGGAGTCTGGAATGTTCCTGAGATGATATATTACTTAGTACGATATCCTCTATAATATCGTCTAAAATAGTTTTAATAGCTGGCTTTCCACGAATCGTCATTTTCAACCTACTTCCAAAAAGGAGGAGTCTCAATTAATCTGTATGTTTTCGTCAATTGTGGACCGATTAGAATGATTCTTTTTTTAATCGGTAGGGTTCATTTTCGAGGTGGTCACATTGTAATTTTATCGCGATCTGATATATATATATCTTCAGAGATATGACAATAAACGTCTCAAACTTGCTACTGAAACTGACTCGCGGGCCATGGAAGTCGGTTGTTTTAGTTTTTAAATGATTCTAATTATTCTCTTAATGTTGAACTGTTTGTTGCTTGTGAGTTAGTGAGACCTAATTAAATAACACAAAATTAAAAACATTAATAATAAATACGCTTTATAAATATAAATATACTGATTAATACTGATTGTAAAACTTAGAAAATCCTAAGTTTTACAATCAGCATTAATAATTATTAATTAAAGAAAGAAAGAGACGTAATTAACGTAGTGCAATTGTCCGACTTTCAAGTTGGCTTGCACCGAAATTCATGCCAAAAATCAACATGCCTATGTTTGGTGGCTAGTCCAAGCCTACCAACAGTACCTACTTAGTCACCTATGTAGCATCACGCAAGGATCACGTGCAGGACAATACCGGATTACGCAAGCGCGGGGCCCGTAGAAAATTATTTCAAAGAGCCCTTGATCTACTATGAGTTCTTAAGTATAAAGTGGTAAAAAAACAATTCAATAGTAAGTACGTTTATTTGCCATTAATTATAGGTTACGTTTATGTGGGTAATTAGTAGTTTGGGTTCAATTAAATATACGGGGCCCCCTTCCGCGTGGGGCCCGAAGCAATTGCTACTCTTGCTACGTGGTTAATCCGGGACTGGTGCAGGATCAAGGTCTTATCCTACGGAAACGAATGGAATGTAATTAGAACTTAATAATTATTTTATCTTAACTATTTACTTACTTTTGTGTTATTTAAGGTAACAGGACAAGCATGAAGTTTTTTTTAATACCCTAGCGTTTGACCACCATCTCGCCTAGTGGTAAGAGATAATATGGTCGAAGCTGGTGACCACGCTAGGCCTAGAATACTCTACTCTCAAGAGCTATGTACTGCCAGAACACCGTAAGGCTATGGCGACAGATTTTTCTCCTAGATGGTGGCAAGCTACTTTTTAGTAGCAATCCAGGCGGAACATTAATATAATATGCTCCACCTGTAGATTGTGCTAAGATTGATCCGTTCTAAGATTTGATCGGCGACCTCTTGCTTAGAAGTCAAGTTATCTGTCATATACGCCAACGGAACTTTTTTTTAAATATCTTATAGGCTAGCCTTTGACCACTATCTCACCTGTTGTTAAGTGATGATGCGATCGAAGATGGTAAGCACGCAAGGCCTAGAATGGGAACTGGCTCTCAAGGATAGCTGCCGGAACACTATAGGTGTTTGGCGATAGATTTTCGAACTTGAGGGTGGTAGCTGGCCAGGCGGACACTTGATAGTGTCCTACCACCATGCGGGGGTTGTTGGTTTCTTAACGATGTTTTTCCTTCACAAAAATCCATTGGTGCACGCGGGGTTTGAACTCGATACCTCTGGCATCAAAGCCGATCGTTCTCCCGATTACGCCACCGGGCCCTCAACTGCTTGCTTTATAGAAAACGATGACGTCTAACTAACATTACCGTGTTTGCAAAACTATGGATGGGCAGAATATTGCGCTATTTACCGCACTGTAACCGTTACCCTGATACATCTAGGTAGGTATGCCTCTTAAATTTCTTTAAACTCTATACATTTCAAGCCGAAAAACTTTTTATTTGATGGCGGAATAACTGATGCAAGCTCCAACTCCAAATGTATTAGCAGAAGATTTGATAATCTGGTATTCAAGAAATAATTGAAGTAAGCAAAAGCATCAGCAGTCAAAAATACATATTTTGCATATTTCCAATCACTACTCTCTTACGGTATAGTCTCTGGGGCCAAGCCGAAGATCGCAAAAGAGCCTTTGTTTTGCAAAAGAGGGCAATTAGAATTATGTGTCGTGTTCCATGAGACACACCCGGTCGAAAATTGTTCATCGAACAAGGTATACTAACAATGCATTCATTATATATCCTCGAAGTCTGCAAATTTGTTAAACTAAACCTACAGAGTTTTCAGTCTATCAGTGATATTCACAACTTCAATACTAGTAATAAAGACAGGCTTATACTAACTTCCACAAAATTGAAAAAATGTTCACAATCTGTGTGGTACGAAGGACCAAACATATATAACAAATTTAACAAAACTATTCGTGAAATAGAATTCTATGAAATATTTAAAAATACAATAAAAAACATCTTAATAAAAAAAGCATACTACACATTAAATGAATTTCTGTATGAAATAATATCGTTTAAAAACTAAAAAAGAACCGACTTCAATGCCGCTTCCGCTGCCGTTCAATGAGATGTTTATCTCAATATCTCTGGAGATACTTATCAGACCTCGATAAAATTACCATGGTACCACACTTGGGATATCTTCTTTCGAACAAAAAAATAATAATCAAAATCGGTTCATAAACGACGAAGTTATCCGCGAACAAACATAAAATATATATATATATATATATATGTACGGTCGAGTTGAGAAACATCCTTTTTTTGAAGTCGGTTAAAAATAAGGCTGATGTAACAATTGTTTCAAAAACATTATATTCTATGTTGTATAATTAATTTAATTCTATTCTACTTAATTATGAATTCTATAATAATGTTTACTTAATGTAAATCAAATGTATTATACTGTAATTGACCTATAACAAATGTTATTAAGAAATGAATGATAGTGATAAGAGTGAGACCGTCTGGGTACGTTAATATAGCGGTTCAGCTGTCTATTAAGGTGAACCTATTTAATAAAGGTCTTGAACGTGTTCAAAGATTCGTTAAGAAATGGTTGGGCCATAAAGTTGCCAAATAAACACGAGTATGGTATGCTGGAATGATGATCATGGTTTCATCGGGCAAAGTTCTAATCAGATTTTATTGGGATTCATTTATTTATCTGAGATCCCCGTTGGCGTAAAGGATATTCAATTCAATTTAATTTGCTTTTCCACATCATCGCTTATCACAATGCGTATACCATGATAGTGGTCAAACTATAAGATCTATAAGATATAATAATTAAGATAGTTTAAAAACTAAAACAACCGACTTCCATGCTCCGCGAGTCAATTTCCGTAGCATGTTTGAGACGTTTATCATCATATCTCTGGAGATACTTATCAGATCTCGATAAAATTACAATGGGACCACTTTGGCAACGTACCCTACCGATTAAAAAAAGAATCATTCGAATCGGTTCACAACTGACGGAGTATTCACCTAACAAACATACAAAAAAAAACATACTGACTAATTGAAAACCTCCTTATTTTTGGGAGTCGGTTGAAAAATAGTAATAATATTATAATTATTTAGACAGGAAGACGCGTATGACGGCTACTCACAAGCGAGCGTCTTCTTCTACGGTCTTCTACCGATAACAGAAACTTAACTATGGCTTGACAACACAGACCTGCTTCATATTAAACTAGATCGCGTACACCGGCCCCCCATGAGACCAACCTTGAAAGGAGTTTGTACCTTTCTTTTGTATAGACAACTTATATATACACCATACATATAGTATAGAACATATATAGGACTAGCAGGTTGTTAGACAAGGACCCACTGCCACCCTGGTGTCTTTCAATTGGGCCGTTTTGTTCTACAAAGCAATTACAACCTTATTGTTAAAGTATACGGATTAAATTGAATTTGTCAAAACATCTGCAGTGCACCATCCATTTATATTACGTCTATGCTTGGAAAAGGGAACTCTATGACCCAAAAAAGTTTATGAGAATCCTGAAACTCTATGGCCCAATGAACGAAAGGGGCACTAGTGCATCCATTAGCACAGCCGGTGCTTCTAATTTGCATTCAAGATCGACACAATGCGACGGCGGCGACGGCAACCAAACCGTGGTACGTTATTCCTGGATACCGGATTTGAGAAGTAAGTATTTATTAGAAGTAAGTATAAAACTAATCAGTAATCAATAAGAATATTGGTACTGTGCGAATGGGGGGCTATCGCATGTAAATTTTCCGCTAGAGGCGCTTGTGAACTACAAGGTATATCTAGTGTGTGTATAATTTTTGTGTTTAAATTATATAATTTGTGTCTATAAACTTGTGAGTGTCAGTACTAATCATTTTAAATTAATCCTGTATAAGTATCAAAAGTATCAAGGTTAGCGGTGTTTAAATATAGTTATTTTGTGGGAATATAAGGATGATAACCTCGCTGCCTTTTTTTTTCTTAATCTCTTCCTAATTATTAGGCTTAAGGTTCGACTAATTGGCAGCTTAGAACGATATTTTTAGTTAATTCCATAGATTGAAATAAACAAATATTTGTTTTATTTATCTATGGAAAATCGATATTTTTTTTATATCGTATAGGCTCTTCAAAATTATCTCATCTGTTGGTAGGTAAGTGATGATGGGGCAGAGGATTGTAGTATGCTAAGTCTAGAATGGGAACTGGCACTCGAGGAAAGCCGCCGGAACCACAGAATAAATAATATTACACGGAACATATTCGATGTCTGTGGTCTGGCGACAGTTTTTCAGACTTCTTCCTGTAGCCGTTATAAGAGACTTTGAAACCATCCAACCGGTTTTATGAAGAATAACACACTAATAACCATCATTAGAAATAATAATAAATAAATAAAATTATTAAAAATATAAAATATAAATAAAAATATAAATAAAAATATAAAAAATTAAAAAAGAAAAATAATAAGAAGATGGTTATTAGATCACTAAAACTATGCATTTGGTCACATTCGGTTACATTTCTTTTTTACAATATTTTTTATGTATGCGTATGCGTTTCTTTAAGTTGTGTTTCACTATTTCACTTTTTTATATAAAAATTGTCTGAAGTACTGAAACACACAGTTACCTACATGTATGGTTGGTTTCAATCCAATTTAATAATTATTTTAATAGTCTGACGTAAACGATTTGATGACAGCTGAATGGTTCATTACTTTTTTTAAAAATTCAATTCAAAGCGTTAAAATTATGCTTTTCCTATGTTGACGTGATAATTGGTTATGATTTATTTTATGATTTATGATTTTGACGTGTATATGTGCGTATATTAATACTGCCTACATACTGAATAAATGCTTTGATTCTTGATTCTTTACATTTTCTATATAGAAATTTTATATAGTTTAACGTATCACACGCCGGGTAACAGCTAGTTAAAAATAAACCCAATACACACACATTGCAATAACGCAAAACGCGTAGGCTTTTAAAATTTAACAAGAACTTTCACAAAACAAAGAACGCTCATAAATTTCAACCAAAAGCTAAGGCAGCACAAAGCTCCAGATTAGCTTAAAATTCCCAAAACTCAACAAATGTCACGATCTATTCAATAACTTTCACCTTCCTGGAAATATGAGAAGAAAATATCATATTTGATAACGAATAACACTGAAACCGTATTGGAATTCAGAACGCAAGGGGGAGCTAGTAAAATTTGGCGCCGGATAGAAATACTGTATATTTTCATGAAGTGACAAAAATGATAGAAATAAAAATAACACGCGCGCTCTGTATTGCGAGGAAACGAAGGTTGTGTAAAAGGTAGAATGGTTATGAGGCTCACTTACTTTAACTCAATTCATGTTCGCTTGCACTATGATCATAAGGGCTTTTTTTCTAGGTCTTTGGACCTTGACCTCGTGATCTTGATAATATAAAGGTTAAACGTAATTAAATGTAACGTCAATATAAAGGTAAAGGTTATAAGGTTAAAGGTTTACTTAATTTTTACTTAAATTAATTCGTTAAAAGCTTTTAAAAAGTACTTAATTTTATAAATTTACTTTTATTCCGGCGCAAACGAGTTTGCCTGTTTTGACGTATAAAAATCTTGTCCATCGAATATAAACTTTCAACCAATTATTTTTTTGACTTTTTTATGAGTATTTGTTTTGAAATACGCACTAATATTCAATACTCACTTCATTTTCTGCGACAATGAAATCCGGCATCACAGAAATCGAAAGTGCTTGCACAGGGTTTCTTCGCATTATTCCTTGTCATTTAAATGAACAATAGGTCAATCGATGTCAGCTCAAAAAGTCTACCGTGGAGTACCGCAACTAGCGCGTACGCGAGCTTTACGTGCGCCTACTTACACAATATGACATGCGTGCACAAAATTTGTATACAAGCGTGCGCCAATACAAACTTATCTGTAAGTCTCAGCAATACATTATCAGCTATCCATATGACCAATCTATCTTCATTTATCTCTGGTACAATTTCATAGGTGTGTGTTTGCAGTACGTCAGTAAAATATTCATGTGGCCCGAAGACGCGACAAAATGTTGCCAGAAGATTCTACTAGAACCCAATTGTGGCAGAATTGTATGAGGTGCCCGTGTTATCACAGGTTATTGATACAGTGCGGATCTAATATTCAAATAGTGGGTCGCGTAGATAGTGAATTCAGAAAAAAAAGTGTATACCTATGTAATACTTGCTATTCCTCGCCTTTTTAGGTAGATACATAAACTCTTTACTTGCAGACCAAAATTGACACAATTTACAAATATATATTTTAAACTTACTATTTATTATAGGTAAAGCAAAGGGCGGTTTTATCACATAAAGCGATTTGTTCTAGACATTCACACAATCGAGGTTATGGTGATATTACACGCCCCTGTCTCTGAAATCGGCTTCTAGGCAAGCGTGTTACATCGTCGACCGCGTAGTCACTTAACATAAGGTAAGATAGTGGATGAACGCTAGCCTGTGATATATTAAAAAAAATGGTCACGACTATCCTAACGTATCCAGCATTAAAAAAAAAGAATATAAATCGAGGCACTTATCGAACTGGTTCTTAGCTACAAAGATTTTAGAAGGCAACAATAACAATTTAAAACTAACGTTTTATTAAAATAGAAATTCACCAATCACAAAAAACCCGACGCTACATAATCCGAGAGGTCCGTTTGACTGGTCAGATCAGGGACTGACAGGATTAAACTTTTAATTAAGGGATTTCCAGTGCCATAATCATTGCCCTGAGCCCAGCCCTGTGTAATGGCGTAAAAAGTCATTCGCAAAATTAGCTATAAGCCCGGCTCAGATTTCATTCAAAAATAAGTTAGGATTGAGTTATATTTTGGTTCTACAGACGCGGCGAATGCCGCTGGTATGCTGACAGATTTAGCGCGTATATCTCATCGGTTGGTAAGTGATGATGTGAAGATGGTGAACATACTAGGCCTATAATACTCTGACTCTAAAGGAATGTGTACTACCATCGTGGAATACATCGTCACTTACCAACAGAACAGTCAAACGCTTTCCTATAGGGCTGAAAATGAAACAATGGTGCGAATAACATTATATCGATGTTCCGCCTGACTTGTTATCAAACAGTAGTTTACCACCATCAAGTAGAAAATCTGCCGCCATTACCTTACGGTATTCCGGCAGCACGAAGCCTTTGACAGTCGGACCATTCTAGGCCTAGCGTGTTCACTATCTTCGACCACATCATCACTTACCACCAGTCGAGATAGCGGTAAATAGCCTATCAGATATCCAAAGACTTCTTATCGTGTGTATCCCAATGTCTTACAATTTTTTTATTTATTTTTAATGATATAAGGTAACAGGACAAGCACGACGCTCGCCTGATGGTAAGCGATGACGTCTACCTATTACAGATACAGCGGCATGCAAAATTCTAGACTGCTAGAATTTTGCATGTCACTGCAATGCGCCTGTTACCTTGAGACATAAAGATGTTGAGTCTCACATGCCCTGTAATTTCACTGGACACCTTGCCATTTCAACAGAAAAACATTCCTATTTCACGGCCGAAAATAATTGGCAAAGTGGTGGTACCGCCCCAGGCGGACTAGCAGAAGTCCTACCACTACAAAAATTTGCAACAATCGCACCATCGCTGCTTTATTTCGGTCCCTGGTGACAAAGCCCCAGGATTAAGTACTTTATTATGTAACCTAAACTAACAGGTGGGGATTTTAATTCCGTTTTCATTTGCTTAATGGGAGGGAAAGGTTTTGATTGGTATATTTTATAGCGGTATTTGTTGACTTATATCCTTTTAGTTTGCGAATGATGCGATAAAGTTCGGAAGTCGAGGTTGTTGTCACCTACGGGAAGGTTAATGTTACCCGTCCGTAGCCTTAGAACTTATTTATTTCAGAGAACATGTCGCAATTTTGCAATTTTGGGGTGTTTATCTCCATATCTCTGAAGATACTGAAGATCTGGAGATTTGAGGGCCTGGCGGCGTAATCGGGAGAACGGTCGGCTTTGATGCTAGAAGTACCGAGTTCAATCCCCGCCGTGCACCAATGGATTTTTTTATCGAAATTTTTTTGTGTGCTTTTCACTGTGGCCCTCTGGTGAAGGAAAAGATCGTTAAGAAACTAACAATCCCGCATGGTGGTAGGACACTATCTAGTGTCCGCCTGGCCAGCTACCAAACCCAAGTGCTTGCCATATTTGACCGCTTCATGACTTACCAACAGGTGAGATAGTGGTCAAATGCTAGCCTATAAGATATAAATAAAAATATACTCATCAGATCTCGATGATTTACACAATGGGACCACATTGGAAGTAGTCACCATCTACAACTACCTTCAAAAAAAAACCCAAATCGGTCCACAAACGATAAAGGTAAGAAACATTAAAAATGAAAAAAAGCTAATTGAGAACTCCTACTTCTTTAAATAAACTGCCCACCGCTTGCGAATGTCTTCACTCCCCCAGAAAGCTGTAGCCAAAACATTCAATGTGTTCCAGCAGCTATACTTGAGGGCCAGTTTCCATGCTAGGCCTAACGTACTAACAAATTCGATCACTTTATTACTTACCAACAGTTGAGATAGTGGTCAAACGCTAGCGTAAAAAGATATTTAATAATTTATGATCGACAAAACGAAAAAACCGACTTCACATGCCGCGATAGTGAAAGTATCCAGTAGCCATAATAATGACATCAAGGCATACAAATTTGTTTACATTGTTTTCATTTCCATATCCCTGGAGATTATTATTAGATCTCAATAAAATGACCAAACGGGAGGCATAATCTCTCGAACAAAAAAATAATTTCTCAAATCGGTTTAGATATGACGGAGTTCTGAGGCAACAAACATAAAAAAACTGTTGAATTGAGAACCTCGTCCTTTTTTGTGTAGTCGGTTAAAAAGTAAAATGCTTGCATAATGGTAAGCGATGACGCCTACATACAACTTCAGAGATGAAATTAAAATTATAACAGATATTATTATATTCTAAGATAAATAAATAACTTATCAGCTAAAATTTAAATCGAAAAATTGGTCACCGATACAAGCCCATTTAACCGCAATTTTGTTCACCGTAAAGCATTAAGTCAGTGTAATAACAGTATGAGAACTTCATATTTTAATTATTGTAAAAGAAAATGTGAGGTCTTCGCCGAAAGTGGCAGAAACTCACACGGAGTTAAAAAAAATTGTTTGCATCTACCGGTACAATTGTTTTAGGCAAAAAATAATATACTAACATAACTTTAATATACTTTTTTATAACTAAGATAGTTACATAAACTGGCCAAGTGCAAGTCGGACTCGCACTAGTAGGGTTCCGTACCACACTACAGTATTTTATAAGGTCGAGCAAAAAATACCACTATCATTTTTCGTCAGCAAAAAATAATAATAATAAAACATTTTATTTATTATAACGCCATCTAACGTCTAACAAAGGAGTTATGAATTAAAGGGGGTCCCCATACAAAAAACGTGTTTTTACTATAGCGCCATCTATGTACGATTGTTTACCAGTGTTTCTCAATCTTTTTCATGATGCGACGCGACCCCCTTAGTATAAAAAAAATGGATCTACTTGCACTGTTTATAATTTGTATTTTGTTATATTTCTAGCTTCCACCCGCGGTTTCATTTGTGTGGCCTACAGGAAACAAATTACATATTTTCTTTTAAACCAAAAATTATAAGCACTCTCAGTCAAAACACCTACTTTACTCACTCTTTAATTAATATTTTCTTTAAAAGTATGTTTTCAAACTTTGTTTTTAGGGTTCCGAACCCAAAGGGTACCAACGGAACCCTATTACTGAGACTCCGCTGTCCGTCTGTCTGTCTGTCTCTCTGTCTGTCTGTCTGTCTGTCCGTCTGTCACCAGGCTGTATCTCATGAACCGTGAAAGTTAGACGGTTGAAATTTTCTCAGATGATGTATTTCTGTTGCCGCTATAACAACAAATACTAAGAACAGAACAAAGTTAAAAATTAAAGGGTTGAAAACAAAAAAAACTTGTTTATTACGATACGATACGATATGAAATTAATGCACCTCGACGCAGCTAGATGGCAGCACAGGAAAAATTAGCACGCGCAAGCGTTTCATTTGTTAAATTTGTGGGCCTCGGTCGATTTGTTTACATAGTTAAGATGTATTTGCACACATGTAGTGTACAGTATTGAAAAATATATCCACAATATTAGTACTTAAGAGCTTCAATTAGTTAGAATTAGTAGAAAGTTAGTCGTACGAACACTCGATCTTCTAGGTAGATATTTAATTATATTACATATATTATTAATATATTTAATTAATTAACTTTTTTGTTAATACTTACTTATTAAATACTTAGTTGGTTTGGTGTTAGAAGTTCGTGGCGTTCGGACTTCGGAAATTTGGAACCCTCCGTGTGCGGGACAAAAGTCTGACTCGCACTTGGCTAGTTTTATTTACGTTTCGAATACCAACCGGAAATTGATGAGTGAAAAACGCCCTAAGTATATTGTTGTCAGAAATATTAAAAATGTCCATACTGTAAATGATTATTGTTAGTAATCGGATTACTCCGGGCCGTCGAAATTTGCGGTAAGTTTAATGGATTTACACGTAACAAACAAAACGTTTCGTATAATATTATAATGAATTTTAATTAATTTACAACGACCAATGACCCGTGTAAAATTTATGTTGTGTTGAAAATTTACAATCATTTTAATAACTTACAACTTTTTGACTACGTTTGGCCTTGTTAACCGACTTCAGAAAAAAGGAGTAGGTTCTCAATTCGACTGTTTTACTATTCATGTTTGTTACCTCAGAACTCCGTCAAATCTTGACCGATTTCAAAAATTCATTTTTCATTTGAGATTAGGCCCCATTCAAATGTTATCGACGTATGACAATTATCTCCGGAAATATGGAGATAAACATCACAAACACATTACATACCTTGACGACATATTATGCATTTGTATACCTTGACGACATGATACTACTGGCTATTTTGACTATCGCGGCATGTGAAGTCGGTTTTTTTTTTTATAAGATCATAAATTATTTATAACCAATCAAAAAACAACATTCTACATTGCAGAACAACTAAAGCCTGACGACGTAAAAGATGTCTCTTGTCAGCGGACCATGATAGTAAAGCGATTGACGATCCAAAATGTAATTGTATTAAAAATAATTAAGATAGTTTAAAAACTAAAACAACTGACTTAAATGCCGCGCGAATCAGTGTCAGTAGCAAGTTTGAGACGTTTATCATCATATCTCTGAAGATACTTACAGATCTCGTTAAAATTAAAATGGGATCACCTAAGGAGTATTCGAACCATCGATGTATATGTACTACGTAACAGATGTGGCGTCGCGAACTAGCTCTACTTTCAAATAAAAAGCAGTGCTGAATCCACATCTCGCTTAGTTTAGCGTAAGTACTCCTCAAGCCCGATCGCACGCCGCTCGGCACGTAAGTCAGTTTATAATGGGCGCCTCTGGTTTACATGTACCTCGATGATTCGAACTAAAAAAGATTTTTAATTGATTCACAATTGGCGAAAATGTCGATGAACATACACAAAAAATACATAGTGACGAATCTCCTCCTTTGTAAGTCGGTTAGTGACAGAAACACGTTACAACCGTTTCTGGTGTGCAAATAAGTGCTTAAGCTTACTAACGTAGTACTTAATAATAATAATAACTTAAAAAATATACCTAAATAAACTAATATATATATATATATATAGTTTTTGCGTGAAGAAGTAACAAACTTTTTTTGTTACTTCTTCACGCAAAAACTATATATATATATATATATATAGTTTTTGCGTGAAGAAGTAACAAACTTTTTTTGTTACTTCTTCACGCAAAAACTACTGAACCGATTGAGCTGAAATTTGGTATGCATAGATATTGGTATGTAACTATTTTTAAGTTGTACATACATATGTACTAATGTAAATATTAAAATAAATGTTACAAGAAAATGTAGTACAATTTGTCAATCTACTAGGAACATCGCCGCAACAATGTTTACAGCCTAATTAATAACTTTTATTCGTATTTTAGTGAGTGTACAATAAAGTAAAACATTGAAATATTTTGTAGTGTTCGTATCACTGTGTCCCGAGGGAGCTGCAATCCGGGACCTACAGACCAAGGCTATGTCTGGACATACCTAGAGTGGTATTGCGGCATTGTCATCAGGTCGATATCAGTCACGTTTTTTAAGCCGGGGGCCCGGTGGTGTATTGGGACAATGATCGCCCAGAGGAACAGAGTTCAATCCCCGCCGAGCACCAATGGATTTTTGTATCAAAACGTTTATGTGCGCTTTTCACAGTGGCCCTCCGGTGAAGGAAAAAACATCGTTAAGAAACCCCCAACCCCTGCATCGTGGTAGGACACTATCTAGTGTCCGCCTGGCCAGCTACCACCCTCAAGTTAGAAAATCTATCGCCAAACATCTAATTAATCCGGCAGCTATCCTTGAGGGCCAGTTCCCATTCTAGGCCTAGCGTGCTTACCATGTTCGACCGCATCATCACTTACCGACAGGTGAGATAGTGGTCGAACGCTAGTCTATATGATATTTAAAAAAACCTACTTCAAAAAGGAGGTTCTAAATTCGTCGGACTATTTTATTTATAATTTATGTTCCCTGATTATTCAAAGACGCCTTGGACCGATTTAGAATATTTATTTTGTTTGAAAGGGTATAATAACAGGCCAAGTGCGTGTCGGGCCACGGGCAGTGTAGGGTTCCGTAGTAGCCTGTGATTCAATGCAAGTCTTTACCAGTTATAAACAAGCAACTAGGTACTCCGTCTTTGTCACTTTAAAGGATTTATTCTAAGGATTTTGTATTTGGTACAAAATTACCCAACATGTTCAACGACTATTACTGCTAAACTAATAAAGTTATCTTAACCGCTACAGTTTTCCTTTGAAGTTCATAAAATTCTCTAATTATCACGAATTTTACCAGATTTTTCAAGCCAGCAGTTTAGCTTTTAGAGGCGGGGGGACGCCCTACTGGAACAAAAATTTGCACTTTAAAGTTTAATATTCCGTAAATGAAGCATTCAATTGAAAAATGGTATTAGCAACCCCTAAGTCATTTTAAAAGACCTATTCAACGATACCCCACACGATGGGGTAGACGATGAAAAAAAAATCATCCCCACTTCTCATATAAAAGCTACCCAAAAAAAAAAATGTTTTTCAAAATTTTATTTCAGCACTTTGTCGGCGTCATTTATTTACAAAATTACAGCTTTCTAGTATTAACGGTCTCTTAGCAAAACCTCGGACAGGCAGACAGACGGACATGACGAAACTATAAAGGTTCCTTGTCAGGACTACGGAACCCTAAAAAGGACACAATGGGGTATAAGGGACAAACGGCCATAGACCGTTTGTCCACAGCAACGGCACCGGGACGTCAACGAGAACGAGATGACGGCGTCGAAGTAGCGGTACATATGTATAGTATAGCAGCTTGTCCACAGCATGACCGGCACCGGGCGACGTCATCCCGGCCGCCGATATTTCGAGTTGATCGGCGCAACCGCTAGAAATCGGCCCGAGATTCTGACGGGCCGATGTATCCAAAACACGTTTGATCTTGTCCACACACTGTCGGCGCCCGGCGCTGTTCGATCGGTTATTATTTTTTTACTCAGACTACTGTATCTTATATATAATAAACTGGCCAAGTGCAAGTCGGACTTGCGCTCGTAGGGTTCCGATTCCGTACCACACTACAATATTTTATAAAATCGAGCAATAAATGCTGGAAGAAATCACGTTTCTTGTAATAAATTGATAAATCGATCTAGCTAGGTTTTCATTTTCAGAAAATGTTGTTCTATCCCTCTTTTCAGGTAATAATTAAAATATCAACGAAAATTTCTCAATTGTTACATTGTTACGATAACTCAGATCAGAAGGACCCCGGTTCGAGTCCAAACGAGATGATTAATTTATCCAAGTTTGTTCTTTTGTAAGAAGACTATTATTGGGAGCCAAAAATTACATTAAACACGATTTACCTAAAAAAAAATGCGAGCAAAGCTCGGTCATCCAGATATTATTATATTATATTACCGTGGACATTCCAAACAATAATTATAACAGGAGCCGCGTGTTTATTCAGTACAATGCCATCTTACGAACACTAACGCCAACTAAGTGAAAGTTAACACATAGGTAATTAATATAATTAATACAGTCAAACATTCATAGATGGCGTTATAGTAAAATGCCGAAAAACACGTTTCATGTATGGAGACCCCTTAATTTTTAAATTTATTCTGTTTTTAGTATTTGTTGTTATAGCGGCAACAGAAATACATCATCTGTGAAAATTTCAATTGTCTAACTATCACGGTTCATGAGATACAGCCTGGTGATAGACAGACAGACAGACGGACAGCGGAGTCTCAGTAATAGGGTTCCGTTGGTACCCTTTGGGTTCGGAACCCTAAAAATGAATCCCAATTGCCCTTGGTCACGGCATTACGCGTGAACGGCTGGACCGATTTCGCTAATTCTTTTTTTGTTGTGTTTCTTATCGTCAGGAGATGGTTCTTATGAAAAAAATATATAAATAAAAGTTGTTTTTAACGCAGGCGAAGCCGCGGGGCACAACTAGTAATTTATAAAAACTGACGGAGTTAATCAAGAAGAATCAAGAATCAAAGCATTTGTTTAGTATGTAGGCAGTATTAATATACGCACATGTACACGTCAAAATCATAATCAATTATCAAGTAAACATAGCAAAATCAGAATTGTACGCTTTGAATTAAAAAAAAAAACAAAGTAATGAACCCTAGGATGATGGATAATGAACCATTCAGCTGTCATCAAATCGTTGACGTCAGACTTTTAAAAAAATATTAAAGTTGGATTGCCAACCACACCAGTGAACATCGCGATCTCACCGCGTGACCTCACTCCCGAGGAAGAGCGACTGACTCGCTCGAAACCTAGGTCGAGAAAATTCGACTAAAGGTACGTGAATTACAGCCGGTATATAACAATAACACGTGTAGGTAACTGTGTTTCAATACTTCAGACAATTTTTTAATTTAAAAAAAAAAAGGGAAATAGTGAAACACAACTTAAAGAAACGTATACCGATCACAGTACATATCATAATGGACTTGTACACACGAGTGCCAGCAAGGTCAGTAATATTAAATGCTCGAGTATAAGGGGAACTGCCACACTGAATCAGGGTCCCTAACTCCTTAATCAGGCAAGTGTGATAAGAGTAAGGCAGTATTTAGTATTGCAGTGTAATAACACGATTCGTAAAAATAATCGTGCAGTGTAATCGGACGATTCCGTAGTATTAATTTGCAGCGTTCTTTTCGCAGTAATTGTGCCGTATTGCGTCTTTAAGGATTGTCTTTTGGTCTGTCTGCCTTTTTAAGAGTAGTCTGAGGTTGTTTGTTTTATGTCTATGGAAATGCATCTGCCACGCATGACAGCTAGAAGAAACAGAACCACCGGGATCGGTGGCGGTGGACAAACGATCGCCAGCACGTTATTTTAAAATCGGCCCGGAAAATACTTGTTCTCGTTGAAAGTCCGGTGCCGTCGTCTGTGGACAAACGCTGTAAGCGAGTAAGTAGTCTCGGTGTGTGTGAATAATCAAATCTTACGTGAAATTACCCTGTGTTTTATTGAGCTGAAATGTTGCATACTTACCATAGATATATTACTAGCGTGAGGACCTACTCGTTGGTATACCAACGTATTGGCCGCTAAAACCGCTACTGTAGAGCCAAGAGATGGGTCTTCGTAAAATAGTAGCAATCGACGATTTCTTATAAAATTATTTCCCGTCTAGTATAAGTGGACCCTTCGATCCTAGTGATCTGAAGCCCCATTCATTATCAGTTAAAGGTCAATGATTCAAGAATCAAAGAATCAAAGCATTTATTCAGTATGTAGGCAGTATAAGTATACGCACATATACACGTCAAAATCATAAATCATAAAATAAATCATAACCAATTATCAAGTAAACTAGCAAAAAAAAACTAGCTAAAATGCAACTAGTCTCCAGGGTTAAGTCCTTCCCACCCCTCGAACCAAAATCCTGGATCCGCTAATATCCTTTGCAAACATCTTTATGTCCATCTCCTCTACCTTTAAATCTACCAATTAATTTAGCTTTAATTTTCACCAATAAGCACGGTAACACAATCATCAATTTATTTCAATCAAGTGAAATTGACGGTGGGAGTCAACTGTTGCTCAAAAATGGTCGAAGTTCTAGTCCAAAATTGTCCTTGCACAGATATGTCCATCTCTGTACCTCGACATTTCCCGGGGCACATCAACTAGAGCAAAACATTTTAACGAGCAAAACAGAACGCATGGTGACCACACGCAGGTTGCTTGCGAGACTGTACGCTATTGCCAGAAATATTCGGTTGGTCACTCTAAGACAACTGAGTTTTATACGGCATGTGAGACAACAGTATCAAGATGTCATAGGGTAACGGACGCAGGGAAGCGCAAAATTAGCTCAATCTGCATAGCAATTCCATTAATTTTTTTTCAATATCTTATAGACTACCGTTTGATCACTATCTAGCCTGGTGGTATGCGATGATGTACTTAGTCGAAGTTGGTAAAGAACACGCTATGCCTAAAATACTCAAAATCTCAAGGGATTTGTGCTGACGGAATACCGTAAGCTTATGGCAGGGGGTTTCTTTTTTCTAGAAGGTGGTAAGCTACTTTTTGGTGGCAAGTAAGACGGAAAATCGATATAATATGCTCTTAAAATTAGCTAGCTTATTTAAAAAAATAAAAACAAATTCGGATACAAAAACTGCCTCGATCTCCATCGACTCAAAACCGTGCAAATTCACAATGCTACTACAATCGCAAAAAAATAATCAGTGATCCTTCTCAAAACGGTTTCCGCAACCAAATAGCCTAGCCAGAAGAGCCTCAATACTCTCTAGTATTGAGGCTCTTCTAAATCCATAAGCTATTTGGTAAATAATAAATTCGTAAAATAAGTTTTGAATCTCTATTCTAAACTTATTTTTAGAATTTATTCTGTGTTTTGTCTATTATATGGAAACAATAATTGTAGTGTGCAATCTTTCACAAAAGATTGTCCCATTTCTCCCAAGCGTATGGTCAGCATAACAATGACCTCTCATTTTGATGTAGGATTAACAACCGCGTGCTATGCCCACTTGGGTAAGAAGTGTTTTTGTTTGATTTTCTGACCGTACCGATTTCTTTCTAACTGATGAAAACGTTATAAAACTTGTAGCTTGTTTATTTTATTTGTTGGCAGTAAAAAGGAGTTATTATATGAGGTTTATATTATATAGAAACAGTGAATGTAACCCAGGGAATGTTGGCCTAGTGATCGAAATAAAAGTTTAGTGTTGCATACTGCAGTTTTTTTAAGATCAGAATAAGGACCTAACTAGAATCTAAATACATAAGTGATGTTGTTACACACTATCCAAAATTTCGTACCGACGGAATTCAAACCTACGCCTCCTGGGAAACATGCCCAGGCGTTATACTGTGAGTATTACGGTGATAAAATCGCGCCATATTTCAAAATTGTTTGGTTATGACCAATGTATCTTATGGGATCCCAGGCGCTAAAACCAACTACGTTAGTCCGATGAAATTTTGGTTCGTGTGTAAAACAATGTACAAAAATATAAAGTGTGTAACACAAAGAAACAGTTATTAAAAGTATATACTATACAGATGCAATAAAATACAATAATGCCATCAAAGTGCTTGAGAATAATAACCAAAAAACTTAATCCGAATTAAATAGAATACATAACTGAAAACCTGTAGTAGAGCTGTACTTAACGAGTTTTTTTACCATACAGTAGATTCGACACACACAAGTCATAATTAAAATATTCAAATTGATACAAAAAACTAACTATATAATGCCATAATTGGTGCTAACACCAATAACATGCAATTTTCACTACATCTGCATTATACCAGGTTCTCATCCTCCATTTTTATTAAGTCGGTGAAAAAGAAAAGTAACAAGTACTTAACATTGGAAAAACATTAAAAACGAATCCCCAACGCAACAGTTAAAAATCGTTGAAACTCCTTGTAATTACTGAAAAGCAATCAAAGAAAATTACAATATTTTATGCGTTTTGCTAAAACAGGAAATGCTTTACAGTTTTCAGGATAAAAACCTCCATTACTTCTGTGAACCGAGAGCTTTAGTCATAATTAGGAGAGTCATTATTATATATTATTATTATATATATATATATTAATTCAAGTCATACAGAGAGTGTTCATTAAAAAAATGTATTTATCCTTCAAAGTATTTCAAAGGAAAGTTCAAGATTTAATTCAAAATCAAAATTTCGTAAAAATCTGAATATAAAGGGACTGGCATCACAAATACTATCATTTTCAGTTGCTTTTTTCTTTTTTCTATCTTATAGGCTAGCGTTTGACCACTATCTCACATGTTGGTAAGTGATGATGCGGTCGAAGATGGGAAGCACGATAGGCCTAGAATGGGAACTGGCTCTCAAGGAAAGCGGCCCGAACACATTAGATGTTTGACGACAGATTTTCTAACTTCAGGGTGGTAGCTGGCCAGGCGGACACTAGATAGTGTCCTACCACCATGCGGGGGTTTGGTTTCTTAACGATGTTTTTCCTTCACCGGAGGGCCACTGTGAAATGCGTACATACATTTTTCTATAGAAAAATAATAATTTATTAAATTAACACAGCAAGGATTCGAACTACCTCCGGCATCAAAGCTAACCATTCTTCTTCCACTGCGCCACTGAGCCCTAAATATTATTATACAATAAAAATATGGATATATTGCGCTTGAGCCTCCTTCAAGAATACCGGTCTTCTCATAAAATTATGTTTATAATATATCCTTTGTAACGTTATTTGGTATATGTAATCGTAGAACGAAATTTGTTCAACACTTCTCGGCCCAATGGTGTTTTCTGTTAATTAGCCAGTAAAAGTTAGAGTTTAGTCTTATTTGAATCCTATAGGATTCATCCTTTAGTGGTAGGTTAGGTACCGTTTATCAAGGCTCTATCCAACCACGCATTTTTAACGCATATACCTACTTTTCCTATAAAAAGTTAATGCTAAAAACTTTATCGCATCTCCCAGTTCATCAAAAGCTGAACCTAGGTAATTTACCAATGTATGCTACGTAATAAACTTTTATTCCTGTTTTAAGACCTAGACCTGAGCTCCTAAAGTATCTAACTCACCACCGAACGTAAAAAATCTATTAACTTAGATATATGGGCTTTGTACACGGGCTGTTCTTTACTTCCTTCGACGCAGGATTCCGCAAAGTTATCGCAATATTTTAATGATGTCTGAAAAATAGACCACAGATTGTCGGTTTAAATCTAGATGTTAGATTTTCTACCACTGATTTTTTTACTATTCACACGTTTTTAATTTTACTGGCTGTATGCTCAAAATCTAATTTATCTAGGCGTCAAAAGCATCGTCAATATACATCGATAAAAAAAAGAAGATGCGGTACTCACTCTAATGCCATGTAAACATAATGGAATTAGAAACAACTACATGAAAATACGATTTTCTAATGTCGAGCTTGATGTGCATGAAGCACAGAGGAAGGCATTGTTTCTTATTTTTTAAATGGATCTGCGATAATTGCACATGTAATTCTGTACGTGCTACACAAACGCCAGTTCGATTGTGACTAAGGTGAAATTAGGTTCGTGAACCTAATTCATACGGTACACGTCGAGGAGCGGGGTACCTTATCTCCCTTTTTATATAAATCGATGTTAATATGTGTTGCATAAACACACCTAGCATTCACTACGTTATAAGTGAATGCTAGGTCATAGTGCGCTACGCCGCACTATGATAGTACGGCGTAGTGCAATCTATTTAATATATCAATCAAAATCCAGGCTTAAGTTTAACAAAAATTATGCATGTAAGTCACTCCTACAAAAATCTACCAAGCAATTAGACTAGAGTGCAAATTATTCATTAAATGTGTAGCTTAAGCATATCTTGCTCTGTAACTTTTTTTTTTTCAATGAACACCAAGATATTTTAAAGCGTAAATAGGTACCTACTAGTAAACAGTGCAGAAATTTTTCCAAGCTTTAGGTCTTGTATCATTTATCATTTGCCTAGAAGTTAAATATGGTGGTCAGTAACTAACCTACAAAAACACGCAGACTTCTATAAAAGAAATTCCAGCGTTCGCTTTGGTTCGCTTGACGCGATTGCCAAATGTAGAACAATCGCCCGTAGAATCGCCCTCTAAAATGTTAAGCCCTGCAAACCACAGGCTGTCTATCAGATGATAGTTTAGTACCTAGGTTTCTAATAGTATTCGTTCTTTCATAGACAGAAGGCTGTCAAACCTAGGATAAGTAGTACCACGGATAGTAAGTGCTACTAAGTAAACTGATAAATCGTCTGTAATCCCGGTGTCAGTATAAACCAGATAAGTTCCAATAAGCTGCGACACAATCACCCGATCCCCCTAGTCCAACAAAGTTGGCGCATTTAACTTAGTAACGCCGTTCCCGAATATGTCCGACTATAATCATAAAGTCGCATTTTCCCCGGGGAATGCGACATAACATTGCCGGTGGCCACAATTTCGGTTTTTGCGGACACGTGTCGTGGTATCAACACCAATGTATTATATCATATAATACCTAAATGCCAAATTCTATTTGTATATTTGTTTTTTGTTTGAGACCTTTTCATGTTCAAACTGGTTTGACCGATTTGGGCAAAATTTTGCACAAATACAAAATTTTGTATATTTGTATCTAGGTATATAATTTATGTATGGAACATCTGTAGATCATAACTTCATAAGTAGGTAATGTACTTGATATATCCATCATGCCACCGTCCATGCTTATCATAGATTTTTACATCCATCCATAGGTTGTCTAGAAGATATCGCTCTTAACAATAATACCGCCCATGTACATTTTGTTTCTCTATACATTTCTTCTTTCTAAATTGGTGTCAATAAAGAGTTACTGTATTGTATTGTTACTTAACAGCAGGATAGTGGACAATCCCTTGCGTTATTGAGCATAAAAAAATGTCCTGCATCTCCAAAAACCCATGGTCACTTTACACACATAGAGAAAACTGTTATGCATGCATACACCAATATTAGTAACTACTAGATAACGTTACCGTGTCGTTATAGAGATGATTATACGCACTCCTCGCCAATATTAAATTGATAATTAAGTTAATGTTCATTACGGGATATAGTCGTGTTTGCTATTTGGACATGGGATTTTCACCTGCTTACCTCCAAACTCGTAATAGCACGCTCAATTGCTCCTCTCTATAAAAATTATGAGGGTACTACAAATTTTGCAGAAAACTAATAGTTGGCAGTATTTTCATTATTCTTTGTTTCCTAAACATATATATTTTTATGATAAAGGTAACAGGACAAGCTCGACGCTTGCCTGATGGTAAGCGATGACGTTACCTATTACAGATACAGTGGCATGCAAAATTCTGGCAGTCCAGAATTTTGCATGTCACTGCACTGTGCCTTTTACCTAGAGACATAAAGATGTTGAGTCTCACATACCCTGTAATTTTACTGGACACCGTGCCATTTCAACCGAAAAACATACTTATTTCATTGCTGAAAATTATGTAATTGGTAAAGTGGTGGTACCGCCCATGGCGGGCTAGCAGAAGTTCTACCACTCCTACCACTACAAAAATAAATTATAATATAATATTTGATGTTTTATTTCTTACTTGCCTATAGTTTGACCGTAACCGCTGCTACTGCGCCCGCAGGAGTCAGGGAACGGGAAGCATGAACGTTGACGGTGGACTGACAGAGCGCGGAACGGCCTGCGTCGAGTATGACCGTCCCCACGTGGGAGCAGTCTCTGGGGGTGGACGGGAATAAACCTTGATCCCTCATCTCGCCGCGCATACTTAAGGCGCAGTACAGCGGCTTCGGTCAAACTTTACCCAGTTCAAATATCATAATTATTGAAAATTAATGTAATGAAATTCTAGGTCCATCAGGCTAGCCAGTCCACCTGACTAGCTACCGGAGCGGGTTGCTAATTCCTAAAGAACATGTGTAAGTTTGTATTGTATTACCTGACCAGCTACTACCCCCAAGTCAGAAAATCTGTCACCATACATCTAATGTGTTCCGGCAGCTATCCTTGTGGGCCAGTACCATTCTAGGCCTAGTGTGTTATAATCTTTGACCGCATCAGAAATAGTGGTTAAAACACTAGCCTATGATATAAAAATAGCCCAATCGATAAGATTGCGATATATCGCGAAATCGACGTCTGCCATATATGGATTATATATATATATATATATATGCGCAATTGTCTCATTTTTTCTTCCAACTAGCTAGCACCGAATCAAATCGGAACTCGGACAACTGATTGGCGACAAGTCTATTCGGTGGGTGGTTCGGATCACGGCCACGGCGTAGCCACCAGAAGTGGTCACCTATTAAGAGCCACCAAGGGATCTCACGTGTAAGATCATGTCATAATAACTTACCAGCAGGTGAGGTAGTGGTCAAATGCTAGCCTATATGATATAAAAAACGTTTTAAGCCTACGGGAGACAAGCGGGTTACAATGACCTACCCTCAAATAAAATGAGATAAAATATATAAAATAATACTTTGCGCAGCATATTTAAAAAACACCAAGGATAAGTAATAAAACAAAAAAAATATTTCAATGTCATCACTTTATTTCAATGTTGAATTGAATATTTTTATTTCTATATAAACAATTTAAAAATTATAGTTCTTACACTATTACATGTCCCATTGCAAACCAACACAGATACCGCGGTAGACATCAGTCGTTAATTTTCGTAATTTTACGAAATTTTAGTACAAAAAGATATTACATAGTTACATAGTCAAACAACGATCACGTATTTACCTAAACTAAAGTTTCTTACATTGAATTAAATAGCTAGAAAATTCTTATAATAACAAGCTATATTTGTTGGTGAAAATCAAATAGCTTACAACATTTTGGTTTAATAAATAAAATGCTGGACAATAAATATAGCACGCCAGATCTTGTCAATTACATTCAAGAAAACACTAGATGGCGCATAGTTTGAATTGAACTATAGAAAAAACAAGAACAAAAACATTGCGTCATATTACTTTTTTCTTTTTTTTATGCTCAATAGGCAAGCGATTGACCACTATCTCACCTGATGTTAAGTGACGATGTGGTCCAAACTGTAGCACGACACAAAAACTTTAGTGTACACGTAAATTTAATATTAACCTACGCCAAAAAGTGTATATATAAAACTAATCTATTAGGCCAACTCAAATGTTATTTTAGGCTATCAATAATTATAGAGACAAATCTGTACCCGTTCAGAAATGTCAAAATTATCGCGCATTTTACAATGCGATACAAAAGAAACGTCAACCCGACGTGCCATATATTTGGTCAAACAATCGAAAAACCTTTGAAATACACTTAGGTACTAATAATTAGGCTTTACACTTGGACGAAAGTAAAAACATATCTATTAAAACTGAACTGCTTTAAAACTATCTTAACATTTAAATTTTATGGCAGTGTCTTTTTCTGGAGGTGACCATTTTTTTGGCCGGAAATGTAGTTACAAATTTTAAGGACCATAATTATAGAACATATTTTTTAGTTTAATGTTACGTATAAGTAATATTATTAAGTCAAATAAATTATGTCAACTTGGTCAAAAACATTGACAAAAATATATTAAATTATTACAGTAAATATCAAAAATTAAGGGTTTTTAAAATCATCGGGAAAATTGGTTTTAACTTTATGCATTCATAAGTAAAATCAAATATATGCTAAAGTTATGTCGTAATACTGTATTTATAGCGCAAAAATATTAATTAATAATATTAACCTCTACATTGAGAAGAAATCATCTCTTTGCCACTCAATGCAATTTGATCGAAACGTCAAGGTAATCATTAATTATAGTTTAGCGTTTAAGTCTCGTATTGTAACATAACTACGTATTCAGTACCGCAAAAGTATAAAGACGCTCTATGAATAGGGTCCTTATTTCTCATAAAAAAATGTTCACCAACAGAAACCTAAGTACAATAATTGATCCAATATCTTAACATTATTAATATAGGTAATTTACACATACAATACGTTCACACATCAATGTTAACTTGTATGAATTGGAATGTATTTTACATTTTCTTTTCAGAACAGTAATTACTATTACACAAATTTTGTTGTTTTTTTTTTAATAATTATTATATCTGGTCCTAACACACATTTACCATACGGAGTTGTCATATAAAAAAAAATCAACAATTTGTATAGACCTCCAACCGTTTCATATAACATATACATAATGGACATTTCTACTAAAAAAAAAATTGCGATATAGTCAAATTATTTTTAACTATTAATGGTATGACAATGTATAAAAAAGTAAAAAAAATCAAATCATCAAAAGAATAGCTATCAAATGTCAAATCCGTTTATATATTATTTTTTATATGACAACCCCGTCGTAAGTCAAAGCGTCACAGCTACAAACTTGTTTAACATATAAAATAAAAATTTAATTCTACAAAATGCTCGTTTTGCACTTCGATATAAATAGTAAGTTTGATGTAGGACGAACTATATCTAGGCATATGACTATAACGTATAGTATCAAGAAATGTATTAATTATAAAGGTACGATTATATTGATTATTTATTTTTAAAGAAATTCAACGGTTACAATACATATATCTTAAAATTCGTTGATATGCATAACGTTAAGACACCTTGTATATTTTTCCTAATATTACTCATACAAAAGTTCAATTTCTTATTTAAATTCTTAACATATGTAATTCTGTACATATTTACATGCCAAAACGCTTAATTATCAACACTCTCTCAAGATAATTTCGGAACAAGTTTAACCGAATATTGGTCAAAGTTTATAAAAAAATTACGTCATATCAAACATAAAAAATAACCGTTGATCCTTTAAAACGCGGAGATAAAAAAAAAGTATAACAATTTAGAATAATACACAAATAAGTCCAGTAATACCAACTAAAAAAACAAAAAAGTTGCCAGAGCAACAAAAAATAATCTTGCCAGTAAACAAAATTGCTTTATTAGCTGCACAATTTCAAAAGTTGCCAAAGTCATAAGAATCATTTTAATTCACGAAAAAATAGCTTAATTAAGACAAAAATATAAAAAAGATCAGTATTAAACTAATAAGACTGTTATGAACAAATTAACTTGTAAATATTTTAATGGCACTTCAGTATCCGAGAATGTAAGCCATTCCCGAGGCCACAGTGTAGAAAACAGTACATCAACTATTAAAAAAACTTATGCCATTTTCATAGAACTGTCACACTGCGAAATAATTTGCAGAATTACGTATAAGCATTTTTTTTTGTTTGAATAGATCCAACTGTCTAGTCACTAACTAGGCAGTAAGATAACTTACTGTGACCTTAACTTACAATTAAAATTAAATTACACGTCAAACCTTATCATAAAAGAGCATTTACACATACTTTTACGTCATGCCCGAATGTTATGCCTTAACAACATTATTTATCAGTCATTTTCTTAAAACATTATTTAAACATTTTAGTTCATTTCTTGTTGTCACTACAATAAAATAGAAAAGACTGAGATGCAGTACATTATGATGGTTTATAAGACACAATTCAAAAATACTAATTTTTAGCTACTTGCATAAAATAAATAAGATATTATTAGGCCGAGCAAAGTAATGTAAAAGAGACACGCGACCTATTTTTGTATTAAAAATTGCTGTATATGTAAAATATTTATAAAAGAATTTTTAATATTTTCTTTCATAATGTTTTTATGTCATTTATTAATGAGCTGTCACAAAAGAGCTGACAAATATGTATGCCTAAAACAAAAATAGATAAATAGTCGCGTGTCTTTTTGAACTTGCCCCACTGTGGTTAATTTCATAACAACGCGAGTTTCTAAAGCATATCCTAGAAAAATTAACATTAATGATTGTTCCTAACTTTGCCCCTAAATTATAATTCAAAAATCACTATCACAGACCGTCAAACATGTTAAATATGGAGGACGCATTGAACTCAAAATAAGGTTTTTCTTGAATATAAAAAAAGAAATCATTAAAAAATATAAAAAAGAGCTATATTCATAAGTTTTTTAATAACTGTATAATCAATGCATCCTATAGGTGGGTAAAATTTGCGGGCATTTAGAAATAACTTTTGAATATAAATATTATTACGAAAGTTGGCATAGAGGATTATGTAATAAATGGGTATTTTATTAACATTAAAAAAACTAGCTGCAAAATATTAGACGCCATCTTGGTCCATCAGGATCAATAAAGCCCCATATCAAAAAAGGCTAAAAATATTTACTTTCAGAATAAAAAAAGGTAATTCGTAATAATATTCACACCCAAAACGCCTGAATACAGGCAAAATACGTATGCCTAGTAGGCAAAACACATCCACAAGTGGCAAAACGGTCCTTAGCCGTCCGTCCAATAATTGGGAGCAGCGATCAAGCAAATTATGACACAAATCATTAAGCGATAAGGCATCTTGGTCTAGCAAACCGAAGCACTGGGCTTTTGGCCCTAATGTTTATTCACATAAGGTCCATTTTGTGGCTACACGAGCCAAGCGCGGTGCTAGCACCAAGACTCTTCGTGCGGTGGCCTATCTTCTTCGGAATCGCCATACATGTCGGCCAGCTTTCGGAAACGAGGGCCGAATGTCGATAGGTAGTTGAATTTGAGATCGCCGTCGTCAGTACCTAGGGGAGGAAGACTTGAGTCAGTGAAATATACAATGAAAAACTTTTTATAAGACATTGGGTGATGGATGGTCCATCCGCATTGTATCTTCAAAATTAAAACTCAAGAAATAAAGTTAATAAGTAACAAGTTTCGAAAAAATAACTGGGAAGGCAAGCTTTGTGATTGGAGTCTCAATTTAAATTTTTTATTTCATCTTCCGATTTGATTGCAAAACAAAGTAAAAAAAAATGAAAAAGTTAAACCAATGGTTAAAACAACAAAACACGTTTTATAATGAAATAAATTCAGTGATAGATTACTTAAGTTACTCGTAGTTAGTTAAAATAAATTTAGTTATAGATTACTTACAGCTAGCTAAAGAAGACAGAGAGCCGCTAGTATTGCCGTCTCCCTCATACGCGTAATGTCGCACATCGTCGTACGGATTGATGTCCGGGTCTCGATCCAAAACAGACTTCTTGTCGTCCAAGAATCCGGATAAATCTGGTGCTCCGCCAAGTAAGGCTGTAAAGAACATTGTTGTTAAAAAAAAAATATACGGTCGAATTGAGAAACCTCCTCCTTTTTTTGAAGTCGGTTAAAAATATGAAAAGACACAATGTATGAAAATATAAGACACAATTTGTGAAAATTCTATAGATATGTTGCCTTAATGAAGAAAAAAGCAATCACAAAAATTAATTTAAGTTGCGCAATCTGGTAGGCGTTTAAAAGACTAAAAATTAACATCTACTTTCTAACCTTCTCGTAAGTGCAGATTGCATCTCCTTAACTATTACCATTAGTACCTCGAATCATTTTGACGTAATTATGTTAATACAAACTGATACTTATATACCTTCGTTAACGATAGAATTACCCATCCAAGAGATCTTAGTAAATTTAGTAGGTAAGATAAAATGTTTAAATTGTAGTTAATCACTTTCTCAGACTAATCTTCTGTCTAAATAAATACATTAATTACCATGGGCACAGATTATATAATAGTTACTTTGTAATTTTTTTTTAATGATATAAGGTAACAGGACAAGCTGGACGCTCGCCTGATGGTGAGCGATTAGGTCTACCTGTTACAGATATAGTGGCATGTAAAAATATAGTCTGCCAGAATTTTGCATGTCACTGCACTGCGCCTGTTACCTTGAGACATAAAGATGTTGAGTCTCACATGCCCTGTAATTTCACCGGACACCTTGCCATTTCAACCGAAAAACATTCCTATTTCACGGCTGAAAATTAATTGGCAAAGTGGTGGTACCACCCCAGGCGGACTAGCAGAAGTCCTACCACTACAAAAAGGAGCGGTCTAATAAATGTTTGCCCGACAAGTAGGTCTTAACCGGTGTCTTATTAATGATTGCCCGTTGGGGCATATTTATCTGTATTACTACACCTACCTACACCTACACACCTTTAAAAATCTTTTTACCTACAAATGGCACAAATACTACTTTGTCTTGACTTGCACAAACTACATAGCATGTCTCAAATGAACGAATTCTTACCTCCTCTTTGAATAAAGGCGTCAGTATCCGGCGGTCCATCATACATCTGTCTCAGGACATGTAGATCGTAACCGGCGTCACCTTCGCCACCGCCTTCGTCTTCGTAAGCGATGATATTCTCTCTAATATCGTCTAATTCCTTCTCAGCCCAAGCATCCGCCCGACGTCTATGGACGACTACGGCTAGCAGTAATACTGTAAAGAAATAGTTTATTAGTTTCTTTCGCTCCAATTACGGTCCCAATCGTATTAACGAACCAAACTATGAGGTCTGACAGTGAGTCGCAACGCATTGAGTCATTCAATACAAACCGTTTGTCAAAATCTTCTTGAATACGGGTGTCATATGTTTTTGATAAGTGCATTATTGGGTTGTATAGAAGAGATTGTTCTACGATATGAATTAAGTCCATTCATCTACAACTACGTAAGTGGATTTTCAACACATTTGCTCAATAAATGCATTTACGAAGGTTCTAAAGGCAAAAATTACGCACCATACAACGGAGCGTGCGGTAAAATAGGTACTCTCACCTAAGTAACTAGGTACTTTACCGCACGCTCCGTTGTATGGCGCCGTGCATATCCTTTAAGCTTATTTTTAATTTACGTAAAAATGAATTCCACCAGAGTTTTACATTGCCAGAATAAATAAGAACAAGCTGAATGTTAGAGTCTCCTTGGAAGCGCTTTTGCTTAATACTTTTAATACATATTTGATAAGGGTATTAACTTAATTTTGTTTATTTTTAATGTCGTCAATTATTTTTGATAGATTACCGTGTTTGTTAAGACAATTATTGTAATGGATAACCACAATTAGCTCGTATATCTACTAGTTAACTAAACTAAAATTAGTACTAATTGGTTATTAGCATTCAATAAACTAGAATAAAACTAAAGTGATCACAAATATGGGAAAAGCCATAGCTACGGTAGATAGATAGATAGATAATAACTCTTTCTTGAACACCTTAAAAAATGAAACTTAAGAATAAAAAATTAACAATAATAAGTGTAGCAACAGGCGGTCTTATCGATTAAAGCGATCTCTTCCAGACAACCGTAGTGTGGATAAATAATAATAACATATATGGCGGTATATCGGTGTTGAAAGTAAATAAATAGTAAGTGTGTGAGTGTTATGTTTGTTACTTCTTCACGCTAAAACTACTAAACCAATTGAGCTGAAATTTAAAATGTAGATAGATTGCCTAGACCCTGGTATAACATATAATGTGGTATATACATCACAACATCTCGATCGCCAGGCCTACGCCGTAGCTATTAGGCTATTGCCATTATAACGTGGGCAAAACCAGTTAAAGTGTCATAATATTACGGCAAAGAAGGCCAGACTAGCAGAAGTCCTGGTAACTTCAATATTTTTGTTAAATTTTGTTGTTTGAATTTGTGGTAACTTCAACATTTTTTGCGCGATAGCGTACAGAATTGGTCCCGGATTGATACTTACTGATTAAAATAGCGATGCAGACTAGTATGGCGACCAGGAAGTTGGTGTCAATGCCGAAAGTGACAGCTGTAAACATGCTCCTTTGACAGCTTGGGTCGGCGTTCTTGTGGACCGAAGGCTCGCCTAGGTTGTACATCTGTTGACAACAATAATGTAAGGATATTTATTTTTAAAATAAACATTTATAACTTATCCTTAAACATACACAAAAGAGGTACAAAACGTTCAGTTTCAGTTATGCAACTTTTTTTATAAGTTAAGTATAGGATAGCGTTTGATTTGACTACTATCTCACCTGGCGGTAAGCTATGATTTGGTCGAAGACGGTGAACACGCTAAGCCTGGAATACTCAATATTTACCTATACCCTGTATAATTTTACCTGCTACTAAAACTAAACCCTACTCTATAATTTTTTACGCTCTTATTGTCTTTATGTCTTTATCTCTTATGGTCTTTGTTCGATTAATTTATGATGAATGCCAAAATCGAAGCCTACTATCAATGGTTACCCATTAAGCAATACCCAGGGATCACGTGTAGGATTAAATTCTAGACTGCGGTGTTCTGGACCCTACCGTGGGTGTCAATAACCCTAAATTGTCTAGTTCGTCCCCTAAATGTTTCAAATATATATAACTAGCAGCGCCCCGCGGCTTTATCCGCGTTTAATCATAGTTATACAACTTCGTCTTGAATCACTCCTTAATAACATTCATTTATTTATTCTCAGAAAGTTGTACTGTTACTCACGTTCGCTGCTGAAAACACACACCGTGCGTTTTTTAGATTTTTGGTATCGGAAGTAAAATAAAAAAAAAAATAATACATGTTCATTTTAGATTAATTTTTTCACAAGGGATGCGTGTGGCCTTCTGCTGTTGGATTTTAGTTTTTATTTGATGCCACACCTACGAAAAAAAAAAAAAAATATAAAAATGAAAGAATATGCGAAAAAGTGCCGCAGTTAAAGTGTATTAGCGCAGTAAAAGTAAAGTATGTTCACACATATCTTAGAACTTTGAGAGTAAGGTAAATATACTTTGTAAGAGACTGGTGCTTGCAAAAAGTGCTTAGGTTTTGCAAAAACCTGTATTGCAGTGCACTCCCGAAGAATAAATACTATATTCAAAATTTAGAATAGTGAAAAAGTCCAGGCCACGACGTTATTATGAACACAATTAACTTTAATTAGCGATAAAACATGAAAATATTTACGCACATCATATTTCTAAGCCATATTATGATCAGCGCCTCATAAAAACTAAATTAATGCATCTACTCACAACTAAGACCAAAAGCATGTTACGAAAATGTGTCCCCAACGGACACCTAGCTATGAAGTTAATTACTATTACAGTGCTGACTCGGTTACTGAATATCAGCGACTAATGTTCTAACAAAAATATTAGATTTAAGTTTATTGTGTAAAGATTTTTTGTGAGATGTCTTTATTCATAAATATAATGACATTAATGACTATTTATTTGTGTGAATTATTTATGTGAAATTGATGGCCAAATTTTGTCTGGAAGAGATCGCTCTTTTAGCGATAATACCACCCATTGTGCATTACCACCTATTTTTGTTGGATGGGATCTAAAAGTTCCGCTAATCTATTAACATATAAAGAGGTCTGAAATGCCTTTTCGACTATATTTATGTGAATTCAGTCGTTATTATCTTTTCTAGCTTATAACAACAATACATTATTATAAAAGTTACAAAAAATATTTAACACAAAGCTTTCTGTAAAGACGTTATCGTGTGTAATGGTAACAATACACGCTAGCCCCAAATTCTATCTACTATATATTCTACATTTGCCATTACGGAGTTTCAGTCCCTACAAGTCCAACTTCTTCATCATAAGGTCAGCTCAATGATGCCATATTATTGCATTAACACCGAAGATACGCAAGTATAGTAAATTTGAGTCCAATCGAACGTCAGGAAATGGTCTAATTTAGCTTCCAAGATTTGACTCACACAAAAATAATAGCTCGGCAAGTTAAGGCCACTATATTTCAGCGCAGTAGGCATTTAGCGATACCTCCGTCCCCGTGACGGATATTCCAATTGCGTAGCGGGAAACTGTCAGCCAGCTAGCAAAAGTGACACAGGTCCTACCTCCAAGACGCCTTGCGGGACAACTGAAGTAAGGTGCGGCGCTAGACGCTTTTTGTGTTAAAAAATATGGACTATTTAAAAAAAAAACTATTCATTAAATTTTCTTTTAAACTTCTATTCCTATTGTTTAGCATATTTTTGTGGGTCAGAGTTTAATGTACTTTAAATAATACCCAAAAAACGATTTAAATTTCTATCTTTGTTTTCGTAATTTCTTATGATCGAGTGAAGTCGTAAATATCGTGTTTTGAATCATTAAATAATCAAGAATGTTTTTTGAATTACATCATATATTTTTTTCTGATCAAAACAAATAATATTTCATTGTTTGCTGTTGAATCAAAAACTTGTCGATTTGGAATATTTAAGCCTTAAATTAAATAATATATTACTGGATTGTCACTTAATAAAGTGACTTGTATACTGTTAGTAAATCTATGGTAATATCTAACCAAAAATTAGTTCAAATTAGTTTAATGGCCCTCGCTTGATTAAACTACTGAGTAGGGATCGACACTTTTTGTTTAGTTTCCTCGAATTTCATGGAAACTATGTGACATTTGATATGTAAATTATAATTAATATTTCGAGCATTGTCTCTGTCATTTTAAGTTTAACATAGTGTACTAATACACACACGTTGTATTATTAACAAATATATTCAGTAATAAAAGTGTTTTTTTTTTCAATATTTTATAGGCTAGCGTTTGACCACTATCTCACCCGTTGGTAATTGATATGCGGTCGAAGATGGTAAGCACACTAGACCTAGAATGGGAACTGGCACTCAAGGATAGCTGTCGGAACACATTAGACGTTTTGGCGACAGATTTTCTAACTTGGGGTGATAGCTGGCCAGGCGGACACTAGATAGTGTCCTACCACCATACGGGGGGGTTGTTGGTTTCTTAACGATGATTTTCATCCACCGGAAGGCCACTGTGAAAATCGCACATAATTTTCTCGATAGGAAAATCCATTGTGCAAGGCGGGGATTGAACTCGGTAGCTCTGGCATTAAAGCCGACTGTTCTCCCGATTACGCCCCCGGGCCCACAAATTTACTAATTATTTTTTATAATATAAGGTAACAGGACAAGCGGGACGCTCGCCTAATAATAAGCGATGGCGTCTATCTATAACAGATACAGCGGCACGCAAAATTTGTACTACGCCTGTTACCTCGAGACAAAGAGTTGAGGGTCAGTTTCACCGGTTCCTGATAGCGCTAATATGAAGAAATCTGACAGATTTTTGACAGCTTTTATATGGCATCATGTGTCAGATAACTATTTAACGCATTATCAGGAACCGGTGAAATTGGCCCTTAGTCTCACGCTATAGTCTGCCCTGTAATTTCACTAAAAGCTAACATGACAAACTGAAGAATGAGCTCTTCAGAATCTCTCGTATATATATGACAGAATGGATATTTATTACAAAGGGCATGACAGGTAAAAAAATCACTACAATTTTGTATATGTAATAATGGATAGCAAACCTCTTATTTATTAATTATTTATTTATTTTATTATGATGAGCGAGATTGATGATTGATTGATTTTTAATTATGAGGAAAAAGCAACGATATACTGCCATTCGCCATGACATGCTGACCGCTAATCAGAACACAAGTTTTTTGTAAAGACGTTATCCACACAACAGATTAAGTTACTTTCTGTGTAGGAATATTCTGTGGCGTTCATAATCATAACCATCCATTTACCATTGCGAAGTTCCAGTCCCTACAAGCCCGGCTCTATCATCATGTCACCTAGATGGTACCATATTATTGTAATGTCACGAAGATACCAAAATTTGAATCCAAGTGAACGTCAGGAAGTGGTTCTAATTTCGCTTCCAAGATTTGATACAAACATACATACTAAAACGGCAAGTTAAATAAAAGCTGTAACTATTGCTAGATAGATATTCGATTATTAAAATGACTTACAAAATCGTTATATGTAAAGTTACTGATGCATCCAACGAAGTTCTGATTGGTCGGGACATGTCTCCATCCAAAGGAACGCGCCAAGTTTTGCAGGTCTATGCTGGAACCACCCAGTTGCAGAGGTCCGTTTACTGCGAAGTTTTAATAATATTAGCATTATAACATCAAAAGTATCCAAATGACAACTACGATAACAGTTACCTATCACATTCGCATAAATGAAGGCGGTATTTGGGTAATTAGGGCGAACAAAACGAGCGTATATAATTAATTTTAGGAGTAAAGCCAAGAGGGTGCTTATACAGAAAAATATGCAGACAAAAATATTTAAGGATTCACATTATGTTACGTTTATGCAGTGATCATAAGATTATACGCAGTTATCTATATAAAGATTTTATAACTATAGAGTTGGAAATGCATCGATTATTTTTTTTCGCTCGCTTTGCATAGGTTAAATAAAAGATAAAAATGGCTCAAAATTTAATAATCTTTCAGGGCATATAGTCTGTATAGATCCAGCGGCCTAAACCGTTACGAAAAGGATTCACAACGGAACACTATAATATATTTAATAATTATATTAAAAAAATATTTTAAAAAATCTTACCATTTAGTATCTGTCTAGGCCCAGTAGGTGCCGTCAAGCTCATGCAAGTTGAAAGCTTGCATCTATCGACGAACATTTCTATGGAACTCTTCATCAGCACTATTTCAATCAAGTGAGGCTTTCCATCAGCTACTAGGACCACGCTGTTGTTGAGACGGGTGGTGCCAGATCCATAGTTCACTAGGAGGACAGGGAAACCTTCTACCAGTTCCAGAGACATGAAATCTGTGGACAAAAATAGGTCGTTAATAGCAAAAGTTAAAAATCTAGAAGTTGTAGCGAAAATTCCAACAATGCATTCTAACAGCTGTTCTTGATATCCCATTCTAGGACCAGCGTGTTTTTAGCATTGTATGCTTTAAAAAAATATATATGTTAAAGCCATGAAGTTACAAGAAAAAGCCCAACAAAAAAACAAACAACGAAGGTACCACTTAAGAATTTTAAGTCATTAAACTTAAATATTTTTAGTGACCGACTGTAATTTACGAATAATGTAGTATTAACCCTTTTTAGAAGACTTTTTTTTAGTTATATTTTAAGCTTGTAAGAAGAAGCCTCTATTGAGTAACTCGGAAAATACTTCGAGCAACATTTTCATATTTAAAAGACATGTGAAATATATGCAATAAATATGCAAAATTATACCGTCCAAGTATATTACACCTGTAATATATATATGCAAATATATGCTTTCTGACATAGTTCAATTTTCTTCTACATATTCTATTTTAGTTATCTATCTTTTTAAAATAAATCTGATACTTAATTAAAATAATTAGTTGTCGCAGTTTATTCAAAAATACAATTTTAAACAAAAATAACCATATTTTTAGATATAAAATTGCTTAAGTTAATAGAAACGAGTGAATATTCATGGGTCAATTTAAATTCAGGATTAAATGCTTTGAAGTCGCCCTTAGGAATAGTAATTAGAGATTTAGTTAGTACTTTAGTGTACTTCGTATGAATAATATAATTATAATCCAATTTTATGAGGGTTAATTTAAAAAGGATTTTAACTGTGTAATCCTGTGAAAGAATCTGCCCACATAATTTAATTTTCATTGGTGGGTTTTTAATGAATCTCGCATTTTTTCGCAGTTTAAAGTACAAATGATAAATGATTAATAAATATCTATTGAAATCTATCACGTTCTAGTATTCCACTACATGAATAGAATTAGTTCCAAATCTTAATTAATAAATAATTTAAGATCGTTAAAAAACTAAAAGAACCGGCTTCAAACGTCGCGCTTGTCAGAGTAGCCAGTAGACGAAGTAACTATTATATAATCTGTACCACTAGTTAGTAGAATGTCGTCAAGGTATATAAATGCATCGTAATACAAATGTTGATATATTAAAAACGGCTCAGCTGATTTCGTTTAAATTTAAATTGGACCACCTGGGAAGGATACCCTTTAAAACAAAAAAGAATTTTCCAAATCGATTCAGGCATCTTCGAGTAATCGGTGAACATACATCAAACAAATGAATTTGGAACATGCTCCATTTTTGACGTTGTATAAAAAGGAAACTCATTGAGGATATCTTCGGAGTTATGGGTAGCTAAAACCCACAATTGTGGAAAATAATAAGACTTTATTTTTTTTTAATCTTTGGCTTCTTATTGACTGCCGACGCAAACAGAGGAAGGATGCTAAAGCACTTAACGTTTGTATTTGTGCATATGTATGTGGCATTGTAGCTCTAAAAACATATAACCCGATTTACATTTTATTTTTATTTTGTAGTAAAGGTTATGTGATTGAGGGAGTTCTCTTAACTACGATTCATTATCTCGGAAGTAGGTACTTAAAATATTTGTATACTTAAGTGTTATAAATAACGCTTGCACACTTATTCCAAAATTGTGGGTTTTAGCTACTACATCTCTGAAGATAAACATTCCGTCAGGTAACATGGAACATCGCGTTCAGTGATGTTTAAGAACGTCACTTTTGTCTGATAAAAGGTAAAAGGACAAGCACGAGCCTGATGGTAAGCTATAACGTCTATCCTATCGATGCCTACAGCGGCATGCCAAATTCTAGATAACCAGAATTTTGTATGTCACTGCACTGTGCCTGATAGCCCGAGACATAAAGATGTTAAGTCTCGCATGACCTATAATTTCGCTAGACATATTGCCATTCATACCAAAAAAGATACCATTTTTTTTTTTTTTTTTTTGTAGAATTAAAAATTGAAAAATTTACCGACCTAGGCGGACTAGCAGAAGTCCTACCACAACTAATAGAACGCGATGTTCCATCCATAACACTATAATCTAGCATGTGGATTAATTACACTTTAATATACCCATATCCTATAGATTAATCTAAAAACAGACACCCCACTCACTTATTCAGAAGTAATAAACTGCCTACTAAATATTTTTATTTTAGGGCACGTACTCACTGATATAACGAAAGTTACGTGTTATTATATTCGAACCTATCACGCGATGTCGTTACATAAATCATGTCCGTACGTACGCCTGTCAGTCATTAGAAGATCATTAAAAAATCATTATAATAGTAGTGTGAACGGCTATGAAATATATTGTTCGGTAGGTGACTTAAATGGCGACAGGGAAGGAAACTATGGTTAAGACTCGATAGGCTTTTTACTCTACAAGAACTATATTAAGTAATCGTAGATTTTTTGGTAATTTTTTGTAGTTGGTAATTGATAAAATCAAGCGAAGCCAAAAGAAAGATGCCATTCTTTGATATTTGCATTTGACATAAAGTACACTTGTATTAATCGCTTTTTTAGTTAGAACCAGATGGACTTGCTTCGTTAACAAATATGTTAAAATTTAAAATCTATACATTAATTAATTTCGCATTTATAATATTAATACATCGTAGAAATAGGAAAAAACCCAATTTCCATTTTAAAAATTGGCTGTTACGTTTTGGCGTACTGTTCTTATTTAACGTAACCTAGAGGTTGTAGAGGCTGTACACACTGACACCTAAAAAAATATATATATAATTTAGTTATATATTTTAAAGCAATAAAGATACAGCCACCCACCATTACTCAATCATACAAGTAGTGGCTAAGTACATTAACAATTCATATTGAAATTAGACATGGACTTCAACATTTTACTCAAGCTCAATATGTAATTTATTACATAAATATAATTGGTAGACAAAGCAAGGGTACAATTCCCAATTTAACCTTATTTTTAATTGATACAATTCTGTTTATTTCAGGTACCTATATTTCTGATTTTAATGAGAGCATAGGAAATCAATCAAATTTATGCAACTCACGAAAGTAGAACAGGTTACAAAAAAACGCCAACAAAACAAATCACAATCACTGAAATATTTTTCTCAAGATTTAATCCTACTGTGCCCCAGCCCCAATTTTAGTCCTGCCGTTACCAACCCACGAAAATAGACCATTTCTTAAGCAAGCCCAGCAACCGGAAGTCATTATTCAAGCCGCAACGCCAATCTCTGTGACATGTTCATTGTTGCCAACATTGTTAGGTAAATCAGGTTGGCAACATTGGATTTGAGCTAAATAGGCTTGGGATTGCTAGGTTTGGTAAACGATTACTTGACATTGATAAAGTGATAGTATGTTAGTAAATAAGTTTGGTTCGATTTCAGCAAAGCGAATCTTATTGAACTGTACCCTTAGTACGAGTTTTCATACCAAACTCGATATCGTGTATCCAACAAATTTTGTATGAAAAACAGTACAGCGCCTCTAGTGGTTTTCACGCTTCATTAAATTTAGACCAATCAGGGAGCCAGAATAAGTCGAAAACTATGTGAGATCCGTCAAAAGCGTTTACGATGAAAACTCGTACTAAGGGTACTGACTCTCTCAGTGTCAAAGGACAGGCAGCCTTTGAGTCTTAGGGTAAGGGAGAACCTTCCAGAAATTTGTAATAATCCTAGGGAACCCTAGCACCATTAATAGAATGACTGTGGCATGTTGGATTGAGGATACTTAGGGCCAGTTTCAGATAGAGTCCCTCAATACTTTTAAGTCCTAATATGCCAGATAGCCTACAATTTTATAAGGTGTTTTAAGTTTTAATGTCAGATAACAATATACAATTTTATCAGGTATTGGTAAAACTTGCCCTTAGACTATTTTTGTAATGGAAGTTGGATTAAATTTAGTTGATTATAGTCAACTCCTTTTCGTTTTCTACGTCCAAAATCCTAGAAGAAGACGATTGCATCTTAAACCACTATCTACATTTTTGCTAGAAATGGATAGCTTACAAGCTATTATCTCGAATAACACAGACTATCATAATTAATGAACACAAACAGTTAATAAGGATGATATTTCGATATTGGTTTCAATGTCTAGACCGACTCTTATCGAAGCACGTGCCGAATCCCAATTCAATATCTAACAATCCCGAGCGACAAAATTCAGCAACTATTTTGAAATTTCTCATACAATCAGTGCCGTAATTTTCGACTCTAACACCATAAGATAAGGATTAGAGTCGATAGTGAGATCGGTATAAAATTATATGCAAGTTGATGCTGCTCATTTAATAAGGAACTTCGGCGCGGTTTGAGGTTTTAATCAGCCGCAAAACGGCAGATTGAGGCAGAAACTTGTAAGCTAAAAGATTTTATATCTACGCGTTTCATTTATGTTTATATATATATATATATTATTTATTAATACTGTAATTCTTTTAGTGGTAGGACTTCTGCTAGTACCTCCACTTTGCCAATTACCTATATATAATTTTCGGCCGTGAAATAGGAATGTTTTTCGGTTAAAATGGCAAGGTGTCCAGTGAAATTGTAGGGCATGTGAGACTCAACATCCTTATGTCTCAAGGTAACAGGCGCAGTGCAGTGACATGCAAAATTCTGGCAGTCCAGAATTTTGCATGCCGCTGTATCTGTAATAGGTAGACGTCATCGCTTACCAAGATAAATTTTGACATTGTTTTCTATTTAAAAATATGACATTTCTTTTTACATTAAATAAAATAAATAATATACCGACATAAATGACATGCATAAATAATAATAATTACGATAATTATGTAGAAGTGTAATATTCCTCCTCTCTCCTAATTGATTAATAATTTAATTTTTAACCGACTTCACAAAAAAGGAGGAGGTTCTCAATTCGTCTGTATGTTTTTTTTTTTATTTTTTTTATTTTGTGTGTATGTTACGCGATTTCTCCATCAATTGTGAACGGATTCAAATGATTCTTTTTTTAATTGGTAGGATACGTTTCCGAGGTGGTCCCATTTTAATTTTATCGAGATCTGATTAGTATCACCAGAGATATGGAGATAAATACCCCAAACATAGGAGATTGTACTAGTAGAAGAGTCCCAAGAAGATTATACACAATGGAGGTTGCTATTGCATATAAGATATTCTTACGGTAACTGTGAGCGAGATAGAAATAAAGGTGGGGAATATTTTTTTGTAATATCTTATAGGCAAGCGTTTGACCACTATCTCACCTGTTGCTAAGTGATGATGCGGTCGAAGATAGAGAAGTGGACTAGAATGGGAACTGGCTCTCAAGGATAGCTGCCGGAACACATTAGATGTTTGGCGACAGATTTTCTGACTTGAGGGTGGTAGCTGGCCAGGCGGACACTAGATATGTTCTACCACCATGCGGGGGTTATTGGTTTCTTAACGATGTTTTCCTTCACCGGAGGGCCACTGTGAGAAGCGCACATATATTTTTCGATTGAAAAATTCATTGGTGCACGGCGGTTTGAACTCGGTACCACGGCATCAAAGCCGACTGTTCTCCCAATTACGCCTCCGGGCCCTCAATAAATAATTATATATTAATAATTATAATAAATAATTATGTATAAATATAAATAATTTGTCTTCACAGGAATGTTCTACCGGGCAAAGTCTTGTTAGAGTGCAAACTTTTTTAAACATACCTAATATTTTTTGACATGACATGACATGGCGGCCATTTCAGTCCCGCGACACTGCATACATAATTAAATAACTCAGAATCATGAACGTACTTTGTACCAATCAACACAGCAAAAAAAAATTATAAGCATAAAACCACATATTATATAATAGTTACTACGTAAATAATACTTTCCGTTGTTAGGTTGGCTACACAGTGCTTACATAATTCGGGTATCCACAATATAGGGAAGTGCCTCTTATAACGTAGTAGAGTGATTCAGTACCCTGTTGGCCATATGGCGGCAATTAATGTTAATAATCGCAAATAATACTTTTTTATATTCATTTTGGAATACAACTAGTCCGTGTTATAAAAGTATTTGGAATTATTGTAATAAAATAGACAATTAATTATCGTGTGTCAGATGCTTTTATTGCACAGGGCCATTTTGGACATTGTCCTATGAGACCTTGATGACATCATTATTACTAGTGAATATTTTCACTTTAGCGCGGCATTTAAAGTCAATTTTTTTAGGGTTCCGAACCCAAAGGCTACCAAATGAACACTTTCTGAGACTTTGTTGTCTGTTCGTCCGTCCGTCCGTCCGTCCGTCCGTGTGTCTATATGTGCGCACTTTACAGATCTGTATCTTCTTAACCGTTATAGGTACACACTTGAAATTTTCAAAAAGTATATATCCGTCAGTGTATAACGGCCCAGATACGAAATTTAATAGATGCATGTAATTTCATTAAAACTTTTTTTGCACTAAAAAGGGTAAAATAAGTTATTTTTCAAAAAAAATAAAACCGACTTCATAACCACAAAAAGGCACTCAAAAGCGAAAACTAATTTACTTAAAATTATTATAAGCGTTACCCACGTCTCTATTTGAAGTCGGTGCCAGCCAAGTCTATTGGATATTAGATAGATGCTATGTATGTAGTAGTAGTAAGTAGGTACATGTAGGTTAGTAAGTAGGTAGATACATGTACTCGTAGGTATTATCTATCTACTACCTATTAGACTTGGCTGGCACCGACTTCAAATAGAGACGTGGGTAACGCTTATAATAATTTTAAGTAAATTATTTTTCGCTTTTGAGTGCCTTTTTGTGGTTATGAAGTCGGTTTTATTTTTTTTGAAAAATAACTTATTTAAAGTAATATTGCTGTGCCCTTCCAGGGTCTATAAAGAACTGTACATTTTATTTAAGACCTTGTAAATACTTTTATAGACGCAATAAATACTGAATACTGAATACCATCAGACGAGCGTCGTGCTTGTCCTGTTACCTTTTACCATAAAAAAAATATAAATAGGTATTTTCATTTTGATTTTAGTTTTAAAACAAGATTTCACAAAACAGAAAAAGTGACACCTCCGACTACGGAAATAGAGTATATAATAATATAGCCTATGTCACCCGGAACATTATAAGAAATCGATTTACACATACATTATTCAATGACTTTGGATGTTTAGTTTAGCCATACGGTGATATATTATACATAAACTACTCAAATAATAATATAACCCTTTGCCTCCGCAGTAATCAAATAAAAAGTTAGAGGTAACCCACATAATATCACAAATAATATCGTGCGAACACTGCTTTTATTAAAAAATCTCTTATATTTTTGGCATAATATATTTGCCATATTACTAAGATTATAAAGATTCTAAAAATTTATGATCGTTTAAAAAACTTTAAAAATGAAAAAAAAACCTAAACTTCAAATGCCGCGCTACTCATTTTCAGTAGCAAGTTTCAAGTGATACACCATATCTCTCGATATACTCATAAGATCTCGATAAATTTACAATACCTCAGGAGTATATTCTTGCGAATATAAGAATTCGAAAATTGGTCTACAATTAACAGAGGAATCGTTGAACATACATTCAAAAATAAAAATATACAGTACACACATGTGGATTTGGCACTACATAAGGCCAATTAGTTGTAATTACAGTTGGGCTATGTGGTCGCTCAGTGACAAAGCCACAAATAAATAAATAAAAAATATGAATATATATTTTTTTCCTAAGCTTACTAGCAATGTGGGTTGCACATTAGTCTTGTTAACCCCTCCAACTAAGATACAAGAATATTTAAATAATCTTGTATCTTTAGTGAGTTAACGTCAACAGCGCAATGGGTGGGGATCGAACTCAGACCTCTCGATCGCCAGGCCAACGCCTTAACCATTGGGCTATTGTCGTTTTTGGCAATAATTAGGCCAATGCTGCATTGTGCACTTTATATTGACTACCCACTTACCTCAATTACTTATTTTATAACATAATAAATCAAAATTACACAAAAACCCTAATAAAATATTTGGCGCTGCCAAACTCTTACTGAAAAATATTACTAACAAATTGAATCTGAAATTAGAGCACGATCGGAGCACAGTTGACACAAATTAAGATCTTTAGGACCTTCTCGGCAATTAGGCAGTACTTAACTATTTGCTGAGTAAGGAATACAGTCTTCCACACTATACGAGGGAACGCTTAGTTATTTTAGAAACAAATAATTAACGACTAAATAACAGTTAAATTATATTTGTTGGTAAGCGCCTGAGAACGGATGGACCGAATATGTCATAATTTTATCAGCCAAGATCTATGAGACAAAAAGATTTAAGAAAAATTTTGAAAAATATTTGCACGTCACATTACGATCTCCTTCTATTCTACGAAGACTTAAAACCATCTTCATCATCGTTTATTATCAGACATAAAATACCAGCATTACTTAAAAGCTTACCTTGAACATCAAGAAGATGATTATGTCTCAGCGGTCCCAAATAGAAGATCAGGCTGTTCTTAGTGTGTGACGTCACCGTGAGAGTCACGTGACCATCTTGGCAAGCAGGCGGTGAAGAGTACATGGCCCATCCGTCTCCATGAAAACCTATGGAAGTCTGCTCGCAGTGGGGCCCGGATAGTCCTTCGGGACACTCGCACTTGTCTGCGAATGGGGTTCCTGAGGAATTACATACAGTTTTAATTACTAAAATAATGCATAATACACCCTAAACAAGACTTTAGTGCAATCACTTCTACCTAAAATTAGAATGAGTAATAAATAGATAGAAAATAATACCTAATTTAATGCTTTGTCCAGCGATCTGTTTTATAAATTCAATAATTTTGAGATCGTATAAGTCATATACAAATTCTAATTTGTCTGTTGGTAAAGCAACATTTGACAATAAAAACATTAAAGCCACCATATTTCAGCGCAGTAGGTATTTAGCGAGACCTCCGTCCGACCAATCATTTAGCGGGAAACTGTCAGCCAGCTAGAAAAAGTGACACAGGTCCTTTCTCGAAGACGCCTCGCAGCTACTGAAGTGAGGCGTGCTGGCCACTTTGCTATATAATATTGTGTTAAAAAAACAAAGACTATTTTGAAAAAAAAAAAACTATCCATATCTCTGCTTGGCATATTTTTTGTGACCGACAGTTTAATGTACTTTAAGTATTACCCAAAAATCGATTTAAATTTCTTTGTTTTCGTATTTTTTTATGAATGAAGACGTAAATATCGTGTTATAAACCATTCAATATAAATTAAAATAATAATCAAGAATGTTTCTTGAACTAAATCATATATTTTTTCTGATCAAAACAAATAATATTAAATTGTTTGCTTTTGAATCAAAAACATGTCGATTTGGAATGTTTAAGCCTAAAACAAACAAAAAAAAATGACTCATCATAAAATGTCCATACCGTGCCGGGGGGCCTTATATGAAAATCGATTTATAAGCAGTAAACTCCAGCTTAAACGCATTGACTTAAATGTTACTGTAAACTTATCTAACTTGTAGGAAAACAGTGACATAAATGAGAAATATTATATGTACCTACCTAATTTGCAGAAATATCTTCAACCCGATATTATCCAATTTATATTAATAAAATGTAAATTCAAACCAATAATTACTGCACTGCATAAAACAGAAACTTATCACACACTAAATGGAATTGGTGCCATCGAGAAAACTTCTCAAGTGCTGGCACTGGAATAAATGTTTTAAATGCAGCTGCAGTGCCAAAACCTCAAACAACCTTGGTAATAACAATTACATATATCTGGTAGTTTTATTGGTTAAATTTTAGCATTTTCATGACAGCTTTTTAGCTTGGACAATATCTTGGTTTTACGCTTCCAATTCAAGTAGGTTTTGAGCATTGCGAGCCAAGCTTTTACGTATTACGCTATCTACTTATCATATGTACAGTTATATCTTCTGGGTAGGTAGGCATTATTTATTGTCCATTTTACGTAAAAATAAAAAGATGGAATTAAGAAAATATTTTAACAGAATTCACCAATATTCAGTTCAGAAAATTAAAAATTACATAGTTAGAGCGATTGCCGAAACTGCTTAAAGTTGAGTATATACATTATACGGATTTTTCTTCATTTTTGTGTAAAAATTCGTGTACAATAATAAAATTACAACAATAATGTCAATGTGTATGTGTGTGTGTAATTTTGAGATTAAGTGCTTGTGTTCCTACTAGGCATCGTCAATACGTCACTGAACGGAAGGCAAACCCAGTTGTTATTTTATATCAATTTTTATGCCTACTAACTAACCAAAGAAACCAAAATTAGATTCAGACAAAATAAATACAAATGATATTACCAAGTATATATAAAAAATTGTACCAATAATTAGCCAAAAATTACCTCCATTCAAACAGACAAGTGGCTCGTCAACATCGCAAGTGCACTCCGACTCGACCCTCGCTGAAACTCCGACAAAACTCGTCGTGTTCGTGTACACAGATAATGGTACATTGTTCTTCATAAGTACGTTCCTACAGGAATCCTCGCATTGCTCTCTTTCAATCAGACACTCGTCAATATGGACCATGTATATCTTCGCTTGGAGCTCCTCTTCCAACTGCAAAAAGGTTAAGACGTTAATGACACTTATGGTTATATTGTGATAGAAAATCTTGGCGGTTCAATGTGAAAGAGTACATTACATTTAGAGATTCATTACTTTCATTAAGATAGCGATACATCGATCTACTTTATAGATGCTTTAATGCTGCATACACACATATAGACAAAAAATGTATTATACTAATTCTTTCTTTTTTCGATAACATAAGGAACGCAGAAGAAAAGAAAGTTGTCTTAGAAGACTCCCTTGAGGAATACCTAATTGAAATAAATACTTTAACTGAAACGAAATTCAGAAAATATAAAACATTGCTTTATATGATTAATCGGAATGAAATGATTCATGAGAGCATCATATTAAAAAGCTTTTATAAAATGAAAGGTGTAATTAATACGAAACATATTATTGTATGCCTCATATTAATCTGCAATTAATGTACATTAACGTTGATTTAATAATTTTCATGTTTGATTGTAAACCCAGCATGTTTTTATACCGTTTTTGTGGATAGAATAATATAATAAATTTATCACAGAACGAAATGTTATTGCTATTATAATAATGATCACTGATGTCAGCAAAACACGGGACCGATGCGATGCCATTTGTGTTTATTGCCCAATATATCACAATAACGATAAAAGTTATGAACTTCAGTGTGAATTGTCACATTACAATAACTACTACAAATTCATGATCAGCGATTCAATTATTTTTTGTAATGAATTTAAATACGGACCAGAGGACAACATACATGATGTAGCGTTATTATGCAAAGAGAAAAACTATACTCAATCTTTTTTTCGATATTGAGCTTTTACTATGGTATATTTTAACGAATATATTATATGCATGACTGTCATCTTTCTTTGACGAGTTCTAAGCCATTTTGGGTCTGGGTAACATATTCAAGTTGCAAAGATATATGGGCAATATTTTACACTCGGGTAGTAGGAGTACTTGCCTGATATTAACTATCCCTTTCCTTCTAAATAAAATGTGAAATCGCTAATCTTATTAAATATTAAGTACTCATCCGAAATTAAATCTAATTCTGTCAAATTAAAAGTCAAAGTATAGTTTCATTAATTTTAGTATTTTAGTAGATATTTTCTACCCAGATTACCAGATTCTTCCATATTCAAGTTGTACACTATTATTATTGATAATTTTACGAAAATTCTGATTCAGAATTGAATATTGTCTCAGTGATTGCAAATGCACCAGTCTCACTTTATCTAAATATGCCGTTTTTGTAAATTGTTAAACACAATCCAAAATTTCATCGTACCAACGGTCCCGTTGGTACATTTACAAAAATATTAAGTGTGTAACACTTCAAAGAAACATAATATATTATTAAATATGCCGTTTAAATTAAAAATCAACAAATGTTACCGTATTTTATAAAAGTTATTTTGAGGGCATCAAATATTTACTTACCCTGACAATATTTATTTGTCTGCTACAGTTCATCCATATGCAACTACTTATTTATGTTTAAAAATATTTATAATATGCCAGTGATATTTTAAGCTTTATTTATTATCAAATTGTATAAGAATGATGTCGTATTTTTCTATCAGATAATTCAATATTTTGAAATTACATTACCCGTCCGCCAGTGAACCATCCCGTGATCTATATTGTGCTAAATGGATCACTGGTAAGCTTCAGCCTTAGGTCAAAACTATCAATCGAGCAATGTTGCTAAGAAATTCTCCAAGTTTTAGCATTACATTCAGCGCTACCTAATTAGAAAGACGTGTCAGGATAGTTGGAAAAAGTAAAATAAATACCAATCTATTCATTCAAATGTGACCATATAATAATACCAACCAAGATCTATTCGACTTCGTTCTATTTTGTAAACAATTCTTACACAAAATATTCTTCGACTGCACAATTTTACTGCTGAAATTCTCCAGTTTGAACTTTACGCAAAATTGCTTTTACGAATATTTATTCTTCTATAAAGGTATTCGTTGTTTGACTAACAAGCAAACGATACTATGCGCAATGAATAACTTTTGATACACATTGTATTCACCATTACGAATAAAAAGCTCTTTTTTATCTGCTATCAGAAATTCACGCCAGGCGATGTTAGAAAAATAGAAATAAAAAATTTGTTTCCAGTTACAAAGGCAAAATCGGTGTATTGTGATGTATTGGGAATTTGTATAGGTACCCTTTTTTGGCAGCTGCGTAGATTGTATTTCATTATAAAAGTTCAAAATAGAGATTATTTTTAAACGCTTTCAAATGTATTAGATTTTGTTAAATGTTTATCACTGACCTAAATTATGGATTACAATTAAATATGGTTTTTAACAGAAGGTTTTATAAATATCATTTAAGTTACTGAATATCATCACCTCTTCGAATTATTGTCATTTAGAGTAGACTTGATCAAATCTAGTAATGAGAAATTTTGAGGTTATTGTATCAACAATGGTACCTACTAGGTGTGCTTACAATACTATGACAACCATTCTATAATAATTATGATTTATTTTAGGAGCTGAATTAATAGCGCTAGTAAAAGTGCTCGCCTGATGGTAAATGATGACGTCTGCCAACAAGCTTACTATAAAAATTATTTAACAGTTAAAAACAATTAGTTGGAATCGTCCCAGACCGACAAGCAGAAATCCTACCACATGTGTAAACATAATAAATAATAATATAAATATAAAAAGTATAAAATATATAGTTTAAAAAATAAACTACCGACTTCGCATGGCGCTCGAGTCAGTTTCAGTAGCAATTTGAATATTTTTATCGCCATATCTCGGGAGATACTCATCAGATTTTAATCAATTCTATAATGGGACCACCGTGGAGATATCGGTATATAACCTACCCATGAAAAAAAAAATTCGAATCGGTTCACAGTTGGCGGAGTAATTACGTAACAAACAGAAAAAAACACACAAAAAATAACCTCCTTCTTTTTGAAAGTCGGTAGAAAATTAAACAAACCTACCTTTTCTTGAATCCCAACGACCATACTATCTAGCTTCTCTGGAGGGTAGTAAGGCGACCCGTGTGCTGAAAACCGAACATCCAAGAAGACATCTTTGACGGTAGGTTTGCTGAAGACTGTAAACACATCTACGTTGGACAATGAAGTGTTGTAGAGTTCTGATAGGCGGCGGTGGAGTTTGTCCTTTTTGCTTATACCCTGTAAGAAAAAAGGAAGTGTCAAATGAAAAAGTTACGTACTGAAATATTAATGTTGACTATCATTGACGTTTTTTTTGTTTTTTTTTTTGCAATCTTGGATGAGATTACATGCGAACGGATTAAAAAAACATCAAATCGAAACCGACTGTTTGGACAAATGGATAGATAAGCCACATTGTAATTAGTCTCCACTCGCCTTCTTTTTTGACTTTATATAGGCTAGCGTTTGCCCACTATCTTATCTGTTTGTAACTGACGATGTGTTAAGGTGGTAGCTAGGCTTAGAATGGAAACTGGCTATCAAGGACTTCTGCTGTGTTCTACATTGGATGTTTTGGCGAGATATTTTCTAACTAGGGTGGTAGCTGGCGGACACTAGAAAGTGGCCTTCCTACATTTTACTTCCTACATTACAAGATAGACACAAGCTAGCTTTTAACTAAGCCTCCACCTTTCAACTAAGTTAGCCACAAATTTTTAACACAGACACTAACGATCTAAAATTGAATCCGCAACCCTAGATAGTATCTCGCAGTTTACACCCTTCCGTCGTGGGCCGTTACCCCCATCGTTAGATCCGCTCAATGTATCCCCTGATGAACCGAGGCCAAGGTCGCCCTTTGATTTACGGATCAACAAATCGGGAACGGAATGTCGCGTATGGAATTCTTTGGACGGAGGAAAACGGATTTGAAAGCTAATGAAGGTTTAAAAGGAACGGATGACGGTTTGGAGATACATATTAATGAATGGGCATTGTTAAAGAATGTTTTTATTCGTGGATGCGTGGTCACTGGTATTTGGAAATAAAATGTGAAACTCGAATTGTTTGTAAATATATCAGGAACAAATGTCGAATGTTCAATTTGCTTCTATTCCGTTTCTATTTTCTATTTATTTTTATTTACATTTTGGAAATATCTTTCGATTTGAAATTGATCTTATATTTTTGAAGGAGGTGATGTAACTATAAACCCTAATACAGCCGTAGAGCTCCCTCTATACCTACTTTTTGTTCGCTTAAAATTATCGTAGCGTGTAGCAGTCGCTGGTTTATGACGGTAATACATATAGTTGCGACCTTGCTGCGTAAGCCCTAAGAAAGTGCATCGGACATGAAAAGTCCAGACAAATGTAAACTTTAAACATGTGCGATTTTATAAGTATTAAAATACGGGTCATCAAACAGTCGTCTCGTGACCACGATCAATGCAACTTGGTCGTAACGTCAAGGAAAATTAAATTAATGTTTTATCGCGATACGTCTCGTATTTTAATATTTATAACAATGAAGTAGTAGCGACAGTCGATAAAAAATGTAGGGAGTACATTAGTCAGTAATTTAAAACCATACTATGTCAAGGGCCATTTCCCAGAGCCCTGCTAGAACTTATCCGCCAGATTTTTGACAACTTTTATATGGCGTCATATTTTATGTCAGCTATCTGAGATTTATCAAGAACCGGTGAAACTGGCCTTCAGAGTCCGTACGTATCCTCAAGGTACCAAAAACTCACATCAGCTTCAGGGATGATGAACTCTTCGGCTGTGATATTAATGAATCTGATGGAACCTGACTTGTCCACAGCTTCCTCTGGAATTTCCTTGATGGTCACATTCACTGTCGCTTCCACCCAGTGGAACGGTACTATAGGCTCGTTTTCTTCCGTTACCTGCAATTAAGTGATTAAGGTAGAAGTCATCAGGAGTTCTAGACACATGGTTCACGGTTCCTTAAACATTAATGTATCCCCTATCACCTAAAACTTTATTAAAAACGAAAAAGGTCGATGATATATTAATTTAAGCTTTACTTAATTTGAGCTCAAAATGTGCATTCCTGTTTCTTGCTTTTGGAATTAATAAAATTGAAATGTATTTGAAATTAAAATTAAATTGAAATAATCAACTTTTATTCGTTTGAAGTACTTTACAGCTGGACAAGCATTTAGAACAAATAATAGGCTTAATTATTCAATAAGTTCCAAGAAAAAATTATTTGAGTAAATTCGCGATTGAAGGTCTTATAAAAACTATAAAACCTACTTATCATAACTAAAATCTTTACAGATTTGTATCATGTATATTATTTGTATCACCTACACATGCATTTATTAATTGTAGGCAGTATTATTTATAGTCATGTAAACATATTAACACAATAAGTGGTTTTAGGTATTAAAAAGTGAATTGAAATCTCGTTTCATAGAAAGGTCATAAAAAAAACCTATACTGTCATCAAAAACGGCAAACCAAAAAATTTCAATATATTGGGTCAGTTACGTACAAAAAAACAAAACATATGTTAAATACAACAATTCCGGCCAAAAGCAGAGTTCGAAATCCGGCACGAAAAATGCGCGCACAAAATATGACTCTCATAAACTTGCACTGTGCAGTTACCTGATACGAATCTAAACAAAAATTGGGAACTAAACCTAGCCGGGGAATGTGCTGTATTACTTGATATACTGAAATATCAGACAGTTTTTACGGAGAATTTTATTTTGTTGCAAGTATTTTTTCAACCGACTTATAAAAAGAAGGAGGCTCTCAATTCGTCTGTATGTTTTTTTTTTTTTTTTTTTTTGTATGTATGTTACGCGATTACTCCGTCAATTGTAAACCGATTCGAATGGTTAAATTTTTTATCGGTAGGGTACGTTTTTGAGGTAGTCCCATTGTAATTTCATCAAGATCTGATAAGTATCTCCAGATATATCACGATAAACGTCTCAAACTTGCTACTGAAACTTACTCACGGGGCATGGAAGTCAGTTGTTTTAGTTTTTAAACTATCTTAATTATTTTTCATCTAATAGGCTAGCGTTTGACCACTATCTCGCCTGGTAGTAAGCGATGATGTGGTCTAAGATGGGGCCACGCTAGGCCTAGAATGCTCCGACTCTCAAGGGCGTTGTGCGGCTGAAACACCGTATGGTTTTGGCGGCAGATTTTCTCCTTGATGGCTACTTTTTGCACGTCAGGCGGAACATCGATATATTTTTTTGTGTCTTTCCATAAGGCTTTTTGGTGCCATCCAAGTTTGAATTGGACGATTGGACTAAAGTCAGTTGCGGACCGCTTCGTCTCACTGGCAGTCCATTTGAAGTCGATCACGATACCATCTGAGACCGCATAGCCACTTAACATTAGGTAAGACAGTAGTCAAGTGCCTGTATGTGTAGACCAAAGAAACTAAATTAAAGCTATAGAACTAAACTTACGTTAAACCGAAGTAAATATGTTCCATTCGGCGTCCCTTCTTTCATGGTAATCATGCCGGTGTTGCTGTGAACATCGAAGTATGGGCTCCTCTGTTCATAAGAAGGAAGCCACATGAATCTCTTGTCTGGAAGATCCCAATCATCAGGATCTTCCACGAAGACTCGACCGATTTCTGTATCTGGAGCTTCTCCCTGTAAAAATAACCATTGATTAAACTTATTGATATGCACTATACTTAGAACTCCTCGTCACACTGTCGTCTTTCATTTCCAGATAGGCGCGATTACATCATTCATCATTACCATCATTCATCATCACCATTATAAGTATCAGTGCAAGTCAATTTCCGTCCACTGCTAGACATAAGCCTCGCCTATGGCACACCACTGAGCTCGACCTTCAGCTATTCGTTTCCAACCGCTGCCAGCTTGCTTGCATTGCATATCACAATTTTATCTTAGTTATCATCACCGCATCGTCACTTAGCATCAAGTGAGATAGTGGTCAAGTGCTTGTAAGTCAGACATAAAAAGAACATCGTTATCTAACCCGTGTAGCCAAAATTGTTGGAGTCGGGACAGCAAAAATTAATGTACTGGATTTAACACATCATCGTCATTGTATTCTGCCCTGTGTTAGACATAGGGCCATTCAAGACGGTCATAAACATTTATAATTTTATATGCAAAGTTATAATTATTTGGCACAAACTTACGTGCTACTTAAAAAGTACACAAAGTAAAAATCTGTTCAAAATCTAAGCCAAAACCAAAACACTAATGGAATTGTAGAAAAAATAAACCAAAGAAAAAAAACATAAATTATAAATAATAAGTAAAACATAGAGGTAAAAGGTTGTGAAAATAATATGTTTTCATTGTAAGATTATAAATATATGGTTTTATGCAGCGATTTCTTTAGAAGAAAAAAAATCCTACACAAAAAAAACCACAGAAAAAAATCAAGTCCAGTAAAATAATATGGCTGATAAAGCCATCTCGTTCGAGATTGTGCTGTATTATATTCTCCTCGTCCCTAGTTGATCCATTTAAAAGATAGGTTTGATTCCGGTCTACAATTATAGATTTTACTTGGTGTAATATGTAAGGATATTAAAATTATGGTATTTCTAGAAATCTCATTGAATATTCGAGAAGCGAAGATGTTGATGTTGTAAAGCAAATATTTCTTGAAGAAAGCAAAATATATAAATGTCTTTAGCGATTCAACGCGGGAATGCAGCCAGCGGTCGTGGTTTTTACCACACGGACATCCCTTAATTTTTAGTTAGTTCAGTTTAATTTTATTTATTAAATATTTTAATTCGAACATGTAATAAATTTGATGAAATATCACAGAGTAAAGTAAATAATAAGTATGTAAACGCTTATTACCCCTCAGTACTATTATTTATTATGCGTCAATATGGAACCGCAGAAGTTGAGGGTGCGTATTTGTTTGCAAAAACTTATGTGCAATAAACGTATATCATCTCTAAAACGGATTAACACTTTGACTGCGGCGCCATTTTCGCAACTTTCCAGCGATGCTAATCTACACACGACATGTGTGTTTCGTAGCACTGGCGTCGGATCGCAACAAAAATCAAACAGCAGTGCGCACACACCAGTTGTGAGAAAATTGTCGGTACAGCTGTGCGGATTACACGCCAGGTGTGTTATGTTGCGCGCATGAAATACACAGGTGGTGCGTGAGCCGCACTGTAGTAGCGGCGAGCCACACACACCGTCTTTGTGGCGCCGCATTGGCGTAACTTAAATTTCGCTCCCACACCATGTGTGTACGCCCGCACTCGCGTAACACTCATAAAAACACACGGTGTGTGTTTTCAGCAGCGAATGTGTTAACCGATTTAGGTATTTGATTTTTATATAAGGTGGTTTTCTTTGAACGGTTTGAAATCATCAGGGTAATTTACCATAGTATACGTAAAGAACCTGAAATTTGCTACTGAAAATCACTCGCGGCATTCGAAATCCGCTCTTTAGTTTTTCAATGTTATTTTTAAATTCTTTCTATGTTATTTCCATAGACACATAAAACACATCGTCACATATAGACACATCATAAAAACTTAGCTTAGTGTAACATAATTAAACCGAAAAAAAAAAACAGCAAAGTGCGAGATGGACTTGCGCATTCGACACTTCCGTACAAACTCGTCAAACTAGGTAAACGGACAAACTTAACTTTGCAGTTCGATCCCTAGACCGATGCCTAGACAATGTTCATGCACCAACCGCAAATAATACGTTTGTAACAGTATATTCGCTTTTTTTGTAATTCATCTATATATTTAGGTACGATTTTAAGATTTTTTCCTTTATAAGTGCTTTAAGACCTTGCTTCTTGCCAAATTGCATGATTCTAGGTCAACGGAAAGTACCCTATAGGTATTGATTCCTTTGTGAAATCGCAAGATTGCGAAAATTTGCGGCATTAACGGTCTTATGTTTTGATCGCGTTGACTTACAAGTTTGACACCGTGGACCCGAGTATTCGATATAAGTTTCAACTTGATACCTATACACATTCCTGGGAAAAAGGGTCTGGACAGACGTACAGACGAACAACAAAGTAATCCTATAAGGGTTCTTTTTTCCTTTTAAGGTACGGAAATAAAAATACAATAAAATATAGTCGGATTTTTTCAGTTTAAGTGTCGCGCTAGACAGTTTCAGTACCAAGTTTGAGGTGCTTATCTCCATATCTCTGAAGGGACTTATACAATCTCATTGAAATTATAATGGAACCAAACGGAAGGTATACTCTCTTAAACAAATAAAAATCCAAACCGGTCAATAAATTACAGAGCTCTGAGGTAACAAACAAAAAAAAATACAAAAAATCAGTCCGATTGAGAACATTGACATTTGTAATAAAACCAGCCAAACAGCTCCCTACCTAAACTATAAAGGCAATTTTCACCGTCGTGCTGCGTTAATTTTCCGATACATATAATTACAAACACTCGGATATATGACGCCTGAGTTATTTGTATAATGAGCCATTTGTGTGAGCTGCCAGGTTAATGGGAATAAAAAAAAATCAGACAACGGAATTAAACTGTGGGGTACAACAAACAATAAGTTTGTAATAGTAAATTAACTTTTTTTTTAGTTATTACATATCAGTTTCAGATTTCAGGTTTTTAGATTTATTGCTATATACGTGGTTCACGACCTTCTGGCCAAATTTTCATTAAATTCGGCCACCTCGTGATTCTAGGTCAACGGGAACTACCATAGAGGTTTTCAACCCAAAACCTATAATAACCTATATAGGGTACTTCCGGTTGACCTAGAATTGTCAGCACAAGTAAAGGGAAAATTCCGAACACTAAAATAGTTTTAATGTGAACGTACCGGCTTTTATTTTTATTACTAAAATAGTTGCAAATTAAGGTAAATTTTGGTACTTACAAGTTTTCGCGAAAATCTAAATTTGCCCATATCTTTTAATCGTGTGACTCAGGACCTTGATTTTTATACATCTAATAGGGACTATAGACCTCAGTATCTGGTATACATTTCAACTTGCTAAGTCCACCCGTACCTGAGAAAATCGGTGGTGACACACGGACAGATAGACGGACAGGAGGACAAGAAAGTGATCTTATAAGGGTTCTGTTTTATTTACCTTTTGAAGTAGGAAATTAAGACTTTCCTGCTGAATAAAGTACTTTATACATTCAACGAATATTTTGATTAAAAAAGTGTACAATTAATATGTAGATCAGTCCGCTCGCTCCCAGCATTTGCTTATCAGGGCCGTAATGTTCACATTCAATTCAATTTTATTTTAAACCTTACCATTTTACATTATGATTGCAAATAAATTATTGAGTATTGATTAGAATAAAAATCTACTACTACTAACTATTTTGCTATATTCCATGCACTCAAAGAAAAGCTTCTTATAAAAGAAGCACATCAAAAATGATTCCCAATTTAATGCGTTCGGTTTTCGTCAAACGCTTTTCTCAGCCAACCTTTTGGGTTTGTTCAATCGTGTCGGTAATCACACGCTGTTAGTTCTACAGTGATAATTAGCAAATGCTCTGGAAACCTCAAATATTTTCATTAGGCCATGTTTACACCTCGCTTACATTTAGCTCGCTGTTGCCACAAATAAGTCGCTAAGCTGTGATTCATTGCATTGCGTATCAGAATTAGTAGTCTGTATTGATCTTATATGTAGAATTTATTTGTTTTTACTCGACTTGGTGCCAAGTCGATGTTGTACAACGTTGTTATACGTACAAATGGGTCAGAGGTCAGAGAGGGTTAACTTGAGCCAGGTTAATTTTTTTTAATGATATACCTACTACAAATGTTATAATATATTAATACACAAATGTGATGATAACTTTTATGAATTGAGGATTTTTTTATGAACAAGTAAAACTCTTATCGGTATAAAAATCTCTCTCTCTCTCCTCTCAAATAATTAATCATATAATCACGTAGTTTAAAAACAAACATATTATAAAAAACAGCCTAGAATGGAATCTCTCAAAGAATGGACAAGATATTATAGAGCGATAGATTTTCCAACTCGAGGAAGGTAGTTTCTTACCACCATGCAAAACTGTGTGGTAACTGACAGCTGACAGTAAGCTTTAATTATCAGCCCCATGTGAATTTAGCCTTAGAAATATTGCAACAGTTTCTCAAATTTACCGAAGTCGATGAGCAATTGAATTTGAACTGTTATGAAACAGATATTAGATCGATAATTCAGCACGATTGTTCAAGCAGTATTTAGTGTAGATATGAGAATATTTGTGCAACTCTAGACAAGCTGAATTAGAAAGAAGGCAAATAATACTTGTACTTGTACGTTAGATACAACCAATATGTAAGTTTTATAAAATCCGGCCATTTTATTAGCTTTGTTTGATGTGTTTTCAAAGAACTGAGATGTCGTGTTTGGCCTCATTGGAATGGTCTCAATGAACGGATTAAATGCATAAGTCGGGGAGGTCTTTAATTTTAAGAATTATTTTAAGTATTTTTTATGAAGCGCCTCATTGAGAATGAGAACCTTCTTTAGTAAAGTCGTCACAAAAACCCACACATACAACAACAATATGCATACGAGTTATTTCGGATAATCCCACAGAATAACACCTTCTAAACCGTCGTCACGTGCCGAGTTGGACTATCGCACCATAATTTATAAATCAGGGCAGAGCACCATAAAAACCTTGCTATAATCCCCGTTTACGTACGCACCGCAATAAACCCACTTTCATTAACGTCAAATTAACATTTTAATAGCTATATATTATTATAAAACGGAATTATCGTAAAGGTTTATAGGCTATCGGGTATCGACTTAATTATTCAGGAAGAGACGGGTGGTTACCGTCGAAACCGCTGAGTGTTACTGGACCCTTAACGTGACCGCAACACGTCTTTGGGGGAAACCGATGTGATTTTTTTGTCTGGTTTGGCTTTGCCTTATTATTTTGTAGATGACTCATGCTAGATGCACAGATAAACAAAAACGTATTTACTTATTTACAGTACTTGTTTGAAGTTTCGATAAACAAGACTACCTAATCTTGTTTCTCCATACACACTTTGGATCACCGCGCCGTTTCATCCCCTTAAGGTACGGCCACACCGCAGCGTCCTGCTTACGCGATCTAGGCGGCGATCAGATAACGCAGTAGTATTTGTACCGACTGGTTCAAATCAAACGCGATCTACGGCGATCAAACGATTGAAAATTAGATCGCGAACGCGCACGCGGTCGCAGGACGCCACGGTGTGGTCATACCTTTAGAGGGTGAATTTTGGAATCCTTTTTTAGGGCGGCTACCCGTCATAATAGCTATCTGCATGCCGAAGTTCTGCGCAATCCCTTTAGTGGTTTGAGCTGTGTGTTGATAGATCAGTCAGTCAGCAATAGTATATATACAGACAGATTAGGGATAACGTACATACATACTTTATATTTATATACGTAACGTCACCTCGGGATAAGCACATGAACCTCTAATGGCGCGTGGTCAACTCAGACGGATTATATTGATATTGCCGTACGCGAGACGTTACCTTACCGGTCGCGCGGCGTTGCCTAGCCGTAACCGTGCCGTAACTGCGGCGATTTGCCCTGCGGCTGATCCGCTACGGTGCTGTGCCGTATTAGTGTGCGATAATGTTAACCACGAATTTAAAAGGATGCCTTTTGCTTGAGACGGCAGTTTTGAAATCAAACTTTATACATGTTAAGTATACAATACCCGTGTACTTAATATAGTTAGGACATTGGTCAGTGACATATTTCTTTAGGAGTTGTAGTGAGAGTTACGTCCAATACTTAGCATCATAAGTATTAAGATACGAAAATAAAAAATAAATCCAAAAATAGTACTCGTATATAAGTGCTATTTAAGGTTGAAAGTTTTCAACTTGAAACGGCAACGCTTATACTAACTACACTGTTGTTACTTGTTTTATCTAAGTCAAAGGGGCCCCTAAATCCAAGCACTAAATAAAAGTATCGATATTTCTGAATAGCTCAAATATGTGAGACATCTACCTTATAATAAACCAAAAGCAAACAGATAAAACGCCTAAGCCACGTTGTAAACACATTTAACACAAGCATAATTTTTGTAACCGAAATAAACATAATAATCGGTCATAATTTTTGAGGCCACAATGAAAAACACTAAAATTGTTTACGGGTTTAATAGAGATGCCAAGTACCCGGCCAAAAAATGTTAGGCCGGATTTTTCGCCAGGCATAATAACCTTTATTCGAATTATACTCGTAAATTAGGCTACAATAAATTAGGCCTATTGGATATATAACAAGCCGTGCTCCGCGGCTTCGCCCGATTTATACGGTATCCTATAGCATAATCCATAATACAGGCTATCCACAGGGATAGCCTGTATTATGGATTATGCAAAACTTCCTAACTTAACTTAACTTAACTTGTGCAAAGCTAAACAAAAGCTGAAGCTAAATAAATCAGTCCAGCGGTTGGAGGACCGTGAAGAAGTCCCAAACAAACAAATAAACAAACAAATACAAACTGACGTTCGCATTTATAATTGACAACTCTATAATCACACTATAGAAGTCTTGATCGCAAAATATGTCGTTGTTATGTAGCTTAAATTGCAACGTTCTCGACAAATATCGATTTATGAAATATCGTTCTTCGACAATCCGGCAAAACCCGCCAACCCTAGCTCTATTTTATATAGGGCAATGAATTCACGTTTTCATATTTTCATGCTTTTTAAGGCGTCGGCGTTGAATACAAATTGTGTTATGAAAACTGAGTAAACTAGACAAAAAGATTTCAAAACGGTAAGTTACAGTTTGTGAGATAAAATAAACTTCTAGCTCGTTTGGCCGCTGTTCAACCTCAGATTTTATCACAGGGAACATGTTAAACAATATACTTAAAAGCCAAGATTAATTATATAAGAACGAGATGTTCGTATTCAATTATGAGATGAGTCACGGATATTATAAATCGTTTGAAATTATTTATTTTCACTAAGCGTTAATTTTGGTTGTAGTAAAATAAAATGACCTTATCTATTATGGTGATCTTTTAAATTAACGAAACGCCTATATACTACTAATTTTCAGTATTAGTGCGAAACTATATCAATTTTTGAGCTTTTAATAAGCTATTTTAATTTATATCTCCTCAATATTAATTGATTGTAATAAATATATTGCTTTAATTTATTTTTTATATTATTATATTTTTTATTATTTATTTTATTATATTAATACCAAATTAGATACTGAGGCAGGAAAAAATTGGGTTTTAGTAATAAAACCCAATTTTTTCCTGCCTCAGTATCTAATTTGGCTATATGTATATAATTAGCAGGTATGGCAACCAAAACATTTTATATCAGATTGGGAACTGAAGCTTCTAGGTAACCGCACCAATTCCTTAATGAATTTCTCCAACATATTTTTATCATGTTCGTCAAATATACAGATTCTTAAAAAAGAAAACCTAAGATCCACTTGCCGCCTGTTACTCAAAAATGGTAAAAGTTGAAAAGTTTTAATGTTAAGGTTGTTTGAAAGATGTTAACGGGGTTCTTTTCGGAAGCTTTTGAAAAGTAAACTTTAACGTTTTTATTACTATGAGCTACTTACATAAGAGCTTTTTTCGACCAAAAGACTCGACTCTTCTAGGCTTTTTCGGTGCGTCTAGCAATTTTTTTGTCTTGTCTCGCCTGGAAAGCGACTATTTGGAAGGGCCGAGATGTATTCTTGGACATATTTGTGAGACGTGGAAAAAAGAGAAGGAGGCCTTTCCTTTGCAATGGGATAGTTCAGGCTCATAATAATAAAATAAAAACCCAATGGAGCGTACAAATAGTAAAAACAATACATATACAATAGTCCAAAGTCTTTCTGACAGCTATATAAAATACGCTGATCAAACTTAAATGTTGCTCTTTTAATAGAGAACCAATTTAGTTTTATGAACCAGAAGTACGCGTACGTACGTAATTATTATAATTATGTTTCGTACTTAAAATTTCATTATTATAATAATATAAGCCATCAAATAACATAGCTAATTCACACACCTCACAAATCCACTATACAACATTCGTCGCATTATTAAACACTATCACATAATAGTCAAATTTCATCGTATAATTACTGTAATTCCTCTCTCTCTTATTCAAATGCAAAACCAATTAATATCAAATAGTTATACGTCAGTAAACACCGTAGGTTTATATTGGATTTTATCAATAAACACCGCGTATAGCGAAATTACCAAATTAACTAACCTGATTAGTCGATCTATTTAATTGTTGAATAATGAATTATGAAAATGCGTCAAGCATTTGATTTAGTCAATTTTGTAATCTCGTTTGTATTAGATGGTGTATCTGCATTTACCAAGTGACTGGAATTGATAATAGAACATAAATAATGTTTCTCAATAATAAATACTTTGTAAAACCGGACTACAGTGGATAATTAATGTCCTCATAATTATCTAAAAAGTGCGTCCCAATTTTTTTCGGGTCAACACAAAACGATTTACCACTTTATCACAAATTGACCGGTACAAACTTTACAGCCAACCGATCGACTGTCACTAACAGTCGTATTTATGAAGATTTTGACATGCGTGGTGAATTTGACACAAGTAATCTTAATAATGTATGGGTTGATTGACACTATGCGTACGGCTGTGAGATCTCATAGTGTCGTTTGTGAATACGGATGTAAATCTCTTTGCTATTAGAATAGCCGCCATCGAGTGACCAACAGGTGCTTAATTATATATGTACACCTACTCGTTCTCGTTTTGCACTTAAAATAGCAGTCGCCTATGATTCTTGAAGTATCCCAATAAAACATCGAGGATTAATAATTCAAAAAATGTTATTTGCCGATGTGCTATGGAAATTCTTTATCTAAATTTAATATTTTGATTCCTGGTGTTCCTTATTTTGGCATATGTTTAGAATTAAACAAAGAACATCAAATCGCGTAGGTAGGTATTTGATGTTCAGTCAGAGATCATCTTAATTTAAGATCGTTTACTAATCGAAAACTTAAATTGCTGAAGGGAACCACAAAAAACCAAAACTTTAGCCATGTATGTTAGTAGGTAAATTTTTTTGAGTGTTGATTTTTTTTAAAGCGCTAAAGCAATTTCGATAAATTTTATATGGAACCATCAAACAAATAAGCATCATCAAAAACAATTCATAATTGGTGGAGTAATCGCGTAACAAACATACAAAAAAAATGTAGTCGAATTAAGAACCTCCTCCTTTTTGGAAGTCGGTTAATAACTATTTAATGTTTTGTAGAATTGCATTCGATTATTTAGTGCAAACAGACTTTAATCGCCTTGACAAAACCCGATATGGGGAGGTTAAGCTAGCCGTCGACTGCAAGTTAGCTTAGTTTAACAGCATTAACATAAGTTAACTCTTGAAGTTAACCTAAACTTCATCAGCTCTATGAGCTTAGTAAATTTAGTTATTCGTCTACTCCTTGTTTATTACAACTAGAGTTTGTTTAAATAGATATAAAACTCATCTACTGAGTTTACTACGAAATACTGCGAATCCTTTGAATTCATAGCTAAATAAATATGAACTAAATAATCCTGTCAAGTATACTCTGATCTTAATTGTACATTATCCAAAACTCTAAAGAAATATATAAATGTGTCAAAGACATTATTCACTACCAGGGGTGGAAGTCTCTACATTGATAGCGATCTACATTGATAAAGATCTACTAGACGTTTGCGATGACAGGACGCATCCTGTCATCGCAGAAGGAGATGCAGCTAGACAGTTATTATCTACGTCTCTTTTCTTATCGACGATTATCTGTCGAAATTCATTGCTATTCATGTAGAGACTATCGGCCCAGGTATGAAAAGACAACACAAATAATAATAAATACAATAAAAACAAACGTCGAATTCACTAACAAGATCTTAGACAAGTCAAAGTCACTATGGAAATACAAACATTGCAGCAGGAAACAAATTCAAATATCAGAAAAATAAAACAAAATAAAATCGCATTGAAGTGACAGACAATGAATAACGGACAAAAAGAAAACCAAAAATATCGAAGGAAATAATAGCACGCAGTAGAAACTGAAAAGAGAACACGCTACACTATCGATTGTTCCAAACCATAGATATTTAACGAGGAGGACGAGCAAAAAGTTAAATGGCGGATTCTAAAATGACCGATATTTCATACTTACATAATATCGCCAGCTGTACAGTTCATTGAAGTAGGATTCCGTCTGGCAGCATGGCAAAATGGATTCATTAGAATTAGGACACCAATGCAATAAGACACAGCATTTTATAAAAATAAAAATGTTCTTATTATAAATAAAAAGAAACATGATGTATGCAATGAGTCGCAAGATTATACCTACATCACAGACTAAATTATTGTTATGGCAATTATAAAATGTAAAGTTGCCAGAATATGTCGAAATATACTAAACTGAAAATGTAACAAAAAAAATGATAAACGAAATCCCACTTAACATCATGTGGTCGAGTGCTTGTCTGTTCGTAACAAGTAGTTTTTATTTGGCGCAATGAAAACTAAAATATTACTTATTTTTTAATTTCATAGTAGGTGTTGATACCTCTAGTAACTGGAGACCTATGATTTTCGTACATAATTTATAATAAAATAAAGAACAAAAAAAGCTGCTTGTTTTTTAAGTTTTTCTTAAGATAAATACCCTAAATATATATAAAATACATCTTCAAGATGGCATGTAAAACCGAAAATACAGAATTTTCCAAATATTGGCTATAATAAATACGTTACTCCGTGACAAATCCCAATATAAAGCCATTTAAGAGAGACTGTTTTTAAGCCTAGGGACACAACTATTCAATAAACTAACGAAATAAATAAACTATTATAAATCCAATTAAATTTCAAGTTTCATCTTAGCAATAACCAAATTACCAAAAGAATCTTTAACTTCAAATCAAATATCCACAAAAATGTAAAAGCAAGTGATATAAAGGATGTTTTGCACAAAGAAAATGTGATGCGTCCCTAAAGGGATCAAGGGATTTTTGTACCTTTTCGAGACCATTATATACATTTCAGCAAAGTAATTGGGCCTCAAATAGGTACGGATCTATTTACCTTTACAGTTTCCTACCATTCTTTTTTAGTTACGCTATTATTTTATTTTTGTCGGTAAATTTCTGAGTCTCTTATTATGGTATGTTACATATGATAATTATTCGATCGGAAAAGAAAGCTGTACCTGTATTGTTTTGAGTCGAGAAGTTTACTTCTAGAGGTCATGATTAAAATATCCCAAATATACCTGTCCATAGACAGTCAGGCGTCCATTTAGAGGCTGCCTTATTTACATAAAAAATATATTTATTCTAGTCACCCGTTTTGGACATAAAAATGCAGATACGTACTATACTAGTGAATGAGTGAAAGTGACATGAATACCTATCTAACAAATAAGAAAATAATCAAAACTACTAAAAACATATTCAAAAGTTCTCAATTAAGCTCGAAAAGAATAAAAGATAGGCACACTTCTACTGAAGAATTTAGTTCCTCAAACACTACCAACCCAAAATTAAATCTTTTATTTTTTAACATCGCTCATAAATATAATTTTTAAGGTTCCGTAACCAAAGGGTACCAACGGAACCCTATTATTACTGTGACTTCTCTGTCTGTCATTCCGTCTGAAACTGGTCGGATTGATTTCAATACACTAACCCGTGAATGTAATAATCGTTTGAGTCTGTGCAAAAAGAGAACCGTCGTATAAATTAAAGGCGCGCGTGTTGATGGTTCCTATTTACTGTTTTTGTTGCGTTGACAACATCGCTCTGTCATTGCCAATACGACTACAAATGTTTCATACCTTGGTACCTACTACTACGTACCTACTCTTATCATTATCGGGTGGTACTAGGTAGGTATTCTTCCTTCTCTACCTTTGAATGTTAGTTCATCGTAAAGCCACGACGGTACTCTGTTTGCACAGACTTTAATATGTATAATATAGATATAGATCTAAATAAAGTACTTTAAAAAAAATTACATACCTTGTAATTATAGACGAAGATGTCACTATGGCCAGGACCCATAGGGTTATCATTCCTGTCACCTATGACCACATGGAGAATGGAGACGCCTGTCAGCCGAGGAGTACCAGAATCGGTGATGGCCACAGGAATGCGATACTCTTTGCGCTGCTCACGGTCGAAGGAAACCAGGGTGGATAGGATGTTTCCTATGAAATATGAAAAAAATTAGGCTATCGTTGAATAAACTGGTAGAAGAAAATTAAGATCACATAAAAAAACCAACAAACCGACTTTACGTAGAATTCGCAGTAATTTTTGTTCAAATGTTTTGAAGACAAAACATCGTACTTATATGGACTTTAATATTTAGAAAACTCTATATAAGTATTCAAAATATTCAAGTCCAGATCAGAATTAGAGACATTTCTGTATAAAAAACTTTAAAATCGATATAATACCACTACAGAGAATAATTTTTAATCACAGCGGTGACCTTTCAACTATGGTATGACTCATATAAATCCATAATTTTATAATGAACGTTTATTTTAATTTTATTTTGTACAGTCAGCATGATTCAAACTTGACATTATAAGTGACCTTTGACTTTGAAACTGAACCCTGTTATTAACTTCAGAGGGTGAAAATTAATCTAAAAATGGTGTGAAATTAGTCTCAAAATGTTGGCGGTGAAATACACTGATAAGTTTTATGGAATGTTTTATGTATCTGTAACAAATACTCGAGTAATGTAATTAGAATCCCATCGCTTAAAAGCATTATTTATAATCTTGTTGCCGCTTTCGATTTATAACCGACATTTTTACCTCGCTATGCTTAGTACGCTAGGCTCAGAATGGGAACTGGCTTACAAGAAGAGCTGTCGGAACACATGAGTTTAGCGATTTATTACTTACTTTGAAGCTTATGTCAGATTTCAATATCTAGTATGGTAAAGCTCTGATAGATGGAATTTAGACAATGGCCGCAAATAAACGAACTAAATAAACTGTTCGTGACATCAAAAATATGGAACGACGTTTTAGCAAAATCCGATTCTTATCATTGCACTTTGCAATGTAAAACGAAAGTCATGTCAGATTTTGCTGAGCCGTTCTATGGTTTTACTTTGGTCTATGGTTGATGCCAGTTACATGGTACCTAGTTCCTCGACCATACATACCATTCACAGACTACTACTTAGGCCTAGACTCAATCAAAGTAAAGAGGAGGGGTTGTGTCAACGGCTAGTAGAATTTCATCGCGCTGAGTTTTTTTTCATTTTTTTTATATCTTATAGATTGTCGTTTAACCATTATTTCACCTGTTGGACAGCGATGATGCAGTCGAAAACGGCATGTTAGGCCTAGAATGGGATCTTTGGGATTTGTCTATGGGGGCATGCCACGTGAAGCGGACAGGTAAAAAAAATTGATGTCGCCGATTTTAGTATTTTTTTTATTATGTTAGACACATATGGATCCTCGAAGCAAATACAAAATATTTTTGAAAAATTGGCTCTGGTTCACGAGTTATGGAATTTAGAAGTTTTGACGATTTAGCGCGTCTGCGTTACTTCGAACCTCATTATTCAGTTTTAAATAGTTACGATTATATAAATAAAGCAATGCAATTTGTACTTCAATCATTGAGCTTTTGCATTGTATTTTTGTTTTATTACATATTTTTTTTCGTGCTTTGAGACGTGTTTCAATTTTTTCAAATGGAATTTCACAGAGAAACACCATTTTAATTTTTTTACTAATTTTTATGATAAAGCTAATAGTGTAAAGATAAATCATACAAAGTTTCATTATGGGCGTGGAAGTCGTTTAGGAGTTAGCCCGATACCAGTGTTGAAGCGCAACAGCAAGCGGTGCGGCGCAAGCCGTCCCAACAAATTGCCGCGGCGCTTCTACACTGGTATCGGGCTAGCAATAGAAAATAATATACAAAATATTTTGTATTTGCATCGAGGACCTATATGGGTCTAACATAATAAAAAATTACTAAAATCGGCAACATCAAATTTTTTTACCCGTCTGCTTCACGTGGAATGCCCCTATGACTAAATCCTAATAGGTGTTGACATTTCTACTCAGCTTTGGTGAAGCCTAGCCCATAAGGTCACCCACCATAACACAGTGAAATAGAAAACTAAAAAGTAACATTTTATGAGAACGACGAAAATGCGCTGTGTCATTTTCCATCCAAAGCCTAAACCTCCAAAAGCTTCCTAAAATTACAGATCAAAAACACGGCGCCCGCGCCCGCCACAAAAGTGCCAGTATTCATAAAACCACAGAACAGCATAAAACATCGCGAAGTTTAGAACCACCAGCGGCATAAATAATCCAAGCAACGGGTGGAATTATCAACATGCCAACCTGAATGCGGCGCCGACCAAAATTGAATTGGCACTTCTGAAGTAAGTTACGGGTTAGGGCTTGGACTCACTACAGTATGATTTTACATGTGGATGGTTGCTGGCCGTTTTTGCAGATTTGTTTTTATGATCCAATTTAGATGTATTGATATGACCAGCCGATTGAGCGGCAACGAATAACGAGTAAAAGAAGATACAGTTATTTAGACATTTCATTTAACTTTATTTCCCGATGTTGGTCATTCGTTGATGAAAGTTTGGCTGATGTGTATCCAGAATAAAACTGCCAACAAACGAAAGAGCAAAGTGTGTCGTCGAATGTCGATCGAATATCGATGTTTGCCTTTGGCAGAGTTTGTCGTGTTTGTTCACATGAGCTACTGTTGCGGCGTACTTACTGTTCGTTTGATAATCAAGATTTTAAAACAATTTTCTTCTTGTCTGTCATTAAGTTCTTTGGAGCTAAATACTCAAGCTCTCTCAATAGTAGATAAAGGTTGTCGCCATGGTATTTACGATTTGCCATCGCCTACGTAGTGTGTCGCGTTGTCGATTAGCTGTATCAGGGTAACTCTGTTACTATTTTTTCCCACAGCTCTTCTGACAAGCGGCAGATATGGCTAGTGCAATTCCACTGAATTTCGTTGGCTTTTTCAAAGCAAGCAATTAGGGTTTCAGAGCGCAGCTCGGTTTCAAGTTTCATAAATCGACAGAAAACCTGCCGCAGTGCATTCGCAGCCTGAAATGTCGTGCGCCTTTTATTGTGTGTTAAGTACATTAATCGAAGCAAAATCCGCAACCAGCTCTGATTTAATCGAAATTCGAGTTTCGGATACAGAAAATCGGATTTTCAGAACGTTCGTAAGACACGGCAGAAGTTTTCGCGAGCAATTTGGCAACAAGTTCGAATTCAATGGTTTGTATTTGAATTGCTCTATTATAGCAAGGAAGTGTATTTAAGAAGGGATTTTAGGCTGAAACGGAGATTAGGGCACTTGAAAGTTTAATGTTAGGGGGAAGATTACAGCAACAGCAGTGTTTTGAGCCTGGTACAGCATTGGTAGGAAATACATACAAAACAAATTTTAGTGGATGGAACTCGTTTCTGATTTCAGGAACTGACTTCCGGTGCTGATTGTAAAGATTATAGACTTTCGGTGCTGATTGTAAAGATTATAATGATTATTGCTGATACGTGTAAATCCAGATCCTTAAAGTAAATCCTAATTTGTAGTAAAACTAGGTTAAGAGGGCAAGCAAGGCGCTCGGATTTTAACAGTTTAGTGTCGTCATAATCATCATCAGCTGATAGCAGTCTACAACTGGACACGGGCTTCACCCAAGACTCACCACTGAGCCCGGTCTTCGGCTTTTCTTTTCCATACACTGCCCAACGGCTTGCTAAGGTCGTCGCTTTACTAAGTAACAGGGTGCGCTACGCTACGTTTGCTGATTTTTGGTCTCGACTCAAGAACCAGTCTACCGCAAAGGTTATCAGTCAGTCAGTGCGGCATTAATTACTAGTGTGAGTGTGCTTACCTTGAATTTGGAACTTGGATCTGATGTCAAAAGATGCCGATTCATTGAGAGCGAAGGTAAACGGTGGGCCGTTTTCCGGAGAATCGTAGTCTTTTGCAGTCAAGATTACTACTTGACCTGGTGGCTCGTTTTCATACCAAATCACTGGTTGTGTCTGAAAAAAGAATAAGTATTAAAAAGCTGTCGATCAAGTGCGAGTTGAACTCACATGGACACTGAAAAGGGTTCCACTTCCAACTAAATCATAAAATGTACACAGTTCAAAAATGGTGTTTAAAATCAGAATCCGTAATATCCATACAGCTAAGCTTTACCTGTTGGTAAGTGACGATGTGGTGAAGGATCTCAAGCCGTGTGCGGTACAAACTATGTCGCATGGACGCGAACGCGAAATTAGGCTTATATTTATATATTGTTATATCAGGAATATTTGCGTTTTATATGGTATTTATAAAGATTAACGATCTTCGATTTGGTTTTTCCTATAAAAACTCACATAGTTACTCGTACATATAGAGTAGCTTTTTGAGATTGGACCGTCAGGGATGCTGATTCTTTTGTTTAAAATGTAGTAAAACTTTCCGATCTCTGTCCCTTATTTTTAATTATATTCTTAGCTTTATAATTATGCAATACAATATCTTATTTCATATAAGTACTTATGTATCAACATTAATGTGAATCTAATTTATAAAATCACGCAGATAAAAAAGCCAACAAAAATAAGAATATCGTTTCCTTTTTCTTTTTCCTTATCAGATAATCTAGAGAAAATTCGCGCACCTCTTTCCAGATAAAATCTTATAACGATATCGATGGTAAAACCACTTTGTCCAGATATTGGAGGGATGACTTTATACAGTCTTCACTTGACAAGGGCGTGCGATTTTAATCCAATTCTACTTCGACTTGGAATAGATGTTCTCTGAAATAGGGTCGAGTTTTATTTTTATTTAACCTCTCATTATTATGACGGAAATCCAAACACAAAAAACAATCTATTGCCCCTAAATGCCTGCGTGGATCTAGGTTACGAATGTTACGACATAAGATATTTAGGTATATGGCTCCATACAGACTATGAGACTGTATGCATTTAGTCCAGTGCCAATATATTAGAAATGTTTAAGTGTTTGTACATATATAAGTCGCAAAGTTAAGTCGCGGTGACATTCAAGTCAAGTATCGTTTGATAGTCAGACCATATTAGGCCTAACGTGTTTATCATCATCGACTACATCATCGCTTACCACCAGGCGAGATAAGTGATCAAACGCTACCCTTTTTTTTTCTTTTTTTAAATATATATAGGCTAGCGTTTGACCACTATCTCACCTGTTGTTAAGTGATGATGCGATCGAAGATGATAAGCACGCCAGGCCTAGAATGGGAACTGGCTCTCAAGGATAGCTGCCGGAACACATTAGATGTTTGACGACAGATTTTCTAACTTGAGGGTGGTAGCTGGCCAGGCGGATACTAGATAGTCTCCTACCACCATGCGGGGGTTGTTGGTTTGAACTCGGTGCCACGGCATCAAAGCCGACCGTTCTCCCGAATACGCCATCGGGCCCTCGAAATCCCTAAATACCCTAAAAGGTATTAAATAAAAAAATACCTACCTGCCGATCTATTATACAATCACTACTATTTTTGTAGACTGTCAAAACAAAAACAGGTATTAGAGAAAAAAAATATATATCTAGAAACCGCTTAAAGTCCCCTTAAGTAGACTTAGGTAGGCGAGTGGAAACAAACACATATATTGTACCTTCTTTTCTTATCGAAGTCTGGACCGCGGATTTAAGAGGGCAAAGCGGTTATATTGAATTCGTTTTAACGAGAGCCTAGTCTACGATTATTAAGTTTACTTTCATATTTGGACTTTATTTTAGCGTATTGTATCCTGCGAGTTAGTAACAAAAAAAATAGATAAAAATTTATCTCTTAACTGACTTCAAAAAAAGCAGGTGTTTCTCAATTCGACCGTATATATGTTTTTTTTTGTGCTGTCGCGGATAACTTCGTCGTTTATGAACCGATTTTTTTGATGATTCTGTGATTCTTGATTATTCTTTTTTGTTGGAAAGGAGATATCCCAAGGGTGGTTGTAATTTCATCGAGATCTGATAAGTGTCTCCAGAGATATGTCGATAAACGTCTCAAACTGTCAACTAAAACTGACTCGCGCAGCATGGAAGTCGGTTGTTTTAGTATTTAAACTATCTTATTATATGTATATCATATAGGCTAACGTCTGACCACTATCTCACCTGTTGGTAAGTGATAATGGATAATAGTTAAAATATTTTTCAACACAAGCTTTTTGTAAAAGACTTTATTATGTGTGATGAAAAGTAAGTGCTAATGATAACTACAAGTACGCCACCAATGCATAATTGGGTTAACAAATGCAATCCACTAATTTCGTCGTAACGATACATCGCACAGTGGCTTAATTGGCAAAGCACCGGAATATGTTATTCCGGAGGTTGTGGGTTCAAGTCCCGTCGGTACGATGAAATTTTGGATTGTGTTTAACAATTAACTACATACTAGGCCAAATCGATAGTCATACCATTATTAAAATTGACCAAAATATTTTCCCAAATACGTAAACAAGAAAGTGAAAGTGAAGGTTTACCTTTAGTTTACTTCTTTTGTTTTTTTTTTTAATTGGTAATGATAGTAAGGATCTCATCCCGTATTTAGGCCAAGAGCACTAAAGTTGAATGAAGAAACCTTCCAAACTTCGGCTGTATTAAGTTAGGAACACAATCTTTCCCTTAATCTTAAATCAAACTTTCCGTAACTTTTCGATAAAGTCTACTTTCCAATTCAAATAACCAACATTTTTTGCTTCATAGTAACGTAAAAACAATTGTTTTGAACAAGCAATAACAACCTTTTAAGACAATGTATAAGGTACGCGATAAATATAACCCTGAATGTTTGCCCTTTAAGAAAATAGTGTCCTAACATTTCAGATAACACGACCCTCGTCAAAAAATAGTAAAAGACAGTCAAATACATAAATCTAAATAATGATCTAAATTTACATAATCTCAAATGTTAGAGTATAATATAGGTCGATAGAGTAATCTCTACAGAAAAAACTAGAAACTATTGTAACCAACTTTTAACTGTCCGTCCGTCCGTCTGTCAGAGTGCTGTCTTCTCTCTAAACAGTATTAACCGTAATAGCTAATTGCTATGGCCGCTATAACAACAAAAACTAAAAACTAAATGAAGTTATAAGTTATAAATAAAAGGGGGGAAACGTGTGGCAACTTTAGTTCAATCTTATGTGATATTATACTATAGTACGGAACCAAATATACCTTTTCAATGTTTATTACCTCCTAACTATGTAATTTATAAACCGATCTCGAAAATACTTTTAGTTTGAGAAATTATGTTTCTCGTTTGGTTTGGTGTCATTGTAATTTTATCGAGATCTGAGAAGTATCTCTAGAGATATGGAGACCTCAAACTTAGTACAGAAAATGACTCGCGCGGTACTTGGAAGTCCTTTTTGTTTTGTTTTCTAAATAGATTTATCAACACCAATATTATAAATGAGAAAGTCAGTTTGTTTATTTGTTTGTTTGGGACTTCTTTGCGGTAAAAGGGCTGGAACAATTTAGCTGATATATTTTATACAGGGATAGCCAGTACTGTGGATTAGGTTATATGATACTTTTTAACGCGGGCAAAGCCGCAGAATACAGTTAGTATCTACATAAATCTGAGGCCCAACTTGTTAACTGATAAAATCGCTTTTAGTTAACTTAAGCCCTTGATGATAAATTCAGATAATCTTACATAATTGGATCGTGGGCTTTTTGGGATTTTAATAACATAGGTAACGTTATTTATTAAGTCTTTATAACGGTTTGTACGATTTTAATACTAAAATTTCAGTAAAGAAATATTTTCGTATTGATATTTTTATATACAAGGCATGTGAGATCGAATATTAGAATTAGATGCCGCAGGAACGGACTTTGTGCAGTAAGTACCCCGAAATATTCTGCCACATGACACGGTATCTGTTATATAGGCAGACGAACTGACCGAAATAGCTTGTACTATTACAATAGTCATTTAAAAATCTTCAAAATAATAATTTTATTGAAGATCTTGCAGTAGACTTACTTATTAGTAAGAATACATATAATGCAAGACAGAATGCTTGTCCCATGGAGACTTTACTCTAGTCTCCATGACTTGTCCTAAAATTTGTCTCAGTATTCTCTCTCTTTCTAGAGAGAGAGAGAGAGACGACATATTAGTGAAACAACCACAAACTCAACTACACAACCATCTTATAAAATACTCTCATCCCAAGCCCTGTTCATCATTATACAGACTGCCCCAAATGATATGCGGATCCACGTTATCGGCAAATGAATAAACGCTGACAAGCCGAGTATACGTAATTCCCGTCCATTCCAGGCGTCAGATAACGGTCTTAATCCTGAATCCCGGGATGGGAAGATGGGAACCCGGTAAATCGATGGGTGAATCCAAGTCATGGTGATTATTTTGGGCACGCTGTATATACATGCGGTGATAAAGATAAGTAGTGAATTATGTATGAGTTCGGTTTGTTTGGATGATACGCGTTTTATGGATTGAGTTGTAAATCAAGTGAAAACAGTTATTTTCTATGCGGGTGTTGGTGTTATAACGTCTCTGCCGAACTGAATTGCACTTTTGACATAATTTACTTCCGTAATCGAGAACATTTTTACAAACATATAGAGGAGGACTTCAATAATGGTTGGTTTAAATGACACTATTTTATGCTTTCGAGTGTTATATTCGCAAAGCAGTGGGCAGTGATTCGAAAAGAAGAGCTCATAGTATAATTTAAGATCGTTTTAAAAACTACAGAACCGACTTCAAACGTCGCGCTAGTCAAAGTAGCCAGTAAACGTAGTAACTATTATATAATCTGTGCCAGTAGTTAGTAGTATGTCGTCGAGATAAGTAAATGCATCGTAATACAAATGTTGATATATTAAAAGCGGCTCGGCCGATTTCGTTAAAATTTAAATGGGACCACCTGGGAACAAAAAAAGAATTTTCCAAATCGATTTAGGCATCTTCGAGTAATCGGTGAACATACATAAAAAAAATATTGAAAACCTTTTTTGTGAAGACGGTTAAAAATTAAGATTAAGAAAAACCGACTTGACATGCCGCGCGTGTCAGTTTCAGTGGTAAGTTTGAAGTGTTTATCTCCATATCTCTGGAAATACTCGTTAAATCTCAATGAAGGACCATAGAAATTTTCTCTACACATGATAAAAAACTATTCGAATCAGTTCACAGTTGGCAGAGTGATCGCGTAGCAAAAAAAAAACGACAAAAGTACAAACAAATTGAAAATCTGCTCCTTTTTGGAAGTGGGTTGATAATATTGAAGCATTCCAGCAGTAAACACAGGCTGCTGTGTCTTCACGTGTGCCTATTTCATAGAAATGTTTGAATTAGACCTGTGTCGATCGTTCATTTGTCGTGACCCGGGTCGATCATGACCGACTCATATAGTGATCGGGTCCAAAAAATTCGGTCATTTCGCATGTCGCAGTTCGTTTGTTTGTGCTACAAAGAACAAACGAAGTACGACCCAAATGATCGAAATGATCGAAATTGTACTTTGTTGTATTGTACGAGTATATGACCGAATGACGAATGCTGAACTGAACGGATGATAGTTAGAATCATGATATTAATATTATTTGTCATAATGAAAACTAATACCAATTTTTGATCTCATGAACATGCCGCCTGTTTGTATAGTATCGCAATTAATACTTATACATTCAATCATGTTGCAACATTCAGACTAAGCATTCGATCACGAGACACGAGATTGATATTCCAGACCAAGTCAAATAACATCGAATATTTTAGAGATCCATGATTCGATCCCTCATGTACAGGTCGCGATCGTATCAAAAAGATTCGATCAATCACAATCGACACAGATCTAGTTTGATTGAATACGGGTGGGTATTCATATTAAAAGAGGCTTTTGTCGAACTACTAGTAAATGCGAGATCCTGTCCATCCAAACGTTAACCGCCAATTTTTAAACCTTTCCCACTAAAGTTATTATGTATATTGGGTTTTATTTGGTACCTATGCGATGAAGTACAAGCTCTACGTTGATAAATTTTGATTAACAGCCTTAATAAAACCAATTGTCTTGAATAATCTGGCTGAAAATAAAAACACGCACGAAAAATTCACGAGTCACAAACAAAAGCTAGTATAAAATACCTTACATTTCACTACCCGAGTCGATCAGGTATTTACCCAGGCAAGTACGGAGTCGTGCGATAGGCATTCATTTGCATAAAAAATTGACAGGCTCACCGATTTTGCTCGCTCTTAATCATTACGCGGTTCCGATATCCAGGAAAAAGGGAGAATTCTTTTTAGGCTGAAAATGTTCGCGTTGGAACAATAAAGAGATGGTATTGTATTACAGTGCCACTGTTTGATTGAATTGCGTTTGGGTAAGGTGTGATGAACTGAAGAAAATTGGGGTAAATGAGGGTACTTGGACAAAATCACTTCTGATTAAATATCTGGTGCGACTGGTAGAATAAAAAAACATAGTTCTATAAGGTTAGTTCATAAGAGTGATCAGAGATGGCGCTAGCTATGTAAATGCAGGTTCTGCATCGCTCAAACGTTTCGAAAAAAGGTGCAAAGGTAAAAGTAGTGTTTTTGAAATCTCAAGTTTTTGTCGAGTTCAAAGGACTGATTTATGTTTCAAGACTAACATCTTATAAAACTTATTTCCCCATTTAACAAGCTTTTCCTCCATTTTACCCGTCTTTCTATGTGTTTTATGTGTGTGTTGTCAATTACATCTTACATGTTCAATTTGGTCTTTACTGCCCGGTCTTCGATTGAGGTGAAATTTTGCATATATATGTATGGTAATATTTTATGGTACGATCTAGCTGGTCTGTTGATGGAAACGGAAAGTGTATATATAATAATATATATATAATAATATTTTCATATAGTATATAACCTACTATATATCATATACTATAGGAACTACTAAACTACACATGATAAAACCGTTTTTTTAATGCTTGTTTTTATTTTTTCTTTTTCAGTTTGTTTACATCGGATGAAGGAAAAGTTAAATCTAACTGTTGTTACTATATCACAGAATAGATAGTATTTTTCTGTGGTATACATAGAGTTTATCATTAACACCAATATTATAAATGAGAAAGTCTGTATATTTTAATTATATATTTGTATTTTGGAATTACAGAGTATGATGTCAGACTCAACATCTTTATGTCTCAAGGTAACAGGCGCAGTGCAGTGACATGCGAAATTCTGACAGTCCTGAATTTTGCATGCCGCTGTATCTGTAATTGGTAGACGTCATCGCTTACCATCAGGCGAGCATCGTGCTTGTCCTGTTACCTTATACCATTTTCATAAACATTTTTGGGACTTCTTCGCGATCAATCGGCTGGACCGATTAAGCTGAAATTTTGCAAATATGATAGCCGAAAAATATGGACTAGGCCATAGGATACCTTTTAACACGGGCATAGTCGCGGGGCACAGCCAGTATAAGAATGTAACTTACGTGACATTTTTCATATCTACTCGTAAACTATAATCTTTTTGTTTATGGGCAAATATTCAGAACATTATTCAGTAAATCTAAATTGATGTTATTTTCTGTATAAAGACAATATGATTTAGCCAGTTCTAAGAACTTACTCTCATCTGAACACTATACGTTGATATTACGACGCCTGAAACTTTTTCACTTACTCCGAATATTGGTAATAGCTTCTAGGAAACGGATTTATTGCCTTTCTTTCGATTCGAGATTTCAAGAGATTAAACAACTTGTGATGATATTTATATGGATATACTTACGATTAGATTAAGGAATAGGTATTCTAGCGATTCCAAGACGGAGCCCATCGAAATAAGTCTAAACTTGCATAGGATTAGTTAAAACCTAGATATCAAATTCAATTTATATCGGTTTCGTCTACGAATAAATAGTCTAATTATAGGTACGGACACACCGCAGCGTCCTGCGTGCGCGATCTAGGCGGCGATCAGATAGCGCAGTAGTATTTGTACCGACTGGCTCACACTAAACGCGATCAGAAAACAAATCAGAAGTACTGAGATCGCGCCCGCAGATCGCAGGACGCCGCGTTGTAGCCGTACCTTTATTCGTAGGGTTTCGTTCGAGTTCAAAAGCTTTATTTAGAATTTAGAATGCAACCATGAGCCATTTGGTTGCAGATACCTTCGACTTGTAGCACTGATTTTTCGAATCGAAGCGTCAAAGTTTCCAATAGAAGCATTTGCGATTTTTCAAGTATCCGGGTCAAAAGAGAGGCGCGGTTTTCGAATTTGTTTTCAAATTATTGTAATAGCCAAACTAGTTTTTGCATTTCCGACGCATGTCATAGTTATGTAAAATGTTTGTGTAGTAAGTGAATATTCGTCGAATATATTACAACTTGGCTTTTCACGTCACGCGATTGCAGTTGGAAGTCATTGATTTAAATATAAGAATCTGGCCAAGAGAACATTCAGATCACTAGGATCGAGGGGTCAACTTATACTAGACGGAAAGTAATTTAATAAGAAATCTTCGAATGCCACCGTTTTACGAAGACCCATCTCTTTTGGCTCTACTGTATCGGTTTTAGGGCCAATAAGCTGGTACCATAGCGGGCGCACTGTCGACGGGCTGGTCCTTACGTTAGGTCTAGTAGTCTGAAATAATAATTACTTACATTTGTGAGGAATGGTGCATTATCGTTGATATCAGTCAACTCTAAGATGACTTCGGTGGTGGACCGCAAGCTGTCAGAACCCAACCTTCCTCCGTGATCTGCTGCCATTATTAGGATCTGCCATCTAAAAAAATACATAAAAGAAAGGTATTAAATACGATCGTTTAAAAAACTAAAAAGAACCCACTTCAATGCCGCGCTATTAATTTTCAGTACCAATTTTGAGGTGTTTATCTCCATATCTCTGGAGATACTTACCAGACCTCGATAAAATTACTATGGTACCACACTTGGGATATCCATCCATTAAAAAAAGAATAATCAAAATCGGTTCATAAAAGACGAAGTTATCCGCGAACAAACATAAAAATATATATATATAAATACACGGTCGAATTGAGAAACCTCCTTTTTTTGAAGTTGGTTAATAACAATAAATAAATTAAATAAATTCATTTATTTCAGACAATTACAATGTTTGTTACATTAGCCCACATGAAACATATCGGTACCTTATAGACTAACATATATATAAATTAAATACAATATTTTAATTCGTAAGTAACGTAAGTTTATTGAAAAGAAGAATTTAATACTGCGATGCAATAAATGTAGGAATAAATGGAGAACGTGTAAAACAGCAGTGCTATGAGCATTTGATCAAAGTTTTATCCAGGCAAACATACCTCATTTGACATTAAGCAGTTACATTGTAAATAAGGTCGTAGAGTAGAATTATCGTACCTTCTCTATCGAGCGCCTAGCGTTTTCTAAAGACAATAAGCGCCAGGTGACATTATATGGTGTTTGCGTTATTCGAGGCGCCTATCAGTGCATAGTTATTCTCAGTTAAAAAATGTTAAACCACTTACCTAGTGAAACCAAGCGGTTGATCACGGTCCAAAGGCTTGGTCAGTCTCAGGCATCCATCGTTGTCAATCTGCAGGAACTCCTTCTGTTCATGTTTAACTAGAGAGTACACTATGTTTTGTGGGGCGCTTCTATCCTTGATATCAGGATCATATGCTTCCACCTGAAAAGATGTTTTAGTCAGTTCTATAAGTTCGTTTAATTTGTAGAAAAACTTATGAAACCTTTTTCATGATTATCATCGAGGTACATGTAAACCAGAGGCGCCCATCATAAATTGACTTACGTGCCGAGCGGCGCGCGATCGGGCGTAAGGAATACTTACGCTAAACTAAGCTAGATGTAGATTCAGCACTGCTTTTTATTTGAACATAAAGCTAGTTCGCGACGCGTCATCTGGTACGTAATTCATATACATCTATGATGATTGTTAATTTTACAAATTCAGTGCGGGTCGCTCTTTTATAAAGTTTGCAGCTGAGATGTAGTAGCGTTTAGTAAACTTGACTGGGTGTACAGCAGTTTTATGTTTTTTTTTATGCTGGTCAGGAAGTAAAAGTTGTAAGTAGGTTTAACCAGAAGACGCGGTCATTTGCGACTAAAAGTCTTTAAAGACCCATAAATAGTAATTTTTAAAGTTATAAAATCGATACGTGCGTTTTGTTTTTGTTAGGTAAAAGCGATCTTTTAGTCTGTGTCTGTCGACCTATATTTCTTTGTTTGGTCTCCCTCATGACTTCGACATTTTTCAATCAAACGCATCATCACGTCAAAAAAATGTTGTTTGTCGCCTTACTAAATGGGCACTTTTTTAAGTGAAAACTTCTTTAGCGGCGTTGTGAACTTTTTGGGATGGGTTATAAATGTTAAATTCGCGTCAGGACACGTGAGCTGATCGAAAATTCGTAAGACGGAGGAAGAGTAGACCAAATGCACAACGGTAATGTTCAAGTTTTCACTTCTACCGGCACTCCCGGAGTGCAACCCGTTGTTTTTTTTTCATTATTGACAGACTTTATTAAAATTAATTGAAATAATTAGTTTAATAATTCGTGACTAATATTATAACCTTTTATTTTTAAATTTTTGTCATTTCTATAACTAGTATTGTTTCACATTTTTATAACAGTTTTGTATCTCTAACCTAAATATTGTACTAAAGCTACTTTCTCATAATATATTATTTACAACAAACAATAAATTACAGTCAATTTTGGTAAAATAATCTCGTAATAGATAAACCAACCCGCGAGGGCAAAAACAAGTAAATTATAGATATTATTCTCGTTCTCAAAACTACAATATTTTAGCCGTCATATTATGAAAATTTAGATACGTTAGAATCTAGATCGTGATAAAATAGGGCTATTATAATAAAATATTTGTAATAAAGGTTCACTTTATATGAAACAATAATTTAACGATAATAATCAGAGATGGGATTGAAAATCTATTGTCAAAACGTAACTTATTTCTTATCGCGGCATGAGATGTCTTACGTAGATTTAAAAAAAAGATGGGTTATGTTATTGGTCGTATGTCTTAAGGCTAAAATTAATTTAAGGACCTTATTTTTCTCTTTCTTTTTATTAGTTTTACAACATTATTCAACTGAATAACCTTGTATCATATTTTTAGATTCAATTTTCGTTTCAGCCAGTGTGAATACTGGCTGAAACGAAAATTGAATCTAAGTTTCAGTTTCATTAAGACATTTTGAGATTTTTTAGGTGGCCCCTAAACACTAACTTTTACACTAACGTTTAACTAAAACATTGATGACTTTTGAGAATTAAACCTTCCAAGTTAATTAAATTTATTTCTCAACGACATTACAAATATTTTTTATGTACAACTCCATCTGTTGAACTTAGCGAGACGAATGCCCGAATGATAGCGAATACGTCTTCGTTGTTACGCCGTTCTACAATAGAGGGCGTTAATCAATATAAAATATAACATGACGCTTACGTCACTTCCGTTGATTTTGACGGTGACGCTACGTCACTTACCGTCTTAACCCCAGAACGCCTAAAGCAGATTCACTTCAACAATATCTCTTACCTTAACGATACATCCTTCATACAACTTCTCTTCTTCGATAGTCTTGGTATAATTAGCCATGAACACCGGAGGGTTATCGTTCAAGTTCTCAATGTTGATAATGACTTTAGCATAGTCCTCATAGATACCATCAAATGCTCTAACATCTAAACTGTAACTAGTGATGTTTTCATAGTCAAGCTCGTTGTTGACTCGAATTTCTCCAGTAAAGTTACGGATGACGAAGGCATCGTATGTGTTGCCAGCGACTATGCTGTAGGTTACCACGGAAGCTGTGAAGAAGATAGAAGGGGTTAAAATTCAGGGGGTTATTATCTCTCACAGTTTAAACGGAGTCCATTCCAACAGACTTTTACTTTCCAACACGTATCCGTACTGTGCTCTCAACTTCGATTCATATATTGAGACAAAAGCACAATTAGCTTCGAAAAAACTTGGTGTGGTTACGTAGTTGATGCAGTACTTCACACCGGGACAGTTGTTTAATTTATATCAAGCACTGGTCCGATTTTGCGTGGAGTACTCTGCTTTCACCTCTGGGTTTCGCATAATACCGAAAACGCTGGAGGCTGTTTAGATGAGAGCTAAGAAGCTAAGTACAGACGAGAAGCAAGAGGTTCCAAAGCCTTGAGCATCGCAGCAAAGTTTCTGGTCTGTCGGTTTTTTATAGGATACGTTTTGTAGAGTGTGCCAATCTACATTAATTATACGCACCGCCAAGGACTGGAATTCCTTGCCTGAGTCTATGTTTTCCGATAACTAAAACATAAGGGTCTTTTAATCGCGACTGAAAATCTTCTAAGCAAGCGTCCTACATCTTGGACCACATCGTCACTTTACATCAGTTGAGATAGTGGCCAATTGCTTGCCTATTATAAAGACTACTTATCAGATTTTGATATTAAAGTAACTGTTCAAAATATAACATAATCGTCATAATAAATGATTTTTTTTTACGTATTCAGGAATGAAGATACAAAATTCCTTCTTCCAAAGTTCTTATACAAAGCAAAATATGCACATATAAAAAATACTCAGCTTTAAAAAAAAAATTTACCTGCATCAATATCAACGGCATTGACTACAGTAACCAGCTCGTTAATATTAGCATTCTCCGCTATCGACTCCGCAACATAAGTATCTTGAGTAAAATGTGGTGGATTGTCATTTTTGTCAGCTATTTCTATTAAGAACACTTGCTGTCCAGCATTGTGCTTCCCAGGTATCAAAGCTGATTCCGAATTATCTGTAGCTATAATTTTTATATTGTAGAAGCTTCTTTCTTCTCTGTCAAACATTTTCAGTGTCGTAATATTGCCAGTATTGGGGTCTATTGCGAAGGGATCTGAAGGATCGCCCAGTTCGTAAGTGATTTGATTGTTAGCTGAAGTGCCATCGGCGTCAAAGGCTCTGACTTGCATGACTGGTGTTCCAGGGTTCTCGTTTTCAAGGACACTGCCTGATCTGATCTCGCTAAAGATTGGTATGTTGTCATTAACGTCTTCAACTTCTATTTGGATTATTGTTTCTGCGGCTAGTTTGTAGTTGTTCTAAAAGTAAGCATATAGTAATAATTATTTTGTGCGAATAACAAGTAAAAGCTCATCTGATCCAGCCAAAAAATGAGTTTACGAAGTATTAAATGTTTCATAATAAGCGAAAATTACTTTCTTAAAAATAGTAAATAAATAGCCATAGTCCACAATCTACATAAAAGTGATATAAGAATTTTAATAAGAAGGCACATAATGTACAAGGCAATCTATTATCCCGTCTTTGGACGAATTCCTTGGGCAGGACGTACCCGCAAACCCTTCGAATGCGAAATATTTTTCTTTCCTTACCTGTATTCTTACAGTGAGCGTGTAATCCGTAATTTTCTCATAATCCAAATGGTTCCCCAGTTTAATATAGGCGGTGTTAGCCTCGGGTTCCAGCACAAAAGTATGCCATTTGTTTGTTTGCTCGGTCTGACCTTGTACCAGCTCGAATTGCAACTTTTTCTCTTCTCCTATGTTTGAGCTGTAAGTTAATATAAATATAGAACCAGGCGCAAAATATCATATAAACATCAATATCAGTTTATTATTTGTATAACCCTGAGTTACGGCCAGACGGTGTATCTAAATTTTGGTGAAACATTTGCACATTTATATATGGCCTTTGTTTTTGTCTTTTGTCATTTTCAGTGTAGGATACTTTTTCATCGCAGACAAATAGGCGCAGCGGCGAAGCGCTGCCGCACATTATAAAAAAAAAAATAAAAAAAAATAAAAAAGTATTTCTGCAATGAAAGCTTAAATAATTTAAGATCGTTTACAAAACGCAAAAACAGACTTCAAATACCGCGCTTGTCATTTTCAGTACTAAGTTTGAGGCATTTATCTCCATATCTATGAAGATACTTATCAGATCTCGATGAAATTACAATGGTACACCTTGGAAATGTACCAATTAAAAAATAATCATTCCAATCCGTTCACAATTGACGGAGTAATCGCGTAACATACATAAAAAACTTACAGACGAATTTGAGAACCTCCTCCTTTTTGGAAGTCGCTTGAACCCTTTCAAGCGACTCCCAAGCGTTTCTCCCATAAAATTCCTAGCGAAAATTTTACTGAAGTAAACTTCAAAATATTTTTTTTTATTACAGACGTAAACGTTCTGGAGGGATTAAGTTTATGACATAATTATAATCATCGTGCGAGCACATGACTTTTTTTTGTTACCCTAAGAGACTGAACCCGAAAACAAGGGTTCGAAACTTAATCAACTCGTGTTAGAAACTCCGAAGACAATGAATACTTTATAAAGTCCCCAAGGTTTTCAAATTTAACTTAGTCAAATTAAACGGTACTTACACAGCCCTCACAGTTGCTATAGGCGTATTGAAATCAGCGTAATTTTCTTTTAATCTTATCGGCTCGTCGGGAACTTCTATGAAAGATGGGCTTTTCTTGTTAGACTCCACAACTTGGATGTCTAAAGTTATGGAACTTTGTTCGGGTTGATCGCCCATATCTTTTACTATCGCGCTTAGTTTGAACTTGTAACCCGGTACTTTCTGTGGAAACAAAAGGGATTTATATTATTCAAGCAATTTGCTTTGCCACTGTAATTGTCTTTACGAGTTCGGAAACATAGTTTGTACGCTTAACAAATTATTGTTTTTACGATGTTGTTCATAACAAATTGTTTTGTAGTTTCTAGATAAAGCTGCATGAAATTGTAAATTAGTATCTGTGTTTCCGGTTAAGGACAATACGGGGGTGTTCAAATCGCGAGTGAATCTTCTGGGTAAGCACGCTCCATCATCGATCGCATCATTACTTAACATCAGGTGAGATAGTGATCAAGGGCTACCCAGTTCCGTGTAAAAAAAAAGTTCTTGATAAAAAATGTAACAAACATATTCAATTAGAAACACATTTTTGTAACCATTTATATAGTGTATCACCACCAGTATTATAAATGCAAATGCAGTTTGTATAATCTTTTGTTTGTTTGGGACTTTTTCACAGTCAAACGGCTGGACCGATTAAGCTGAAATTATGCACAGAGATAGCCAGTATCATGGATAAGGCTATAGAATACTTTGCAACGCGGGCAAAGCCGCGGGGCATCGCTAGTATTGGATATGTAATTGGATTCGAAATCTATCTCGATTACGTAATGTTAGTACATTGTGACTGTACATGACTTAACAAATACATACGAAACAACCAAAAAAGTGAGTAGATGTCAAGATATCTGATACTTACATCAATAGTCTTATTTAAAAATATAACTCCATTGTCAGGATCTATGTAAAAATAGGCTTGATCCGGCGAATTAGAGTCTAAGCTGTAGTGCACTATGGAGTTATTTCCATCGTCAATATCTGTCGCTGATATCCTCATCACCTCTCTTCCACTTGGCAGATCTTGAGGAACTGATTCCGAATACGACTGCACAGAAAAAAATACATTAGTCTAACGATAAAGAAGGAAACTAATATAATTCTGAAGGACAGTGAATGTACCTAAAACGTAGGAGGATAGCACATATATGTTTGATGAAATAGAATCTTACGATAACTTAGTTGATAAAACCTTAAGGTAAGATAGTGTTGACTTAGCAGCTACACACATCTTTGACATCTTCTATGCGAAGCATGCCGAAAGCTTAGAGAAAGATTTTATATTTATTGAAAATAATTATAATCGTGCAGTGTGATAAAATGCGCCTAAGGGGGAAAGAGCGGCCTAGCTAAAGAAAACACGTCAACTACAAATGTGCAAAGAAAGTGTATAAACACACATAAACACTTAAAAATATATTACCAATAACGCCTTGAGTGGCGGTCTATGATCCTAAATCAGACATGCAGGAACATGCAAGTAAAGAAATAGACATTTCAAAATGTATACTTTCGATTGCTACCATTGCTCTATTTCTAATCAATTTAAATATTAAATAAAGCAATGGTAATAATCGAGAAAGAACACGTAAAATTTTGTGACAGTATTATTTTGTGCGAAACGCTGTATCTTGTGATATTTTCAGTTGTTTAAGACAAACCTTCCATACGTCTCCGCGGAAGACCTTGGAAAAACAGGCAAGCGTTAATATAGTCTGCATCACGTTTTGAGGCTAATGAACGAATATTATGTTAGTCACATACACAATGAAAATAATATATATAAAAAAGATGCGAACCTTTACACGAAGATATCAGTTCGGTAAGGCAAGGCATAGAATCAATAAAATTGAAATTGGAAAAGAAGTTAAACATAGTTATAACATTATGGTAGAAGTCATCGACGATGTAAGACATGCAAGAGTTAATCAGATTAAAAGTACCTCAAGTCAATAGTAATTTATAGTCAATAGAAGTTGTATCGAGCTTAATCATAGCGTTGAATAACGAATTTCGGCATGAAATGCGTATATATTTAAAATTTTTCGTTTTCTTCATTTTAGTGGAACTTACCACTTTGTCAAAGACTGGAGGATTGTCGTTGATGTCTTCTATTAATATTTTAATGGTACATGCGTCGTCCAACTGAGGCTGACCGTTGTCACTCGCACGTACTGTTATATATGCTTCCTTTTCTCGAGAAGGCTCGTCGTGATCGAACATCTGTATAATATCATCAATATTAAAGAACTACTTTTTAGCATCATTGGAAGCTTGTTTACCCACCTCCAGTCCTTAGTTAAGATTGGCTTTGGTAATTAAAGTTAAATTAATATTAGTAAGATCATGATTACCAATATCTTCAACTGATTTAATGGTATCTGTATCATATTTATTACTTTCATAATACTAAGATTAAATATATGATCGTTTTTAAATAGAAATAGTAAAGTACTGACATATGCCGTCGTAATTCTTCCTGTTTCAGGGTCGACGTGAAATCTCTCTTTTTCACCAGGTGTTGAGACGAATTTGTACATGACTGTGCCACCCATATCAGGTGGATCTCTGTCTTCTGCTTTTACCTGAAATTACACAAACGTGTTTAAATCAAATAAACCTAGATCATCATTAAAATCATCAATCAATCACACTATCACAATATTGGTCACAGTGTATTTTATTATAATTTTTTTACACCTAACTGGGTAGCACTTGACCATCACCTGATGTTAAGTGATGATGCGGTCGATGATTAATTCTTCCTTTCAAGCGGTCTTGCGTAAATGATATACAACATTCTCAAATAATAAACCACTTATTTAATAACACCATTTTTTAAATAGCTAAACAGCCAAAAATGATTTACGAGGAATTACGAGTATAAAGTTGATTCGTTTTGTTAGTATCCTCCGTTTCCAAATTATATCTTAGATCGAAATGTAACATTCTATCAGGTTGCAGTAACTGCTTACGTGTCTCTTTATTTTTAAAAGAACAAAAATATATAAATGCTTATATAATAATGGGTTGGGATATTTGAGCTTTGTGGATTGGACTTAAATTTATCTTGAACCTCCTCTCATTGCCGTCTTTCATTTCCAGACAAGCACAACAATATCTTAGACCGCATCGTCACTTAAAATCAGTTGAGGTAGTGGACAAGTGCATGGCCGTCTGAATGTTAAAAAAAATCTGTGATCCGAGGTACATTTCGTAGTATCTCAGATCGAATCATCACTTTCCATCAAGCTGCTGTAAGTGCTTACTCACGTATCTAAATCAGAGAATAATTAAATAAGATTACTTACAGTGAATACATATGTTCCTATAGGCTGTTCCTCTTTTACCGTTGGCCTGTAGTTCAGGCATTCTGTGAAGAGTGGTTTATGGTTGTCCTTCACTGCTAGCTTCATCGATGTCGCCGGAATGAACTGAAACGTAGTCAGGTGTGCTACTACTTCATTTATGCATTAGAAATGTCTTGCGAGAGTCTAATTAGATAATTGGAAATAATTGGAAAACGAAATGAATTTAAAAAAAAAAGAGTAAACGAAATTAAATCTTTTAAATTCTCATTTTAGTCTGAATTAAAGTGTAAGAAGGAATAAAAGAATATAACTGAGTCAGAAACCTAATTATAAACTTATTTATGTGTAGAACTTAATGTGAAGGAAAGGTTATAAATAAATATTAGAGATATTTTAATACTGTTACCTGCATCCAAAATAGTCAAGTGAAATCTAAAAATTATACTGTCCTTATTTAACCATTGGTGTAAGAAAGAGTTGACAAGTTTCAACGCTGTCAAATTTGTCTTTGTTTTGTTTAATACATATTGAAATAAATTAAGGTTGAGTACATTCTAATTGTGTGCAAGCTTACTAAAACTAAATTAAGTCTGACAGATCTTAAGGTATTACTGTCGATCCTTGTCTTACCTCTGAAGCAAGAAAGGGATGCCAACAGTTGAACAAGCTGTCAATATTTAATTTAGCTTAAGTTGTGTACATTACAATATACACGATTGTTCTTGTAAATTTGCGAAGTAATTTGCCAAGACATTTCACAAATTATATTTGTTCATCAGTTCAGTTTACATAATCCATATAAATTACAGTAAGAACTTTGAAAATATATTTTCAACTTGTCAAGTTCTATATAGTAGATATCTTTCATTGTGTATTACCAAAACTGTCTAAACTAATAAAAAAAGATCCATCAACCAAATTTAATTACTATGACAACGCAATATTTTATAATTGAAAAGCAATTCAATTAGTTAAATTCGTTTTAACGTGGTAGTACGCAATGAAGAATTCTGTTATATATTAGGTATTTTCAATATTATAATAATTTTTATAGATGTATACAGGATGTATTTTTGAGATGGGACCGTAAGGACAGGTAGGTACTTTACCTCTTCAGTTATAGCTACAGGCAAACATTCTGAGGAGACTGTCCACTATTTTGGTTTATAATTTGAGTTGTATTCATAGAATTAGAAAAAAATAAAGGCAACAAAAATAACCGGCCAAGTGCGTGTCGGACCACGCGCAGTGTAGGGTTCCGTAGTAGCCCGTTATTCAATGCAAGTCTTTACCCGTTATGAACAAGCAACTAGGTACTCCGTCTTTGTCACTTTAAAGATTTATTCTAAGGATTTTGTATTTGGTACAAAATTATCTAACACCCAAGTTCAACGACTGCTATAGTTTTCCTTTAAAGTTCGTGAAATGCGCTATTATCACGAATTTTTCCAGATTTTTCAAGCCAACAGTTTAGCTTTTAGAAGGGGGGGGGGGGGGCGTAAGACTCTTAGCAAAACCTCGGACAGACAGACAGACGGACATGACGAAATTATAAGGGTTCCTTGTCAGGCCTACGGAACCCTAAAAATGGCAATTCGCACAAAATCATTTCTTGATAACTTTCGATGTGTTAAAAATGAGTAATTCCCGACATTTTTTTAGATGCCAATCATATTGTTTCTAGTATGGGTCAAAAACTTCTATTGGACCGACCACCTGAGCTAGGAGTGCTCGAAATTACGGAAATGAACATTCGCAGACCCACAAAATTTAAGAGTTCAGCGCGCCGAAAGCAGTTCTCTCTCAGAGTCTCCTCAGAACGTTTTCTTGTAGCTATAACGGAAGAGCTACCTGTCCTTACGGTCCCATCTCAAAGATTCATCCTGTATATATATACTCTTTTTAATGTATTTGAAATATATATTGTGTATTTTAAACATAATTTGAAATGTAAACATAGTAAGTACCATCTGAGTATTCAAAATATAAGAAAAGTGTCGACTTATGTAAGTTAGTAATTTATAAAGTACGAGTACTAATAAAAATAATTATCATTACATACATATCATTTATGTGTTATTAAGTAATATATTTATACCTTATATCTGTCCTGTGTAGCATGTGAGAGGGCATTAGAAAAAAAGTGAGATAAAACATGTTTTATGAACATTTATAAATATACTTGTCAATGCATACAGATACATGCGTACAACTATTATCAATATTAATATAAATAAGCACAAAATAATTTCGAAATCTATCAGGACGAAGCTTTGGGGGCTGATGATATGGTGATAGTGAAAGTTGGTGATATGTGGTGATGATGATGATAGTTATGATAACTTACGGGCGACGAGTGAGCTGGGAGATGTCTGGAGTGCCTTAACCTGGTTATGTGATGGATTTGGTAGTCTCGTGCTGTGGACAAGAAGAAAAGAGTATTTTAGTGACAGAGCTATGATTCTTGGAATCACTAAATTTGTAGAGCTATCTGTTAAATACAGGAAAATTTAAACAAATGTGTAATTTCAGCAGTCTTTATGTTTTAATAACTTTTATCTACACTCATTTCGTAAAGTTCTCTTTCCAATAGATAGATATTATTATAAAAATCATATACAAAATAACTTTATTGCAAAAAAACGAATTATGTATCTACTTATAATAGTTTTGAAGCCGGAACCGTCCTAAATTCAATTTCACGAATACATATTGTTTAATTTTTAGCCTTTAATGCAGCGATTTAATGATTAAAATTCTAGAAGACTCGCCTGTGACTGAATCAAAGTAGGCCATGGAATAATATTAGCACATAGCACGCAGCACTTCGATCTACCTCATCTTCCCTTTTAGTTTAATAAAAGCAAGCTCGTAGTATTTATTTCACGCATTCCAAGGAAGGAAGCCGTATTATCTTACAAGCGAACGAAGGCATCAGTTAGTCAGATTACACTCACTATGTTTACATTGTACGTACAAGATAACCGGGCCTTATAAATTGTTGCAGTAGATCAGTATTTTTTTATATATCTTATAGGCTAGCGTTTGACCACTATCTCACCTGTTGGTAAGTGATGATGTGGTCGACGACGGTAAGCACGCTAGGCCTAGAATGGGACCTGGCTATCAAGGATAGCCAGTCAACAAAAAAACTGGCCAAGTGCAAGTCGGACTCGCACTCGTAGGGTTCCGTAACACAGTAAAGTATTCTATAACTACGATTTTTCGCAACTAAAAAATTTTGTTTTTCATAGTGTTTGAATGAAAAACAAAGGAAGTAATTTTTTTTTTGTTTCAGTTCCATGTATGGGAAAAACCCCCTTAAACTTTTATATTTTGTATTTTTGTATAAAAATCGGAAAGCGGTTCACATAATACATCTATCTACCAAGTTTCAATTCTGTAGTCCTAACAGTTTCGGAATAAAATGGCTGCCACATACGAACGGACAGACAGACAGACATGACGAAACTATAAGGGTACCGTTATTTGCCATTTGGCTACGGAACCCTAAAAAGTGCCTGCGACTCGGTAATGTTATCAAATAGCCAAAATTCAAAACATTTGTTTAGTATATGGGCAAATTAAAAATCTACACTTACACACGGCAAACAACATTAAATAGATCATATAAATAATAATTATTCTAAATATAACAAAAACATAACATACTGCTTATTATTTAAAAAAACATAAGTAATGAGCCATTCAGCTTTCATCTAAACGTCACACGTAAAACAAATGTTTAATTACCCTGATTAATGCAGGGTTGCCAACCGTACTATTACGTGCCCCCCAATGCATTTTTCAGTACTTCAGACAATATTTATCCAAAAAATTGTGAAATATAAAACACAATAAATAAATAAAACGCAAACAAATCGCAGTACAAATCATATTCCGAATGGAACTGATTGTCAGTCTATCAGCTGCATAATACCGTCGTAATAGCACGGTAATATAGGCAACCCTAGATCTGCAAACAAAAGATGACAACTGAATGACTGTTGAATCTACTGGTGTTTCGGAAGTACTCCCCACCAGAGAAGAAACACCATGAAACTCCATCATCACCGTGCCTGCGGATTTATTTTAATAATAGTTGGCAATCAAGCAGACGGCCTGGTGGTAAGAGGTTGCATCTATGAGTATCTGTAACACCATGAGCGCTGTTGATGATTTACAACTTTATGAAGTTTGTGGATACCCTTTTTATAAGATCCCATTCCATAGCTCATTGTGGATCGCGGCGGGCAGGTCATCATAGGTCCAACGGTAGAAATCATCCGTTAAAACGGGCAGGGCGAGACGTCAAAGTCTGTAACTCTGCGGATGTCGTCAGGTTGTCAAATCGTCGGTTTTTTTACAAATACAAATCATCTTTTACTTGTTTTGAGCACTAACCTACCTGGTGTTTTTTTTAAATATCTGATAGGTATCAACACCATCAAAACAGATGGTAATCAAAGATGTGGTCGAAACTCGAAAATGGTGAAGAAGCTAGGCCTGGAATGGGCTGACTCTCAAGGGCTGTCTGCTACCGGAACACCATAAGGTTATGGCAATTACGCAAATATTTACATACCACTGTTTTATGCCAATATTTGGATGTTGAGTTACTCGTTAAAGTCCAACCTGTATTGTAACTGTAAATTGAGATAACGTAGATAAGGTTTAAATGTGAGACAAGCTTCTGTTTGTTTAGATTACTTACTTACTCGTACAAGAATATGTATAAACCGTTTTAAAAGCTTTCTTTAGGTACATTTTGTTATCATTTCGATGAGTGATGGAATAGTTATTTGATTGTTTTATTTATAAGACAGGATTTTAATTCAGAAAAAGTAGCCGTTTTATGCAAGACATTCATTATCATCTCTGATTTTAAAATTATCGTGAATTTGTAACATTATAATTGTTATATACCGGCTGTAATTCACGTACCTTTAGTCGAATTTTCTCGACCTACGTCTCGAGCGAGTCAGTCGCTCTTCCTCGGGAGTGAGGTCACGCGGTGAGATCGCAATGTTCACAGGTCCAAACTTAGGTCGACAAAATTCGACTAAAGGTACGTGAATTACAGCCGGTATATAACAATAATAATTATCATCTCTACCCAATGTTTGCTCGGAAGATATCAACCAACGTCAAAGACGCATATTGATTAGCGCTAATTTAAATTAATGCTTTATCGTTAAGTTAAGGATTATCATTATAATTTTCTATACAATTAGCGAAGGACTGATGTTGCTGTAAGTTTTGTTTATAATGAAACCTATACAGTACGTATATTATAATACATCGTATTCGAAGTACTATTATTTATTCTGTGCTATTGCGAGGAAATGTATATGTATATATTAGTTATTGTATTTATGTTACGCGATTACACCGCCAATTGTGAACAGATTTCAATGATTATTTTTGTTACAGGTAGGGTTCATCTCCAATATGGTCCCATTTGCATTTTATCGAGATCTGATCTTCAGAGATATGATGATAAATGTCTCAAACTTGCTCCTGAAACTGACTCTCGCGGCATGGAAGTCAGTTGTTTTAGTTTTTTTTATGTATAGTACTCAATATTACAGAATAACTAATAGAAACCTATACATACATACTACATAGTACTACACAATATGACGTTATACATATAGATACATAGGCACATAGAGTGCAATAATTTCGGCAAACCATACAGAACTTGATACAATCTAAGTCGTACACAAAGACAGCTTGGTTCATCTTGATACCCTCCAGTATACAAAAGCTGCATTCAACTATTCAGACGAAGCTTATACGAGATAAGTATAAAACAATAAACGTTGACAAACGCTCACTATGTTCTGCTCAGTTTGCTTCGCTCAGTTTGCTTCGCTTCGCTCATCCCGCTCGCATGGGGCTTTTCAAGTGAAACCTAGGCATCAAACCGCATTGTCTACAACAGCACATGCAGAAACGTAAGATGTAAAGAGATAAAGATGATCTTGTTACTGCTAGAGTCATCTTAACTAGTTCTTCGAACTTTGATACTTGATAAGTGGGACGTGATACTGAAATATTATATTTTGTTACGATGTGAATGTGAGTCTGCACTCACATTCACATCGTTGATAATTATTGAAAATATTTGCAACTAGCGTCATAGATGTAATGCGCTGAGCAGATAGAAGAGGCGTAAGTAATAGAATAAAATTACGAAAGATAATCTCTTCCAGCGAATTAATAACACCCCGTCAATATATAAAATAGTCCAGCAGCACCCAACCCAACCTTTGTTCTACGAAAACAGAGAATCGGATGTTCATACGAATACCTAGATATCTAACACCTTTGCATTGTCCCACGGCCGCTTTTGAGCTAGATTCGGTAGCTTTGCTAAGCCGAACCTGAATCAAATGACTAATGAATCTGCCCATGGATTCGAAGACTCTAGGAGTACCTATTGATGTTTGAAGATGTCTGACGCAGATTAGAAGCTGTTTGCACAGAGGTGAGTTACAGGATATATGTGTTGGTTTACATTTCAGGATATAGGCACAGTTAATATAGTAGTAGGTTATCTTTATGGGGACTCAAGTTAAGCGTTGCAGATGATATGATTGATTCGTTTCAACTTTGTTCGGAAGCTATAAGAGAGTCCTCCGAAACGAGTTTGATTTTTGTTTTTAATGCGATAGGTCATAGGAGGTTAAGAGCTTTTTTTTATGTAAAGGAACAAATCCCTTCTCGTCGTCAGTGGTAGGTAAATTGCTAAATGGATAAATATTGTATTGTTCTGTTATGGTATTCAATAAGATGTTAGAGAATCTGTATAACATGAGGACAGTTATTTTTCAACCGACTTTACAATAAAGGAGTAGGTTCTCAATTCGACTGTATTTTTTATGTCTGTTAGGTAACACTACTGAGGCCAGTACTCCGTCATTTAATTTTTTTTTTTCGTTTTAATGTTTCCATACAAAACGCCGATTTCATATGTAAGGACCTAAATATAGATACTATAAAATTACAAAAAATATTTTTAAACAAAGGCGATGTAGTTTAAGATCTTTTTTCTTTTTTCAGTTAGCAATTTACAGCGTAGTGAAAAGTCATAGTGATCGATTTCGGCCATTTGTTTTAACGCCGCGTAAGCTGTTTCGAAGCTTGATGAATTAAAGAGATAAACAAAGTAATTTTGTTACTGCAGTCAGTTTCAGTTTTCACAGACTTTGTGATTACATTTTTAGACAAATATATATGTGTGTTTTCGTTTGTTTCGTTAGTCGTAGTTTAGATCAAGCCTTTCGAGGTATCATTTGCAAAAATACTAATCAGTAAATTATAACAAACGCCATCTAGAGCCTGTTTCGAGCAGATTTGTACTTTTAACTTTTGAATTATTTTTTTTTAATGCGGAAATGGGTAGCGCCTGACCACTACCTCACCTGATGTTAAGTGATGATGCGGTGGACGATGTAGCGCGCTTATCAAAAAGATACCTATTCATTCGCTACTCGAAAAACCTAACAAACAAACAAGTTAATATCCGCATAACGCGGGATAAAATATAAAGAATTTTATCTTCAATCATTCGTTGCTTTTCATTTGTTTTTCAATAGACTACGTGACTATTAACCAGAAATACTCAGGAGACGTAGAGACTGCTACTAACTACGAGATAGTCTCTACGACGTAATCGTAGAGGGAAAATTAAATAGAGAGAACATTAGCGTATGCGAATGAAATAGCTGTAGAGATATAACCCGACTAAAATGATAAACACGTGATATATATGCCGGCTAATAAGATAAAATGAACAACGTAATTTGGTCGGGTCACACATGACAGCGGGTAAAAGCCAATCAGCGCACTAGAACTGGGAGCCAGAGCTGGCTCCAAGCAATAAATCGCAAACGCAGAGAAGGATAAAAAATGGATGTCCATCTCGCTCTCTCATACTAGTGATTGTATAGTTTTATCCTTCTCATATTATTATTGTTATTTAAATGCCAGATCTATTTAATACTCCATCCACGGACGTAGTACATAGTATTATCTATCCTGTGGTCGAAGCACGCCTAAAGCTTCGGCGTAACTAAGCCTTCCATCAATCAAGAAACCCCTACACACCTCTATAAGTCTCAAACTAAACCTTCATCGGTTTAATAGACTTTCGGGGCTGACAATATAGGTACCTGTTGAAGGTTGTACTACAAAATTCACTAGACGGTAGCACGTACAAAGGTTTTATTATCTACCCGTTCCTCAGGTAACATATTGTCCTTTAAAGAGGCTCTATCAGGGACTTGATATTGTTCAGGCGGTATCGTAGACAAAGAGTCAGTTATGAGTTTCTCCTGCTTTATGGAAATGTTTGATGACATAGCTCACGTGAAGAGAAGAAGAAGACAGCTTTAAAAGTAGTCATTTTCAACCGACTTCCAAAAAGGAGGTTCTCAATTTGTCTGTATGTTATTTTTTGTATGTTACGCGATTACTCCGTCAATTGTGAACCAAATTGAATGATTATTTTTTTAATCGGTAGGGTATGTTTCGGAGGTGGTCCCATTGTAATTTCATTGAGATCTGATTAGTATCTTCAGAGATATGACGATAAACGTCTCAAACTTGCTACTGAAATTGACTCGCGGGGCATGGAAGTCGGTTGTTTTAGTTTTTAAACTATCTTAATTGTATTATGACATGATGCTAGGGCTCTCCTAGGATCTGCAGAATACTCCTTATTAACTAACAGCAGCGATGTCGTTGCGCTCATTGGAACAATGAACAAGTTATGCATAGAACAGTCGGGGGTGATTTTAAATTTAAGTATTATCAAAACGTAACTACATTTCTTTACATAACGCAGAAAATATTATCATACACAAACGATTTTTCTATGTGTGTGACTAAATCGACCCACTTCACTGAAGCATCCGCACTGGCTAATAGAATACCGTATCGTACGGAATTATCGTATAAATGGAAAATAGCACGCAAGGTTTCCCTCAAAGGCTTGTTTGATGTGAAGAAAATCGCTAAGGAGGTAGAAGACCAAATAATGACAAATGACGGGATGGCTGGGAAGCGGATGTTTTTGGTTATATTTAGTAAATGGCGTTTGATTTTTAGAACACCCACGCCTATTTGACAATGCCTTGGTTGGAAATGGATATTATCCAGGTAAAGGAAAACAAGGAAAACCTCGGAATAGTTAGCACTATGTGTTTCCATGTAGGTATATGGCTGACTTGGCTGTAGAATGATTTTGTAAATGGTAGGACTTCTGCTAGTATGCCTAGGGCGGTAACACCATTTTGCCAGCCTTTTTAGCCGTGATATAGGAATGTTTTTCGGTTTGAATGGCAAAGTGTCCAGTGAAATTACAGGTCATCTGAGACTTAGCATCTGTATGTCTCAACTTAACTGGCGCAGTGCAATGACGTGCAAAGTTATGACTATCAAGAATTTTGCATATCAATCCATCAAATCATGCTCAGGCATTGCAGTGCAGCGGTCCAGGCGTCTTTGAGAAAACGGGGAACATACATTAAAAAAACCGACGAATTGAGAACCTCCTCCTTTTTTAAAGCGGTTAAAAATGGTAATTTAACTTGACTAACGCGATGTCGATATCGTTAATCCAAGTCGTTTTCACACTCTTGAAAACAAACACAGAGGCCAAAGTACTTAACAATTCCAATGAAAACAGTACTGACATTGACTTTTCCATTTCCCTTTTCCTGTCACTGTAATGAGAGTTACCCTGAAATGGTCACATGCCATTCGATCCCTAGAGTGCACATGGCATTGTATTAAATGCATAATAAATTACACCATCTGATGAATTTCTAAATCTAGCTGTTTACTTCCCATAATCACAGAATAAATAATAAATAGTACAAGAACTATAAGTGACACTATTATAGTTGCACATTTTCATAGGTGATGGTGACCACTTCCCGTGAGGTGGTCCGTCTGCTTGTTTGCTATCTTAAGCAGAAAAGCACCGTTTTGTCGCTCATTACATGGCGCCACTGAGTAAAATGGTTGATATAATGGCAGCTGTCAAGATATACAATTTTATAATGAAATGCCAAAATTCATGTTAGTAAAAATGACATTACCATTTGGCGGACCTTGTAGCACACTAGCGCCTCTAGTGGAAAACACGCGCGATAGCCTCCATTGAAAAAAGATACTGATTAGTTAATTTTGACAATTAAGAGTAATTAACGAGTTGCTACTAAACATATTATTTGAATATCGATTAAAGGGTTATGTCCAAAAAAAATATTAGCAAGTAGAAAACATAAAAATAAAACGTCGTCTCAATTAGCATTTCTCACTTTCTAATAGAAAAATATATTTAACCAAGGGTTTACACAACGACACACATTATTTCCGACACACCTATGCAACAAAGCATTTCAACTAAAATAAAGGATGCAAACTAAAATAATAACCGGTTCCCGGACTATTCTATTTAACTCTTTGGTAAAGGGTAACCGCTATTCGTGTAAACAGAGACACTAGTGAATTTATTTTATTCTATTGTATAAACAATTGCTTTTGGCACATATAGGTTAATTAGATAATACATTATAATATGGAATTTTTTTTTTCTTTTTTGAAATTAACTTTGACTTTTATTTAAAATAATTGCATACTATTTAATTCAATTATGTAGGTTAATTTAATGGTCGCTATGGAAACAAATCATCATCATCAGCATCATCATAATCAGCCTGTGTCAGTCCACTGCTGGACGTAGGCCTCTCCCAAGATACGCCACTGAGCCCGATCTTCGGCTCATTGGGAGGGGTATGCCCCAATCGCTATGCTGGGCAGGCGGGTTGGCGATGGTAGCTCCTCGCACCGGTGACGCTGCTGCCCGTCACCGGCCTGTAGTATTTAGCTACGCAATAATTTGAAATGGTTATACCGCCATTTGTCGATCGCCAGAGCCTCGTTTGTTAGTAAGCAGGATACACCACGGAACGGAAACAAATACTAATAGCAAAATATTTTAAATTAAATGCATTCCCAATTTTCCATACAAGAAACGTTATTTTCTTATTTTCATGCTCTTATGATAAAGATAAATTCAGTAAAAAAAATCCTAATCGGTTAAAAAATGACGGAGTTCTGAGGTAATAAGAAAAAAATAGAATTGAGAACTTCTTCGTTTTTTGAATATATGAAAACTTACAAGTTTCTCATAAAATAATCAATTTAGTAGACTTCCCTATAGGGTGCTTCGTTATTAGTGCGTGCGTGCTATGTTATTAGGGCTCTTCAAGTGAACAGGTATCTTCTAGGCAAGCATGCTACACCCTCGATCTCATCGTCACTTTCTATCAGGTGGTTGCCTATCTGCAATGAAAAAAAGGGTTCCCTAAACATCCCTATAGGATCTACAAATAAATTAAAAAAATGTCTATAAACTCCTGTATTTTCCAGGTGTATTCTGTAAGGTATTCACAGACACGGCGAACTACATCGCGTGCGTCTGACACCGGAACCTAGCCTTTTTCTCGGTGGTCCTTTGTTGGGCTTCCTTTGGCTAACGGTGCGCTAGGGTTGCCCATCAAATCTTGGTTTAACAACATTTTCATCTTATGAGCCAGTTTCACCGGTTCTAGATAGGATCCTTGATAGCTTATTAGGAACATATCTGCCAGATAAACTCCAACTTATTATGGCTTTATATGCCAGATATCTGAAACTCGCTCATACTTTAGAATATCTTGTATTGCAATCTTTAAACGTGAAATTGTAATTCTAAAAGAGGATACTGGGCATTGTTCGTATTTAAAAAGGCAAAAACAAATTAATTGCATAAATTGTTGATTGTGTTTTGTCTGTTGTGGTATAAATATTTTTATTTAGGTATTTGTAAGTTCGTCCTTACAAATGCCTAAATAATAATATTATTTATACGTCAACAACACAACGCACACAACGACAATTTGTAAGAATGAACTTACAAATGCCTAAATAAAAATATTTATACGACAACCCTACGGGTCGAATCGGCCGGCCCCAAGAGTGGAGGGGCGGGGGGTCCCATTGTGTGAGGCCAATTTGAATATTCAAGTGTGGGCACGTACCCTAATAGATGTCGATGGAGAGAGGGTAAGTTTTTTTGTACCCTGTACTGACTTCAGCGGAGCAATTAACTTTTTAAAGCAGCGTGCATTGTGTGCAGCAGATTGAGCACTTAAAAAAATAATCTTGCTTTAAGCAGCTTCATTTAGTTAGATTACGATGTAAGTACTTACGGGGGTTTTAATTCGTTTATGGTTCCTTTTAAATTTTATTTTTATCAAAGATGAAATAGATTTTAAATGAAAATTGCCAACTTTTACAGTTTTAGATTTACATTTAGAATCTTTTATTATTTTATGTTTGATTAATAAATAAAAGAAAAGGTTGAAAGGTTTCATGATTTTTATGTCCAGTAATTTACAAATAAAACATCGTTTTTTTATAGACTAAAATTTACTAATAACTTAGGTACATATTCACAATCACACTTTTACTCCTAAATTTTAATGGAATAAAAAATGACCAAGTCTTAAATATTTATTCTAATATGAAATTATATTAAGTGGCTTTCTTTGTAAGACTTAATTGGTTTTCGTAGACTTAGGACTGAGAGATTGTTATTTTTATAATAAGTGTACCTACTTTTTAATCATGCATTTGTATAGACATAATATTATGTGTCTAACGTAGGAGAAAAAAAAAATCTAGCACCGAAATGATACACTCAAAATATGTTCACAAGAAAAAATTATAAAGACAGGTTTATTATTAAAATAATTGAGTTAAAGATCAATTTGAATAATCACACATCAATATGCATAAAATCTTCAAACATACATATTATGGATTCATATCGCTATGCGCAATGTCATGTTAATAAAGAAAGAAATGTTGTATTTTTATACATTCAACTATGGCTAAAATAAACTCGTTACATACTCCCGGGCCGTTCTTTTGAGCAAGTTTATCGATATCTCGCGTAAAAACAAATGCCCCAACCCTAAAACCTCTGCATTTCGGGGTTTGTTCTTTATGATTATTATCAAAAGTGAGAAAGCGGCTTCCTAGGTTATCGCGACCGCGATAAGACCGCCCTAAAGACGAGTTATTATGCTAAATTTTATGTCAGTAAATTACTATGTAGGGAAAAGCAAACAGAAAAAAAGGCCTTTATTTTATCCAAGTCGACGGGACTCGATTTTTCCTTGACAACCGCTTTGTTTGTCTAATGTTTCTTTTTTGGTTTCAACGACAGAAAAATAATAGGTGGAAATCTCGTTTATCTAACAGTAAGAAAAACCAATGAATTATTTTCTGTGATACGGTAATATCGAAATCATGGTTGTTGTTTCTGCTACGAGCTTTATTTTGTCGCGACTTTTATTTTCAGTAAATCATATTGGCTTTACGATTTATTTTATTAAGACTTTTCGAACATATTTTTTACAAGCTTTTATTTGATGTTTAATATTGCAATGTTCGTAAGTAAAGGTACGGACACACCGCAGCGTCCTGCATACGAGATCTAGGTGGCGATCAGATAGCGCAGTAGTATTTGTACCGACTGGTTCAGATCAAACGCGATCAGGCAACAATTGAAAAGTACTGAGATCGCGCCTGCAGATCACAGGACGCCGCGGTGTGGCCGTACCTTAAGTAAGTAAGTTTTATAATAAAAACTCACGTTCATTGTAAACTTATAGATTTAAGATCGGGAATTTAACGTGACTTACGCGATGTCGATATAGCCTCCAGATGATGCCGAAACATATGTCGATCGCTATATCGACTTCGCGTAAGTCACGTTAAATTCCTGGTAAATCTGTAAGTAAGTATATGTTGTTTGTCATTTTCAAACCATTTTTCAACGACTTGCAGTTGATGTATCCTATTAGGCTGAAATTAGACATACATTATGTATGTTGGAAATAACGTAAATATTATGGTGTCTTCGAGCCGAGCTGATTTGACGATGGAGTTGAGATGTAGGGACCGGAACTCCTTGTATATTTTATTATTATGAGTTTCCATTACACATAATGACGTGGCACTTTACACAAGCTTTGTGTTTTCATATATAATTTTAATATATTACTTGTTTATAATCGCAGATAAAAATACTCAACAATTATAAAACTTTTTGAACATAAGAGAATAAAATTAACGTGCATAACCGAAAGGAACAACTGCAAAGCCAACAGGAAGGTTAAGTTTTTATTAGTTATGTTACAATGTAAATATATATGTATCTAGGTATGTTTCACTATAGCGAATAAATTTTTCGTCCGATTGACGGCTGTTTACAGTAACTAACTTACCTACTTCTAACTGGCAGTTGTTAATATGTATAACTGTTAGGGCCTGTTTCACCGGTTCCTGATAGCGCTAATATGAAGAAATCTGACAGATTTTTTACAGCTTTTATATGGCATCAAGTGTCAGACAACTATCTAACGCATTATCAGGAACCGGTGAAACTGGCCCTTAATGAAGTTAACAGATTAAACCAGTGATAGTTCACCTGACGAAACGCGATGACGGCCATAACAGCATTTCTGGCACGCAAAACTCTGGATCGACTGAATTTTGAGCGCGACTACTCAGCAGCTACACCCGTTAGTTTGAGATTTCTAAATTTTGAGGCTCAAATATCCTGTTATTTCATACAAAAAATCATCATGTAAATATCAGCGTCATCACACCATTTTATATCACGCGAATAAAACCACAGTTCAAAGCTTATCCTAACGAAAGCAAAATAGCATAACATATAATTATGGTATGCTATTTCGCTTTCGTTTAGAAAAATAGAAGCGGCATAAAAATCTGTCATATTTTCCGCTACAAAAAGCGCATGTCTCAATTCCCAACATCATCGCGTTATGGGTACTCTAAGCCATCCTTAGTTTGGAAAGCTATTCCGATAACCGATTTCAACACCATTTCCCTGCTATAAATATTCATCTAGTCAGGGCAGGGTAAGGGCAGGTCCCACGGGGCTCACGGTCGACTGCCCATGAGGTCACGGACTTGTGACTTGTTCGGTACAAAATATAGCGTGAGAGACGTAAGGTTACAGGGGTTTTAGTGGTACACTTGAGAGTCTCGTTTAACTATTTTTATGTAATAACTAGCGAATACTAGTGCGTTACCACGTTTAAAAAAAGAAATGTGACCGAATGTGCCTAATGTATTGTTTTATTGGTCTAAATTGTCTAAAACCATCCTCGCATTTCTGCCTTTCTAATGAAACCGCTTTGGGGCACATCAGTTGGATGCTTTCAAAGACTATAACGGACATGTTTTGTGTTTTATATGTATAGATAGATGCGCAAACAGATAAACGGTACCACTGATTGAAAGTGGTTATTGGCGCCTATGAAAATCTGCTACAGAAAGGGTACTGTTGATATGTTGCTAAACTGGAATTGGTAGATTAGATACCCTTTTTCAAAAGACTCAATTCCATAGGTAGCCGAAAAATATTGCACCACAATTTTTAACAGTCTATGCATGTATGTATGTTTCAAACATGTGGTCGAAGATGGTGAACACGCTGGCTGACTCTCAAGCCTGTGTGCTGCCGGAACACCGTAAGATTATGGCAGTAGTTTATGTACTCGATGATGGTAAGCTATTTTTTAAATAATAATCCACACAACATTTATAAGGATCAATATTATTATTTATCATTATTAATTGCTGGCTCATTCCTAGTACAAAGAATTTCGTTAGCGATTCAACGCGGGAATGCAGCCAGCGTTCTTGGCGCTTACCACACGGACATCCCTTTGTTTAGTTTATTTTTTATGTAAAATTAATATTGAATAATGATCATTATTTCAAAACATCTACTAAGTACCAAACTATTAACGCGATGTTATCAGCAACTTTAAGTAAAACAATTCTTCCAACATAAGTGTCATAAAAAACTTGCTCCGTAAAACTCATCAAGGATACCAAATTGAAAAATTAATATGCTATGAATATCAAACAAAAAATACAGGCATAACGAGGTAGTGACATAACTTTCAAATGACCAGTGGGACATATTCATTAATATTAAAAGGCTATTATTGCTTCTCAGACTGTGTTGCTTTTCAAATAATTGAGTTAATGTTAGTAGAATGATCTATTAAGTTAGAAAACAGCTTTAGAAAGATTCTATCGGTTGAGTGCCTCGTCATAGAGGCATCAATATATATGCACTACGTAAGGTAAACATTAAGTCAATGTATGAAGGTTTCTGAAAGTTCCTAAGACCAGAACAAAAAAAATATAAGTGAACCAAACCTTAACCCAATATAGAATGTATTTCAATCATAGGTCTTGGATGGTTCTGAAGTCTCCTAATCCTCTGCGATACCGGTATCCTAAGAAATCACTATTAAAACCTGCCATAAGAACTATTATTCCGTGTCAAAAGTTAAGCACGAGAGTTATAATGATGGGCCAGTTTGAAGTCAAACTGTTATTAACAGATAAGTTATTGCCCTTTCGAGGTAATAGGAGTAACTAATGAGCTCGTAAATAACGACGCCTTGTTGTCGTAAGTCGACGAGACCTAGTCGCATCCATTTGTTTGACCATTTTAGTAAGATTGGCAGTATCTTGATAGTAAACGATGATTTTTATCATTGCAGACTTCCATTACTCCATCTTCCATCATTACTCCATCCATATACAAGACATTTTAGAATGTTTCCTTAAGAAATATATGAAGCTAACTGTAATTATGACTGGCTATGAATTAGCCTAATGTTAGGCTAATGTTTCCAAGTTTGTACTTTATGTACATTTCTTGATGAACTGTATAAACTAAAACTTGATGATGCACGAACGCTCATTAATCTACTAGCCATCAAAATATATACTTAATTTTGCTTGGAGAAATGCTAAATGTGTATTCTTCATGAATTCGAACTATGATTGAACTGACAGCTAATTGTAGCTCAAAATAGATGCATTGGACTCCAATGAGCATGATCTTATAACAATAATAGTAAGGTCCATTGCGTGTCGAATATTATAGCCAGTTACAGACAGTTCTGTCAATAACATGCAGGACCGACGCTCGTATCTGAACTATAATGCACATAAGCGCACTCACCTTCTGGTGAACGAAAACATCGTGAAAAATCCCCTGGCTTACTAAGCTGTCTGTTGGGCTAGCAGCTAGACCAACTAGCAGCAATCTAGCCGCTAGCTTGTATGTGCACACATCCTCTGGTGAACGAAAACATCGTGAGAAATCACAATAACACTTACAACATTTTCTGTATCAAATGGTTCTGTTGATTTTGACAAAACCTTTAGTATGGAAACTAATAAGATACTTCCTCAAGTGGGCGAAGCCGAGGGAGGCACCTAGTTTGCAATAACATCAAATACTACTGTATTCTGACAGCTGTCCTTAAGAGCCGGGCAGTTCCCATTCTAGGTCTAGCGTGCTATTATGATCAACCACATCTTCACTTACTAACAGGTGATCAAACCCTAGGCTGTATCCCAAAAAAAAAAACAAATATCCAATAAACACTTAGCAATAAACACAAAACAGTCTTGGATAAACATTCCTACAGTCCTAAATATCTGTAACGAAGATTAATCGCCTGGTATTTAATGATAATGAAAACAAAGTGCCGCTAACGAGGACGGTTGCCAACAGAAAATTCAATTCGCACTGTTTTCATTAAGCAGTAATTATTGTTAGTATATGGAAAATTGGAGATTTACAACGCGAAGTTTTCGTTTGAATGAAGTTATAGTTCCAAAATATATTGCAATGTTTTTCTAGAAGTTACTTTAGCTCCCAGTATGTTGTTGAAAGATAATCATTTGATTGGTAGAGCTTCTGCTAGTCTGTCTGAAGCGAAGCGCTTTAATAGTTTTTCAATCGTTAATACATTTTTTTTTCCGGTTTCAATTTCAGTCTAGCTAGTTAGAACAAGTAACAAAATTAAAATTTGGAATAAACACCCACGACAATCTCCTTTAGAAAATTAACGTCATAACATCTATCTAAGAACCACCACTGATTAATTACGAACCGTTTAGAGATAAATCGAACTAGTTTTGGAGAAAAACAGTAACATCCTCTCACCCCAAACGCAATACAGTCTCCGTTCCGTCGTGGGTAATGAAATAACAACGGACGCAGGTTAAAGATGCACTACACTTAATACAATCCAGAGATTTGCGGTATATGACTAAATCTTTTACTATGATTATCTTGCTTTTACACACTCCCAAAAAAAATATTTGAAGATGCTATTCTATTCTTAAGATCCAAACACATGATTTAGTTGGTATATTAAATAGGTTACAATGAACCTTTGGCCTCCATAACAAACCCTCAAACTATTTCATAACTAGACAAGTTTCAGCGTAAAATCCATCAAATTTCAGGTATCTGGTCATCGCCCCAAATAATTAAGTCCTATAATTTTGCGCGACCCGGATTACTGTAAAATGTAATATTCTCCATTTCCAGTGAAGTCACGTACAATAAAATCGCCGCGAAATTCAATAAACTAGCTTAGAAGGTTGTTTACATTCGGCTCAAAGTGAAAACTAAGTATTGGCTAAAGATGTATAAGATGCTCTCACTAAAATTACACATTACAATATAGTCGCTGAATACCAAACTATGTAGAGGTGTGAACGCCCAAGCCCATATATCGATATCTAGTTCCTGCTGTTCAGGCGAGTGCGAAAATATCAATTGTTTTCTGATCGCGTTTGGTGTGAACCAGTCGCTACAAATACTACTACGCTAGATCGCCGCCTAGATCGCGCACGCAGGTCACATAATTTATTAGCATAGCGAAGCGAGCGTAACCAACTCGTAGCATAGATTAAAATTATGTTCTATGTTTTTATCCTAACAAGAGTATTTGTCTCTTATTATTCAATCAACTAGGCTCGCTGTTGAAAAGACCTCTTGCAGCAAGCGGTCGGCACTAAGCAGTAACTGAATGTAGAGATAAAGTTCAAGCTCTTTGCCAAGCTAAAATGCTAAACACCTATGTTTCAATTTTCCATGATGATGTTTGACTAAAGAGTTGAGTTTTTTTTATTGAATAGTAATACAGAGAGAGTATAAAGCTAGCATAACTCTCAGTTTGCGTTTCTCAGCTATAGCAACCAGTGAGTAGCTTACTTGAAACCCATCACGAATATCGCGGCTCAAGCAAACGTTAGCCGTTAGCTGCAACCCAAATATGAACGTGGCTTTAAGGGCAGGCTCGCTGAGCTAATCTGGGCCTTTTAATGGATCCCTTCGAGCCTATTAAATCTTCGGCCCGTGATACGTACAACATAAACAGCTCGTAGTTTGAGGCTTGTTTGTTGTTTGTCTATGTGTTTAGTGGCCTGAGACGTTTGGAATCGTTGGATATTTGCTTTGTAAGACTACTTCTATATGGTGCCTAGCGCTGTGGAAATAAGTTAAGTGCTTAATTTTCGACGTGTTTCAGAAGTTTATAAAGGTCTCTTTAAAGTTTTAAAGGTGGCATTATTAGGAGTCAAATGTTGATGGTCGAAATGACAAAATACGTGGGAATTGACTAAGTGACAAATCTAGTCATAAAATTTTTCGTTAGATTGGTTTGTCGAATTATCGAATACAACTTGAGTTGCCCAGAAAAAGTAGAATAGATAGTATCATCATCATCATTATGGGTTCGAGTCCCGTCGGTACGATGAAATTTTGGATTGTCTTAAACAATTTACAAAAATATAAAGCGTGAAACACTTCAAAGAAACATAATATTTGATTTACGCAGTGCAACATCTCTCGTCGGATTTGAAAACTGTAATGATTTCTTCCGAATGATTAACTTACGTAATAAGTAGTCATAGATGGCGCCACCAATGCATAATTGGGTTAACAAATGCAATCCACTAATTTCGTCGTATCGATGGATCGAACCGTGGCTTAATTGGCAGAGCACCTGGACGTGTAATCTTCAAATTCAGTGAAACACTTCAAAGAAACAATATTTGATTTAGGACCAATTTCACCGCATTTCCTGATAATGCGTCAGATAGTTATATGACACATGACGCCATATAAAAACCTGTCAGATTTCTTCATATTAGCGCTATCAGGAAACCGTGAAACTGGCCTGATCGTCAATTGTTTCAGCCTCATCCGGAAGCCATCATCAGAATCTTGAGCTCGAACAGCTAGCCATTGCGTACCGCCATGCATTGCCGTTTAAATCCATGTTAGTGAGATATATGACAGTGTTTTGCTGTCATAATAATACAGAACCATCCTGAGTTACCTACAGAACCCCACAAATCTCTTTAAAGTAACAATCAACTCAATTCCCACTTTTCCGTCATCAACGCAACCTATTTTTGAGGGTCTTAAAATTTCATATCACTACTACGTGCCACATTACAAAGTTTAATGGAGGTAACAGCTGATTCGACCTCATTTACACCAGCCCCGAACAACTCATTCAAAACTCTGAATACATTAAACTTGCCGCTTTTCGCTTAAACGTGTCAGAATTCTCACACGTCTAAAATCTAAAAGGTGTACCTATATTAAAACTTGTTCTTTGTCGCTGTATATTCAGAGTTCTACGAAACAACAATGTCTACTAGTAAACTACAAGTAAACCCTTGTGGTCGTAGATGTTTTGTTTCTATTAGAGATAAGAGTAAGATCTTATTGGATAAGGTTTTACGTTCGTAACTTTGTAACGACTACTTAAAATAAATTTGTATTATAACGGTTTCAATTGAACTAGTAGTTTGATGATCGAAATTCGAATCCTACACAAAGATTTACTAGTAAGCCTATCGCAAGACTAAAAGGACTCTAGGACAAATAGAAATCTCAAGTCGTATACGTTCACGCGTCACTGGCAAATACTAGATACTTTTATCCCGGATTTTATTTGGTGCCGTTCCAAGAGGTTTTGCACTGATACACTACTAACCCTTTTGTGTGGGGATACATAAGCAGGGGGTGAAAGGGCCAAATTTTGGTAAGTACTTGTCCAGTTATTGGCACCTGAGATTTAAATCAAAACTATAAGTTATTTTACGTTAATTTTACATTTCTAAGGGCCAGAATCACCGGTTCCCGATATATATATATATATATATATATATATATATATATATATATATATATTGGGTGGTGAGATAGAGGTCAAACGCTAGACTATAAGATATTTAAAATATATATATATATATATATATATATATTTTAAATATCTTATAGTCTAGCGTTTGACCTCTATCTCACCTGTTGGTAAGTGATGATGCGGTCGAAGATGGTAAGCACGCTAGGCCTAGAATGGGAACTGGCTCTCAAGGATAGTTTCCGGAACACATTAGATTAGATTTTCTAACTTGAGGGTGGTAGCTGGCCAGGCGGACACTAGATAGTGTCCTACCACCATGCGGGGGTTGTTAGTTTCATAACGAAGTTTTTTCATTTACTGGAAGGCCAATGTGAGAAGCGCACATACATTTTTCGATAGAAAAATCCATTGGTGCACGGCGAGGTTTGAACTCGGTACCTCTGGCATTAAAGTTGACCGTTCTCCCGATTACACCACCGGGCCCTCATTATATAATGCGTTAGATAGTTATCTGACAGATGACGCCATAATGCGCCATATAAAAGCTATCAAAAATCTGTCAGATTTCTTCATTCTAGCGCTTTCAGGAACCGGTGAAACGGGTCCTAAGTATAACAATACAGACAGGAATTAATTTTATTATATTGTATTGTATACGTATGTATACGTACGTATATTGTAATAGGTATTTGACATGCAAAACTCGGGTGCTAACAATTAGAACAGTTTCAATATTTGTTCCTTTTTAACCGACTTCAAAAAAAGGAGGAGGTTTCTCAATTCGACCGTATATATATATATATATATATTTTTTTTTTTTTTTTTTTTTTTTTTTTTAATGTTTGTTCGCGGATAACTTCGTCGTTTATGAACCGATTTCGATTATTCTTTTTTTGTTCGAAAGGAGATATCCCAAGTGTGGTACCATGGTAATTTTATCGAGGTATGATAAGTATCTCCAGAGATATTGAGATAAAAATCTCAAAATTGGTACTGAAAATGAATAGCGTGGCATTGAAGTCGGTTGTTTTTTAGTTTTTAAACGATATTATATTGGATAGGATGGTATCATTAAACTAAACACGCTTCTTATCAAGATAATCGTAAGTAGAAGTTATTTATTTTATGAGCATGAGCTTATATTCGATTTGAGATCGTAGCTGAGTTATAATTTTAACAGATCAGCGTATTTTAATTATTGACATCGAGTGAAAAGTAGAGAGTTAACTTTATCTCAAGTCTGTATTATAAATGTTATAATGTGACGATATGCTATGACTATTATTTTATCATGTACTATATGTACACAATAAAATAATTTCAATTTAAAAAAACCATACAGACGAATTGAGAATCTCTTTCTTTATGGAAATCGGTTGAAAAGTCAAAGAGGTATTTTTAGTCCTTCCCTTTTCAATCGTTATTTAATCATCAATAAATGTATCTATAGAAGATAATTGACAAGATTACATAAAGAGGAATACAAGGTTCTGAAAGTGGGTTAAGAAGGCGTATTCTATACTTCTATTCATCATGTAAAATTCCGGCTGTCCAGACTTTTGAATGCGAATGTATCTGAATAAGTAGGTGTCACTGCTTACCATCAGGCGAGCGTCGTACTTGTACTATTACCTAATATCATAAACAAATCAATATAATACGAGATTGGTCTATACATCGCTTGCTTAGTGCCTCCTCTCACGGCCATCTTCCCCCACTTCCAGACAAATAATAAATAATAGTTAAAAATAAAACTAAGTAATAATATCGTTTAATAATATCGTTTAAAAACTAAAAAACAACCGACTTCAATGCCGCGCTATTCATTTTCAGTACCAATTTTGAGATGTTTATCTCAATATCTCTGGAGATACTTATCATACCTCGATAAAATTACCATGGTACCACACTTGGGATATCTCCTTTCGAACAAAAAAAGAATAATCGAAATCGGTTCATAAACGACGAAGTTATCCGCGAACAAACATACAAAAAAAAAAAATATATATATACGGTCGAATTGAGAAACCTCCTCCTTTTTTTGAAGTCGGTTAAAAACTAAAAAAGAACCGACTTCAATGTTCATTTACAGTACCAATTTTGAGATGTTTATCTCAATATCTCTGGAGATACTTATCAGACCCCGATAAAATTACCATGGTACCACACTTGGGATATCTCCTTTCGAACAAAAAAAGAATAATCAAAATCGGTGCATAAATGACGAAGTTATCCCCGAACAAACATTAAAAAAAAAAATATATATATATACGGTTGAATTGAGAAACCTCCTCCTTTTTTGAAGTCGGTTAAAAACACGCTTTTTATAGAAAACTGAACTAAAAAGATAAAAAATAAATTTAAATAAAGAATAGTGTTAAAAATGTCAATAAATATAAATTAATAATAGTGTGAATAAAAAAAATATTTTAAAAAAAGCGTGAGGTGCATGGTGTCAATAGTTATAAATATTTTATTGACAGATATGAGTAGAGTGATTATCATTTTGATAATATCTTAAAAGCACCCAACGCTTTTTTTTAATTTTTATTTTTTATTCACACTATTATTAATTTATATTTATTGAAATTTTTAACACTATTCTTAATTTAATTTTTTAAAATGTATTTTCTATTTTTTAGTTCTTCTATAAAAAGCGTGTTTTTTAGTTTTTTAAACTATTATTTATTTACTACTTTTTAGTTGAAAAATGGAATAATTATTTATCAAATTAGTGTATTGTCATCGGTCCTCGATAAATCTACAAAGTTTGAACGAAATCTGGCCGTTTAAAGTGGGTCAAAATCGCGCCCAAAGAAGTCGGTTACAAACATACAAACATACAGGTGAAGCTAATAAAGAGCTAATAAAAATACGAGGGAGGAAGTTATCTAGTACAATTGCATTATAGACAAAATATTCTATGATCGTAGCACAATAATAGTCTTCCAGAAGTTGCAACAAAAACAAACGTTCACAATGTTCTAGACATAAGAACTCAAGAGTACATTCTAAAATTGCGACTCAAAGAGGGTTCTCTCTAGAACAAGTTTACACAACGCTGATCCCACAAACAGTGACAGGTATAGTCGACGTAGAGCTAACAACTTCTAGAATAGGCCTTATTACAAGATTTTATTTAACTTGCTATGTTAGTTTTTTTTTTATACTTTATAGGCTAGCGTTTGACCACTATCTCACCTGTTGGTAAGTGATGATGCGGTCGAAGATGGTAAGCACGCTAGGCCTAGAATTGGAACTGGCTCTCAAGGATAGCTGCCGGAAAACATATTAGATGTTTGGTGACAGATTTTCTAACTTGAGGGTGGTAGCTGGCCAGGCGGACACTTGATAGTGTCCTACCACCATGCGGGGGTTGTTGGTTTTTTAACGATGTTTTCCTTCACCGGAGGACCACTGTGAGAAGCTCACATAAATGTTTCGTATGTAGTATGTATGTTTGTGTGGGTGAAATCTTGGAAGATAAATTACTTAAGTATCTTAGGTGACAAATGTGACAATGCAAATGTGGTACCATCGACGTGATGATGGAGCCGGGCTGCAAATGATAGGACAGTCGAATTTGAGCTAGTATGTACCGTTACCATTCGTACATTTCATTACAAATAATAACGTCTTTACAAAAGGCTTGTGTTTAAAAAGTTTTTAAATTTTAATTAAATGATGCGACATTTTGCCGATATGTGAAACATCGTCAGAAACATTGTTGCATACAATGCAAAATTTCATCGTACCGACAGGATTCGAACGCGCACCACCTGGGAAACATGCCCAGATGCTCTGACCAACTAAGCCACGGTGCGATCGTCAGAGACAGTTCTAATTCGTTTTCCGTAGTACTGATAACAATACACTGTCAACATTTATTCTTTCCGTTCTTTTTACGCGGTACTTTATTTATTCGTAAGCTACTTCAAAGGGTCGAAACGCAACGAAACTTTTACATTTTTTGGTCCCGAACTCATTCGATTTTTATTTTCGACTAGCTGTGCCCCGCGGCTTCGCCTGCGTTAAAAACAACTTTTTTTTAAGAACCATCTCCTGACGATAAAAAACACAACAAAAAAAGAATTAGCGAAATCGGTCCAGCCGTTCACGCGTGATGCCGTGACCAAGGGCAATTGTGATTCATTTTTATATATAAAAGATTGAACGGGCTATGGGTGACATTTTTGAAGCAAATTATAATCATAAACTTACCGAATCTTGTAAATCAATGTTTTAAGGGACTGGAGGATAATCCTTTCATAAAGTTTATTTTCAAGTTTCTAGTCAGTTAGGTTTCTTAGGTTTATTTCAAACACGAAAGTTAAAAATGTTAGTCGCTATCTGCTTGAGATACAGCACATTTTCCAAACCGCAAATATAACTTTGTCATTCATACAAACACAAATCAAAATTAATTTTTTGCTAGCAAAAATGATAGTGACATTTTTTGCTAAAATATGTTATCTAATATGTTTTGAGGGCCCGGTGGCGCAATCGGGAGAACGCTTGCCTTTGATGCCAGAGGTACCGAGTTCAAACCGCCGTGCACAGAAGAATTTTTCTATCGAAAAATTTATGTGCGCTCTTCACAGTGGCCCTCCGGTGAAGGAAAAACATCGTTAAGAAACCAACAACCTCCGCATGGTGGTAGGACACTATCTGGTGTCCGCCTGGCCAGCTACCACCCTCAAGTTAGAAAATGTGTCACCAAACATCTAATGTGTTCCGGCAGCTATCCTTGAGAGCCAGTTCCCATTCTAGGCCTAGCGTGTTTACCATCTTCGACCGCATCATCACTTACCAACAGGTGAGATAGTGGTCAAACGCTAGCCTATTACGTATAAAAAAAAATTTAAAAAAAATATTGTAGTGTGTTACGGAACCCTACGTGTGCTCGCCCGACTTGCACTTGGCCAGTTTACTATTTAAGTGTAGTGGGTTAAATCCTTATCTGAAATATGCCTGCCACTAGCAGATACTGTTTCTACTCGATGCACTTGAACATCTGGCGTTTCAATCTTGTCTTGATTTTATTTATAGACTCGCATGTAGTTATTTGATCCACCTGCCTCTGCTTAATGGGCAGATCGCGTACATATTGATGAATAATTTTTATGTATTATCTGATTGGCTAGTGCTTGATCACTATCTCGCTTGGTGATAAGCGATAATGTGGTCAAAGATTTCTTTTAAAGCTTACCATTTCATTTAGCTAGGACTGATTTTATCTAAATATTCTAGCATCAATTATGATACAATTGAAATATGAATATGGCTAATGGCTGATTTTAAAGAAGGCGACAATATTCTTATTTTATTTTGTCGCAGAGTTCTAGATGTTAATCTATGTTCTAATAATACGGTCCACGGCCGTAAAACAGCAGCGTATTAAGGTTTAAATAATAATATTTTCGATTCTGGGATGTTATAGACGCCCCCAATACTGCAGTCCCGGGGTTCTATACTGCCGAAAATGGTAGGACTCTCCTCTGATAGTAGGAGCACATTATATCGGTGTTCCGCCTGACTTGCTACCAAAAACTAGCTTACCACCATCAAGGAGTACCTAAATCTGCAGCCATAACCACGTGTTCACAGTCTTCGACCACATAATCGTTAACCACAAGGCGAGACAGTGGTCAAACGCTAGCCTAAAAGATATAAAAAAAATCAAAGGCAGCCAAAAGCTCTTGATTGTTGATGCTGTTCTAATATGTATATAATTAATTGATGTACATTTTTTCAGTTGAAAATTCCTTTCATCTTGCTATTTCAACCCAAACAACATTCCTTATTTCACGGCTGAAATTAATTGGCAAAGTGGTGGCACCGCCCCAGGCGGACTAGCAGAAGTCCTACCACTACAATCCTTTGTATTATATATGCATTTCATTCTAAGACTAAGCCTCGCCTTAAACATAAACATATTTATGATGTACCATCCATCTGTATACGACATTTGGACATGCCGAAAACATGCCTTGTATTTAGATGAGGGGGATTACCATAATTCTGAGGGTTCTGAGGTAAACTTCTTTGAATTGGATTTTTATTTTTATATCAAAGGAAGTTTATGTTTGGAGAAATTTAGGTTAGCTTCAAAGGTTTTGAATTCTATAATGGAATAAATCCAGAAGGTCGTAGACAATATCTTTAGGAGATGTGGAAAAGTCACGGCTAGTCGCCGTCGCAGTTAAGTCTAGCTCTATAGCTAGTGAAATTTTAGGACGTGTTAATCTTAACATGTAAAAATGTTGTAATGGTGCGTGAAATTCATGCTTTGCGTGAATTGAATTACAGGACGTGTGAATCTAAACATGTAAAAATGTTGTAATGATGCGTGAAATTCATGCATCATTCTTTGCGTGGATTGATATAGGTCTGACGTCATTGTTGCTTTTTTATCAGACGAAGGTCTTGCTTGTCCTGTTAAAGCGTACTACATAGTCGATCGCATCGACACTTAAAATCAGGTGGGGTAGTGGTGAAACGCTTGCCTATCTTGTAAAAAATAAAAAATATCACAAAATGAAATTTACAGCACAGTGTGACCTAAACCCGCACTCTACGCACGCTTTTCCGTGACTTAAATAATCGATTATTGCACGACGTTTGAACGTTTGAACTTGACTCCGTGCAATAATCCTCTATTTGACGGAAAACCGTAAAGTGCGGGTTTATGTCACACTGACAGCTATAAAATAATATACGATACTCGTGACTCAAGTTGTCTGTTATTGCACGGCGTAGCAATAATAGACTACCTAAGTCACACGTATCTTAATATACTATTAATGTTGCCCTCACGCAACGCCGAAAAAAATGTGTCCCAGTTAAAAAACAAATCTGTTTATGTACTTACAATCTAAATTATTTTTCGTTCACGGCATCACTTCGAGAGTAGTAATAAAAAATACATCTATTGAAATTTGAGGTTTTGTTAAGGGAGTCAATGATTATAAACTATAGAAGCAGTTTATAACTTATGCAAGTTCAAACTTATGCACACTTAGTAAGTTTAAAGTTAAGTTATTAAGCAAGTTTCGAACAACAGTAACCCGATTCAAGCTCTTATAGTTTAGAAGACTTTGCAAACTATGTATATATTTAATATTTATAGTACCTATGTTTTATATAAGAACAAGAAACTTTGTATCAACTTTGTACAAAGGCCTGCCCTGCCGCAATCTGTAATCTTATTTTTATAATTATCTCATAGACTGGCGTTTGACCACTATCTCACTAGTTGGTAAGTGATGATGCGGTCGAGGATGGTAGCACGCTAGGCCTGGAATGGGAACTAGCTCTCAAGGACAGCTGCCAGAACACATTGGCGACAGATTTTTCAACATGAGGGTGGGTGGTAGCTCGCCAGTTAAAAAAGTTTCTAAGAAAGTTTAGTTGGACTTCAATTCATATAAAGGCACAGACTATTATGCTGATTACTACGTAAAAACAAGCGAAACCGCTGGGCTCAAACAAGTGCCAAGTGACAATGAAGATTTACATTTTAAATTGCAATTTGAGGTATACACCGATTTTAAATAAGCATATTTTAGAGATTATAGTGGTTAAAGCAGTTAAGGTATTATTTCTCATAGCTCTTAATTTTAATAAAAAGCGATAGTTCTGAAATGAGAATTTTAGAACATTGAGGTTAAATCTGTAAGAAACGCCTAAGTAAGAATTTTTCTTCTAGAATCTAGACTCTAGATAAATCAGTCTGAAATATTGCACTTGGATTTGACAGATATTGCAGTCAGTATGATAAAGTCAAGTCAAGTCAAAGCATTTATTCAGTATATGGGCAAATTAAAAATCTGCACTTACACACGTCAAATAACATTAAAAAGATCATATCAATAATAATGATTCTAAATATAACAAAAACATAACTTATTGCTTTGAATTTACAAAAAAAAAATACCACTCGACTTGAGAACCTCCTCCGTTTTTTTTCGTCGGTTAAAAAACAAAAGTATTAAGCCATTCAGCTTTCATCTAGACGTCGAACGTCATAGTTAAAACAAATGTTTAATTTCCCGGATTAATGTAGGGTTGCCAACCGTACTATTACGTGCACCCCCCCAACCCAGTGCACGTTTCAGTACTTCAGACAATTTTTATCTAAAAAATTGTGAAATAATGAAACACAATAAATAAATAAAACGCAGTACAAATCATATTCCGAACTGATTGTGATGTAAAAGGACATAAGATTAATTACAACGCGGGGAAGCCACGGTTAACCTATCAAAAGATGCACATAAACTAAAACTTATCTGCAGTTTACACGACTTAACTAAGAGAGGGCGGTAGTAATAAAGCGGAGTAAGAACGCTTAAGCAAACAGACTGTTAGGAAAATAAACAAGTGTTCAGTGCAGTTAAGATTTGTTTTTGTAAAGAGAGTAATGATAGGGGATGCTAATGATGGGAGTACTTTGAAAGGTTTATGAGATGCGGTGTGCAGGGCGATATGTCTGTCTTCATTTCATTAGGGGGAGAATATTTATGAACTAGTGTCTTGTATCCTTTACTCGTGTTTAGGAGTATCCTTTGCCTTACAATACTCACTCAGTTTACTAATGAAAATGTTGTTAAAATCGATCCAGCTCGTTTCACCGTAATAAAGTGTATGATGATGTAAGATTTTATCCGTTTGAATAACGATTTGTAGCGCTAATGATGAAGAAGTTACAATTTTCTATTTTTTGTTTAGGCTTTCCTTGTAACTTAAAAAATACGTTCAGCCATTTTGGTGTAATTATATCTAAGTTGTAACTTGATTTAGGCATGTTCATAGTAAAATAAATGGCTAAAAAAATAAGAGTTTAAATAAAATGGCTCCTTTATATTTAAAATAATTTAAATTTAAATGTTTTATTGAATTAAACCAAAAATGTATGCTTGAACATAAAGGAAAATTCAGTTCGTGGACGTTAAAACCAACATTTTAGATTAATAATAATGCTAGAAAATAGATTGGCGCATAAAATTATGCTCTGAAAATGTAGACAGAAATTTACCACTAAATATCTAGGTCTTAGCTCATACCAGTCGAATAACTGAAATTCTTTGAGCTTAGACGAAGCTTTTAAATGGCATTGGCTTTAAAATTTTTAATAACATAACGTATATATAAGAACATAATAACAAAGGTAGGATGAATAAACTACTCCTCTTTTCCATTTCTTCTACATACCGGTGTTCCAGCAGCACACGTACGGTCTGACAGTGATGATGATGATGATGATGGTAGGAGTCGACAAGAACTTGGCCACCATTAAAATTTTATTCTATGCGATCACGCCGTCTATGAGAGATTAGCTTTTACTTAATTTTACCCCCCTTTTTTGAGACCAGCACTTGTATATGCTGGTCTGTGATGATAAGCAAGCGTTTGACCACTGGGTTGAACGTGTCACTGGACAACAGACTAGTGAAATCCACATAACAACACTATCCCAGCTCGTCTTCGAACCTGGCTGACTCCGAACCTCTCAAAACTGAAGGTAAAGCTATGGTCACCCATTTCCAACCTAAGGATCACTTGTTGGATTAAAGTTCCAGCGTATAGATGCAGTTGGGTACTATGACCCGAAAGTGACATAGAAACGTTATAAAAAATATATATGTACACAAAAAATAATCATTAACAGTCAATTTTCGTTCAATATAAGTTTTTAAGTTTTCATGACCACTTATAATTTCACAAGATATTTAAACGGGATATTTAACATGTTTTTCACAATTAATGAGCTTTTGACACAGAAAAGATTTTTTTGATTAATAATAAATGGTAAATATCTTGTGAAATTTCCGTTCATAGTTAGACATAGCCTCTCATATGGCACGCTGCCGCTGACAGCCTGCTTGCGCATATTATCACAGCACCTAGCTGGAGGGCGTCCTACACTACGTTTACCACGGACCTAGAATTCACTACGTTTACCACAGACCTAGAATTCACTACGTTTAATAGTAAATCCTAGGTTTGTGAGGTTAACCGAGCCGTAGTCTCCACTCTAGAACACGTCGTCTACCCCAAAGGATTTACAAATTACCCAAGTAGTAAATTCCATTTTTTTAAATCAAATATGTCGGTCTACCCGTTAACAAAATATCGCGTGACTAAGGAAAATAGGGATTAATTTTGAAACCGACTTGAAAAAAAAAGAGGTTTCTCAATTCGACCATATATATATATAGTTTTTTTAATGTTTGTTCGCGGATAACTTCGTCGTTTATGAACCAATTTTGACGATTTTTTTTTGTTTGAAAGAAGATGTCCCAAGGGTTGTACCATTGTAATTTCATCGACATCTGATAAGTATCGCCAGAGATATGGAGATAAACACTTCAAACTTGGTACTGAACATTTATAGCGCGGTATTTGAACTAAAAGAACCGCTTTTAGTTTTTTTAAACGAACTTATTTAAATCAAATATTTACACGCAAACATACGCTGTGGCGCAGTCAAGCTGTTATAAAGAAAATAATAATGATTGCGTAAAATATAAAGAAACAATTTCAAAGCACTCTGAAACTAGCTTCTTATTACTCGTAATTCCTCAATATAATTTGATTTCATTGTTCACCGATGCCATTTCCTCCACTCAGCTACTGTTTATTATTTAATGATTCTCTTTATTAAAGCAAAGGGATGCTATTTGCATTTCCTGCGTTAAATAGGAACTGGATTTATTTAAACGTTTTACATATTCTTAGGAAATTTAGAATAGTTTTTAATGTATTATTAGTTCTTAATAGTCATCATTATCAGCCAATTTCCGTCTACTGCTGGACATAGGCCTCTTCTATGACACACCACTGAGTTCGATCTTTAGAAAATACGCAATCGTTTAACAAAAAGTCTAGATATCCAGTCAGTCAGCCAGGCACTAAGACAGTCTGGATTCTAGACTCAATATCTAGACTAGGTAACGAGCACAATTAGGTGAGATGCACACAGTTCTGACAATCCAGAGTACCATATCACAGTGCTGTGTTGTGGGTGTGTGAATGTTACATGTTATAGTCTTGAAACATGTGTTTTTACTATCAGGCGAGCTTCTTGCTTGTTACTAGACATAATAAAACATAAAACACCTACATATCTTATAGTCGCACCATAAAAGACCCAACGCAAACTAACAACAACGCGCTAGTATTAAATACCAAGTACAGAAAACGAGTATCGGATATCAGTTAAAATACCACCTAGTTCATTACCCAAGTCGTTACGGACAGCATTCCTCATCGCTGCATCATTGGGTGACGCATCCTTACCTGCAACAAAGAATTTCTTATTATTACAGAGATATTATTATGGTCACAGAAATCCTAAGAAGCTAAGGTATATATGCCGTATAGTAGAAAACTGAATGATAGTTAGAATAGGTATTTTTCGACGTTTCGTTATTGTTTATATTTTTATATTTATTTGAGTCCCATTGGCAAAAAGGATAGATTGGCTTGATTTCTAAGCTATAGGTCGCCGGTTCACATCATAGCACGAGTATTCGTCTACAGGTGATAGAAGTATATTATATCGATATTCCGCCTGATTTGCTACCAAAAAGTAGCTTACTACTATCAAGGAAAAAATCTGCCGCCATCATCTTAAGGTGTTCCGGCAGCATACAGCCTTTTAGAGTCAAGAGTATGCAGCCTTGCGTGTGTACCATCTTCGACCACATCATCGCTTACCACCAGGCGAGATAGTTGTCAAACAATATAAGATATTAAAAAAAATATTTCCACATCATAACTAGGTTATTGATATCCAAATAAATGTGACTAAGGGCCGTAATACACTGAGCCGAGCTGAGAGCAGTTGTACGTGAAGTACCAATAGGCTTTTCTAGCCTCGTTTAGCCAAAGGACATAATAATGTACCGTAGTGCAGCCAATCGTTGGTGGATATCACCCCTTAGCTATATAACATTATCGACAACATTTCTAACTGGGTAAGCGCGCTCCATCATCGATCGCATCATCACTTAACATCAGCTGAGATAGCGGTCAAGTGTTACCCAGTTCGGTGTAAAAAAAAGCTATCTAGTAAGATAGTGGTCAAGTTGAATAAAAAATTCAACCAACTATTTCTTCAAGAAAGCAGTCAAGACCGACTACAAAAGCACTTTCAGACTCCCAAGTCTAGTTTATGACACTCACTTAGCACGCGATTACAGCCATTCCGTACTCTCACTAAGGGCTCCCGGCATCAGACCATAATGACTTGCCCAATAAGGCTATAACCGTTTCCTTTGGAAAAACTCGTGAATATATAAAACTGGTATTCAAAACGGAGTAATTTTTGCCGGAGCTTTTTAAATATGCATGTTTTGTGTAAATGTTTGAGTTGCTTCGATATTTAAACAGTTTGGAATCAACGCTACTTTGAAATGTTTATTGTTTTTTATATTGAATCAAATTAGGTATAGTTTAAAACTTTATTTCTGTTTTATATTGGAGCAGAAACATTTTTTACCATGGTCTGTAAGTATGTAAGTAATCGCTTTTAGTGAAACACCACCCTATCAAATACTAAATGGAGTAATGGTGGATTCTATAACATCATCATTATCTTCTTCCACAGCCAGTTTGGTCCCTCCGCTGACTAAGTTCAGAATTCTAATAAAGAATGTTTGAGAGATCAAACATTCTTAATTATCAGCCAATTTCCGTCCACTGCTGCTGGACATAGGCCTCAACTATTCTCCTCTCAAATATTACTACTCTATTACATATAATATATTATATGTAATTCATTTCGGTCTTAAATCTTTCTTCTCTAAGAATGTCCATATTCTCAAGATGATACTATAGGTCGAGCGATTTGCTGTACATTCGGCCCAATCGTAGGATCGTCTCCTCTCTCTTCCACGGTTTAAGAGCGTTTAAATCACAGGTTCGCGCAGCGATAAATTTTCTTCAGTCCGATATTCGTCATCATCTAGAACCATGTCAAAACAAAATCTAATCGATATTTTTAATCAATCACAACCGGAGCATAACAAACGTCACCCGACACAGGACTTGAGGCATACTCGTTTGCATAATTCCAATTATATTATAACGATTATGACAAAGAAACTTGGGTGGTTTGACGGCTGGCCCACAACCGATATTGTTCCCGGAACAGAATACAAAGACGGGCCCAAATTGAAATTTGTACTAAAACCCCTTTGTGAAATATTCAATACTTGAATTATTTAAGTTATCGGCTTGATGTTGAATTGATGCTTACAAATTTAAATATTGAGTTGTTATTGGTTTTATATTTAACGGTTCGGCGTTTCCGTTTTTAGGAGCAACTAGATTATGTTCAAAATTGCAAAACAATTGAGGTAAGTGAATAGTAAGCAACCAAGTTAGTTTATTTTAACTTTTGATATTTTTAGCCAAGGAGTAATCTCTCTCATAGAAAAGTGTTTTAATATTATGTCAGTTTACCAAGCTAAAGTGCTCTAATTCATCATCATCAGCCGGTGTCAGTCCACTGCTGGACATAGGCCTCTCCCAAAATGCGCCACTGAGCCCGATCTTCGGCTCTTATTTTCCAGTCATTGCCCACCGCTTTGCGTATGTCGTCGCTCCACCTGGTCACAAGACGTCCTACGCTACGTTTGCCGATTCGCAGTCTCCACTCTAGGACAAGTCTACCCCAACGGTTTTCAGTCCTGTGGCAATGCTCTAATTCGGTTATAAAAATATTTATTAACAAAAAAAAGACAAAACAAAGGGATTTAGAGCCAGTTTAAACGATTCCTGACTAAATAGGAGGATAAATTGATCGCCAATAATTTGATAGGCAAATAGCTATTTGCAAATTTATCGGAAACTGGAGAAACTGGTCCTTTAACTAAGAAAATTATTCAAATGAATGAATCAAATCTAGAGTTTATCTCATTAAGGCTGTATTTATATTAAACAGGTTTCAACGCCCAAAAAAGTGGAGCCAGGTGGCGATTCCATTATGTTAAAAACATGACCAAAACGGCAGGTGCTTCAAATTTATACCTACGCCAGTTGCTATTTAAATATTTCTCTGGTCTTTATTGTTGGGAAATAAGGTTTAAAATGGTGTTGAAATGGCCTGCAGAGTTGAATTGGTAGAATTTGATAGGCCTGAATGAGCAGATGGTCGCAAATGTGCCTCCGTCTCTGAATGTTTGCTCATTTTAAGTTTGCTATGGACCTTTTAAGTTTTAATGATATGAATTTCTACTCTCACATCATTACTTTTAGTGGTTTCATAGCTTTCCATTCCGTGTGAAAGTTTTCAGTCGAGTTACCAGCAATAAATATAAGTAATTGATAGAGTGTATTTCCTTTTAGTAAAATTTCGACTTCCAACTATTCCAAACCGAATGCGATGTTCGAAACGCCCAGTAGACTCTGCATTGATAGCGATATGCTTTAAAACGTTGTATAAAAGGAGATGTAGCTATGCAGCTGACTAGCTATCTCACTCTGTGAAACGTTTGCGATGACAGAAAGTGTCGGTACAGTAGGACAGTACAGACAGACAGTGCAGTAGGTACAGTTAGGTACTACATGTGTTTTTTATGTTATGTAAAAGACTACCATCCCTTGATATTGCAAAAAATTTTGCGATAGTGTATTCGCACATTAATGTGTATATATGCACATTAATTTCTTTAGTTTGGACGACTCGTTGGCGTAAGGGAAAGATAGGTTGCTTTCTAAGCGAGAGGCCTAGGGTTAAAATCCTAGCCGTGCACCAATATTATTTTTTTGTGTGCATTCGTGAGTGATTGTCCATAAGCGGGTAGAATTATATGATGTTTCGCGCTTGTCTTGCTACCAAAAAGTAGCTTCACCATCATCTGCCGCCATAACCTTACGGTGTCCAACAGCACACAACCCTTGAGCGCCTTCACCATCTTTGACCACATCATCGCATACCACCAAGCAAGATATTATTCAAACGCCTAACCATTACAGTTAAAAAGTAGGTATGAAAGTAAAGTTAGTGACATGAACGCTTTATCCCGGGATTTTAAAAGCTTTTACAGTGCGGGATATATACAAAAAAAAAATTTGATAATTTTATACGGATTGCATGAGACACGTTTCTTATTTTATAACCTAGTTTAATTATGTAATCTTATTCAATTGAAATAAGGTTCCTTTTGGTAATATAAGGTGAGAAGTCTAGTGACTCAGCGGTATAAGCATCTGCCCGGGTTTTACGGTCATGCATCAAATTCCGACCACAAAAAAGGTCAAGAGTAACGTCAAGTTGGGTCCTTTGCTGATATCTGGAATATAAATGACCGTATCGTCGAGAGGAATCCATGTTAAGGATTGTATGCTATAATGTTGGCTCATCTGATAGTGATTCTTTTTTACCGTCTTTCAAAAAGATGTGGTTGTATGTTCGGGTATGCTTTTCTTTGTGTAGTGTACGATAGTTTTGCAGAGATGTTTCGAACAATTTGTGATTTTGGGGTATATAATAAACACATAACGTAGACATGTCCGTTCCGAGACACTTTGTTAATATACCTGGTACGACTGAGTTAAAAATATTCTAGTGCAAGCAAAAAGACTGAAACACAATAGAAGTATTTCTACAGATTCCACAGATCACACAAGCCTTTATCTGTTGAAACTTGCCTCATTTCCCCACTTCAAAATCATATGTTAACTAACTAAAAGAAAGCATTTAAATAAAACCCGGAAAACTAGTTCATCCCAACCATTTTCCGTAATCTGATTTTAAATTCCCGCGCATTTTGTACGCGGCAAGGGTTGGCATTTTTTGTCACAGAATTTCCACACACAAAATTTATGCTTCTACCTCACGAATGATTCATTAACTTAGTTAATCCGTAAATTTTGCAATGGCACCGGGATTTTTTTAAATTCTACATTACGAAAAATTTGAGATTATTTCAATTATTAATGCATAGAAAAAAAGATTACAATCATAAACATCTAATACATTTTTCTTGATTTCAACAAAAACTGACGGCCCGTTTCCGACTTCTACCCCGTAGGTCGCCAAATTAAATCCTACCTGCGCACCGATGATTTTTCTATGTGCATTCTTGGATGCTCGTACATAGGTGGTAGGGACATCCTGACCTGCTACCAAAAGGTAGTTTACTTCCATCAAGCGCAATACATTGAATAACACAAAAATATAAAAACATAGCCTTTAGCAACCAGTTGCGAAATATATTAAAATATTTTTAATAATTTTTTCGCATATTATAGATTTTCCCTTTCCCGGTCCAGATGTCAGTGCCATCCCTACGGCAATGAAACGTTGGACGAATCACCATTTCGTTGATAAATGAGCAAGGTGCATATTGAACGTTAAGCGTTTATAAAATAAAATATATACGATGTTGTTTCCATACTAAATAGAGAGCTTTGAGATGCAACGCAAAGGCGAAATGTGGGTAAAGTGTAGTATAATATATGAACCCAAACACAAAGAAATTCAAGTGAATTATAGAATAATTTTTGTTAGCACATACACAGTAAAAACACAGACCCAAAGCAAATACGAACTGAACTCGATACATCCATACGACCACCTACCATACCATACATGTATAAAAAACATAAACACACATACAAACATCAAACTATCAATTAAATACTGCGAGCGAATTCGAAGAGTAAACTGGTATGTTTGCTCACAAAGTGGGTCAGCCGTCGTGGATACATCGGCATTACCGTTACGTACCGTTTAAAGGTCGGTGATAATTAATCATCCCAGTCTCATAAGACGGGAAACGGTAATCTAGGCAATGCTCATCGCCGTTAATAGCAATGACCTTCTGGATGGGCAGGGGAATCACTTGTAAATCTACTGGTCTTGAGACTTGGCAAGCGTAAGATGCCCTCTCAGACTAGGTGAAGCGGTTAATCTTCGCAAGGTGTTTCGCCGAGGAGTGACGCGCATTTTTTCAGCAATGAAATGTTGTGCGACTCAAAGACGACAAAGTGACAGTTGGTATAGGCAGGTGTCATCAGTTGCCATCAGACGTCTTGCTAGACCTGTTAATTAAGACTTTAAAACTAAAAAGCCTACTTCACATGCCGCGCGAGTCAGTTTCAGTAGCAAGTTTGAGATGTTTATCGCCATATCTCTAGATATACTAATCATATCTTGATACAATTTTAATGGGACCACCTTGGAGATGAACCCTATCCATAACAAAAATAATTATTTAAATCGCTTCAAAACATAATTGGCGGAGTGATCGCGTGACAAACATACAAAACAAACAAAAAGGCGAATTGAGATCTTCCTTCTTTTCAACCGACTTCCAAACAGGAGGAGGTTTTCAATTCGTCATTTTGTTTTTTTTTTCCTTTTTTTATGTATGTATCTTACGCGATTACTCCGTCAATTGTGAACCGATTCGGATGATTCTTTTTTTAATCGGCAGGGTACATTTCCGATGTGTTTTCATTGCAATTTCATCGAGATCTGATAAGTATCTCCAGAGATATGACGATAAACATCTCAAGCTTGCTACTGAAACTGACTCGCGGAGTATGGTATAAGTTGGTTGTTTTCACAGAAATATGAATAATTTACCTTATCATCAATATTTTTGAGGATGTTTTAGTTTTTATACTATCTTAATTATTTATTGGAAGTCCGTTGAGAATGATATGACTAAAATATATGGAATAAGTTTAAAACTAAATCAAAATGTCCACTATTTCTTATTATAAGCACCACAGTCCCATTTTGTTACTTGGCTTGAGAGTATCTATATATATATTAATATGATATGAATATTGGTTTTATATTAGGTATTATTCCGAGATATGTTACACAACTCACGGGTCTCTCTCTGCCCCGTAATTTTTAGGGCTTTCACCAAGTAATATTATTATTATTTGTGATAGATTACTTGGACATCCTTGAAAATATATTTTAGAGAAATGTAGTCTTTTGATCTGATCTAAATCTCCAGAGATAGAGATCTCCATTGAATTAACATTAATGAATCGCCCAAAAATACCAATCAACACCAATAAATTAAATGCGAATGTCAGTTTGTGTACTATTTTCTTTGGGACTTCTTCACGATCAAACATCTGGAACGATTTTTCTGACATTTTTGCACAGGGATCCATAATACTGACTAGTATTATGGACTAAGCTATCGGATTCTTTTTAACGCGGGCGAAGCCGCGGGGAACTGCTCGTAATGTAAAAAAAAATGATAAATGCATAACAAAATGGAGTAAACTGTATATTATACAGTTTACTCCACTCAGGTGTGAAACACCTGACGACAGCCAGCAAATCGCAGTGTTTTAAAAGTTTTAATTTTTAATCTATTTATACTTATACGTAATTCCTAAAGTTAGAGAATGAGATTCTAAAAAAACTTAGCAAGCAGAATTTGAAGACAGATTTTAAAGACGTAAGTACCTATTTAAATTTGCACAACAACAAAAAATATATTACCATAATCCGAAGAAAAGAAACATACTAAACAAAAATAAAAACTCTTCAAAGAAATATAAACGCTATCCACATTATTATTAAGTACATAAACCGTTTCAGAAAATTCCCTATCCACTGGGTACCGAACGAAATTGCTCGACAATAGGAAAACCTGATTATGTCTTTGTCTGGTTCCTAAAGGGCCAAGATGGGCAATATTATTATAAATATTGGTTGTTAGAATGACCAGCGACTTCGTTCGTTTTGTGAGCTAAAGATGAAAAAGTACGTGAATAACTCAAACCCGACTGTAGTCCATAACTTAGTACGCTTCTGACGTTTTTAGGGTTCCGTACCTCAAAAGGTAAAAAAGGAACCCTTATAAGATCACTTTCTTAACTTTCTGTCTGTCTGTCGGTCTGTCCGTCTGTCTGTCCGTCTGTCTGTCTGTCCGTCTGTCTGTCCGTCTGTCTGTCCGTCTGTCTGGCCGTCTGTCTGTCCGTCTGTCCGTGTGTCACCATTGATTTTCTCAGGAACAGGTGGACCTAGCAAGTTAAAATTTATACCTGATACTGAAGTTTATAGTCCCTATTGGGTGTATAAAAATCAAGGTCTTGAGTCAACACAATAAGGATATGGGCAAATTTATATTTTCTCGAAAACTTCTTAGTACCAAACAAAATGTACCTTAATTTGAAACGTTTTTTATTTTTCGGAATTTTTCCTTTACTTGTGCTGTAAGACCTTGCTTTTTACCAAAATTGACAATTCTAGGTCAACCGGAAGTACCCTATAGGTTTTGGGTCGAAAACCTATAGGGTACTTCCCGTTGACCTAGAATCATGAAATTTGGCAAGAAGTAAGGTCTTACAGCACAAATTAAGGAAAAAATCCAAAAAATAAAAAAGTTGAAAATTAAAGGGTGCCTCATACATACATAGTTTACGCCAATTAAGGTAGACCTCTGAGTTATATGAGCGCATGATTCTAGCTTTGCCCCGCGGTTTTATCCGTAGACATCGTTCCCGTGGGAATTTCGGGATAAAAAGTATCCTATGTGTTAATACAGGGTCTAGGCTATTCTACACACCAAATTCCAGCTCAATCGGTTCCGTAGTTTTTGCGCGAAAGAGCAACAAACATACATCCATACATTATTACTAACTTTCGCGTTTATAATATTAGTAGGATGGTAGGATAGAGATGGCGCTAGCGTAGTTTTAAATAGCTCTCCCTTAAACGTTGCCTAAATGTATGATATCCTGCATCGCGCAAACGATATTTTCCGCGATATTGGAGCTGATGCACTTGCTTCGCGACAAAATATCTCAAAAGTTGAACCTCGTTACAAAAGGTTTTCTCTTTATAGTATTTGTGTGGATTGTGTGGATTGTGTGGATACGCTAACGTTTGACCACTCACATCTCACAGATAAAATGAAAGAAAATATGTTTATTTTGCATCAAATACAATTAACTAATCACTAACTTATATATTAATAGATTAATTATATTTATTAATACTTATAGATCGGTAATTGATGATGCGGTCGAGGATGGTAGCATGCTAGGCCTAGAAGGGGAACTGGCTCGCAAGGATAGCTGCAAAAACATATTAGATGTTTGGCGACAGATTTTCTAACTTGACGGTGGTAGCTGGCTAAGCGGACACTAGATAGTGTACTACCACCATGCGGGGGTTGGGGGTTTCTAAACGATGTTTTTCCTTCACCGGAGGGCTACTGTGAAAAGCGCACATACATTTTGCGATAGAAAAAGCCATTGGAGCATTGGGGCACGTACAACATTTGTCAAATTATAAGGATTATAAAAAGTCATGATGAGGGAATAGATGAACATATAAACATACATAGCGTTCAAAATCATAACCCTCCTCTAGTTGGGTAATAAAACGAAAACTTTACTGACATCATCCCTAAAAAATAAAACAATATAAACTTTTTGCTGGCAACATAAGATACTAATAAAGCCGCGTACTCACCATGCGGCTAAGCCGCTGAGTTACGGCGAAAATATTAGGTTTACTTTACTTATATTTTAGACTAGCTTATTTTCTACCAAATAATATTTTTCGAGACTTAAACCGCTCGAAAAATATATTTCACGCAAGGGAGCATCCTTGACAGCAGCTAAACCATTTTGTTAGGTATGTTCTGAAATTATTTTTTATTTTTAGCTAAGGCCGGCTTAGTCTCTCAAGAAAGAAAAAACACCTTCCTCCAATTGAAACATCGTGTATTAGTCGCAAACTTCGTATAATATACATCCGACCAATGTAGGTACATCACAAACTATACTATAAATGTCGAGAATTTAGAGGTACTTTTATAGCAAAGAGCTACTAGTTAGTTTAAACGCCAAGACCGAACTGAAGCCCGACTGCCAACTCTCTACCGCGTTAACTTTCTTGTTTACTTTTTAAGGTTGGCATCCATGCCTAGAGGCCACAGACAATTCTCATTCGCGGTAGTTTTAAAGTGGGCAGGTTGGCACCATCGATTGACAATGACATTGTGAGTCAAAACGTTTCCAATGGCTGTTTCACAAAACATAAGTCGCCAAATCAAAGAAAATAATAAAACATAAGTCAAATGAGCACAATTCATCAATTAAATACTTGATGTATTTAATTGATGAATTGTGCTCATTTAGTAAGTAAATTTAACTTATAATAAGATCGTTTAAAAAACTAAAAACAACCGACTTCATTGCCGCACTATTAATTTGCAGTAGGTATTTCTTTAGGGCGTAAGATTATTGAAGTGACTGGAGAAGCCCGTGCCGGCTCGTTTCTGGTGCAAAGAATGGCCATCGCCATTCAGCGTGGCAACGCTGCGAGCGTTATGGGCACCGGAAACGTTGCGGGGCGGGATTCTCAACTAAATGTATCTATTTTATAATTCATGTAACAAGCTAATTAAATAGTGATTTTATATTTTGACTTTGTTAATTAAGAAATGTTTTAAGTAATTAAAGATGGAATATGGATTAATAACATTAAAGATTTCCATCTCCTGCTTTGGCAAAGCGCGTTTGCTTTAGCGGGTGTGTTTCTCAGGTGGTAGGAGCATATGATATCGATGTCCCGCCTGCTTTGCTTGAGCCAAAAAGTAGCTTACCACCATCAAGGAAAAAATCTGCCGCCATAACGGTGTTCCAACAGCACATCCCTTGAAAGTAAGAGTATTCTAAGCCTAGTGTGTTCACCATCTTCGACCACATCATCGCTTACCACCAGGCGAGATAGTGTTCAAAGGCTAGCCTATCAGATAAATAAATATATAAAAAAATATTACAAATATCTATAAAGCTGAGTAGGTACCTCAGTATTTACGTACCCTAAAATACTATCTATGAATAGTAAACATCGAGGTCATGAACCTATGATAAGGATTCAATAACCCTCACGTTATCGGTTATGCAAATATGTATCGATATAATATGGAATTCGTATCGATATGTTATTGTAAAGTGATTCTTAATTGTTCTCCATTTAGACTGACTTTAGGTTATTAATCATGCTTTAGTATAACGTTACAGGACACCCTGTTTCCAGGTGGAACTATTGTATGCATAGCAATGGACAGTGTGTGTAATTGAGAACCAAATATCAGGCTCAATGCTGTATCTTAGGAAAAGCTTATGTCCAGCAGTAGAGAAATAACTGACTTGGAGGCTGACAAATAATGACGATATCCTATTTTCAATTTTTTTCAATGATTAATTATGTTAGCGCTTGACCATCTCATGTGATCGATAATGTTCTAAAAGATACCTTTTTATTTTGCTTGCTACTTGAAAACCTCTAAATTGTCTGTAATTTTCACGACACAGGCTTGCCTAGTGTGAAGACCATAATTTAAATCTGTGTACAATTACAGTCTTCCAGCATGAGACAAATGTTTTTAGTTTACTTAGTTTCTTTACGATATTTTTAAACATTGTACATGTTGTTTTATGCTGAAATAATATATTTTTCATTTCCTTTCAATTGATATATAGAGCCCATATACACGATGTAGACTGTTCTAAGGACTTAGATCAATTTAAAATTGCAGCTCTCTATAATATCAGAGAAACAACACATTGTCAAATGAACATCAAACGTGTGATAACTATAAAGGCATATAACTTTTACTATATCGGATATAGTTAACGAACAGATAGTTACACTTAATTTATCAGAGGGAACTTCCACATAGTCTAGACTCGCAGAACATTGACCGATCGGAAAGGAATGTTTCCCGTGCAGATAGCAAAGGTAATGTGCTATGTATGGGTGTATTATACTTCGATCATTTATTGGGATAGTCGAGAATGGATAAATGTATGTGAGTATATAGCAAAAAGAGCAATGGACTCGATCGCAACCTCGGGATAATTCGACTTATGGAACGTGAATTACAGCCGATAATCATTTCTAATTCTTAAAAAGTGTAATTTATTAATGTTTGAATATGCTGCAGTGTTATGAAGACCCGTTTTGTCGTTAGAAAAATGCGGATAAATGTTTTCGAAAGTTCTCGTAAAGCAGTGGTTGGTAGCAATTCGCAGAGCCAACCATTTTCTTCGGATTTTCGTGAGTTTGAAATAGATATTTTGAGTCTAACGATTACATGATCGATACTAAACCCAAACTTACAAACATTTTAGACATTTTTCGATCCTCACTCCACACTAGCGCCTCTAACAGCGAATTCATACGCGATAGTCTCCATTGCATCATTTTTGCTGCATAAACTTGCAAGCAATTAATTACCTATGGAAAAGGGGTAAGAAGAAAAAAGCAAGAAAACACTGCCATACAGATACCGAAACTCGTTAGGACTGTAGATCCAGCAGGTCTAGCATGGCCTTATCCCCGGGGGAAAGACAAAATTATTTCCCTGTTTTTCGCCACTGACAGGAGATCAACACAACAATTTAAACGCTTGGTGAAGTTTAACCCCGAGTTTTGATTTTGTTCCGTATTAAAAAGTTAAAAAAAGAATTTATTAAAAATCAGCGGGCGTATATAATTGTCGAAAAACTTTACTTATAATTTGCCTTCTCCACCAAACAAAACACGGATAGGTGGAAAGACAAATTAGTCCCCTTGCCATGCTATCCCTGCAGTGATATGTATACCCAGTCTTGAATAGATGCGGCAGCCAGTGATATAATGTGTTCTAATAAAGGATCCCTTGTTAGAGTACGTGATCTGGTTTTAATTTATCTTAATGATCCCTCAGGCACCTCTACATATGTCATGATGATGAATACTGTCCTTGTTGCGAGAGACGGGTAGATTGGTTTATGTTTGTGCTGCTTAACGTGTAGTCAGGTAGGAAAGGTATGATGTTTCCGGGTTTCCAAGTTAAATTATATTTATGGGTTGGGTAGTTGAGATACCTACCTACCATAACACTATTTTCTATATTAGATTTGATTTTGGGCCATTGTTTTACATGAAAACCCACTCATCTAAAGATCTTCAATATTCCATTTGTTGATTTTGTGATTCAATTCCCTTCTCACTAATTTCTATGCTCAGTCAGTGCATTACTGGGTATAAATGACCTTAGACGGTAGTAGTAGTAGTAGTAGACGAACTCCTTGAAAACTGACAGTAGACCAATCAACAAAGCGCTAATACTATCCCAAACAGTCTTCCACACTGGCGACTGTAACTCGACGCACCAATCGGTTAATTATAATAAAAAATATCATGTTTCTTGTATAACGCCCTTCTGTTACAGAACCCTAAAATTATCTTTTGTTCATGCGTTCCCAAGGGTTCACATTGTGACCCTGACTCGCGAAGGGTCAAGGTATGGGCAGTGAGGGCTTTAATATTTGTATTTGTCCGGTACAAATATTGGCTTTTGGCTTCGACATTCGTCGCCCAGTGGAAGTAATCTTTATTTGCTTTAGAGGTGTTTCAACTTGTGTGTGGGTGGGTGTCTAAAGTCTGTAGGGCTGAGCAAATATTGTTGGTTAGTGACCTACTTAATTTTGGTGGTTAATTATGTTTCGCCTATATATGTTTCTTATTATTTATGAGTTTAGTGAATAGGGCAAGTAAGACGCTCGCCTGATGGTGAGTGATGATGACAATTATGTCTGCCTTGGCCATATAATGATTACAATATTTTGCATTTAATTTGTTCGTTGAGGCCATTCTAATTAGCCACATACGACACCTCTGGCGTTAGTTGGTGATGATTTGAGTATTCTGCGTTAGAATTTATTTTATTATTTATATTTTTTTTTATATTTATTATTTATTATATATGAGTATCGATTATAAAACTATATCATTATAAATATCATATATCATTATAATATATATATTATTATAAAACTACTGAGCTTGTTTCTTTCTTTTTGGTTTTACGCTTAGTTGGGTTTTTGGTTTACTTCAATTATTTATCTACTAGAAGTGCCCCGCGGTTTCGCCCGCGTTAAAAACTTATTTTATTTACTTAAAACTTTTCTTTTGTAAAAACGATTCTATCATTAAAGACATCAAATAACAAATAGCCAAATCAGTTCACCCGTTTTCATGTTATCGCGTGACTAATGCAATTCGAGATTCATATTTATTGAACCCGAAAAACCCAAATTTTTAGACTTTGTTACCTACCCCATTTCGAAAAATCCTGCAACACGTACTTTTTACACGTACGTAAATTTCAAGTCTACGACCATCGGTTTAGGTTGTGCGTTGTCTGTCAGTCAGTCAGTCAGTATGTCAGGACAAAGATTTTTATAGTATTAGAATATAGATTAGCACTGTATTATTTCGATATGGTATGGTCCGACCAGGTTTCGGCCTAGTACATAGGCCATCATCTGGGATCGGCTAGGATAGCCGCGAACCATGACAAGGTTGCTCACATTAAATAGAAAGAAGAATTATCTAAATTATTCAAACTATGCCCATGTCAAATCAGGAACACAATACAAAGAGTATAATTTACAAAAAAACATAATTTCTGTTATTCGAGTCGTGAATATTAAACAACTTGCATTCAAAGAAATTCAAAGTTACATTTGCACAACTCTTCCATTCCTTACAAATCTTTAAAATAATGCTTTTAAAAAATTTCAGAAACGAGGGAGAGCTCTGCTGAGCTTTTGTCAGCTTCATTTAAAATTTTATGGAGGCATATTGAAACGTCCGAACAGTACTAACGGTAAATCATATGGGGTCTTCAAATCGCGAGTGACTAGGTATCTTTTAGGTAAGCGTTATTCATTATTGACGGAATTTTCACTTAAGATCAGGGGAGATAGTGGTCAAGCAATAACCTATTATGAATAGAAAAAAAAATATTTTGGAATTCTTTGGATTTTGTACGGTACGCATTTGAGGTCGATCTCACTTAAAGCGAAGATTTTCTTGGAAGCTTAGAAGGTGGTGACACAGGATGTGATTCTATTTTCCAAAATAGTTAGATCCTTATCACTATCACTACATATTATAAAACAAAGTCCCCCGCCGCGTCTAGCTGTCTGTCTGTTCGCGATAAAGTCGAAAACTACTGAAAACGGATTTTTATGAGGTTTTCGCCAACAGACGGGCTAATTTCATGAAGACAGTTTAGGTGTATAATTCGTTAAAGTTTTGTGTAAACTTGTTGATTTTTTTTTAATCTTAAAGGCGTTTGACCACTATCTCACCTGTTGGTAAGTTATGATGCGGTGTCGGAGATAGTAAGCACGCTAGGCCTAGAATGGCAATTGGCTATCAAATATGACGATTAAATTGTGGTAGATGTGTTAATTCATACTCGACGCAACAAACTGATACAGAAAACGTACGCAATCATAACGAAATTCAGCGAAGAAAAGAAATGAGTCTAATCGAACGTCAGGAAGTCATACCTAGATGTGAAATTGAGTGTAAGGCATTTTTAATTCTATAGCACGATATTTAAAAATATGCAAAAGAGTAGCCGTCCATACTCTCCAGGACCTGTAGTGATGGCAAAAACATAGATCACTCTGGATTACAAGAAGGAATGAAGCCTGCTCATTAAATATTCAATCCGCGGAACGCACAAAGCATAAATCTGGGAAGGCATCCGTAAATCAAACTTTTTGTCTTCGAATCAATAATTCAGAAATGGCGACACTGTTTCGTGTACACCGAATATTTGGCTTAGATCCATCAAAAATGAATCATGAAATATGGACCGAAACAGAATAATCTGTCATTCGTGATGTTAACAAGGATACAAGAAACTAGTAGTTATCTGTGAAAAGGGAATGCTTGGTTGACATTTGGCAATATTGTTGAAATCGGGTCTTTTTAACAATAAGTTCAAGTCCTATTTTTAATCCTGCGCCCGAATATCAATACTTTTTACCATGGTTCGTTTTGGAAACATATTTTTAAGGTTCCGTACCCAAAGGGTAAAACGGGACCCTATTACTAAGACTCCACTGTCTGTCTGTCTGTCCGACTGCCACCAGGCTGTATCTCATGAACCGTGATAGTTAGACAGTTGAAATTTTCACAGATGATGTATTTCTGTTGCCGCTATAACAACAAATACTTAACACAGAATAAAGTTAAAGATAATAAAGGGTCCCCATACAAGAAACGTGTTTTTTTCGGCATTTCACGCCATCTATGTACGCTTAGTTAGGTAAACGTCCCATAGATGGCGTTATATTGAAATGTCGATCCCTAACACCTTTGTTAGAAGTTAGATGGTGTTATAAGAAACAAAATGTTTATTAATTATTATTTTTTGCTGGCGAAAAATGATAGTGATATTTTTTGCTCGATCTTATAAAATACTGTAGTGTGGTACGGAACCCTACGAGTGCGAGTCCGACTTGCACTTGGTTTAGTTTAATATGACGCCATGTAAAAGTTCGGGATAATTAAAGTACCGAAATTATGAATAAATACACATTAGAGTTTCTGCGGGAACGTGAAAAGTGTGTGTGTGCTCTCATTGTATTATTTTATCATCTAAAACTGGTGTTCTTTCGAGAGTAAATGTATAATAAATGTGGATTATTAACCATAAAGTGCCGGTGAATGTGAGCGAGAGTAGGGAGGGGCACAGCACAATGATGAAAAACATGCTGTTTGCATTCTCACCAAATTCCACTGGAAATCTTCCTAAAGTCTACTCTACATCTTTACTGAGGGTATGACTTGGACTTGACTTGAAACTTGACCTGAAAAGTGACTTTGATCCATCTTTACGACTTGAATTCTCAAAACATGAAGAATTTTAATACTTGACACTGGTTACATACACTAATCGTGTAGAGCCATAATGAAACTTAAAAAAAAACTCATACATATAACATTCATACATAAAATCACGTCTTTTCCCTGTTGGGGTAGGCAGAGCTTACTTCTTTCCACATGCTACATGCTTGAATAAATAATATATTAAAAAAGATCTAATATCAATCGCCATCTTAATATCTGTGACATCTATCTGTATCTGGATGCGATCTGTGATGTAGCAGGATTCTAAAAAGAAATAACCCTCAGTCTTGTACTAAGTAGGGAAAAATTGTAAGGTAAAATCCTTTCCCTGGTGGTTCGTTTGATGAATGTAAAAGCCGATCGCTTCGTGCGGATAGATCAAATTACAAAAAATATTACTAACCGCCTCTATACGACCCATATCTACAGTAAAGAAAAATAAAGAAAGAAAAACATTTCTTTAAACGCGATACCCTGGTCACAACGAGCTTATGTTGGACAGTAGGTATCTTATTAAAGTCACAATCTGACCGGCACCTTACATATAAAAATCGCTTAAAGCTCTAACCTATATGCTTCTAAGATTTTTATTGTAATAGGGCACTGTTTAGCGTTCGTCTATCACCTTCAATTTGAAAAATCTGTCACCAAACATGCATTCCGACAGCTACCTTTGTGAGCCAGTTCCAATTCTAACCTGCTGCTATCCTCGAAGCGTTTACCACTATCTCAACTGTTGGTAAGTACTGTCGAGGATGGCAGCACGCTAGACCAAGAATGAGAACTGGTTCTCAAGTGTCTCAAGGACAGCTGCCATAACACCAGGTTTTTGGCAACAGATTTTCAAACTTGAAGGTAGCAGCTAGCCAGGCGGATACTAGAAGAATTCCTACCACCATGCAGGGGCAGTAACTAGAAGCTCGCCAAACACCTGTAGCCAACGTACTAAGCCCGGGGTTGACTAGCGATGTTCTTCTTCACCGTAGAGCCAATGTGAAATGCGCATTGGAATTTGAACCCACTGCCTCTGGCGTCAAAGCCAACTATTCTCTCAATGCCCCATCGGGCCTCTAATCTGTACGTTACTCACCTACAAGTTAGATAATGGCACAAACGCTTGCTTATTAGATATGCTATAAAAATACAACACACACACAAACTCAAAATAAAATAAGCAAATCTGGCCAGCAAAATCAATTCAAATGCAGTCCACGATTTTGCAAGACGCAATGCAACGAAACATTAACTATTTTCTTTATAAACTATCTACTTAAATCTGCAATAGGGAGTAAACAACACGAAAAGCCTGTACTTACCCTGATACAGCAAGGCCCAGCAAATTGGAGGGGTCTTAACAGATTAACAAGTCTGCCAGAGAGACCAGAGCTTCAAGGAATTTTCGGAACTTTACAGTATTTTAATTAGGCGGGTGGGATGCTTTTTTAGTAAAACGAGGTTTTAATTTGCTTGTGAAAGGAAGGAAGTACTACCAGACGCTTTTAGTTAAGAGATTAATAAAATTAACTTGTGATGTTAAGATATCCACAGAGGTATAAAAAGATATACTCTGACTGTTCAATAAAGAGTGTATCTATCTATCTAATGCCTAAGCTTTTTGTTTATAAGGCCAGTTTCAGCGGTTCCTGATAGCGCTAATATGAAGAAATCTGACAGATAACTATCTAGCGCATTATCAGGAACTGGTGAAACTTGCCCTTTATGTTTAGAGTGCTTAGTTGAGACTTATGCTCTGTCAACTGCCCAAAATTACGTCAAGCACCGAAACTCACAAGTATACGCTCGAAACTAAATTCCCAACCAAGAACAGAGGAGCATTAACATCCCAAATTGACTTCCAACCCATCAGCCAGTACATTAACCACGGAAGTATCGCTTTGCGGAAAAACCAAATTAGACAATACCTGGCGAGGATCGCGCGAACACCAGTTACAAGAAAGGGGATCTTAATTTTCAATTTTGCCGAGATCTCAACGTGATATTACATTGCCTTTATTAAATTTCCTCGCTCTTATTTTTCATGACGAAATTGAAAACATCTTTGGTAAAGGCAACTTTTGGAGTAGAATACAAGAATGTCCAGGGTTGGCACCTCGATAGCCTATAAATCCTTCATGACATATACAAACACGCCTTTATAAGGCCCGTCTGTAGCTACATAAATCATTCAATCGACCTTTCAGGCTTTCGGGGCGCTTAGGGGAATATTCTTGAAACGTAATTAGACGAATTGGATTGTCGTCTCTTTGAGAAGCCGCTTAATTATGGCTTAAACTACATAGTTATCATACTGATGATTTAGATTACGAGTAAAATATGAAAACTTTTTTATAAAGGTGGGTAATGTGAACTTGCGAATACAAATTTTGTAACCATTTATGTGCTTTAGCCATGCCTCCAACCACCTACCAAACAAAAACATATCGCAATCGGATCGTCGAATTCCGGTAGGTCTCATATACGTTCCCAATAGACCGGAAGACATTGTGGCAGTTGCGTCAATTTAAGTCAGGTGAGTTAGTAATAATTAAGATAGTTTAAAAACTAAACCAACCGACTTCCATGTCCTGCGAGTAAATTTCAGTAGCCAGTTTGATACATACAGAACGAAAACATACAGACGAATTGGGAACCTCCTTCTTTTTGGAAGTCGGTAGAAAAAATAATGGAAATCTATTATAAAGGTCTACTCCATGGGTGGACAGAAAATAACTGATGATAAAGAATAATGACAGAACTTCAGTTACAAGTAAGTTCAACTACTAAAAGACGCGTGTTTTCCGCTTGTGGAGACTAACCCTTTCCTAACCTATTTAAACATTAAATATGTAGTGTGCTTAAACAAGAGTTAATAACACCCGCTATGTGTTTATTAAAGCACAACGATTTAATTTCGTCCGCGATAAAGGAGTTTAAATTAAATTCAGTTTTGTATTTTTATCCGCTTATGTGGAGCAACCATGTGTTTAGTTCTCAATGTACATTTTAGTTTTTTAGTTGAGAAGTGTCAAACTTTTTACTAAAACATTTGTTTGTTTCGAAAAGTATAATAACGTAAAATAATACCATTGAATTTGAGATATTAGTTTTTGTATAAAAAAGAAATGTGCAACCTTTATTTTCACTAATTATGAAACCTAATTATACTTCAAAACTTATAGATTTTTTCCACATTTGCAGATAAGAACAATGTTTTAGAAATTGTTTCTGCACTTATCCTCTAAAATGACTCTAGTATGGTATTCCTAGTTTGGGCCGACATGTCGTCGGCTCCCTTGTTCGCAGAAGCTCTGAATTGTTTTTACACGATTTTTTGTCGTTTTTCTCCGTTGCAACCGCTTGATAAATTGCGTTCAAGCGAAAAATTAAAATTTCTAAAGTTTGCGACAAAAAGCATTGTTTTGTGTGGTTTTGTCTCTTTCGTGGATTATCAATTTAGTGGAAAGTTAAAGTTTTATGCTAGAAGCTACTGCATTGAGCATTCATCTTGATTATAAAACATACATTGAGATTGCTTTTTTCTCAGTTAATACTATGTGAGTTAGATACCACTAAAAGGCTAAGGCTTTATCAAAAATATTATAAGTATAGCTTTTTTAAATGATTTTAAACAAGCAAGTACTTGAGCATAAGCAACTATTGCTTGGGCGACAGTAGCCGTAACAGTAGCCAGTAGTTGTAATAAGATTTTTTATTACAAACTGGCAAGTACTTCACCACATCTCACCTGATGATAACTGACGATGCGGTCTAAGATGGAATCGTGGTAGTCTAAAAATAGAAGACTGCAATGAGATGGAGGCCCAGAACAAAACAATTAACGTCAAAATAGTCCAATCAATATAATGTAACTATCCCAACCAATTTTTCAAGATAATTTGGAACTATACAATTAGCACTAGATTTGACGTCACTAATCAGTATAATAGAATAGTTTTAAATCATCGTGAATTAGAAACGTTATTTAAGAATGTAGGTAAGTACCTACACGCAAAATACTTACTAGAATTTATTTATAACTTTTTAGAACATTTTCCAAGATAAAAGCTTGATTTAAAAAATATTTTTTACTTTTAATTTATTTTTAACTTTTTAGTGGGTACAGCTAACTACCTAAGTATATTACAATAAGCGTGATGTAATAAAATATTCTACGGTTATTTTGATGTGATTATGGGTAAAGTGAACTTCAAGGCTAATCAGTCGAGTCCAAACTCGGTAGGTTATGTGTTTTATCACAAAAGTGTCATGGCCACCTTCCAGCTTCATCATCAGATCCTGTATATCATCTAGGTGTAAAGTCCTCTTCAAGACGAATCAATCGAGCCGAAACTCGATGGGGTTACGTTATTTTATCACAGAGTTGCCATGCCCACCTTACAGCTTCATCATCAGACCCTGTACATCATCTAGGTGTAAAGTCCTCTTCAAGACGAATTAATCGAGCCCAAACTAGGTGGAGTTATGTTATTTTATAATAGAGATGCCATTGCCACCTGCCAGCTTCATCATCAGACCCTGGATATCATCTAGGTGTAAATTCCTCCTCAAGAGGAATAAATCGAGCCCAAACTGGGTTGGGTTGTTGTTTTATCACAGAGATGCCATTGCCACCTTCCGTCTCCATCATTAGACCAGCTCCATGGTACCATATTTATGTATTGTCACCGAAGATACATAAGTTCACCAACTTTGAGTCAAATCAGACATCGGGAAGTAGGTCTAATTTAGCTTCCAAGATTCCACCTGAACATACATACTTACATACATTGCAAGTTAAATAAAAGCTTATAAAAACTCTAAAGGTAAACCGAATTACAGCTGGCATAATACAGTAATACAGTAATCATCATCATCATCACAATCAGCCTGTGTCAGTCCACTGCTGGACGTAGGCCTCTCCCAAGACACGCCACTGAGCCCGATCTCCTGCTCATTGGGAGGAATATGCCCTAATCGCCACGCTGGGCAAGCGGGTTGGCGATCGCAGGACGTAGCTCCTCTCACCGATGGCGCTGCTGACCGTCACTGGCCTGTAGTATTTAGCTACGCCATCATTTGAAATGGTTATACCGCCATTGGTCGTTCGCCAGAGCCTCGTTTGTTGGTCAGCAGGATGCACCACGGGCAGGTGAGGTTGGCTGGGAGCACTGAGGTGGTATTTGTGCTCTCTTACATCTCTTACATATCATACAGTAAGATATCGTCCATGAATACCACCAATAAAACACCAAGTGTAATATTTATTAAGGGATAGTCGAGTTACATAACGATGCACCAATAAGCGGTAACATTGTCGTCTATTTTGGCTTTCATAGTCCAATTTTGGGGTTTAATCCCGGCTTTGCCGGCAACAAATTAATATTGCATAGTGAGGTATAAATAGATGTTTCTGCTTTATGACCGTTATCGTCATTTTGTAGTGTTATATTACTATTATGGGCAGTTAATGAATGGAATATTGAATATTACCACGTCGGGATATAACCAGGCTGAATGTGACAGGCAGGGCAGGGATATTGTAGACAGTTAATTAATTGCATTAGCAGTTCAATGATTAGTAATTAAATAATATTGCTTATTTAATATTTCGTACTTTGGTAATTGATATCGATGAATGTTCATATCCGTCGGATTGAATGACGAGTTATTGTATTATTTAAGTTATGTTAACTATGTTTAGGTTAATCTTGAACCGTTTACGGATAAATGACATGTCGCCGGTTTCGCATTGGCAAAGTGGTGGTACCGTCACCGCCATGTGCTTTATTTTAACTGCAATTTCCTGTTGAATTACAAAACGTTTAGGGCCAGTTTCACGGGTTTCTGATAGCGCTAATATGAAGAAATCAGACAGATTTTTGACAGCTTTTATATGGCGCCGTGTGTCAGATGACTGTGTAACGTATTATCAGGAACCCGTGAAACTGGCCCTTAATCTCTGTACCAAATGGGGTATTTCGGAAGCAATGCGCCCAGAATCGCTGCCTAGGACCTACTGCCAGAGATAGATAGATAGATAAACTCTTTATTGACCACTTATAAAAAAAATACAGAAACACATTGTAACTAAATATAGCCATAATATATGGTCTTAATACTAATACTAATAACTGTGCAACAGCAGACGTAGGTAATACTGTTTCAAACACTGTGACACGACCTCGCATAATATTCTAAAGCCAATTTAATTGGGTATCATCAACAAGCCAATTAAAATGCAACAGCAAATATTTCACGCCTTGCAAAGTGCAAGGCGTAACTATAATTTGCCTTTGACTATATTAATCACTACCACCCAAATAGTTCTGTTTACGGACACTTTCTCAAATGATTGATGACGTGTTACAATTGCAATTGCAACCGCGCGTTCCAAATTCAAACTCTACGGTTGAAGAAATAAGGGTGTCGGTTAAAGTTAGGTAAAGTTTGTCATTGGTAACAGTGACGTATGTGACGTCACGGCTGCAGCGTTGGTAAATGATGCACTTAAACATATTGCTGTTGAGGGTATGTTGCTTTAACAATAATGTGTACACGGCCTTAATTGATACTGTGGACGTAATGGATTGCGCTAATGCGAAAGGAACATGGTTAAAGTGTATTTAGTTATATGATGTGGAAGAGCGCTTTGGCTTATTAACTTTGTATGTAAAAGTCAAAGCTTTGTAGCGTGTTTGGTCTGGTATTGAAAAGGAGTTACTTGGACACGGCGATAATATTATAAAAGATACTTTATTTATAACCGCAAATCCGCACGAAACGTTTTGCTTCATCTTTCATAATACGTTTTGCCAAGGAATGAAAATGGAATGAAAGGAATAAAAAAAATCCCTCCATATGTAACGCTACAGCAAACTTCCCTCCATTTCCCCTCCTTTGGCATTTTTTTCGCAACATCTTGTGTCAAATGAAGTCTTTAATGTGCCTTTCAAATTTGATTGAAATCTGTAGATAAATAACGCTAAAGCAAACTTCCCCCCCTTTTCCCTCCATTCAAAAATCGCGGTCGACAAACATTTATGTAAATCAAGGAATTTCAATTTTCAATTTGATTATAAACTTTATAATTAAGCTAATAGAGATTAAATGTATATTTAGGTAGGTATTATACATGGTACGTATATTAAGGCGATAGGAGAATGAATCATACTTAGCTAAAAAAAAATCGCCTAGCCCCCTTTCAGTCGCCACAAAATGAATATTTATGTGTCTACTGCGTGCGCACTTCAATTAAAATTCATAAAAGTTAATATGCATCCAACACCTGATAAAAAAATAAAGCTTTTTATAATGCTTTCACTGCGTAAGGGTGGCGTGGCAAATCAAAAATGGATCAATGAAATTTAATGGTTGTAACTGGATTAAAAAGTGGCAGTTGGTAGACACATTTTCTATTATCTATAAGTGTTCAAATTAATAAGTACGAGTATCAACAAAAATATATACAAACATATTTTTAAGTTAGTAAAGGTAAAGAGTTTTTTAGTGAAGGGGTACCTATTTGAAATGATTACACGATTTTATCTGATGGAAAAAGAATTATGAAGATTCTATCTGTAATTTAAGATTGCTTTAAAAACGCAAAAACCGACTTGATATGTCGCGCTACTCATTTCCAGTACCAAGTGTGAGGTTTTATCTCCCTCCATATCTCTGAAAATTCTCATCTGCTAGGCTATCCTATCTATTCTGTAAGCTATCTCGACAGCGGAATCCGCGGTGAGATACGAATTTCGTAGTACGAAATTCAACCGTATTTCGAACGTGATACGATTGAATTTCGTAGATTCCGCTTCCGAGATAGCTTACAGAATAGCCCTACAGATCTCGATTAAATTGATTTTGATTTTTTTAATTAGGTACAGGCTTACTAGCAATGTGGGTTGCACATTACTAGTAGTCTTGTTAACCCCTCCAACTAAGCTAAATATGCTTGTATCTGGAGTAAGTTCACGTTAATAGTGCAATGGGTGGGGTTTTAACTCACGGCCATTGGGCTACTGCTGCTTAAATTACAATGGGACCAAAAGAGAAGTATACTCTATCAAACCAAAAAATTTAGTTCCAAATCGGTAATAAATTACTGAGTTTTGAGGTAACAAACATAAAAAAATACAATCAAATTGAGAACCTCCTTCCTCTTTGTAGTCGGTTGAAAACTACTCTATCATCTTCAACCTCTTACGTACCTCAAACTAATCTATCCATTTCGGTGTTTTGTATCCTCGTGAGAGAGAGATCGTCGGGTGAAAAAGGCGTATTTTTCGATACGCGTATTTTCGCTAAAAGCTGTTTAAAAAACCCGCAGAGATGACGATGTCACCCGTGATGGATGTTCGACATGCGCTTCCGAGTTTACGTCCCAAATGGACAGAACCGTAGTGGTTGGAAGTGAGGCGTACCTATTTATCGGAACAGATAAATCACAGATATTTGAAAGTCACAGTGACAGAACCTGACTTATATCAGTTATATCTGTAACGGCTGTGACTTTCACTACTAAAGTACAAAATACTCGAGTATTCGTAATCAGTGGTGACATGCGGTGTTTGTGATACGTGAGTGCCGAGTACTGTCGAGTGCAAGTTTCTTAGCATTTATTGGTTTACTCACTTAATCCCTTAACCAGAGCACCTCCTGAGTGCGGTTTTCTTTATATTTAGTAAAAATTGGGGACTTCGATCTTACTAGATCTCTTCACAGTAAACGCAACTTTGCTTTATGTATGTTACCTTTTTTTTTTTTTTTGTTTATGTCTGTTACGTATTATGCACACTAGATGGCGCTTTTTAAATTCCATACAAAGCTGCGTTTACAAGTGATCGAGTAAGATACCAAATCTAAACTTGCATTGGTCACAGTGACCGTCCGGTCCGTATGATGAATTTGAGGAAATAAATCACATTTACGTCTATCTGATAGGCGATTTTCGCAATTTCTTATTTAATACTAGCGGTGCCCCGCAGCTACGCCTGCATTAAAAACAACATATATATATATTTTTTTTTCATAAGAACCATCTCCTGACGATAAAAATACAACAAAAAAGAATTAGCGAAATCGGTCCAGCCGTTCACGCGTGATGCCAATGGCAATTGAGAATGACCAAGGGCAATTGGGATTTATTTTTATATATAAAGATTTTATATTATTTACTAGGTAAAATAGTTTCTAAAGATCATTCTTTGAATCTAAACAGTAATTTTATTGAGTCAATTTATATGAATATTAACTCCACTTTTTGAAAAAAGTGACAGCCCTAAGCAAAAGACCTAAGTGTAAAAAGCATGAAGGAACGTTTTCAATTATATCATAGTGTTGTTAAAATCGTGTGATAAATATCGTATTTCATAACTATGACTTCGTAGTTGTGCTCGTTACAGAATACCGAGTAAAATGTAACGGGTATTGTGTCACAGCTTTTTTTAAGTCACAGTAACAGAAATAACAGGTATTATATTTTGCCTCGTATAAACCATCACTAGTTTGCATCCCTAATGGACAGGCCGATGGTAGATTCATTTACCATCCCCTGTGAGTAACTGAAATATTTGTACTGGTAAAATTATACAATGATTAAAGGCTTTTAGTATCGGATAATGGTTATTCATCTTCAGATGGTTAGTTATTCGACTGTTTTTTTAACCACTGGGAAATATTACTTTATATTATCTGCCACTAGACCAATTTAAACAGTCTAATTAATAAAGATTTTAAAAAAGGTTTGCACATAGGACTTTCTTTAATATCTTACTTATAGGCTAGCGTATAACCACTATCTCGCTTAATGGAAAGCGATAATGTGGTCAAAGAGATGTTTATATCATTGTTGAGAGACAAGCACTATGACTACTATCTCACTTGGTGATAATACTATGATGTGGTCAAACTAAGATGGTGCATACTGTGGTCACTCGATGATTAGTTGTTTGGTCTAAGATGCTACCGTACGTGCGTGGAAAGTGAGACAAAGCGCTACTTTTTTATGAAGCAAACGGCTCGCTTGATGGGAAGTGGTCACCGTCGCCTATGAACACTTGCAACACAATGGGTGTCACTCGTGCGTTCCGGACCTGTCAAGTTTCTTTTAACAGCTCTTTACTTTATGTCACAATCTTTGAAAGATTATAAAAAACAAAGCTATTTTTTGACATAGTTACAATGACTGACGTGATATAGCATCCCCTCCATATAATATTCATATTCAAATTCATAAAAAAATAATACCAAATCTTTTTGTTATTCTAGCTTCCCTGATCTCGAACAGTTTAGGAAACAAAATGTTATAAAATCAAAGACAGACAAATAATTAAGATAGTTTAAAAACCAAAACAACCGACATCCATGCCCCTCGAGTCAATTTCAGTAGCAAGTTTGAGAAATATACCGTCATATCTCTGGAGATACTCATCAGATCTCGATGAAATTACAACGGGACCACCTCGAAAACATACCCTACTGATTAAAAAAAGAATAATTCGAATCGGTTCACAATTGACGGAGTAATCGCGTAACATACATACAAAAATAATACTGACGAAATGAGAACCTCCTTCTTTTTTGAAGTCTGTTGAAAAAATATCCATCCCAGTTCCATTATAAACCAAACAGATTTACATTTAACAGCTTAAAATCTCAATTGAAACAGATTTATGGAGTTATCCCAGCGTAAATAAAACTCCAGTTTTTCTATACCACTAAAGGTGCTTACTTCGACCGTTTATCGCATAAAAGCTTTAAAACTGTTAGCGGGAACCATGCAACCGAAAAATAGGAAAGTATTGAAGTAAACACCGAATGGTTATCGACAATGCATTTTCTACTTGAGCCAAGTGATCCCGAGCTACTTGTAGGTAAATCCATTAACGATAGGGTTGCTACGTAAGAATATTACAGGTAAAATTTAAAGAACATAAAGAATATGCGATTTCTTTGGAACTTACTTTAGAGTACTCAAGAAGTCAAAACGCAGCTTGGAGCCTAATTTTGACTCAGCGGTATTTCCAACGTTTTATGTATTCTATTTTAGTAGTCTTTATTATTATAATAGTATTATTATAAATGCAATTTTGTATCTGTCACTTAAAAAAAGACCTACTAAAGTGTGGGTGGAATTTGTGGTTGATGGTATATGGCATGGTAGATAATACGATAGAATAAATGTAAGAGAAATGACATGATGCACCAACCTTACGTAATGGGATAAGAAACTCAGGTCTGTGGTACCTTCTAAATAAGCTGGGTTTAACGACGTCACACACCGCGATGAAATTAATTACGTGAGTATTTGTCAAAATAAAATGGACAATGCTTACTAACTCGAAACAAAGTCTTCTTAATATCATCATCATCATAATCAGCCGGTGTCAGTCCACTGCTGGACGTAGGCCCCTCCCAAGATACGCCACTGAGCTCGATCTTCAGCTCTTCTTTTCCAGTTACTGCCCACCGCTTTTCGTATGTCGTCGCTCCACCTAGTCACAGGACGTCCTTCGCTACGTTTGCCGATTCGCGGTCTCCACTAATAATCACTACTTAATATAATAAGGCATTATTTAAATAAACACAATAGAACTAGAAATCTCAGCTATAAGAAATATCATCATATCACAAAATACAGCCATCTATTTTTAACTAGGCTCTCATCCCTTCCTAAATCGCCTTTAAACACAACCCAGTTAAGGCAAACCCAACTAATCTTTCCGCATCCCAAACTCATAAAACCGCTATTAAGATTTTTGCTTAATCCAAAATTTTCCTTCGACAACCCTAATAATGTCCCAAAAGTGGCCGAGAATGGCCTGATATAGAGTTTTGATATGAGAACATGTTATTATATAAAATGGAACGTAAAATGGAACGTAAAACTGTGAGCTAAAGTTGATGAGTGCAACAGGAAGAGAGGCCTGCGACGCACCAGTTATCCATTTAATTTTGAATATTTTTTTTTCTAATAATACTTAAACTTAAATAAGAGCATGTTTTATACCATACTGTGAATTGCTGAACTGCTAACGGACTAAATAGCTGTAGACTTAGACACAGAATAATGAATAGTACAAGTAGATAGTATTATATCTAGGTTTCTACGTATTTTTTAGGGTTCCTTAAAAAGGGTTCCGTCCCAAAGGGTAAAACGGGACCCTATTACTAAGACTCCGCTGTCCATCTGTCTGTCTGTCTGTCTGTCTGTCCCTCTGTCACTAGGCTGTATCTCATGAACCGTGATAGTTAGACAATCAAAATTTTCACAGATGATGTATTTCTGTTGCCGCTATAACAACAAATACTAAAAAAGAATAAAGTTAAAAATAATAGAGGGTCCCCATACAAGAAACGTGTTTTTTCGGCATTTCACGCCATCTATGTACGCTTAGTTAGGTAAACGTCCCATAGATGGCGTTATATTAAAATGTCGATCCCTAACACCTTTGTTAGACGTTAGATGGCGTTATAAGTTTATTAATGTGTGTTATTAATGTTTATTAATTATTATTTTTTGCTGGCGAAAAATGATAGTGGTATTTTTTTCTCGATCTTATAAAATACTGTATTGAGGTACGGAACCCTACGAGTGCGAGTGCGACTTGCACTTGGCCAGTTTATTTAATTAAAAGAATCGTCATGCGTTTAATTTTACCAGCATTAAAAACACATTTTGTACTGATATATTTTATAGAAAATGCGACAATATTTGTAATAATAGTCTCTGTCCAGGAATTTAGATTATATTGTATAATAGCTGCGCCCGCAGCTTCGCTTGCACTAAAAAGTATCCTATGACCTAATCTACTGTACTAGCTATGTCTGTGCTAAATTTCAGCCAAATTGTGCGAGCCGTTTGACCATGAAGAGAACAAACAAAAAAATATATACACCAGCTAACTTTCGCATTTAAAATATTGTTGTTGATTAATAGAATAGATATTTTGTTTTTGCAATATATATTATCTAATAGGTAGGACGCAGTGGGTAGACGTCATCGCTTACTATCAGGCGAGCGTCGTGCTTGTACTGTTACCTTTTATCATAACAAAAAAGTTTGATCTTTCCGTTAACAGATTCGCCTTATATTGTAACTGAGAGCGACAATATCAGTAGCCCTAACATTATATTTCCTTGTCTGATCCGGAAACAAGACAACAGTAGTTTTCGACCGACTTTAAAAAAGGACGAGGTTCTCAATTCGTAAACATAAAACATACAGAGTTTTTTTTTGTATGTATTTTACGCGATTACTCCGTCAATTCTGAATCGATTCGAATGATTCTTTTTTTAATCGGTAGGGTACATTTCCGAGGTGGTCCAGGTGGTAATTTCATCAAGATCTGATAAGTATCTCCAAAGCTATGGCGATAACGTCTCAAACTTGCTACTGAAACTGACTTACGGGGCATGGAAGCGGGTTGTTTTTAAGGGATTTGAAGTCAGTGTCAGAGTAACGTATGTATGTATCGGAAATGCATTCGTTTGTCGTCCCCATTAAACCTAAACTAAAAATATAGGATAGTTTCCAATACACTTTTTATTTCAAATCTAACCAAAATTATTATTTATAATTCTTATCCATACACACCGTACTATTCCGTATCCTGTACTAGAGCCAAAAAATCGTAAAAACGCAACCGCACTAAACTTTAACAGCGTTTGTACCACATCTTTAAACATACATTTCCTGTCTTATACGACTACTAAAATAGTATTTAGAAAACCATTAGAGAAGGTAAAAATCGTTTCTATCGGTTTTCTATTTTCGCTTTGACATCGGAAGAAAATTGTATTTTCTAGGTATCTATGAGCCTTAATGATGTGTTGGAAGCAACATTGTGGTATAGAGTTGTATAGATATCAAGTCATTTGAGTTCTCTATAGTTACTTTTGTATGATTTTACTGATTTTAGTGCCAGTATATGGCCTTAGAGAATACAGAACAAACCACAAGTAGGAGCTTGTTACACCGATGTTTCACCTGTTCACCAAAAATTTAGCTTATCACCATCAAGGAGAAAAACAGCCGCCATAGCCTTACAGTGTTCCGGCAGCACATAGCCCTTTAAAGTCAGAGCATGCTAGGCCTAGCGTGTTCACCATTTTCGACCATATGATCGCTTACCACCACGCGTGATAGTAGATAATTTAAGATATAAAAAAAAAACTTTTTATTAAGACGATTTTTCCAATATGCGGTTGAAGCATATTATATCGATGTTCAGCCTGACTTGCAACCAGAAAAAGTAGCTTACTACCATTAAGGTAGTAAGCTACTTTTTCTAATTTATATATATTTTTTATTTATTTATATTTTTTTCTTTTTCTAATCTAGCTTCCAAAAATGACCCACAAAAACATACATACATAGATCTAACAATAAAAGCTTGTAATAAAAAACAAATGAGTGAATCTACCACTAGCCATTTCTTTACTCATGTGCCACTGGTGAACAAACTACCTTGTGTAATTTTACTATCATAGACAGACTTCTTGGCACTCAGTATTCCGTCAATAAGATAAGCCAAGTTGATTTAGTGTTAAAATAGTAATTTATTCTCTTAGCCCTTATTCCCAACTAAATTTACCCTATCTATAATCTAAATAGAGGTTGAGGATATACGTTCTTGAATCCTAGGCCTGGTATGGTAAAAAAAAGAGTGCGTAGAAAGCTACTCATTAAAAGTGAAACTTCCATCACTTTTTCTCACACCGATTGACGCGTACGTCACTTCCGTTGCGATAATACGTGACGTTAAGCTAAATTTAACCCTAGTGCGCCTATAGAAGTTTCATTTCAATAAATTAATGAACAAAAATATAGTACAAGACAACATTTTTATACACCCATCAATAAAAATGTTGTCACCTTATTTTTATTCACTGACAAGAACATTAGGTTATTTTGTCCGAGGATATGAATCAGGTGATCTGAGGATAGGGGATGCACGATGCAAACATTTTTATCTAATCACTATGCGCTATACTAGGATTGCCAACGGGATAATACCACGGTAATTATAGTTCGAGTACCTAGTTAAGATGCTATCATATTTAGTCATCTTCTCGCGCAAACCACGTGACCTGATTAATTAATTATAATCAACTACAAGTGGGTTCACGCATGATAACCCCTGACATAATATAATATAATTTACTGGACTACCGGTAATCACTATACTTGATATTGGAAGCTCACTGCTCAGATACAATGCGCTATATCCGGCGTCTGAAATCATAATATAGGGTGTACTTGTACACAGTACAAGCAATGCGCTTGATGATAAGCGATGTTTGCTTAGAAATCTGCTATGATTCTGTCACGACGAAACAAACTATGGCTATGGCATATAATTTTAACTAAGTACAATCTCAATAAATATAATCCTGAGCATCGTCAGGTTTATATTTTACCGCACTTTACGCACGCATTTCCGTGACATTAGTAGTCGATTACTGCACGGCGTGAAGCTGGCACCCGAGCGTTGCGAGGGTGCTAAACGTGCATGCTTGCCTAGAAGATACCTGTTCACTCTACTCGGAAACAAGTCTTCCGGCAATGTGTTCCATTTTTTTGCAGTTCTGATTATGAAAGAAGAACTGAAGAAAAACAGAAAATTAGACTTCAGAAAAGGAAGAGGTACTATTTTTTTTTCGATAGGAGTTGTAACTGCAAAATGCATCAAGGTTCATCAAGATCATCCTATCAATCCAACTGTCAAGATTCTGAGGAAATCTATGAAATAATTATTTTCGAAGGCGAACTTTTTCAAGTTTTCAAAATTATATGGTTGTAGGCTATCTCCTCACATACATAAATCAAACAATAAACCAAAACAATAAAGGAATTAACAAAGGAAATAAAGTAAACAAACTCTTTTAACCCTCCAAAGGTATAAGCAATCAATCGAAAATAAGTGCGATTCCACGTTAAGTGCCCCCGCTAAAATATATTTCGCCACTTGAATAATGGCCATGGGGTCCTAATGTATGGTCCATTTAATGCTGTAACAATATGAAAGCAATCGTTCCGGTCTATTAGGACCCGAGGAAATTGTTTCACGAGGTTTTGTATGTGATACATTGTAGTGTTGAATTGATATATGAAGAATACATTTTTGAATATCAAGTACTACACTTTATATTTTTTGTGCAATGCAATGCAACACACTCCAAAATTTTACCGCACCGATGGGACTCGACTAGGTGGAGCGAAGACATGAAAAGTGACTGGAAAAGAAGAGCCGAAGACCGGACTCAGTGGCCCATCATGGAGGCCTACGTCCAGCAGTGGACTGACACCGGCTGATGATGATGATGATGATAATGGGACTCGAACCCGCGCTTTCCGGGGACCAGGCGCTGTACCAATTCAGCCACAATGCGACCCTATCGATACGACAAAACTACTGGATTGCATTTTAATTTTAACCAATTACTCATTGGTAATCAATAACAACTGTTTAAAAAATTAAAATCTATTTTCAAATACATTTTTGTGCTATGTACCTACATGTTTAGTGTTCCCAACCTTAAAATTATTATTTTAGTCTTCTTATTATTCAGATTTCTTTATTAAGAAATCTGAATAATAAGAAGACTACTTCGTTGTCTATATGTAGTATGTCTGTCAATGAAGCATATAAATTAACGCAATTGACAACCGATTTTCTTTTAATTTATTCTAATTCTCATAGCGCAACTATTTCATCTCTGTATAATTAGTGACATTCATCAATCCCTTCGTCGTATTAAATCATCAGACAATACTGGTGCGTTGCAGGACATGATGGCCTAAGCACGATGAAGGATTAAAATCTTATACGATTAGTATATTGTAACTATATCAAGAATTAGAATTTTCCAAGTCATTTGCATGTCTAGTTGTAAAAAGTATGCAAGTAAAGTGTAATAAGAACACAAAATGGCATGTTTTTTTAAAGTAAATTAGTGTGATGATGATGATGATAGGCTGTGGTGTTTTGATCAGGTAGGCCACTGCTTGCTTATTATTTTTTATCAAAAAATATAAGTTATACATACATATTTTGATTGGTGGCACTTGAGCGAAGAAAGGCTTAGTAAATTATTTTGGGAATATTGTGTGGGAGAAAGTATGAGTCCTCAACTTTCAATATTTACTAGATTTTTAGACATCCCACACTTTTATTATTTTACTAACATAAGAAACGTGTGGGATGTACAAAAATCCTTGTTGAAGCATTTGAATATCTAATGTACTTAGTCGATATTTTTTGTGCTAAGATGACTTTTGCTAATTGGGACTGAACTTCTTTCTCGGTTATACAATCGTCAATCAGATTTGTAGAGTTTAGCTGTAAATTTACGGAGCGTATGAGCCAAAATTATTTAATATCTTATAGGCTAGCGGTTGACTACTATCTAGCCTGGTGGAAAGCGATGATGTTGGTCGAAGATGGTGAAAACGCTAGGCCTAGATACTCTGACTTTTAAGGGCGTGTCCTCTTTTTCTCTTGATGGTGGTAAGCTTCTTTTTGGTAGCAACTCAGGCAGAACATCGATATAGTATGCTTCTACCCCCTGTGGACGAATACCTGCGATACCTGTGCTAGGATATGAACCTCTCGCTTAGAAGTCCAGCCATCCATTACGCCAACGGGGCTTGAAATTAATCTCTCTAATCTTTATATGACCTTTGACCACTATCTCACCAGTTGGTAAATGACGATGTGGTAGCTGGTAGCACGCTAGGTCTAGAATGGGAACTGGCTCTCAAATACAGCTGCCGGCAAACATTAATGTTTAGCGACAGATTTTCACCACCTCTTGGCCAGGTAGACAGTATCCTACCACCATACGGGGGCCGTTACTAGATTGATACAAGCTTGCCAGATACTCTGCTAGCTTACAAGCCGGAGATTTCTTATGTTTCATGTTTTCCTTCACCGGAAGGCGTGAAATGCGATGGGATTTAAACTCACTACCTCTGACTTCAAAGCCGACCATTCTTCCAATGCACCACTGGCGGTGCATGGAGAATGGTGATGGTGATAATGGTCGGCTTTCAAGAATAGTCAGGTTTGTATATACTGAGGGTCCTCAAGAGGAGGGTCAATATTTAGATAAGTCTCAGAATAACGTAACGAGTGCAGTGACACGAGAATTTCTAGCACTTATAGTGCTTTGCAATCTAAAGTATAATATAGAAGGACATCATCTCTTACAATCAGGTAAAGTGTATTGCTTGTCCCGTCAGTCCACATCATAAAAAGCTATTGAGATACACAGAAATGTTATAATATAATAGCAATATAGTAAAAGACTTTTTTTCTTCGCGCTCATTGGTGTGCAATGATGTGTTAAAAAAAGACGTGTCACCAAATATCGCGCTTCGGTGAATTCTCTCTCAACTTGCTATACCGATTTATATGTGACAGAGCAAATCGTTTGATGTTACATCTTAGTGTATTTATTAATTATGTTGACATGCTAGGCGTATTCTTTTCTCAGATAAATATTGCGAATAAGTTTCTTTGCGACTCTCCATTAATAGGAGTCTTTGGTTCGGACAGAGCAAATTAATATTATTTTCTCTTACCGAAAACGTTATTTCGATTTTTTATATAAACTTAATAAGTAAGTAATATTAATGTACATTATACACACATAAATATAGACTAAGATAAAATAAATTGCCATTTTGTCTATTTCTATAAAAGATACAAAGTATTTACGCGTGAGATGAAAACATTTTTTAGCTTTTACAAAACCTGTAAAGTTTGTGGAGTGTCTAATAAAAAAAAATAAAAAAAACACAAGAAGACATCATGATGTCTTTGTTTAAAAAACACGTTTTTTAAGACAAAAACATTCATTTCACATAATGTATATTTATTACCGGACATTTGGCAGTGAGACTCAGAAATAATTGTAGCGATCACGGCAATTATCTTAAACTCTGCTAGTCAAATTGACAAGAGTACAATACAACTCATCTACAGGTAAAAATATCTTAGCATTAGATGTGTGACGTACATTCATGGTGTCGGTATCCGATCACGAAAGTGTCGAAACTTGACGCCCCATCGGCCATAATTCCTCCGTCTTCGAATATACGTTCTGTGTGACTTAGACTGCACTCGCACCACAAATGAAGACATTATGATGCGAATGATGCGATGCGACTCCAGCCTTACCACATTACCACCCTCAAAGACAGCTTCGTCTTGAGTTTGACACATCGTGATGGTATAATGTCCGCGGGATATGTATATAATATTATTATCATTAGAATCAGAATTTGTTATTTCCTTACGGAATAAAAAAAAAGAAGTCCCAAGTCATTTGAATTGAGAAAATTATATCTCTCATTCTATGACTGCTACTATTTTTATGTCCAGGCATAAAATTTATGATAGGCGTATTTGACATTTCAGATGCAAAGGAAATAAAAAATATTTTATGTTCGATTGGGACTTCGAGAGATTGGGACGTTGACGTATTTTAAGTGGATCGTAGTTGTACCTATTCGCTTTACCTTTGTTCTTGTCAAATATAACTAGTTATCAAGTTATCAATTAATCTATGTTTTTTTCTTTTGTTTGTTTGTTATTCGATTACTCCGCCAATCGTGAACCAAATCGAATGACTGTTTTTTTTATGGGTAGGGTACATCTCCACGGTGGTTCATACAATTAATTAAGATCTAATGAATATCTCTAGAGATGTGGCGATAAACATCACAAACTTAAACGTCGTCGTCCGAATCGTTAAGTCCTGATTTCTATTACAACAATTTCATTTCTATAGAATAGTCACACCCATTGGGTCATTTAAAGATTCAATAAGTATCTTTCACATTGCAGCACCAATCTAGCAGCCAGCAGCGCAATATAAGGAGGTAGACATAAGAATCTTACAGATCAGTCGCACGAAACACAAATTGGCATCTTAGCTTCCAAAGCAAATGTCTACCACTTGCAAATCAAAGGCACCGACATAAATTACCAAGTTCACAGCTTCACACATGCAGAGTACCTACGGAAAGTAAACCTTGTTGGCGACGTTATATCAGTGAGCGAACCGTCGATCTGTTTAAGACTTGCTGATGTACCTAATGTAATAAACAAAGATAAATAAATAAAATACTTGTTCTTAACGGATAAAAGAAAAAAATACTGTTCTAAAATATATTCCACTGCAATTAATTACACATTGCATAAGTTTTAGTTTAAGGAACATAATTATTAACGAAATAAGGCACTAACAGGACAGGATCTTTTATTGTGTATCGACTCGACGTGTATTTTTTACCGACTTCACAAAAAGGAGGTTCTCAATTCGCCTGTATATTTTTTTATGTTTGTTACCTCACAATTTTCGTCATTTATCCGATTTCAAAAATATTTTTTAGAGTGAGTGAGTATGTTTTCCGTTTGGTCCCATTGCATTTTTTTGGAGATCTGATAAGTATCTCCATAGAAATGGAGATAAACACCTCAGACTTAGTACTGAAAATGACTAGCGCGGTACTTGAAGTCGATTTTTTTTCGTTTTGTGTTAAATGATCTTAAATAATATTTTTAAACGACGGAATGGTGTTCACCAGAGGTGAAGTCTCGGCTTGACCGAAGGCGTGTCTTGCGTGCCCTAAATCAAAACAATACCCAACACGGCAGTGCAAATACAGTACACAATACATAGATACCTTTACAAACTGGGCTAGTGATGATTAGCTTAAATTTATCGCATAGTGTAAAACAGACTGTGGACATTCAAACTGCCCCCTACGATCGGGCGTGAGCTACCATGATCCTACATTAATCCTCGCGTGCAAATGCTCTTTTTGCAATCCACTATCACGATGGGTAGATAAGCTCCGCACGTTTGATGCCACAGTGCAGAAAGTGGGAAGAGACGACGCGCCGACGCGTAAATTCCTTAGCGTGAAACAAAGTGTGCAGAAAAGTGCACAGAATGTAACTCGTCTATAGCTGTTTAGGGTTGAAGTTTTTTTGCCTACCTGATGATTTTTGAACTTTATAATTATGAATGGGCGAAGTTTTTATTGATTCATTCAACCAGTATATAGAGGTTGCAAATAAAAATGGCGTGAATGCGTGTTTCCACAATTTCATCATGCATCCACAATGTGGATCAAAATCGTTACTAATTGGGTCCCCATAGATTATAAAGTAAGGAATTATTCTTTTCTCTGTCTACGCCATAGACGTTCAGCGACGATGTGGTCGATCTTTAAAAAAAAAAGTGGTGTGACGATATAGTGGCCCATCACCCTGGTTGGACAGACATTGCCTTGGACAGAGATTCGTGGAAGGCTATGGGGGAGACCTTTGCCCAGCAGCGGGAAACAAGAGGTTAAGAAAAAAATGTTAAGAATAATGAAGTTTCTGTCTGAGTCTCAAGTAACTTAACTACTTTAGCCCTTCTGTGGTTCAACTACGATTGGTGGCATGGAATGTGACGCTTTTTGTTCTGTTACCAAGGGGTCCAAATGGATCTATCGCTGTTGCAACACTATCCTTTACTAACCATGACAATATGTACATGATAACGATGATACATGAACCAACGCACCTAATGTATGATAATTTTAATAAATAAATAAATAATATTGATGGGGATATTTTTTATAGTAAACACACCTTCGCGAAAATGTATGTTATAATAGATTAATTTATTTTTATTAACACTATGACTGAGATTTGCAGTTTTAAAGTACTTTTATCTTCGAATTAAAAAAAATGTGACACCTGACAGATGTTACAATATTAAGTCACGTTTCTATAAATAAAGATAAATTGATGAATCATAATAATCATTGTCATACAAAAATGTGTATGTACATGACATATTCGTAGTATGAATTTATTTTTATTAAGGCCTCGTATCATTTTCTTTATTTTTTTATATCTTGCGTTTGACCACTATCTCACCTGTTGGTAAGTGATGATGCGGTCGAAGATGGTAAGCACGCTAGGCCTCGATGGGAACTGGCTCGCTGCCGGAACACATTAGATGTTTGGCGACAGATTTTCTAGCTTGAGGGTGGTAGCTGGCCAGGCGGATACCATGCGGGGGTTGTTGGTTTCTTAACGATGTTTTTTCTTCACCGGAGGGCCACTGTGAGAAGCGCACATACATTTTTCGATAGAAAAAATCATTGGTGCACGGCGGGGTTTGAACTCGGTATCTCTGGCATCAAAGCCGACCGTTCTCCCGATTACGCCGCCGGGCCCTCTGAACATCATTACACGGCTGTAATATTATACGTACACACATATAGCTGTATAACTGCCCACGGTAAACAAGTAGTCACCTATTCAAACTATCACAGATTTTCTAAAGAACAGCAACAAAAGACGGCTTGCCCACGTCATTCACAATGATTATAATCGAACGCACATTTCACGAATATTATTCCGCCAATTTATTGTACACGCTTCCGTTCAGCTGCGTGTTATTACAAACTCCCCCTTTATTTTTCTTTTAATATTTACAGAACATATCTACTATTATGTCAGCTATAGATTAGAAAATATGAATTTAGTGGAGTTTATTTATCATGATGCCTCTAGGGGTTGCGAATGTTGCAATACCCCAAGTTTGGTTTTTCGTACGTCAACAAATGTATCGAAAAGGGTCTCAAGGGGCAAAATATCTTCAGAACTAATATTGTACTTTCCAATAGTAAGAGGGACAAGTGGCCCCTGTATTAATAAAAGTGCAGTGAATTTATTGCGGACGTATGAAAGTTGTATGAATACAATATTGTGTAAATTTGCAAATATGGGGCACATTTCTTCATATTACAAGAAATACTAAAGCCCATTCTGTTGTGGCTAAAACTAAATTTGAGAGCACTAATTTTTTTGCATCTTGTCTCGCCTATGAAGTAAATAAAACTTAAATGACTGATTTGTATATAAGGTAGGCTGAGTTGTATATAAGGGGGTAAGTAGTGCGCAGAAGCGCAATTTTGATTTTTTTGACGTCCGCGGGCTACAAAAGTTGTCTCATCAACCAAAAAGTGCTGATAATATTTAAACACTCTAGATGAAGACACCTATCAAACAAAAAAAAAAGTAATTCAAAATCGATTCATCCGTTTGGGCACTACTATTGACAATTGTCTGTGGCATCGACACACATCAAACTTATAACACCCCTTCTTTTTGCGTCGGGGGTTAAAAAAAAAGACAAGAATGTCATTGCCGTCAAATCAATAAAAGTTAAACAGAATCGGCACGTACAGTCTATTAACTTCTAGTTACATATACTCGTATCTTACCTATTCAATGTCATAAAGCTCTACTCTTCAGTGCGCTTGCACAGAAGACATATATATCTATTTTCAAGATATCATTCAAAATGTGTCCTCCTCCATTAGTGGTCTATTTTGAAATGAATATTTACCTGAAACAAAAATAATTTAAATAGGTATAAAAACATTAAGTTAAAACACAGTGCGTAAATACAAAAATAGTTTATCAAAAACATTCATCAGAGAAAAATTCTAGACTAAGATAGTCTCTAAAATGTAATAAAATCGTTGCTGTCTTTTACTCCCACACATACTACGAATTAATTAAGCAATTTAAGATTTTCCTTTTAAGCGTAACATTTACTTTACTTAAGTATAAAACGTTTTTAGTGCTATTTAACCTTTACCTAGCTTTTTGGTCAGATAATAATGTAAAAATATAAAAAGCAACGGTAATATAAATAAAGGCATTTATTTATTCAAGCCTGTGCTATCGTGAGCACTGCGAGACCTCATAGGACTCAGTGCCATAGAAGAGGCCTATGTCCAGCAGTGGACGGAAATTTGCTTATAATGAAGATGATGATGTGCGTACTGGATTTGTTTCCGCGTTTTATTTATTTCAGACATGCTCCGATCAGGTTTCGACCTAATACGTATGCCATCGTCTAGGAGCGTGAGTAGTAATATAGTAACCGTAGTAATCTGTGGTATTGTTTGTGAATATGGGTGCTAGTGTACTTGCTAGTATAATTATAGATTGTATGCGTTCACATAATGACACCTACCACGATGTATCATAATGTAGTGTCAGTATTAGTACTAGTTAGGTATAGCTCGCCTTACATTTTAGAATTGTTTCCTAACTTGTGTTTATGTTACCTATGTTACCTATTATACACACTAGATAGCGCTTTTTAGGCTAAGGGCGCACCACGATTTTATTGTTGCGAAAATAAATCGCACTATTACAACGTACTTACAAAATATTCGAACGATTTTTTCTGTAGTTCACAGACTCTAATACATCGATGTTGTTCACAGATAGACGAATAATAAAACTGGCCAATTGCGAGTCAAGACTTTTGCCTCGCTCACGGAGGGTTCCAAACCGCAGTATAATAAATATATATATATAATTTTATATTTTATTACCGAGTCAATACTAAACATGCTTATTAACTATAACGCCATCTAACGAATATATAACGAACTTCTAACACCAACTAAGTGAACGTTAACACAAATTGTTTAGGGTAGGTAAATAATATTATTTATTATTAAGGTAAAGAATCGTTCATAGATAGATCATAGATCATAGTTCATAGATGGTGCTATATTTAAAAACACGTTTTTTGTATGGGGACCCCCTTTAATTTTTAACTTTGTTCTGTTATTAGTATTTGTTGTTATAGCGGCAACAAAAATACATCTTCTGTGAAAATTTCAACCGTGTTACTATCACAGATCATGAAATACAGCCTGGAGACAGACGGACAGACAGACAGAGACAGACGGACAGCGGAGTCTCAGTAATAGGGTTCCGTTGGTTCCCTTTGGGTTCGGAACCCTAAAAACTGCAATGAATGAAAATCACAGGGCGTGCACAGCCTAAATGCCGTGATCGCGTAAGTAAACTGATCTATAGATACTCGCACTAGGCACACAATAACTAGAATTAATGTAAGCGTATGCATAAACATTCTCTAGAAATTCATAAGCAAACTCCACGAATCACAATACACCGAAGTAATTGGCGTCTGATGGCACTTGCAATTTAAATTTGAGCCTCGGCCGACTCTTTAATGAGCCTTTTAATTGGGGTCCTCACATTCGTGGTCATTTAACAAAATACAAGCAAATATCAACTTTATTTTGATATGCTAAAAGTTGCATTTACTCTGAAATATATATTATATACGTTTAAGTACTTGCAAGAAATGAGTCGAAAACAAGCGATAGATGTTGGGGTCAAGAATATACAATAATTCATTTATTTACATGTAACGTGCTGTTTTAATTTGAATGGACTTGAGTTTTATTGTGTTTTAAATAAATAAAACGTGGGTATTTTGGTTGGGATAACGCATCGAATTTCAAAGGCTTTAATCTTATTTTTGAGCTGTAAGTAAGTAAAAAAAACATGAATAGATTACTTGAACATTGACATTTTATTAATTAAAAAATATAATGGCTCAGTGGCGCATCTTGAGAGATGCCTACGTCCAGCAGTGGACTGATACCGGTTTATAATTATGAAGTTAATATATTTTTTGTAACATGACTTTTCATTTGATACCTTTATCCGGTACAGTTAAAATAGTAATCAATCCCTGATTTGTGACTAATAACTCACCGTAACATTCTAAATTTCCGAAGAGAACTACCTAAAAGCGGAAAAAGGGACTAGTGTAAAATCGCTTTAAATCGCTACACTTTTAATGGAATTTCACATGCCGTGTTAGTTGCAAGTATTTTACTCGATAACCCTAATAATAGAATGCATTGCATATTGAAACCAAACTGCAGCTAAAATCTCATGATAAAGCAACATTCACAACGAATTGAGTACCTCCTTCCTCTCTAAAGTCAGTCAAAGACAGGAAGTCATTACTTACGTACATGCTATTATGAGTCATCGTTTTTTTAAATGCGCTCCCCTATGCATAATGCATGTACGTAACTTATGAAGGTATACAAGTATGTTTATAAGTTACACACTTCAAAAAGAGGAGGTTCTCAGATCGTCTGTATGCTTTATTTTATGTATAATCAACGTTTTCTCTATCAAATAATGCAGACCGATTTTTAAAATTCTTTTTTATTTCTCCTGAGGTGGTCCTATTATAAAATTCGTCGAGATCTGATGAGTATCTACGACGAATGAATGAGTATCTAGTATTCAGACGAACTGAGAACCTCCTCCTTTTTGAAGTCGGTAAAAACCTAGTAAGATAGTAGTCAATCACATGCCTATTCGGATATAAGTTATTGGATATAAGGTATTGGATTGGATAGTTAAATAAGATTCTTGCTTTTTACCTAATAAAAATATTTATTTAAACTTTCTTATTACGAGCGAGCACAGCCAGACCCAAGAGCTAGTGAGTAATAAAATTACGTAAATGTCCCACTTGACAAGCGAGGTCGGGTGCCGTATTACATGCTGTGATTAATGATGGCGGGAAAACCACGGACCCCTAATATTGGACTTTGTATTTATTGCTTACCCATTTGAAGAGTTCGAATTAAAGGTGATTTTTAGGTTCGTTTAGGAGAGTACCTGTCAAGGGAGATCAAGGGACAGGGAGGTACGGGGTTGTAAGACGGTTTGGGATAGTAGACTTAGAATAAATAATAGTAGTACGTGCAGTAGAGGTATGTAGATTGAACTGAATACATTATTTCAAAACACAACATCGTCACTTAAAGTCTAATCAGATTGAATTAAAGTGCTTGTATATACGAAAATGCCATTAAAAATACAATTTGTGCTAGGTACACCCTCTGCCAATATAGCTACCCTACTGAGCGAGGCTTTTGGCTCATCCTTTCCAGTTCCTAGCAGTTACTACCCAACGCTTAGTCAGCGAATGTCGTCGCTCCACCTGTTCACACGGCGTCCTACTCTGCATTTCATCATTTGCAGTCCTTAATATCCAGCCACTGCTGGGTACATCGACGTCGTTGCTAGGACGTCGATGGCTGGGTATGGGTATATGCCCTGTTCTCGTTTTTTCCACGCTTTACGATATTTTGCACTGCCAATAACTGTTGGGGTAGACTGGTTCTAGAGAGGAGATCGCGAATCCGCAAATGTAGCGTAGGACTCCTTGTAAGCAGGTGGAGCGACGACATTCGCAAAGCGGTGGCCAGTGACTGGAAAAGATGGGTTAAAGATCGGGCTCAGTGGAATGTCTTAGGGAAGGCCTAGCAGTGAATTGATACCGGCTGATTATGAATGTTTATTTTTTATAAATATAGAGCAGCAAACAAGCATGTGGCTAACCTGATGGTAAGTGGTTACCTTGTGGTACCTAGTGTAGCCTATTGACACCTGTAATACCAGAGGCAATACCAGTGCGTTGCCTGCTCTTTTAAAAGAAGAATCTGTTTTGAAGCAACTGAGATCAACCTTCTGTGGGAAAACGTTGAAATGAATTAACGATCTTGCAATGTCCTCGTCCACGTCTTTCCTTCCAACTTTACAAAATCGGCAACCGAATGAGCTACGTTTGCGGTGATTAAATATGGTTCAATCTGAATATGTATATTGAAATATCAGCCACAGGATTTCACAGGTCAGCGGACCCGATTAACTTCGGTGGTATTGTTTGGCAACAGTTATGATATTGGCAAATAGTTTATTAATGTGACGCGTGTTGTTTAGGGTTGCCATTCAATGATACAACATTCCAATTCTTGGGAATCTTTCTCCTTGTCTTAGGCACAAAAACGTAAAGATAATAATGAAAAACTTTGTTGATATATAAAGCTTGTAACTTGTCATTATGTAATCGACATATCTATCTGTCAAAAGCTACGTTAAACAGTGGACTGATGCCGGTTTTATAGTGATGATGAAAGGATTATTTATCTCATAATAAACATGCGATCTCCATCAATGCTATCAATTCGCAAGTCGACTGTGATGTCCTACGACAGTGTTCATCACATTTTTATTTTTAGCCTTTGAGACCATGAGACTGTCTAGTGACTATGCCTATAGTTTTTACTATTTATCGCCAGCCTGGAAATGCATTTATATTTCTGAATATTGTTACTGACAACCCTGCCTGCAATCCGATATTCTCGCCTGCCCAGCCTCCAAACATTTCCGATTAGTTGTTCATAACAATTAAGCAGGGCCGTTCTAATTCCGGTACGCATCCGATTTACCATCTGTCTGTTTAATAGGCCTTATAATCTATACTATAATATTATAAAGAGTTTGTATTTTTGTATGTTTGTAATGATTTGGCTCAAAAACTACTGGACCGATTTAAAAAAATCTTTCACTAATATATAGAATGGACTTTGGAAATGAAAATAGGCTATATATTATACCGTTTAAATCAAAGGTACATTCGTGGAGCCCTAATTTGCAACCTAAGTCGACAAAAAAACGGTCGAAAAAACACGTTTTTTACGAACGCTACTCAATAGAAATGATGCAAGAATATTTTCTATGGAAGAGTTGTACAACTTAATAAGACCTACAAAAAAATCTGCAACAGCATATGTCTATCTCTTAAGGTTGACTCACAGTAACCATTTTAATCTTTAATTTTTTGTTAAAAAATATTACATAACTTCCAAGGCTATTTTCAAGTATATAGTATTAATCCTTATCCAAATAATTACGTTAATTAGCTTGGCCACATATTATATATATATATCATAGTCCTTTACAGTATATAATTCAAATGAAAACCTAGAAGATATCACGGATTTCACATACACGCATCGCAAAATTAATAAAATATTTGCAGTGAAACCACAGTCTAGGTCATAGTTACTATGAAAATATTATTATAGGCTTAGCTATTCTGTAGATCCCCACCGATCACAATTTGAAGTCAATATAGTATAATAATATGATCTATTGTATAAAATAATAATGATCTATATGTATATATTAATAATATAACATTTTAAACCACCCCGACTGATTTATGTATTATCTTTTCATTAAAAGCATTCCAATGACTCTAAACACGACATTTAAAATCTGAGCCGTAAGTTGGTGAGAATTTGAGTATTCTGTAGAGTCCAGGAGATGTCCCAGCATCAGGTCAATGCTTCCATGTTCTTACAATATCGTTGAAGAAGAAGATTTTCGAATTGATCAGACCTATAAAAGTAGATTTCATAGCGCAATTGACTAGAAAAAAGCTCATAATTTTATAACGACTGAACGAATTTTCATGAACCAAAGCTAAGAACACTCTTGATGAAGACATCTATCAAACAAAAAAAAACTATCAATAGTAAAATTAAAATCGGTTCATCCGGTTGGGTGCTAAGATGCTACAGAAAGACACACAGATACACACGTTAAACTCGTATAATACCCCTACTTTTTGCGTCGGGGAACGCCGAAAGGTTACGGCGGCAGATGTTCTCCTTAGTGGTAAGCTACTTTTTAGGGTTCTAAAGTGGTAAAATGTGTGTGTCTCTACCCCCTCTAACTTTTAAAGTAATGGAGTGAAAAATCTAGAAAAAATCTATTCTGTAGATCTCAATAAAAACTTTCACCGAAAATTGGTTTGAACGAGATACAGTCATCAGTTTTTGAGTAATAGCGACCGCAAAGATAACTTTGTTTTTCATACAAACTCTATGAAAAACAAAGTAAATTTTTTGGTGACGAAAAATTAAAGTTATAAGAAATACCTACTGTGCGAGCCCTACGAGTGCGAGTCCGACTTGCACTTGGCCAATTTCATGACCCCACTACCTCTGTACGAAAACCCATGATTCATGAATGCACATAAAACTTTCATTGGTAGGTATATAGCTAGGATTAGAACCAACGACCGTCGGGTCAGAATCAGGGTAACTATCCTTTACGTCAAAGCGCCGTCCAATATCACTACGTTTAATAAAACAAAGTCCATCACTGCGTCTGTCTGTCTGTCTGCAATAATCTCAATAGCTACTGAACGGATTATTATGCGGTTTTCACCAATAGCCAGAGTGTTTATGAGGAAGGTTTAGGTGCATATTTCGTTAATGTTTTGTGGAAATTGGTTGAAATATGACGATGATATAAAAGGCATATATATTCTATCCGTGCGAAGCCGGGGCGGGCTGCTAGTATTAACTATAAATTCATGGCGTTACACTCTCTAAATAGACTATCATAAAGGCTTACGTGGCAAATCCGTTCTAAAAATATCCTACTCTCTAAATAGTCTATCATAACGGCTTACGTGCCAAATCCGTTCTAAGAATAAGTGAGACTATTTTACTCTTTTTACTGAAACTTCCAAATCCAATACACAAAATAAACTTGTACCTTTTTTTGAGATTAAGTTTAATATGCGCTATTTTATCATACTTTTTGGAAGACCGTCTATATAGTTGCGCTAGGTAGATTAGAAGATTCAGCACCTCGTCTTACAACCGTCTTACAATTCCAGACAAGCACGATACCTTCTTGGACCGCATCGTCACTTACCATCAAGTGAGATGAGATAGTATTCAAGTGCTTGTCTGTTCAGAACACAAAAACATCAATGTTTCTACTCTATATTGTTGTCCATACTAGTACAGTTTTTAATATATCTTGTAGGCACGTGTATGGCATTTTTCATTTAGCTAAATAAAAGAATACGGAAACAGCCGGAAGGCGGAATGTTAGTAAGATAATAGAATATTTCTTAATATCCATATTATTTTAGCTTGTTATGATACGTCTTATTTTGGAAAACAGTTTCGTTCTGTTTTTTCGTAACAACCGAGCTTATAGATATTAATAACTAAAATAAAACTAATAATATTTAATGTTTTTACTATACATGTAACGAAGCTTTTAATAAAAGTTATTGAAAGTTGTATTTAAAAAATATATAAATTCAAGTAGGTATAAAACCATCAGTCAAATCATAAAACCTTTTTAGCTCTGGCAACTTTCAAATGCACTTACTGGCCGAATGTCCGTGAAGTGCTGGCGCATTCGAATTCCGAATTTTAAAACGCATTCTCTGGATAGGGCAATCTCGGGCTTTCTAGAACATTCTTGGGCATTCTTGAGCTCCGTACGTGGCTTACGGAGTCACTCTTCGCGTTTGCCGTTATGGGCGCACGTGACCGCAATACCACATGAGATTAGCAACACTTTTACGGCGACATTTTGAATTTAGAACCCAGTCAACCTTCGAATGTGGGATGATGTCGGTTGATTTTATGCAGTTCTTTGAGTGGCGGTAAATTCAGTGCCAAATTCTATGACATTTTGATGAACTCTTGGAATGGAATGATATGCAAATCATGACTGGTATCGATGCCTTTATTGCTCCATGCTAAGCTCCCATGCCTTTTACGCGAGATCTTTTTTAACAAGCTATTATCGAACTTCACACAGAGAGTGTCTGTGCATGGGCAATCAAATCTTACAAATTAAAATTGATCTATTTCCTGGTGTTAAATTAATCTGAAAATAATCTAATTGATTTGCAAGCATATATTAATCGAATGACAATGCACTTTTGTGGCAACATCGGGCTGATTTCTGATGGTAGACGGTAGTAAAGGTAAAAGTTTTTTTTTTATGTTTACTTTTTGCTTTTCTATACATTTGAAGGCTACTCAAAATATTTTCCTACATTTAAAGATCAATAGTAATTGAAGTTCAATGCCACTGCCATCATAGGTTAACTCAATACCATACAAGTCAGGCCAGCCCTATAAGGTCTGTATTACACTGGCGCGTGGTTTATAAGGCATGTGGTATGCTACGGCTAGTGTGGTTCTAGTTCTTTCTACTCATTAGTACATCATATTAGATAAAAAAAGGATTAAGTATCTTGCAGCTCGTATATAGTAACCGTTATGAAAGATTCTAGTTGTCTGTATCAGGCACGGACGTACCACCCAGTGGACTCCGCATGAGAAAAACTGTGAACTAATTCGCAAGCGAAATATTTTGCGGGGGGGTTTTAGGTAATACAGTACTGTGATTGGATAACTTCAATTTGACTCATAGCAATAAATCATGCTTAGTGCTGGGACAACGTGACACTACCTCGTCATTATCGATAATTTCATCAGTCATATGAAATATAGCGTGTGTGAGAAGTGAGTAGAAGTGTAGAGGTATAATGATAGAGACGGACAGACGGAAGGACAGATAGACAGACAGACGGACAACAAAGTGATCTTATAAGGGTTCCTTTTTTTCTTTTGAGGTACGGAACTCTAAAAATGTTCGTTTGCTTGCTTACACACTAAATTATAACTTGTTTCTTGCCACTAAATTGGTTATTCACACGCATCAGTATCACGTATCAAGTAACTTAAAATGTATTTATCTACTTGACCTTTATTTATGTACTTATCTGGCGTGATTGAATAGCAAAACAAACAAACATTCCAGCTTTCGCGTTTATTAAGTGCATCAGTAGGATAATTTGGATTAACAACATACATATACATATAACATAGTTGATTGAGAATTTTCATTATCTATCAGTAATAATTGTCGATAACTTTCACAAAACAACAGAAAAACATCACTAAAAGTGCACAAGTACCGCTGCGTACAAGGACGGAGCGAGTACAAAAGATATAAAGATGCCGTTGTAGGAAAGGGATAGACTGATACACAGGGCATCTGTGACCAGTATATGTTGAACTATGAATTTTATTTACAAATTGTTAAAAATGAATTGAATTTTACTTATCGGTGAAAAGAAACGTTGTCCTTTGTAAAATTTAATGATTTACTGGATTTCCTACACCACTTTATAGCCTAATTCGGCATATTTAACGGCTTTTTCGTTTTTTGAACAATTAAAATAGTGCGTGTGTACGGGTCTGGTATTTGGTCCGAACTGAAGTAGCCGCTCAAGGATGATTATTATAAATACCCCATTGCGCCTATGTGTTTCGCGCGGGGGTGATACAACAACAGGTGTCCACTGGGTGGTACGTCCGTGGTATCAGGGAACTTTTTTATCTCATTTATTTCAGTTACATATGTATGAAAGTTGATTCATCTCCGTTGGACTGTGTTCGCTTTGTTCTCGAATATGTCTAGCAACCTATAATCTCAGACGAAGCTCAGGTCAACTGACTTTAGTAGACCAATATTAGCGCAATTATCCAAAACCGTCTCCCATTTTGTAAATAAAACTGGTTAAGTGCGAGTCAAACTTTTGTCCCGCACACGGAGGGTCCCGAACGCAATCTAACGAATATCTAACGAACTTTCTAAGTGAACGTTAACTTAACACAAAAGTATTAGTAAATAATATTATTAATATGGTAAACAATCGTTCATAGATGGCGCTATATTAAAAACACGTTTTTTGTAGGGGGTCCCCCTTTAATTTTTAACTTTATTCTGTTCTTAGTTTGTTGTTATAGCGGCAACAGAAATACATCATCTGTGAAAATTTCACGGTTCATGAGATACAGCCTGGCGACAGACGGACAGACAGATAGACAGACAGACAGCGGAGTCCCAGTAATATGGTTCCGTTGGTACCCTTTAGGTTCGGAACTCTAAAAAAAATGCAGAAAAGAGCGAGATAAAGCGTTTTAAACATACAGGAGCATTCTCTAACTTTATCAATCTGTATTTTAATTTTTAGAGAATTTAAACCGAATTCCTTTTAAAGACGTAGTAAACGGTAAACCATCAAAGGTTCTTTAGTAAATAATAGCCATCAACAAATTATTGTTCTTGAAGGGTTTCCTGAATTACAGTTTTAGAGCCTATAAACTGAAGGCCTTGGGACTATAAAATATAGGCCTTGAATTTATAATTCAAATTTCAACAAGGTTAATTTACGATAACAGTAACTGTATCCATAACTAGCTACTCCGCGCAGCTTCACTCGCGTTCAAAAGTATCCTATATGTTAATCCAGGTTAAAAAGTATCTGTATACCAAATTTCATCCAAGTCCGTATAGCCGTTTTTGCGTGAAAGAGTAACAAACATCTATACATCCTTCTATACTACCAACCTAACTTAAGAAGAAAACATCTAGATGGCGCTGTATTAGGTCGCACAGTTCTCCTTGTAAATATTGCCTAAATGTACCTGCATCGCGCAAACGTTGTCCGTTCCGCGATATTAGAACCAAGACTTCGGCGTCAAACAAAATTTGAACTCTTGACTTAACCATACATTAAAAAAAAATCCTATGACATAACCTTCTGCATTTATAATATTAGTAGGATATGCTATACTAATGTATTGTTAACATAGGTTTTATACTTAAACATTTTATTGGAGTTACTACGCACGTACGTACTCTACGTCCTCAAAATCACAACCGTATTCAGCCGTGCTCCTATAGATTTTTCTATCAAAAAATAATGTGCGTATTTTGCCACAGTTGCGCACCAGTGAATGAAAGCATCGTTAAGAATCCCTTAGGTATGTGAGCCTTACAGGTGTTGTACAAGCTTGTATAATTGTCGTAGTGTCCGCCTGGGGCATCTCACCAAAATCTGTTCTGACAAATCTTTTCTCCAAATATATTAATTAACTTTAAGTGTAGCAGGCATTTTTAATAAATAAATATTGGTGCTATATTCTTTAAGCTCAAGTAAAAATAATAACAAACGTTACCGAGAATGAGCGACTACTTCATATTCATGGTGCCTCCTTTGAATTGAGTTAGTCAACTGTCAACGTAATTTATGTCAATAAAATAAAATGCACTTCCCTTGCGAAATCCAAGTCTTATAAAATTCTTATTAGCGTTACCTACGAGCAAGTAGCGACCCCTGATGACAAAGAGGGTGCGAAGTGCCTCACATCTTATTACAGCCTAGGACGTTATAATGTAGATACGTCATCGTTTTCTTTGTCATTATGACTAGAACGTAGAAGTGGGCATGAAACATCACTGAAGTTCTAAATTTAGTCATAACCTCACAACATTTTGCGATATTATTATTTTTGATTTCTACAGAAAATTACACGGAAATATTAACCCAATAACTGACAACTACTGGGAAGCAGGTTATTTAGCGGAGTCCGCGAAATGGCAAGCTAGGACGCTGTCAAACTAGATGGAGCGATCATCTTCGCAAGTTTGCTAGCAATTGCTGAGGTTAGCCGAGGATCGTGCTCAGAGGCACAATTGGGAAGGCTATGTCATGAAGGGTGTTTACTTGAATATTATGTTTGAAGGGAAGAGTCTACATCTTGATGCTTCAAGGTAAAGCACGCAGTGGAAGTGCAACATTCTGACAATCTAGGTTATTGCGTTCACAGTATCAGTTACAAGTAGATATCATCGCTGTAGTTTATAGCAGTTCGTAAAGATGCATCTACCAATAAAACGTCATAGATTACACAACCCCTGTATTCCCATAAATAACTCCATACCAACTATTTGATTAGGACGCGGGGTTGGATAGGGAAAATCCCCTTTTATTGGGTTCTAATGCATTTAGAAAATGGGATTCCGCCCTATGAAATATGTTCGTAAAACCCTATTAAAACTGTGGAATTTAATATTTGGTTATGGATTCAATTTACCCCGAATCCCATTTGGGCACGTGTCGGAAACAAATCTAAGAGGAATTAATAAAGTAATTAGTGCGTGATTCATTTGTGTATTCCGGGGTAAGGTTAATTATAGTTATGTGTTTTGTACTGGCAGTTATTTATTAATATTAGATTCGGAAGTTAGTATCTAATTAAGTTACTTACCTTGACTTATACCTATTGAGATTCATTAAGTGCTTAAAAATTATATAAAGCTTTAAGAGGGAACGCGGGGTGCACTTTTCCATACAAATGTTTTCCCCCGTTTCCTCTCTGAAAAATGCTTCTAGAGCAAAATTTGTTTCTACGAAAAATCGAGGTCTGCTGTAGCTATGCCCCTTTCATTTGCTTTTTTTGACCAACCAATTGCAAATAGAAATATGACCCTTCAAAAATCTTAAAGGAAAGATTAAAAGGCTTATATTTCTTATAGGAATACGTTTGTATGGAAAACTGCACGCCGCGTACGCTCTTAAGCAAGTAAGCCATAAGTTTTTTCTAATTTTAGTTTTTATAAATATTTTTGTACTACTTTATTCTGTCATCAATAAACTTTCTCACTTTCACTTTTTCACTTTCTTAATTAAGTGTAAAATGTATGCAAGAAACAAAAAGTAGCTTAACCCATCAAGGAGAAAATCTGCCGCCATAGCCTTTCGGTGTTCCGGCGGCACACAGCCCTTGTGTGTCAGACCATTCTAGGCCTAGCGGGTTCACCATCTTCGACCACATCATCGCTTACCACCAGGCAAGATAGTGGTTAAACGCTAGCCTATCAGTGTACTATTTGAATGTAGAACATAGCTATAGAGAAGGACATATAGTTCTGTATTTCGTATAGGATATGTAACTATTTTTTTTATTTCAGCCTGTTTTGTCCTACTGCAGGGCAAAGACCTCCCTTCCCTCCTTCCCTTCGAGCATTTACCAATGAAGATGTTAACGTTGTAATCCGCAAACATTTTTTTCTGCCGATACTTACGGGGGACGATGTAAACACGCATTGCATACAAACAAATCACTCACTTTAACGATCCCGCACACTAGCTTGAAACACGCACACAGTATTAAAAATACAGCGTAGTTACGCACGCTCATATGGCCAAAAATGGCTATATGGCCAGCAGAGGGGTACGCCTTGCGTTAACATCTTCATTGGTAAATGCTCGAAGCTCCTTCCACACGTCACGGTCTATTGCTTGTTGGTCTGGTTTTGTGTAATTTTATTGCTGCAGTACTTTGAAGATTGAAGATTGACATTTGCTGTAGTAGATGAATGTAGGTTTGTTGTATACCTTGGTTTTTCAAAGCTTGAAATATTGAACTGTGAATAAGGCTATCAGAAGCTTTGACATAATCAATGAAAGCTAAATATTAATTGTACTCATAATATGTCTCGATAACCTGGTGAGAGTGTGAAGATGGTCGGTAGTAGAAAGGCCGCGGCGGAAACCGGCTTGCTCTGAAGGCTGGTTGACTATAGATAATATATGTAACTATAGAACACTTTAAATAGTTGCATGGTTTTCGGAAATGACGGTATCCACGTACGTATATTATCCATGGATGTTTCTATCATTTCCTACCCCACTATACCATATATCCAATATTTCACGGTCCGCACACCTAATGGCCCATTCAAGTGACGTCATCTATACAACATATGTGCTGTATCCGTTAACTACTGTAATAATCTGTGACATGGGGTGTGAATGCCCAACGGCTATCCCCTCAGCTTATAGAAATTACTATAATTGCGTTTTGTTTTGTAGTAGCCGTATATGGGAAATCGCATATGTTACAATTGTTATATAAATGTATATAGTAGGTACACATATTTTTGTGTGCGTGTTCTGTGTCGTTAGAGATGCAATAATAAAGGGAGTATGAAATAATATAATATGAAGCAGATGAAAATAAATATGATAGTATTATTGCATTTTAGCAGAGCTGTATGTGGTATTCTACTTACTTTAAGTAATGTCTCTAGATTTTTTACACTGGGATAATTTTAGAGTTGATTCGATTTTTTTTCACCGGATCCACGTAAAGGAGGTTGTCAATTCGATAAATTGAAGCTGCGGTTTTTTTATTGTGTTCAGTAAGCTACATACGAGTAGCTCAAACCTTTATACGATGTACATATACCACAGACTACGTTTGCAAAATCCAAAGTCTGTGACATATACGTGTCATATACGAACGATGGTGGCATGTGGGCTGGTCATATACGAGTAAGAATGTAGCAAAACTGTTAACATAATTGAAAATATGTTACGCAGCCCATACGCACCACCAGTTACCGATTTTTGACATATTTTCTCTTAACAAAGGTGTCAAAAATAAGTGTTGGCAACTTTGCGTTGACGAGTTCAATAGTGAAAGCCCGTGATTCGCCAAACCTGGTATGTAGTAAAGTAACCTAATAATAAAAAAAAAAAAACACGATATACAAAGGGAAAGTATATCTACAATAAAATATTTTTATTAAACATATTTTATTCCACAGCTGGGCAAATATATTCTATATTTTTCCACCGCTCCCTATCTTATGTTTTATGCAGTTAGGTTCTGTGGAAGTGATGACATAATGAGATGCCACAACATAACACACAAATACATATTTATGTCATATATAAGACTACTCTCTCTAACGACTATCTTCCACCAATCTAACCAATTTCGCAAACCAATTTTCTTCCGCAGTCGTCCCTTATCTATCACTTAAATCCCCCAAAAATACTCAAGATGTTCAACAAAAGGAATAAATAATACAAATTAAAGGGAAGAGAGTACCCCAAACTAATCAAAGAATACATCTATGTGCAGGCCCACAATCAGCTAAAAGGGACCCCCTTGTATTTGACAGACCGTGACGGAAACATGGGCATGGTGTAATGCTTCCCATACATCCGAAGAAATGTATTATTCGCTGATATTATTTTATCTGGACGTAGGGTAAAAAGGCCAAATTTTGGAGCTGGTTCAGTTATTGGAACTTAAGTTTAAAATCAAAACTATAAATGACTAGCTGTTCCCCGCGGCTTCGCCCGCGTTAAAAAGTATCCTATAGCCTAATCCACAATACTGCTAATCTACAGTCCAGTAGTTTGACCGCGAAGAAGTTCCAACCAAACAAACAAATATACAAACTAACTTTCGCATTTATGATATTGGTGTTGATTATATGGTGTCTTCTGCATGAAATTCACTCTTATGTCTGTATGAATTAGTTTTTTGCATATACGAGTTATAATCTTATTTTGTATTACTTTTTCATTAATTATTTGTAATGGTTTGGGCAAAGTTTAGTCAGGATGAATTTTATGTTTTTGTTTAATATCTTATAGGCTAGCGTTTGAACACTACCTCGCCTGGTGGTATGCGAAGATGATGTGGTCGAAGATGGTGAACACGCTAGGCCTAGAAAACTCTGACTCTCAAGGGCTGTGTGTTGCCGGAACACCGTAAGGTTATGGCGGCAGATTTTCTCCTTGGTGATAGTAAGCTACTATTTGGTAGAAAGTCAGGCTGAACATCGATATAATATGCTCCTATCACCTGTGGATGATATACGAAAACTGGTTAAAAAGCTATCCTTGATAGATAGTTCCCATTCTAAGCCTAATCGCATCGACAGTTATCATCTTCGGCTACATCGTCACTTACCATCAGGTGAGATTGTAGTCAAATGTTTGCTTAGTCGTAAATAAAAAAAAAAAAAAAACTGTTACCAGCAGGTAAGGTAGTGTTCAAATGCTAGCCAATAAGATATTCAAAAAGCCTTTAAAAAATCTACAAAAACTGGTAGTGGCAACAGCATTAGACCGCTAAACAAGTACTATTTTAAAAAACCTTTTTAAACACAAGCTTAGGACAAAAGTAATTCAAGATAAATCCAACGAGCCCAAACACGACGAGTATAACATGTGTTAAGGAGTTCCTTAGGCCATCTTCCAGCTCCATCATCAGATCAGCACCATGTCATCATAATATTGCATTGTTACGCGATTTACACAAGTATGCAAAATTTCAGCTCAATCGAACCCCTGGAAGTCAATCGCAAGATTTGTGACGGACAAATAAATTCGCCGTGAAGTAGAGATAAGTAAAGCTTGTAATAAAAAAGAAGAAAATAAAATATCTAGCTTAATACCTAAGTGACCTTAACGGTAACTGACTACCAACCTGAGATCTATCTACTCTTATACAAACCTTTTAATTTTTTTTCTCTTATGCTTTTCCAGAAAATTCTTTTCGACAAAGCCTAGTTGTTAAGATCGTTAATCATCTGTTGACGACAGATCACGCCAACTTCTTTTGAACTTATGTTTGGATCATTTAAGGTCAGTCACTTTGATAAGCTTAATAATAGGTTCATATAATATTGATATATTACGAAAAAATTAATATTACCATTGAAATAGCGATGATTTGACATTGAATACTTCATGTTTACAACATTACATTGAGGGCTCGGTGGCGTAATCGGGAGAACGGTCGGCTTTGATGCCGTGGTACCGAGTTCAAACCGCCGTGCACCAATGGATGGATTTTTCTATAGAAAAATGTATGTGCGCTTCTCACAGTGGCCCTCCGGTGAAGGAAAACATCGTTAAGAAACCAAAAAGTGCGGGGGCGCATGGTGGTAGGACACTATTTAGTGTCCGCCTGGCCAGCTACCACCCTCAAGTTAGAAAATCTGTCGCCAAACATCTAATGTGTTCCGGCAGCTATCCTTGAGAGCCAGTTCCCATTCTAGGCCTAGCGTGCTTACCATCTTCGATCACATCATCACTTACCAACAGGTGAGATAGTGGTCAAACGCTAGCCTAAAAAAAAATACAATGTACCAATCAATCAATCAATATTATGGGTTTTGTACCCAAAGGGTAAGAAAGGCACCATATTACTGAGACTTTGCTGTCCGTCCGTCCGTCCTTCCTAACTTTTCAGGGCTGTATCTCCTTAACCATAATAGATAGAGACTTGAAATCTTTACAAAGTATGTATTGCTATAACCGCTATAGCAGCAAATACTCAAAACAGAATAAAATTAAAAATGAAAGGGAATTTTTAGGCGTTTTATGCTTGATCTTACAAACCGTAATAGATAGAGACTTAAAATTTGCTCACAGTGTGTGTTACAATGGTTACTATAACTTCAGATAATAAAAACAAAATTAAATTAAAAACTATAGGGGGTCCTCATACAAAAAACGTATTTTTCCGGTAAATTTTGTTTAACCGGAACCCACCGTGTGCGAGTCCGACTCGCACTTGGATAGTTTATTATAGTCAAACGGTTCGACCGATTTGGTTAAAATATTGCATAAAGGTAGGCAACATAACGTACTTTTTAACTTTTTAATGCAAGCGATGCCACTCACTCCTAGTCGTTATACAAACTAAGTAGTAGTAGGGTGCTAAGCACGACACAACAATACGAGCATGTTAATACCTTTATCAAATAAAACTAAGTATAAAAATCGACAAGCTACAGCCCTAGGCCTAATCCCTAGTTAGGGGCGTGAACTAATCCCTATTGGGCCCAAAATGAGCCGACATCAAATTGGCAACATTGAGTCATAATTGCATTTTATTACCTACGCCCCGGGCGATTTCCCGCTGAGGCCTGATTCAATATAATAGGGAATTATTGCTCTGTGAAAGGAGATGAATTAGTACTGTATTCTAAAATATGATAATAGACTTTAAAAGCAAGTCCCTAGATATAAACGTAAGTCCGACTACAAAAAGGTTGCGACGGCAATTTTCATCAACTGAGAAGACGATGATGCACTGCATCCAATGCTTCAAATAATGAAATTAAAATTATTATTGTAAGTACAAACAATAATTATATTATCTTCTATTGGTTTAATTACTATCTTTACCTTTACCTTTCTTGGCAATTGTTCCCACCCACTGATTTCAAAATGCAGTCATGTGACTTACATTCAAAAGTGTCAAAGAGAGAAGTTTGTTCCGTGGATAAGAGTATAGTGGTTCTGTGAGCTGTAGACCTTGCGAATCTATCTTTAAAAAGCTTAAAACTGAATGGCTAAAATTTAATATTTTTTACATTTTCAACTCCCTTATATTTCCGTCATTTACAAAAATTTACAAAAACGAAAGTGACAAATAATTCCATGTAATTATCGAACTTGCCCACAAAATCTTAAGAAACGCGACCTGTAGAGGAGAACATCCAGACATCTAGACATACTAAAGCATTTTTCCAAACTGAAATGCAAACGCTTCGCATTCGATCGTACAATAAAGGTGGGACATACGAGTATATATATATAAGACTCTAACTAGGAGGAGAATGTTACTCATCATCGTTAGTCAGAACAAGACAGATGTAGGTAGGTAGGCAGTGTAGGTAGGTAGTGTAGGTAGGTAGTGTAGGTAGGTGGTGTACCTACACCACCTACCTAGTTCGTACCTAGGTAGTGTAGGTAGGTAGTGTAGGTAGGTAGTGCAGGTAGGTAGTGTAGGTAGGTAGTGTAGGTAGGTAGTGTATGTACTATATTTATACGAACATCACGTAGATTAGAGTATTTTGAGTAGGTAAGCTCTAGACCCTCCAGCTAGGTGGATCGATGATATACGAGTAAGCTGGCTGGAAAAAAATAGCTGAAGATCGAGCTCAGTGGCTTGCCATAGGAGAAGCATATGTCCTACAGTGGACGAATACTGGCTGTTAATGATGATGAAGCTCTAGAGTAGTCATAGACTAGTCATAGTTAATAAATCGATTCAGGCTGTGTTTACCCGTTCTTACACTTACACCAACACTTGAAAAACTGTGGGTACTGGGTACTTGCGGCCGCGGCTTTGTCTGCATTAAAAGTAATCCTTGTTATAATATCTATCTTTTGGGTATACTTGCCAAACTTCAGCCAAATCGAATTTTAGCAAAGATAATTTAAGATCGTTTTAAGAACTTAAAGAACCGATTTCAAATATCGCGCTAGTCATTTTTAGTAAGTACCAAGTTTGATGTGTTTATCTCCATATCTCTTGAAATACTGAATATATCTCGATAAAATATATATGGGCCCACCTGGGTATATATAATATAAACTGGCCAAGCGCAAGTCGGACTCGCACTCGTAGGGTTCCGTAACACAGTTAAGTATTCCATAACTTTGATTTTTCGCAACTACAAAATTAACTTTGTTTTTTATAGTGTTTGTATGAAAAACAAAGTTATCTTTGCGGTCGCCATATCTCTAAAGCTGCTGACTGTATCTCGTTCAAACCAATTTTCTTTGTTAGTTTTTATTGAGATCTACAGCATATATATTTTTTAGATATTTCACTCCCATACTTTAAAAGTTAGAGGGGGGGGGGGGGGGGGGACACACATTTTACCACTTTAGATGCGCCTATCTTTCAAATGATTAACTTTGAGAAAAAATGATTTTAGGAATCTCATTGTCATTTTTAAAGACCTATCCATAGACACACGTATAGGTTTGAAGAAATTTTTTTTTTGTTTCAGTTCCATGTATGGGATGCCCCCCCTTAAACTTTTATATTTTTTATTTTTATAACTAAAAATCGGAAAGCGGTTCACATAATACATCTACCTACCAAGTTTCAATTCTGTAGTTCTAACAGTTTCGGAATAAAATGACTGTGACATACGGACGGACAGACAGACAGACATGACGAATCTATAAGGGTTCCGTTTTTTGCCATTCGGCTACGGAACCCTTTCAATAAAACCTTCAAACGAAAAACTAATTTTCCAAATCGGTTCAGGCCTCTCGAATCATCGATGAACAAACATAACAAATATTATTCTGACGAATTCAGAATCTCCTCCTATTTTTGAAGTCGGTTAAAAAGAAATCAAAAATCTTATTAGACATACTTTTGTATTTAATATTGGTGGTAGGGTGATTTGATTCAATGACTCATTAGAGTATTAAATGTTCATTAGATAATGTAAACACAATGAATGTAAACTAAAATACATATATTACTAGCTGTACCCCGCGGCTTCGCCTGCGTTATTAACTACTTTTATTTATTTAATATTTTTTTCATAAGAACCATCTCCTGACGATAAAAAACACGACAAAAAAGAATTAGCGAAATCGGTCCAGCCGTTCACGCGTGATGCCGTGACCAAGGGCAATTGGGTTTCATTTTTATATATAAATATATAGTTCGTGTAACTTTATGGTTTTCCCTTCACATTCAACGTGCAATTATCATAAACAAAAATCCAAAAAAATCTATAAGAATCAAATAGAAATTCACACCCTCGATACCGATTTGGAAACGACTATTTTCAGTGTACAAATCAATACTTACTACGTAATTTCAAACTACATTCAGGCAGAGGTAAGCGTGCACTATCAAGATCTTTTTAGAAACTCAAAAAAGATGGTATAAAGAAGATTTTTCTACGTTGTTTCAATTATTTAATGGCCACGATCCTGCTGAGTCTGAGTGAATGGCAAAAAGAGTATTTTAAAATGTATAAGCTATTGTAATACACATAAGCGAAACTTAATACCTTTACGCGTTCCTGAGAAAAAGGCCCTTGACAGACAGACAGACGCATAGACGGACAACAAAGTGATCTTATTAGGGGGTACTTATTAGGGAACCCCAAAAAAAAGCTTGTGTATCACATACATTTATTAAGACACTACCACATACACTAACTTTTCTAGCACACCTGCAAATAATAGCAAAAGCTAGAGAAACATTATAAACTAGCTGTTCCCCGCAGCTTTGCGCGTTATTAAAAAGTATCCTATAAACAAAGTTATACAATTCTGTATCTGTATGCAACAAACAAACAAAAATAAACAAAAACATCCTTACATTGACATTTATAATATTAGAAGAATTATATATATTTTTTCATGTATGACCTAATAAGCGTTAACCCCAACTATCTAGGTTGAACTAACAAACTAACAATACCACATTCCGCAACGCCCTTGTACTCCCATTTACCTGTAAAACAGAAAATTAGTATCAATACATTTAAATAACTTCAAGGTCAACGAACTCGATGGCGAACGAAAACCAGACATCAAACGTTGCATACTTCAAAGCATTTTTAAACGTTTCATAGGATTGGAACACACTAAGCTTAAATGGAAAAAAAGCATTTAGATAGTAGACCTTTTAACGTCAATTCCAGATGATTTATACGGCATCTTGTGGCAACATTACCTTTAGACTGTAATGGACTTCTTGGGACATGTTATTTTTAAATAGAATAATATTGCCTTTGTAACTAATCTCGTGTGAGTTATTTTTCCACAAACCCCTATTAAGATATTAGGATATTTATATATAAGCTATAGGATTATTAGGAAGATAAAATAAACAATAAAAATGGCATTATCTTCAGCCTATACTAGTCCACTGCTGGACATAGGCCTCTTCAATTGTACGCCACTGAGCACGATCCTCGGCTACTCATATCCAGCTCTTGCCAGCCACCTTGCGCATCGCTCCACCTATGGAAAGTCTGAACGAACCACGGTCCCCAGTTCCCGGCCGCACTGCTATTCACCAGACCACTAGGAATATGGCAAAGCAACATCAAGAACAACATATTATTAACATATTATTAACATTGAGTTGATTCTGAAAGACCCATATGTACATAGCTATACCTATCTTACGGTGCATCCTCTAGGTATGTAGTACCTACTATATTCATTCTATGCTATAGATCCAAGCTCGAGGAACTTTCAGTCCGTTGCGTTCAGACCCTAAGTTTAAACCAGGATAAAACCTATGAATCCAATGGTTGAAAATGCCTTTGAAATAAATAGTCGGATTAATTTTAAATCGCAGGCTTTTTAACCTCAATCCGCGTTCTCGGTTTGAAAAATTCTGATTCTTAATTGATCTACGGTTCTTCGAGAGAAACGGTAAAAATGCGGGTAGGTGGAAACTTTTGGTAATCTGTTTTGTTTGAATTTCTTTGATGATGGAATTATATTCAAGTGCGTTTTGAATAAATGTTTGAAAATACTGAGTGAGGATTCTTTAGAGATTGTAACTCAATGATTGCCTAATTTATAAGATATCACAATAATAATTTTACGATAATTTGAAGTTGAAGGTGATGTATATGCAGCATTTTTATGAACAAGATAGTAAGTACCTCCCTAGCAGAACTTCTATCACCAAATTATCAATATTTCATTTAGTCATGCGCCCCGCCTTTCATTGGTTAGTATCATAAGTAAATAGTATAATATAACTTTACTTAGAATATTTAGAAACACTAGAAGAATACACAAGAACAACATAAATCCAACTTAACGTTCTTAACGTCAAATATGAATAATGGCTTAATTCTCTAAGCGTATCTGGATGCTCGCCAGTTCCTTAGATATTGCTTTAGGGTTGCCCCTGTCTAATGATATTAATTTGATTTACTACATGATCAAGATCACAACGAATACATTTTTTGTTTAGAAACTTAAAAAGTTAATTCAATTCAACAATCTACAGCAACAAGATGCTTAAACTGAATTATAAGCCAGGCAAATACCGTGCAGGCTTAGACAATATACATTTTTGTTAGCATCCATGACAAAATCTCAAAACCAAATGAATTTTTCGTGAGCGATATTATAAATTCGGTGCCAAAAGCTTAGGCAACCCTAAATCTCTCGCAACAATTATCTTTTTTTAACAAACTTCGTCTCCGACCTATAAGGAACGGTGCCAAAAGTAAATAGTTTTAGACGGAGCTTTTATTGCCTGAAGTACTTCAAGTTTGAGTTTTTTTTTGTATCACATAAGTGGAATTCGGGAGGAGTTACGATTTGTTTCAGAGGTCAGCAATACAGCTTTAGGCTACAATCGGCATAAGTAATAAGGCTGGCAAGTCAAAGGCCTTGGGATGAAATCCTTCAATGAAATTCCTTGATTCTTGCCTATATTTCTTGCTAGCTATTTGATCTTTGTCGTAATTTGTAGTGATTGCTGGAGGCCGACGTTTCCATGATATCTCTTCACCAATTTGTACTCTACTGTTGATGTCTCCTATCTGTATATTCTTTTTTAAATATTTTTTATAGGTGTTTTTTAGGGTTCCGTAGCCGAATGGCAAAAAACGAAACCCTTATAGATTCGTCATGTCTATCTGTCTGTCTATCTGTCCGTCCGTATGTCACAGCCATTTTAATCCGAAACTGTTAGGACTACAGAATTGAGACTTGGTAGGTAGATAGATGTATTCTGTGAACCACTTTCCGATTTTTACACAAAAATATAAAAGTTTAAGGGGGGGCATCCCATACATAGAACTGAAACAAAAAAAAATTTTTTTCTCAAAACCTATACGTCTATGAATAGGTCTTTAAAAATGAAATTGAGATTCCTAAAATCATTTTTTCTCAAAGTCAATCATTTGAAAGATAGGCGCGTCTAAAGTGGTAAAATGTGTGTCCCCCTCCCCCCCCCCCCCCTCTAACTTTTAAAGTATGGGAGTGGAAAATCTTAAAAAAATATATGCTGTAGATCTCAATAAAAACTTTCAACGAAAATTGGTTTGAATGAGATACAGTCAGCAGTTTTAGAGATATGGCGACCGCAAAGATAACTTTGTTTTTCATACAAACACTATGAAAAACAAAGTTAATTTTGTAGTTGCGAAAAATCATAGTTATGGAATACTTAACTGTGCTATGGAACCCTACGAGTGCGAGTCCGACTTGCACTTGGCTAGTTATTTATAATTTGTAATAATATTGGAAGGTTTGTAGGTATAATTTGGTAGGTTTTGCAGGTAGGATGAAATGATCTTGATGTTGCAAGAAAGTTATAAGGTGCTATCGTACCGAATTGCACCCCACACTTCCTTGAGATGTTGAGTCTCAAACGCCCTGTTATTTCAATTGACTTTCTGCTCTTCAAACTGAAAAAAACGTTTTGCCTAAGTACCACAATGTCTTTGATAGGCAGACACCATTGCTTAGCATCAGGCAAGTGACGTGTTTGTCTTCTAACTACAGTTAACTGTTATTAAAAAAAACTTCGCAGCAAGAGTTAGAAAATTACTAAATAATTAAGTTAGAAGTGTAGGCACTATTTATTTAGGAAATTGGGCACTTAGGGAACGTAGGCACTATTTCGCGTAGTCCAAATTACATCGATCTTTCGTAGGCTAAATTAGCTTAACTATCTAGGTAGAACTAATTCTATATTACTGATACTTTCCTAATATAAGATACTAAGTAAAGTAAGGAGTAAAACGAAAATAGTAAGTAAATACGTTTATTCAATTACGTAGACATTTTTATTCCTAAACAACTATTTCCAACTTTTATTTTATTTTCTTTCGAAGAATTGATAAATAACATCAATATCGTGCTGTTTGTTTTCTGATCGACTCAGAAATACCTGACGTTAGATCCTGACAAATTCCTTCGTTTCCTTTACACGAAATCCTATTAATTCTGACAAATCCAATGTAAGAAGCCAGGTAATCTCGAAATTAACGCTTTGAGCCATTTCGAGGGATACAAATTTCTTTTCGACGTATTTCGATAAAGTTTTATTTTTTTAATCTTCTCCACGTGGAGGTTGTATTTCCCAACATCAGAAGGCAATTAGGTTTGTTTTGATTTCTGTCGACTTCAAGGTTATTATATTGTAAATAAGATTTTATCCCTGGGGATATTTACGCCCCGTTACTTTAAACTTTAAAGCAAATCAAAGTTAAAATGTACCTACGAGTACTTATCTTTCGTCAAATGGGTTGCAAGAAAGCATTAATTAAAACATATATTACATTGTAATTTGACCGCTCTAAATTGACTAGATGTCAACATATTCGAGATTTAACCTATCAGAAATAGGGCATTAGCCTCAACATTTATCTATCCACTTCTAACACTACAATGAAACTAAAAGCAAACTCTGTATTAGTAATTTTGGTAAGCTGATCGGCTTGGCACAATAATTAGGTCAATTTTAATGACTGTTTCTTCTGAAACAGTCATTAAAATTGAACGCTCGGCTTTTTCTGCAAGACGGTCACCTGATGGTACACCATAATTCCACCAGACTTGCTATCAAAAAGTAGCTTACTACCACCAAGGACTAAAAAAATCTGCCGCCATAACCTTGCTGTGTTCCGACAGCACACAGCCCTTGATAGTCACTAGTCAGATCATTCTAAACCTGACCTAGCGTGTTCACCTTCCCCGGCCACATTATCGCTTACTTTCATACCAGTCGAGGTTTGCCCTACCAAACCGAAAAATATTTCTTTTTTACGGTCGACAAAACGTTTTAGCCTCAGATAAACTTACAGAAAAGACCTGCTGTGGAAAAAATATTCAACAGACATTGAGAAGAAACGCGTTCAATGCTTAAAAAACTTTGGATCTTTATAATGTAAACAGTCGTTAAATAGAATAGGTCCAGTGGTACAGACATATCTGTGCGTGTTTCCACCAGATTTTCCTTAGTTTTTCAACCGCATTGAGCTACTATGGGATATCACGTCATCGGTAACCAATGAGAGGCGAGAAATGCGAATCGCGTGATAACATTCATTAGACTCCGCAATAGTACGCAAAAATGGTTTTGTGTTTTGAATTAATGACGATGAACTAACCTCAACCACGACTTGTGAATCTTCTGTTGGTTCTTTATTTGATGTTGATGGAAGGCATTGTAAGGTTTGCAATTAATGAAACATTAAAGCCTACTTTAAATCAATTATGGAATTTGTCTGTAATTATATAACTTTCTCTATGAATAAAATGTTATACGCATACAATAGCTTGTTGGTTTATATGTGTCTGTAGCGTTTTCTTAATTAGTTCCAAAATCAACGTAAGTGATTAAATTGCTTGAGAATTGCTTTAATCTAAATTTTTGACGTGTTTATTTATAGTTAAGAGCTGGCCGTTCTTAAAATTCTTATAGTTTTGTAGAGCTTATGTACAGAAGCACAATGTCGTGTGTAGGGAGTTGGAATAAAATGTATTTAAAATACACATAATATACGTGAATATCTACTCAAAAATAGAAAGCAGAATGATAATACTTGTATTTCATTCAGCATAACGAACGAGCAAGTTTTCATCCATAGACCATTAAAACACTAAACATCCCATGATTGCTTAAAAATAGGCTAAAAATCCTCATTCTACAGTACTTTACATCAACGTAAAGTCCCAATTAGCATTCGCACACTTGAAACAGCAAACAGAACAATCAGTCCTATCATACAGTAACTGCTTTTGCAATGGAACTGCCGAAAATGAAATAAATAAACCCTTCATCAATGCACCTTAATTGGCACCAGACATCACTGCAACTATGCCATGGACAGTGATAGTCTCTGTTGCAGATGAGAAACTACTCGAGATGAGGGCTCAAATTGACTAATGAAACCTTTTTAGTATCGACATCAAAAAGGATGACGTTATGTAATTTTTTTAAATTAATTTTCACCGATTTCTTTGAAGAATGTGGACCGATTTTTTAAATTTCGTTTTTATATCATATATGTGTGTATGTATATACATACATTTTTGACGTTTCCAATTATTCACTCTGGAGTAACTCTTATCCGTGCTTGCATGGTGCTTGCTTGCGACCATTTTGCACATTCACATCTCGCCTTACGTCCGTTTAGTCTATTCGGTCTTTATCGAAGCATTGTTAGACAAAACGGTCTGCAGATACCACTTACAACATACAGTACTAAATTAGAGCTGTCTGTGCTCGCATCACTTAAGCCGGCTTTTCACTATTGGATATAATGTAAATTACATCTTGAGCTACATAGTACATCTCGCGATTGCTGTTCACACTGTAAGATATATAGTTCAGCTTTGGTTGTCTATGGTATCATTCAAACACTGGCTATATACACGAATTGTGTGGAGCCATAATAAAAATTAAAAAAAACTGAGGGCGATGCAGGGGGAGGCGCGGTGTCCGGGGACGTAAGGTAAAATATAAACCTTCGAATATCGCTCAGTCGGTCGAGAAAATATGTATAGTTTGGGATTTAATATATATTATAGCATAGTGTAAACGGTCTCATACAAAATGTATGAAGAGCGTAAAAAATTTATATCTCAAGATATAATATACATTATATTATATCCCATAGTGAAAAGCCGGCTTTACTGCATACACTTTAGCTTTGCAATTATTTACCTTGTCTATCGATTTAGTTAGTTGATGGTTAGAATAGAGACGTGTGGAGCATCTACTCGTATATTGTAAATGATAACAGTAGAATGCCTTTGTCAATGTAGTAGGGAATTTTAAAAGAATACAGGCCTAGTGGTATAGGGCCAGAGGTACCGAGTTCAATCACCGCCGTGCACCAATGGATTTTTCAATCGAAAAATGCACATGAAAGGCGCACATAGCGCTTTTCACAGTGGCCCTCTGATGACTGAATAACATCTTTGAGAAACTACTAGTGCCCGTCTGACCAGCTACCGCCCTCAAGTTAGAACATCTGTCGCCAAACATCTAATGTGTTCCGGCAGCTATCTTTGAGAGCCAGTTCCCATTCTAGGCCTAGCGTGATACCATCCTCGACCGCATCATCACTTACCAACAGGTGAGATAGTGGTCAAACGCTAGCCTATATGATATAAAAAAAAAATTTAAACTTTTTCAGGGTTTAAGTATCGAAGGTTCAGTAAGCCAGTACATACTTAAATTTCATTTCTAGGAGGCAGAGGCTACAATCATAATGATGTTCTTTTTAAAAGTGGTTTGGTAAAAGTGTCGGTTTTCAATTGAGACAGAAGTGGGTACGGCAGCGGTAGTACTTCAATCTCGACTCCATGTTCTCAATTTTCGCGAATTCAAAAGAAATATGAGTGACATTGGTGGCAGGATTCTTTTCGTATAGACGTATTCTTTTACAAGAGGACAGTATGCTTGCTAAGCAGAAATGCATAGAAAATTAATTGAAAAATAACAATCGTCCATTTCAGACTAATTATAATAAGTTAATGACAATATATTAACTAAATCAAATAAGAAATTGTTTGACAAACATTTGGGGTAGGTACCAACACTGTGACATACATCTCAGATGCCTGTATATCTTTTGTGGTAAGACAGTTACAGTTAAAGCCAGTTTTACCGGTCCCCGATAAAGTTTCAGGATAGTTATCTGACCCGTCACGCCATATAAAAATTATCTAAAATTTGTCAGATAAGTTTCTAATAGGGCTATGAAGAACCGGTTAACCTCACTGAGCCTTAGACTATTGAAATCGAAAGATGCAGATTGCACCACTTTACGTTGGTTTTCAACGGACTTCCAATAGCAAAGGAGGTTCTCAATTCGTCTGTATGTTTTTTGTGTGTATGTTACGCGATTACTCCGTCAATTCTGAACCGATTCAAATGATTATTTTTCTTATCGGTAGGGTACTTTTCCGAAGTAGTCCCATTATAATTTCATCGAGATCTGATGAGTATATCCAGAGATATGACGATAAACGTCTCAAACTTGCTACTGAAATTGACTCGCGGGGGCATTGAAGTCGGTTGTTTTAGTTTTTAAACTATCTTCATTATTAATTTTACAAGGGCTAGTAAGCTTTACATAGTATTATCATCATCATAAGTAGCCTACTGCTGGAACTAGGCCTCTTCCATGACACGCCACTGAACCTGATTTTCGATTCTTCTTGTCCAGTCACTGCTTATTACTTTGCGTATGTCGTCGCACTACCTGGTCACAGGGCCTACTTTATTTCGCTTACCAATTTGCGTCTCCACTCAGACCCAATCTACCCAATTCTACTGTCACTTTATAATATGTATTCAACCCCTAAGACTGTAACACCGAGCATAGCTCTCCCTATAGCTCGGTGACCAACTATAAGGTATTGGACTAGTCGAACTTTTTCTATTCAACGTTTGATATCATTATGACAATATCCATATAGATTCTTTCATCTCTAAAGTTTTATAACTGCTTCCGACAATGCAGGCTGGTGGTCACAGATTACTACGTAATATGCAGGCTGCGTTTTGTCTCTGTTCTGCCCTGATTGCCGGTGGTCAACCACTAGCTAACGGTAAAGCACGAGACAATGGAACATCTCCGATGATATGGCTATGGCATTTGAAACTGTTATAATTGTTGCTGCAACTTATGATAATGTAAATGGAGTACAACGGAACAGTTTCAATCCTAAAATTAAAACAAACATCGCAAGCAAAGTCTTAAATTATTTTATCTTTATAGCTTTCATAGACGTTTGTTTTACTTACTTAACTTTACTTCGGCAATCTTTGCTATCTTATTAATGTTAAGAAATTCTTCAGGTTATTCTGTGTATACAATTAATACATACATACAAACAATCACGCATTTTCCCATTGGGGTAGGAAGAGACTACTTCTTTCCACATGCTACGATCCTAAAAAACTAATTATTAAATTAAAATATTTTTTAATTGGATGAACAAACGAGGCTCTGGTGTCCGACAAAGGGCGGTATAACCATTTCAAAATATGGTGTAGCTAAATACTTCAGGCCGGTGACGGGTAGCAGCGTCACCGGTGCGAGGAGCTACGTCCTGCGATCTCCAACCCGCCTGCCCAGCGTGGCGATTAGGGCATATCCCAATGAGCCGAAGATCGGGCGCAGTGGCGTGTCTTGGAAGAGGCCTACGTCCAGCAGTGGACTGTCACTAGCTGATTATGAATGAAGAAATGATTTTTTTAAAGTACAAGCAAAAAGTAAAGACGTTATCATGTGTAATGAAAATGACTAATATTAGCAAAACAGCCCATTCAGTACCTACCTACCGATTAACTCAAATTCGACTGTCCAACCAATTTTCATCACGGAGTTTTAGTCCCGGTCATCAGGTCAGCTCGATGGTACCTTATTTTTCCACTGTTACCGACAATGCGTGGAAGTGGTTCAAGTTTAGCTGTGTCCCACATAAATGTACCTACACTAGAAGTGCCCCGCGGCTTCGCCCGCGTTAAAGACTTATTTTATTTACTTTTAACATTTATTTTGTAAATACCTTTTTATTATAAAAGACATCAAAGAAGTTAAAGCCAAATCGGTTTTCAAACTTTGAACCCCCGTTTCATCCCATAATTTGTGAAAATCATCGTGAATTTTAGAAAATCATTTCTCAGAGGGAACAAACGTCGTAATAACTATCTGCATGCCAAATTTCAGTGCAATCCGAAACAATCAGTCAGTCAGTATGTCAGGACAAGCACCCAAATTATTTACATTTTTTTAAGTTGGATATTATTACTTACCAAATTGTTTTCAGTTACAAATATATATTTATTGTGATAATGACAAAAGAAGACAATTTTACGATTTATTTTGACTAATAAACCATTCTAAACATAATAAACAATATTTTTTATAAAAAACTGAACGTTGTTACAATGTTACGTCGGTGAAACCTTTTTCTTTTTAAACACTAGGAATGCTACTCAAAAAATCGGAAGATTGATTAATCGATTAGTTGAATTGAATAAAATAATGACGGGTGAAGGAATGTTTAACCATAAACGAATAACCAAATTGCGATTATAATAAATAAAAATAATGAAATAGAAACAAAATCAATGATGTTAAATTTGTTTACTGTTTACATTGTTTGTCATATTTTGTTTCCTAAATTTACGGTAGAAACTATTAATGAAACGGAAATAACTAATGAATAATGAAATAGGCAAATGATAATTTATAGATTTGATTTGATTTTGAACTCAATTATACATATTGTACCTATAAATACTTCTTCACAAACACGGCATCAAATTCGTTGAATGTTTGAAGTCTGTATCGATTCATTCGGTCGATCGAGGTTTTTAAGCACGTCACCTCACTATTAAGCCAAGATTGACAAATGTCAAATGTGATCTGTTAACTTGACTCTACTATAGATACTTAAACGGCAAGTTAAATAAAAGCTTGCGAAAACAGCAGCGTATCAGCAACAATGCTCAAATGACATCTCTTCCAAAAAATATTGTGCTGTGATAAATATGAAGGAACATAATTTTTCATACTTTACGCGCAAAAAATAAAAACTATATTAGGTATAAAACATTAACAATGATAACGATAATTATTTTAAAAAAACAGTACTTTTGCAACAATAATTAAGTACCAGCACTATTTTCCAGTCCTAAATGCACTCAACAAAATCCTCACCTTCCGTTCGTATCCAATTAACAAGCAGAATAAACAGCAGTCATAAAACCTTAGAACACAATTCGCTAAGTAAACCAAACTGACAAAACACTCGAGCTCTTAAAAAAACATGAACCACGGCGCTGAGCTCCCGAAAGGCAGCGGTCCGAACCTTTTATTGCATTGCAATTTTGAGAATGGAACTGCTTGGTCAACCCAAGGGAATTGTACGGCGAGACAGAGTTAAAGCTTTTGAGGTGTTGAAATCGGGAAACAAAACAGCTTCTTGTTTGATTCCACACATTCCGCTTTGGGTAGAGTTGAATCGACAAAACAAAAGATAATCTACGTTACACTGGATGTTAATTTATGTTCCGTGAATACTTGAATTTGCAAACGGTGATATGTATAACATAAAAGATTACTTCCATCTAGCTGGAGGATGATGTGATTGTAATATTATCGTCGAGAAACTGATTTATTAATTTATAGGGCGAGTTTATTTGCTTTGATATTTAAATTGAGAATAATCGCTTTTACTTAGGCAGTGCGATATAGTAAAGTTCGAAGGTCTGTTTTAACGGCTTGAAATTTTTTGTTGTTACATTTCTACCGGTCTAAAGTTGTCCACAAAGCATTGCTTAATTCAACGTCGTTAGCATCATGCATGATTATAGTTATTCTTCAAAAAATGTATGACAAAGTTTTTTAAGAGCATTTGGAAAAGGATAATCTTTGTTACTGTGATTCTCCTTTTATTATTCTTGAGTTTGGAGGTCGCCATCCACTCCCTACTGATTGTAAGAGCACTGTTATGACACTGTTAACCCGATTCCAACTCAGTCCTGTCTACTTGGCACTATGTAGTGTGACAATTTTATTTTAACCACACTGCGCCACTGCTTATTCCGGACCTCTGTATTTACACATGTTCTACAAAATCTAGGAAGTCTGACATTTGGAAAGAGGCACAGAGTGCTCCTTGAGAATATGTATATCTTTCAGCTTTGATAACCGTTACGTTTAATATAAATATGGAAGAATTTTATTTACATGTTGGGACGGTAGACGGCGAAAACGTAATACTTGGTAGAGTTCATGCAAACAATATACGGCAATAGAGGATATTATACCGCACCTTCTAGGTGAAATAGAGGTAGAAGTTCAATTCGGTTAACCCAGAGATTTGCTTGCTAAATTTTGTAATAAATTATTTAGATCTATGTGACAAGAGACTTGTTCCGTCGCCTACCAAAAAATTGTTAAAATGATAGTTTACCAATAAAGACTCCCCACATACAAATGAAGTCTGGAAGTGTTTCCAGGAATGAGCTCGATATACCTTAGTCTGGTAGATCAAAATATATTGGCTTAGATCCTAAATAGGCCTTACAATTCACCACAACGCTTAAACATGTCAGTGTGTTACGACTTCGTAAATAGCGAACTCCAGTATTGAAAATGCAAATTCCAACTTCCAATTTTTCGAAACAGCTATTGCGTGATTCACACCAATTTCGCCAACACATTGCAGCATTCTGTGATTTTTACGGTTCACAGTCACGGTCTAGGTAGCAAAGTGACACTAAACCAACGTAAGTAGATCCTCAAGACCCTCAACATTTTCACTTAAACTTGACTGATGTACGAGGTCAGATGGATAAAGGAACCTTCTGGATTCACGTCACGGGGAATCAATAAATATGATGCTATCGGCTGGCATCAAATCTCACAAAGCGATACGAGTTCTGTGAAGTTAAGGGTATTGCTTTGCTCCGCTTCCCTTGCATAGTAATGGTTCAGGAGCCAATCTTTATTTATAGATCGGACACGTGATAGCTGGTGCTTTCAAATTTTGGAGCTTGGCTACTTGTACTTATTATACATTCTGTGGCTTGGCTTACTTTTAATGCTTCCATTTTACGCTTTGTTGCCATTTTACTTACAAAGCTGTACAAGTACTAATTATAACAAGCTTTACAGTGCCCCTCTCTTTTTATAATGTAGTTTAATGTACCAGTAAAACATACTAAAAAATATTATAAAATTTTTTGTAGGATTGACCAGTGTTAACTACCTTGTTACCTAAAGTTAAGTTACATGAACATTATTTATTCTGTGGTTAAGTGAAGATTTAAAGCAATTAATTGTTCCCGCGGCATCGCTAACTTTAAAAAGCTCTTGTTTAAAGTACCGCGTTAATCAAGGCTGTGTGCTAAATCCTGATCTTTTAAGTACTTTTTGCATGAATGAGCAAAAAATCGTGCACAATAATCCATCCTCTCAAAGTTAGGCATTTATAATATTAATTAGGATACGATACTCATGCTATTGAAATAGTTTTTGTCATGACATAAACCTGAATCTCATAGAATTTATGGCACAATATTTAATTCTCCAGCCACTCAGCACTGCGTTAAAATTGATTTGTAATAAGTCACCAAGTTGTAATGAGATCATTTTAAGATTTTCCTTATTTTCGAAAGGAAATTCTCCTTCACGCGATCCGTTTTGATAATTACTGAAGTTATTACTGCTGGCTAATTCACGCGACGTTAAAGTTTGTTGTCTAACTTTTGTTGTCCTTAAATTTTTGATTCCCCTTCTGCCATCATCCCCTGGAGCCATAATTTTCCTGTTTGAAAAATTTGTATTAGTTTTAGTTTCTTTTATTTTTTCGTCCCTAATTTTGTTAACTATGTTAAATTGTCTTGTTGAGGATGGGATCTTTGTGTTTTTTTTCTGTAATTTCTGTATGTGAAAATTATGAAAAAAAAATCTTCATTTTTAGTGATATTTAAATTTAATTTTGCCATCGGTAAAACTATTTTGTTTATATTAAGTACTTAATTAACCTGTGGTAACCTGAATACTTAAAATTTTAAAATGTTACGTAGATATATATATATCTTTTTCGAGTCTTTTGCAGAGTTACTTATTTACTTCCATGCCGCTTTTAAGAACTGCCCTCTTCAGACACGTCTGTTAAAAAAATGTTAAGGTGGCAAAAAGCAACATAGTAGTTTATTCACCCACCTCCTTTGTTTTGGGAATGCTGTTTCGTCGAATGATGTATACTGTCCAAGTGTATAATAAAATCTGGGACCTTTATTTTAAGACTCTGTCAATGTAACAGCTGCAACAATGGTTGTGCAATGAGAACTAAACCAGGTGGAAGTTATGTTAGGTCAAAGTGCATTTGAGAGCATCAAAACTAAAGGGGAAGCTCAGAATGGGAAATGGACAAAGCCGATGATGAAACGATGCGTTGACTAGGAAATGCATAGCTTCTTATGCTATATGCTTATCAATGAAATGTTACTGAGTCTCTAAAGCCCGTATTCTAAAACGATACTCGAGTAATTGAATACTGCAAGTACAGATCAGCTTTCGGCACGGAAAGGAATCATTTAATTATATTAATAATTTTTTTGTTATTATATCTTATAGGCTAGTGTTTGACCACTATCTCACCTGGTGGTAAGCGGCGATGATGTTGTCGAAGATGTGAACACCCTAAGCCTAGAATACCCTGACTCTCAGGGCTCTGAGGGCTGTGTGCTGCCGGAAAACCGTAAGTTTATGGCACCAGATTGAATTAAAACGACTTTTGAATCAAAAACACATGCATCATAAATGAGTCGGATTTTTCATCTAGACATAATTGTCCAGAGGATAAACCTGTTACAAAAAAATTTAAACCTAGTGTTTTGTGTCATAATTCATCAAGAAACAAATCTGTCTACAGCATTCAGTACTTAGTAATATATTCAAATCACCTCCTCTCTGTTTTCAGTGAAAAAGTCCCATATCTACACTTCCAAAATTGTAAGTTATTTAAAACTGTAATGCCGTCACTGCAGGCAAATTGCCGTCTTAAAGCATTAATGAAACAACGCCTTTGTAAGGAAACAGCTTTGTACCAGCCAACTCTTCAACGTGGCATCAAAGAAAATACCGGCTCATTAAAACTGTTTCTATAATCTTCGTGTTTGCTCTCGACCTGCTTAGCAGAATCTAAAGTCCCTATGAATTATTTGAAGGCACACGTATGGCACAGTCCATTAGTTTCTTCTTGTTCAATTCTCCAAGTTAACAGCAGAGTAAAAAGCGTGTTTAGGTTAGCTTTAAAAAAGCAGGTACCTGCTTTTTTTAAAGGCATGCCTAAATTTCCTAATTGGTTTGTTCGAAATTTGTCATGACACTTAATCATGTCAACAAGGACCAAAATCCCAATAATCTCTTCGACAAATGCAGGCTGTAAGTTTAAGAGCCGTTAGCCCATTCTGGACCCCACTTGAACGTCAACTACGGGTCGAGAGATGTCATTATCGAGACCTTCGCCTAAAAAAGTCCCGGTCGGTATTTTTTTTAACAATTTATCCTCTGAAATCCCTTTGCCGACCTCACAAATCCTTGCGTCGCCGGGAGCTTTGTCAAAAAATATTCCACTGTCTTTTTAATAAAGAAGTATATATATAGCTGGAGAATAATCTAATCATAAAATACAGTATCGTAATTTATAAATTGATTATTCATGTTAGGTAATATCGCACCTTATTTCTGAATTGAAAGAGAAATGCGATACTCTGTGAAATGTTCGCAATAAAGGACAAACATAATAAGAGAAAAACTTCGTCCTCTGCTGACAAGCGAGCAAATTTCGTCTGATGAAGCACTCCTGGTAACATAAAAGGCTCATCAATAATGATGATGCTTCCCATCAAGTTAATGGAACGGTATTACTTAAGAAATTAGTATTTTGGACAGGGTTGACACATGGAGTCTTACTGTGTCAATCGTGCTGACATTTTTGACGTATACTATTACTCGTATTTTCAGTTCTTGTGAGACGCAATTTGTATAAAATGATCAAATAGTCTAACTTATATTTCATACCTAATTTATAACTATCAATGAATGAAGGAACGCATCGAAATGACTATAAATACTTCATGGAACGTACTCAAATTTTATTTAAAGAAAGAAATTGCAAGCGATATTTCGAAGCGAATTGTTCAAAGAATGTTCCTTTAAAAGTTAAATTCTCCTCAGATCCATCATTAAAGACATTGAAAATGAAATATTTAAAGAATTCCTACATACTTCAAACGCTCAACATTAACGTTTCGCTTTTAGACGCTAAAGACTGAAGGTATAGAAAGTATGAACACTAAAATATAACCACGTCGCTGTAAGAAATGTTGAGACACTAGACATTGAGAAAAATGCTTGGGAATATTAGTCAAATATGGAAATAGGAAGGAACATAAGGATGCAGAAACAAAGAGAACCTTTAATCACTGTGTCAAAATAACGCATCTACCTTTCTCTAGTCCCCCAAGCGTTTGCCTAGATAATATTTATAGTGACAAAGTACCAAAATAAAGGTAATATACCTTATAGACGTCTGCTAGATGATTTATGGCATCGGAAGTCGGTAATTGATTGGCGATGCTGCAGTCTACAAGGAGATTATAGTTTATGAATGAAGCAGCGGAGAATAAATAACAATAATATTGAGAGAAATGGTGACATGAACAAGAAAATGAAAAATAATTTTCTTGCAAAAGACATATACCTACATAAAGAGATTTCTTCTTCTTAGGAATCAATTTCATAGGCACTTACATATTATTATGTATACATTCTAAGGATGATTAGATAATATTTTAGAACAGTTATTTATGTTTCGATGCAACTGCTGTAGGGGCGATAACGATCACGGCATCGTTCAGATACTGCAAATGAAATGGTAGGTTGGAATCCTGTCATTAAATGTTATGATGCAGTTTGACTTAGACCTTTATAATCTTCTCCCAAATAAATGTGGTCTAGAACAATATTAATCATGCTTTTCCTTCCTTGCCTGTTGTTTCTTTTATATCTTATAGGCTAGCGTTTGACCACTATTATCACCTGGTAGTAAGCGATGATGTAGTCGAAGTGGGCTAGAATACTTTCGACTATCAGGGACTGTGTCATTGTGCTGCCAAAACACCGTAAGGTTAGACGGCAGATTTTCGCCTTGATGGTAGTTATGCTACTTTTAGGTACAAGTCAGGCGGATCAGGCGGCAGTAAATAATATCAGAAGTCCAAAACATCGTCAATCATATAACAAAACGTCGCAAACGCATAATTCTTAACGTCAAATCCGAATTGAGACAGACCACAGACAATAGACAATCCACTTCCTCAACTGTGACTAATGATTTCTAATAAATCCACCTCTGTAACACATAAACAACTGTTATTGATAGTTCAAATTGATATTTATGTCTACCGTCTATTGTTGTACGCCCTCGTTTACGGTTTTCGGTTTTCCCTTTGTTTCCCGGACATATTTCGGTTAACAGGGACCGTCCAATCAATTTTCGCTTTTCTTATAAATCATCTTTCACGTCACTCCTTGTCGGCTCGGCTGTCCAGAAGAATGTACCGATAATTCATGGCCAATAATTTCTGGGAATAAAATAATGCCGAAATCTGTCTTTATTGTCCATTAGCTGCTAAATCAAACGGCTTGCGATAAAAAAGGTCTTTGTGCTTGCCTTGATAATGGAAGTGAGTTATGCGCCGCAATGAGAAATTTTCTAGCAAAAAATCATAGTTTGGTGTCTTTGGATCCAACATTAATTGAGGTTTACATTTAGATTTCGATTTAAAGCAAAAATATCTATCGTCTCCGAATGCAGTAAAGACATCTGTATAAAATCCTATTATAGTCACAGAACATTATTATGTTTTTTTTAAATTTTATATAAGACACTGTCATAAAGCTAGCTCCAATATTTTGAAAGTTATTGAGGTTAACGACCAGTTTTCATTGCCAGCGGACCTCTGTATGATATTTTAACTAATGTATTGTGTCAGCATTTCCTTATATACTAGTCGCCAAATTCGCTATGATGCACTAGCATCCGTTGCGCGACTTTTCAATGATCGACGAATGTATCTCAATTGTCCAATTTAAAATTTTATTCAGTGTCCTTTTCCAATACCATCCTATTGTGTTTTTGCCCCATTTTCCCCAGAAGTGTATCGAATGAAACCGTTAACGTCGATTTTTAGTTTTTTTTTTAGTCGTTCGTCGCACTTCGTTAAGATGCTTTAAACGGAACGGGTGTCGGTACGACAAAAGGTTTCGTAGAAAATATGTTTAGTGTTTCAATTATTGACATATATACTGCGAGTTTTTGTGAACATATCTAGGTATAATTGGATGGGTTGCCTTGCTAACTCAAGATGATTTTTTTATTGGAGTGAAATTGGAGAGGCATATGTCCAGCAGTGGACAAGTATAGGCTGATGATGACGATGATAATAATGATATTCATAATAAATCGCTAGTAAACAGATTATCTTCTAGGTAGGCGTGCTACATAGTCGATCGCATCGTCACTAAACATCAGGTGAAATATTGGTTAAACGCTTACCTTATATAGTATAAAAAAATAACATAATGCCCCCAGGATCGCAAGCCCCTCAACCTTGTAAAGTTAATATGTATTGGCAATAACTTTTTTTTTCCTATTACAAGTCATTCATCATCATCATAATTATCAGTCAATTTCCGTCCACTGCTAGACATCTTGGTCGAAATATCCAGGTTTCCTCTAATAATACTTCGCCTACGAATCCTTTACTAATTACAGTTGATCCTATATTCTACCCACACTCTAATTCCCTATGCTACTTCACCTTTGTCGAAACTAATTAACAAAATAGATTCAGATGACCGGTTCTTTCCGGTTCATCAGCCAAGAATTAGGCTGAGAGCTAGTGAAGCGTAATTTTTCTAGTAGATTTTGGATTAAAAAAAAAAAACAAATTGAAAACCAACTTACCAAGGAAAGAGAGCGAGCGATATCAGGTAACTACTAAATAAGTACTTCTTTAGTCTTATACATTTAAAAATATAATTTTTATTAGGCGAGAGCCCCGTTAGCGTAAATAATAGATGGCTTGACTTCAGGAGCATATTATATCGATGTTCCGCCTGATATGCCACCAAAAAGTTGTTTAACAACATTAAGGAGTAAATATTTCCGGTATTCCGGCGGCACACGGCCCTTGAGAGTCACCAGTACTAGACATTAGAATTTTTCAGCTCATTCATAAAATATGGCTCAATAAAAATGTTCATATATTATGTTTCTTTGAAGTGTTTCACACTTTATATTTTTGTAAATTGTTAAACACAATCCAAAATTTCATCGTACCGACGGGACTTGAACCCACAACCTCCGGAATAGCATGTTACGGTGCTTTGCCAATTAAGCCACGGTGCGAAGTATCGTTACGACGAAATTAGTGGATTGCATTTGTTAACCCAATTATGCATTGGTGGCGCCATCTATGACTACTTATTACGTAAGTTAATCATTCGGAAGAAATCATTACAGTTTTCAAATCCGACGAGAGATGTTGCACTGCGTAAATCAAATATTATGTTTCTTTGAAGTGTTTCACACTTAATTGGCAAAGCACCGGAACATGCTATTCCGGAGGTTGCGGGTTCAAGTCCCGTCGGTACGATGAAATTTTGGATTGTGTTTAACAATTTACAAAAATGTTCATGTTGATTTTATTTTGTTATTACGATATTTTCAATTATAGGTCATCATATTTAAACATAATTAAAGTTTGAGACGTTTATCATATTTATCATGTCTCTGGACATATTTATCAGAGTTTGATAAAATATAAATGGGACACTTTGTAGATGAAACATATCTTCGAAAAAATAATAATTCAAATAGTGGAGTAATCGCATATAAAACAAACAAAAAACATACTGACCTTCTATTTTTTGGAATTCGGTTGAAAAAGATACCGCGACCGAGTACAGTTCGTGAAAAATGTATTAAGGTAGTCCTCATTTTATCTGGAAAGATATCCGGTACAAGGCACCAATATCTTCATAGGGTACAGAAAATCCGAGTTAACTCGAAGCTACAAGTGATAACTTAATAAATCTGGCGCTTCAAACTCGATGGGCTATCAAATTGCAATACTGCTTCGCTTCTGGCTTCTGCCGACCAAGTTTAGTAGCGGGAATTAAACTTCGGTTCACGGGTGTAATATACACCTATCGTAACTAAAAGGTCATAAGCTCTTATATCCTTTGATTAAGGCCTATAAAAACTAGTAAATTGTAAGCGTATTTGTCTATTTGGACAATTGATGATGCATTTTTAACCCCCGATGCAAACAGATGGGTAGTTATAATTTTAAGGTGTGAACCTGTGTATGTGTGTCTGTCTGTGGCATCGTAGTACCAAAATGGATGAACCGATCTATATTTAGTTTTTTTTATTTGATAGTTGTTTAAATCTTAAGTGTTTTTAGGTTTGATTTATGAAGATCCGTTCAGCCGTTTTAAGAGCTTTTTATAATTTCATATTATTGAATCAAATTATGAAGGCAAATATAATTTCCAAATGTAAGGGCTTATATAAGACCAATAGATGTGTCTTTAGGCGACGCTGCGGGGTGCGTGGCAGTGGAGCCACGGTGCGCGAGTGCAGATCCGCATCATCATGCAGATTTTTTTATAAATTTCTTGGGCCCACGCGCGGGGTTGCGTATTTCTCCGCATGGAGGCGCGTGATCTGCAACACTGCGCGTAAATGCGTTTTCAGTGTGTTGCACTACGCATGTTTTCTATACAAACACAGACACTTGCAAACAACGTAATACCACTCCCGCGCTACGCTGCGTGATGCGGTGCAGTATGAGAATCGCCTTAGAGCAAATTTATTTGTGCATAATAATTTTGTTATTGTTATATACCGGCTGTAATTCACGTACCTTTAGTCGAATTTTCTCGACCTCGCGTGAACATCGCGATCTCACCGCGTGACCTCACTCCCGAGGAAGAGCGACTGACTCGCTCGAAACGTAGGTCGAGAAAATTCGACTAAAGGTACGTGAATTACAGCCGGTATATAACAATAGTAATGTTACAAATTCACGATAATTTTAAAATTAAAATAATAATTTTGTATGGATATCGTACCACGTCGCCACATAATCAATAAGTACAAGCGTCGCTTGCTTTCTTGCATACCTCCAACGTAGTACCTACTAAAATGTACTCTGCGTGCCTACGCTTCACCTTTCATATTTGTTTGTTAATATGTGGCCGCTTAAACTCCAGTTTCAACATTTGAATGCAAAACGCTTTGATCGCTCCAACGCTGTTTCTGTTTTTGTAGGTTGTTAGTTTAGGACCTGCCGTTAGTTTCTACGAATGAACAAGCCAATTATACAACTTATTCGTTAAATCAACACCTTTTTGAGAGCTGGTTGATTGTTTCGAAATGTGGTAGAAGTATAGATTTGATTAGGTATTTCAATCTTGCTTTGAATAATATTTAGAGAATATCATTGTCCTTACGGTGTTCCGGCAGCACGCAGCGCTTGAGAGTCAGAGCATAGCCTGTCAGGCCTAGCCTGTTCACCATCTTCGACCACATTATCACTTACCACCTTACATAGTGGTTACTTTGTCATTTTTAGAGTTTTTTTTTTCATGACACTAGGCACTTAACTGGATATTACTCAGCAACTAGACATTGGACAACCAAGACGCTCGCCTGATGGTAAGTGATTACTTATACCCACCGACTTCAGTTTACTCAGTCGGTGCTAATACCCATTACTTGTACTATTAATTACATTTGCTATAGCCACTACAGTTTTAAGAGTAACCGCCTGTTCATATCTGTCGTGTGTCGGATCTTATTTTTAATCGGATGTTCAGTGGCAGAACATTATATATTTTTTGTATATATCATATAGGCTAGCGTTTGACCACTATCTCAGCTGTTGGTAAGTGATGATGCGTTCGAAGATGATAAGCATACTAGGCCTAGAATGGGAACTAGCTCTCAAGAATAGCTGCCGTAACACATTAGATGTTTTGGCGACAGATTTTCTAACTTAAGGGTGGTAGTTGGCCAGGCGGACACTAGATAGTGTCCTACTGCCATGCGGGGGTTGTTGGTTTCTTAACGTATTTTCTTCACCGGAGGGCCACTGTGAAAAGCGCACACGCACATAAATTATTCGATTGAAAAATCCAATGGTGCACGGCGGGGTTTGAACTTGGTACCTCTGGCATCAAAGGCGACTGTTCAACTGATAACGCCAACGGATCCTCGAAAAAAAAATGCAAGTCAGTTTCAGTAGTAAGTTTAAGACTTTTATCGTCATATATCTGTAAATACTTATCAGATCGCGATAAAAATTACATTTCAAAACACTGATTTAAAAAAGTAATCATTCGAATCGGTTCACAATTGACGGAGTAATCACGTAACATACATACAAAATCTAATGTGCACAGCAAGATTAGTCTATTTTTCTTACTTCCATTCCCTAATGTCCTATGGAATTATATTGTGGTAACGAATCGAAAACGTAATCGAAACGCAATTTTTATACTCCAGAAGAGGGCGATAAGAGGCATATATAGACTTGGACCCAGAGAATCACTGCGAGATTGTTTAAGACTATCAATATTTAGACAATGCCCTGTCCGTATATTCTCGCAAACATTATGTATGATCGAAAAAATCTCTGTAAATTTGTCAAGCGCAGTGACACTCACTGTTATAACACAAGGCACAAAGATAAAATACTTTTGCCGACATTAAGACTATCTAATCAACAGTAAATAAATCCTACAATGTGAATTGTGTTAGATACTACAACATTCTTCCAAAAATATTAACGCAACTTAAAGAAAAACTATTTAAGACGACAGTAAAGCGTATACTAATGAAAAAGGCTTACTACTCTGCTCAAGATTTTATCGATGACAGAAAGGCTTTCAGAAAGGCTTGTCAAAGTATTGATTGTCTTGAAGACGATTAATAGATCCCTGTTTATTTGACAGTTATTAATGCCATATGCCTATTTGTTTTGTTGTTTTATTGCTTTATAATTTTATATACCTACACATCTTGACATTTAAAATATTTTGAGATACATTTTTAAAATGTAATGGACATACATTATTAAAATCTGAGTTTAAATTAGAAATGCTGTAAGTACTGTAATTGTAATATGAAATATTTTATTTGATTGTAAATTATTTACTTTCAACAGTGTACAATGTACCAAATTGGAATAAATGAATATTGAATTGAATTGAAAAAAATAAAATAACGTACAGACGAAATGAGAACCTCCTCCTTTTAAGAAGTCTGTTGGAAATGCTAACATAACTCTCTTAACTCGCTAACGAACGTAGCCTAGTTAAAAACTGTTTTCGCCATTATACCCGCTATCATATTTATCTGTCACATATTTTTATACGCCTTGTCTCACGTCTCAAGTACCGTCAACAAGCGTGACCATTGTACAAAACTAACGAGTGAAACGGGGCTGCACAACTTAGTGAACATTGTCAAGTAGATGAAGACATCTTGAAGATAATTGAGCAGTCACATATACTGTTATGACAATTTATAACGGATAAATTGTTAAACACCTGGCACCTTGGCAGAGAACCTGGACGTGTAATCCGGGGGGTGCGGGTTCGAGTCCCGTCGGTACGATGAAATTTTGGATTTTGTTTAACAATTTACAAAAATATAAAGTGTGTGACACTTCAAAGAAACATAATATTATAACGGATACTTTGTTTTTAGAGGCTGCTACTAGCTGCATTCCGTACTGCAAAAAGTTAACAACAACGAAGAGAGTCTATAGGGCGGGGTGGTTCTGTATTATTTTTTTATAACGTTGTTACGTTTCTTTGTATTACGTTGAAAAAATTCTAGAACGTTGAACATATTTTAGTGGAAGTCGGTTAAAACTAAGTATGCAATATTTCAAGGAAATACTAAATTCTGCCTACCCCAACGGGAAAAGGCGTGATTGTATGTATGTATGTATGTACAAAGACCTTTTTGTAAAATCTTATTTTCAACCGACTTCCAAAAAGGAGGTTCTCATTTTTTTTTTTGTGTATGTTACGCGATTACTCCTTTAACTGTGAACCGATTTGAATGATTCTTTTTGTAATCGGTAGGGTACGTTTCCGAGGTGGTCCCATTGTAATTTTATCGAGATCTGATAAGTATCTCCAGAGATATGACGATAAAGGTCTCAAACTTGCTACTGATATTGACTCGCGGGGCATGGAAGTCGGTTATTTTAGTTTTTAAACATCATAATCTTAATTTCAATTATTTTTTAATAAATATGCAACTAAATCTGTTGTTGATATTTTTTTACATCGTAAATTTTTTTTTATTGACTAAAAACTTGATTTGTGCAATTCAAAGCGGTATCTTGCTAAAGTGACGGCAAAGTGCGAAATCTCAAATTTTCCGTTTCATCTGATAACTCACGGAACCCCATATAAGGTAAGAAATACAAGGGTTGCGCTTGCGCCCGCGCTCCAAGATCCAAAGATATGGACCCCGAGTTATTCCGGATTTGACCGGAGGCGGCCGAGAGCATGAGGTCATTCCCTTCCATTAATTGCTATCCTTTGCCCTCCTTGGGACTTCACAATCTGTATATCTTTCTCGCTCATTTAAATATTTTAACTTAGTAAGGAGTACAGTCTTGGAGATGAAACTAGATGGCGCTGTTAACATAGAGGAACACCGAATCCCGAAATGTAACTTAAGAGATGTGGTGGTATAACATTTTCATTTCACGCCTGGATAACACACAAACACAAAGTGTACTAAGAAAAAAAGAAATATTCCGGCAGCTATCCTTGAGAGCTAGCTCCCATTCTAGGCCTAGCGTGCTACCATCCACGACCGCATCACTTACCAACCAGGTAACGAAGGAAAAAAAATTCAAAACCACTAGATAAATCATATTTTTTTTATGACAATTTATCAATACGTAACTCCTGCGCTATGTATGGCGATATCCGTATACCCATACCCACCACCAATCATTTTCAGAAAAATTCTACGATATTGTTTAACAATTATGATTGTATATAATATGTAATAATAATTTATTAATTATTATTTTGCAAACTTAGCCTATCAGAAACAGACTTCCCATTCTAGGCCTAGATAGTGGTCAAACGCTAGCCTATGAGATATAAAAAAATAAAAATAAAGTTTATAAATAGCGTATAGCATATTATAAGCTCTGAGTCCTCACACTAGGGAATCCCTGTATCGTGAGATGAAGTCTATTCCAGTTTAGAATTAGACTAGTAACTAATTGTTTAACAATGATACTTTCCTTCCAAATAATAAATCGAGCTGATCAAATTTTCCCTACATCCAATACGAGAGAGTAGTCATGGCATAAATTAAATTAATGTGAACATCAATTTGTTAGGATATAGGTCGATGGTCCCCATATTCCAAGCGTCATGGGCCGACCGACGTAAGCCGGTCATTTAGAAAGATTGAATGCTAATGAACTTTAATAGGTGCAGAGTGCCTTTTACGGTTTAGAATTGAATGTTAATATTGTTTTCTTTTTAAAGGCGACAGGCGGATTTATAGTGATGGATGATGTTAAGATGCAATCCCAAAGGCCAGATTAATAAAGGAGTCTTGGACACCTTCATCCATTACTGATGCATTACCTGGTTAGTCTTGTAATATCTAAGGTATTCGTAAGCCACTTATTTTTGAGGTGAAAACTTCTTTAGCGGCGTTGTGCACTAATCTTGGGATGGGTAAATCAAACTGGCCAAGTGCGAGTCAGCATCGCGTCTCTTATCGCACACTTAGGGAGGGTTCCGTACAATACGAAACATAACAAAGTTTCAACCTCATATATTTGATTAATTGATACCAAGAATATTTGGTTTGGTCGCGATCTAGAAAGACGGGGCTCGTTTGCTAGCGCCATCTATGTCATTTTGCAGAAACGAATTACATAGATGGCGTTTAAAAACACATTTTTTGTATGGGGACCCCCTTTAATTTTTAACTTTATTTTGTTTTTAGTATTTGTTATTCTAGCGGCAACAGAAATACACCATCTGTGAAAATTTCAACTGTCTAACTATCACGGTTAATGAGCTATAGCCTGGTGACAGACGGACAGACAGACAGACAGACAGACAGACGGACAGCGGAGTCTTAGTAATAGGGTCCCGTTTTACCCTTTGGGTACGGAACCCTAAAAATGATTAACTCGCGTCACGGTCACGTGTCCTAAAGACGAAAATTCGTGAGACGGAGCGCAAGGCGCTAACGCGAGGTGTCATTCCACATCAAAAATGACGTGTTCAAGATATAAATGATAGCATTTTATTCTGATAAATAAAGCAATTCGTGCAACATTATTCCCTAACGATTCCAAGATATTCAAAGATGCACAATGTTAATGTTCAAGTTTTCACTTCTGCCGGCACTCCCGGAGTGAAACCCTTTGTCTTCTTTACTTAGGGCTAATGATATTATATTCTACGATTTGATCGACGATTATACAGAGTTCACACCAGATGAATTTAGTTGTTAATCAGTCTAGGGATCTAAAGTCCCCGTCACGAGAAGCTATAAATTATGTAAACAAGTGTTCAGGAGTTCACAACATTTGGACCAACAAAAAAAATGAATTTGTTTAAGATTTAATAAATTATTAAGTAACAAATATTAATTAACATATATTATTTAAGAATAATTATTCGTCAGATTCAGATGTTTCCATTTCCATTTTTTCTATTATGAAACAAACTCGTACGCATTCGAAACTCGAATGACGCGTTTATTTCAAAATGGCGTCCCGATAGTTTACAATCCCTGCGTCCGGTACCAAGAAACACAAACGATAGCACTTTGCGTCGTTAAAATATGTTCCGACTAAATTAAATAGGTTGTTACTTTCATATAACCCGTCTATATTTCATGTCGATTGAATATGGTCAATTTATTATTATCTCGCAGTATAAAATGTTTACTTAGTAAAAGATGTTTGTTTACATAATTTATAGCTTCTCGTGACGAGGACTTTACATCCCTACTTCTACCAAAATTTCTATTTACCAAAATTTAACTAAGCGAAGGTGTGTCAACAAATAATGTAATTAATTTCCTTACGCTGTCAAATCACGCAGCACAATTAACTATTTCTTGTAGACATCTTTTATTCTTTCCGCTTTATCTTTTTTTTCTTTATATATCATATAGCCTAGCGTTTGACCACTATCTCACCTGTTAGTAAGTGATGAGTCGGTGGATGGTGGTATGGTAGCACACTAGGCCTAGAATGGATCTGGAACCTTTGGGCCTTAAAGATTGACTGAACCTAAGAATGGATTATATGGAACTAAGCACTATCTCGCCTGGTGGTAAGCGCTGATGTGATCGAAGATGGTGAATAAGTCAAGCCTAAAATGCTCTGATTCTCAAAAGCTATGTGTTGCAGGAATGCCGTCAAGTCATTGCGGCAGATTTTCTCTGGATGGTTGTATAAGCTACTTTTTGGTAGCAAGTCAGGTGGAATATTGATATGATGATCATACCACCTGTGGACAAACACCACTTTTGCACCATTAAGCAAGCAAGCAAGCTATTTATCCAATTAAGACCTAAATAAAACGTGTATATTATTATGTCAGGAAAATGACGTAACAAGTAAACAAATGTTTTGTAACACCTTCCATATATCGCCAAAAGAACTAACGACCACAAAATCAGTGAGTTAATTTCCCCATAGATTACCGATAGAGGCCGCTATCACGTAATTACCTACAATTAGCACTGTGCATGACGAATCGTTTCCTCTGACACGAAGGTAGATTGTGCAGGTATTTGGGTCAACTTGATGAGAAATCGGAGTCCCTGGTAATTTAGGTACTACTTACTTTAATGTGTTTAGTAATCACCGTTAAGGGTGAAATCTCAAAGCTGATGTAAGTACACTAGGCATGTTCTAAAACTTTGTTTCCAATTTAGCTTTAGCGTATTTTAAATGTTTGCCTTACTTTTAATGTATAAAACATGTTGAGTTGTTGGAATAAATATTCATAAATAAACAAAAAAAATTAAATAAATAAATCGTTTTTTATATGGGATACTGAACTTGAAGGCAATTTGACGCTAAAGAAAATGAAATACCTACATGTCTGCAGTTGCAGGACGTCTGTCAGTGTTAATTTTAAGTTTAAACCCACATTGAAACCCATACATACGAGTACATACATACAATCACGCCTTTTTCCGTTGGGGTAGGCAGAGACTACTTCTTTCCACGTGCTTTTGAACCTTTAAACTTAACCTTTAAACTCTTTTAAACCCATAAAAGTCAATATCAATCAAAATGGTTTATTCGAATCTGACATCCAGGGCCTTTTTTATACAAGATAGGTAGGCACCACTTTGACCACTATCTCACCTGATAATTTTTCAATTACGTTTTATAGAAAAATATATTCATAACACTTGTAAACTTGTAAAATGTGGAACGAACTGCCGTCTGTTATTTTTGAAAATAGCATCCAAGTAGACATGGAGTCATTCAAAAAGGGCGTTAAAAGAATCTTAAAAGGTCGGCAACGCATGAGTGACAATATCTGGTGTTGCAAGTGTTCATCGGCGACTGTGACCACTTCCCATCAGGTGGGGCGTCTGCTTCTTTGCTACGTATATCATTTAAAAAAAATCCATAAAAAACACTATCTACCTTCTAAAGCAGACTAGTGAAAATTAAAGGGTAAAATAGCCTGTAATTTTACTTGAGTTTATTATATAAAAAAAGCTTCGGCACGCATTTCCAGATTAATGAGTTTTTTGGATCAGTTTAACCAAAGACAAAACTGCGCTCCGAGCTTAATTTAAATTCCGAAGAGCTCCAACAAAAAATAATAAGAGATGACGTAACTTCATGGTGAAACATTCAGCCGGAACTAATTCCATGGAGCGCTTAAGCGACTTTTTAATTTAACGAGATTAAAAAAAACGAATGTCATAGTGTTCCGGAGTTAATGAGATGGGCACTGCTAACTAAACTATGTCATGTACTAACAAGGCGTGTTTTAGTGTCACGCGTAGAGACGCGTATCGTCAGCGCTGACAGCCGAAATGTATGAACTCGTCAGTGCTGAGAGTCGGCGTTACTCTAAAACGATTCTATAGCAATTAGCAACCATACATATTCAACCTATCAGCGCTGACGGTACGCGTCTCTACGCGTGCCAGGTAGAGATGGGCGTTGATTAAACGAACTAGTTGAAAAAACCGTCCATCGACTGTCAACGTTTCGACCGTTAACCGTTTACCGATCAACTAATTGAATCCAAAGACGGCAAAATTCAAGAGTATAGAGAAACGTATTCAGTTTACGTCAACGAACGGAGGCGCGTCGCGCGATCAACTGTCAACGGGATTTCGAACGGTAACATTCGTTGTTAGACGGCTAAATTCGAAAGTAGAAAAGGGAATTTACTCAGACTAAAAAATGTTGTCAGAGGGAATTTCAACTGCGTGAGTATTTTTTATAAAAACAACATTAATAGCTCTATATGCAAAGACTTAGTATTTAATTTCTTAGAAATTTACGTCATGAGTAATACTAAATTGTTAAACACAATCCAAAATTTCATCGTACCGACGGGACTTGAACCCGCAACCTCCGGAATAACATGTTCCGGTGCTTTGCCAATTAAGCCACGGTGCGAAGTATCGTTACGACGAAATTAGTGGATTGCATTTTTGTTAACCCAATTATGCATTGGTGGCGCCATCTATGACTACTTATTACGTAAGTTAATCATTCGGAAGAATACATTACAGTTTTCAGATCCGACGAGAGATGTTGCACTGCGTAAATCAAATATTATGTTTCTTTGAAGTGTTTCACACTTTATATTTTTGTAAATTGTTAAACACAATCCAAAATTTCATCGTACCGACGGGACTTGAACCCGCAACCTCCGGAATAACATGTTCCGGTGCTTTGCCAATTAAGCCACGGTGCGAAGTATCGTTACGACGAAATTAGTGGATTGCATTTTTGTTAACCCAATTATGCATTGGTGGCGCCATCTATGACTACTTATTACGTAAGTTAATCATTCGGAAGAATACATTACAGTTTTCAGATCCGACGAGAGATGTTGCACTGCGTAAATCAAATATTATGTTTCTTTGAAGTGTTTCACACTTTATATTTTTGTAAATTGTTAAACACAATCCAAAATTTCATCGTACCGACGGGACTTGAACCCGCAACCTCCGGAATAACATGTTCCGGTGCTTTGCCAATTAAGCCACGGTGCGAAGTATCGTTACGACGAAATTAGTGGATTGCATTTTTGTTAACCCAATTATGCATTGGTGGCGCCATCTATGACTACTTATTACGTAAGTTAATCATTCGGAAGAATACATTACAGTTTTCAGATCCGACGAGAGATGTTGCACTGCGTAAATCAAATATTATGTTTCTTTGAAGTGTTTCACACTTTATATTTTTGTAAATTGTTAAACACAATCCAAAATTTCATCGTACCGACGGGACTTGAACCCGCAACCTCCGGAATAACATGTTCCGGTGCTTTGCCAATTAAGCCACGGTGCGAAGTATCGTTACGACGAAATTAGTGGATTGCATTTTTGTTAACCCAATTATGCATTGGTGGCGCCATCTATGACTACTTATTACGTAAGTTAATCATTCGGAAGAATACATTACAGTTTTCAGATCCGACGAGAGATGTTGCACTGCGTAAATCAAATATTATGTTTCTTTGAAGTGTTTCACACTTTATATTTTTGTAAATTGTTAAACACAATCCAAAATTTCATCGTACCGACGGGACTTGAACCCGCAACCTCCGGAATAACATGTTCCGGTGCTTTGCCAATTAAGCCACGGTGCGAAGTATCGTTACGACGAAATTAGTGGATTGCATTTTTGTTAACCCAATTATGCATTGGTGGCGCCATCTATGACTACTTATTACGTAAGTTAATCATTCGGAAGAATACATTACAGTTTTCAGATCCGACGAGAGATGTTGCACTGCGTAAATCAAATATTATGTTTCTTTGAAGTGTTTCACACTTTATATTTTTGTAAATTGTTAAACACAATCCAAAATTTCATCGTACCGACGGGACTTGAACACGCAACCTCCGGAATAACATGTTCCGGTGCTTTGCCAATTAAGCCACGGTGCGAAGTATCGTTACGACGAAATTAGTGGATTGCATTTTTGTTAACCCAATTATGCATTGGTGGCGCCATCTATGACTACTTATTACGTAAGTTAATCATTCGGAAGAATACATTACAGTTTTCAGATCCGACGAGAGATGTTGCACTGCGTAAATCAAATATTATGTTTCTTTGAAGTGTTTCACACTTTATATTTTTGTAAATTGTTAAACACAATCCAAAATTTCATCGTACCGACGGGACTTGAACCCGCAACCTCCGGAATAACATGTTCCGGTGCTTTGCCAATTAAGCCACGGTGCGAAGTATCGTTACGACGAAATTAGTGGATTGCATTTTTGTTAACCCAATTATGCATTGGTGGCGCCATCTATGACTACTTATTACGTAAGTTAATCATTCGGAAGAATACATTACAGTTTTCAGATCCGACGAGAGATGTTGCACTGCGTAAATCAAATATTATGTTTCTTTGAAGTGTTTCACACTTTATATTTTTGTAAATTGTTAAACACAATCCAAAATTTCATCGTACCGACGGGACTTGAACCCGCAACCTCCGGAATAACATGTTCCGGTGCTTTGCCAATTAAGCCACGGTGCGAAGTATCGTTACGACGAAATTAGTGGATTGAAAGAAACATAATATTTGATTTACGCAGTGCAACATCTCTCGTCGGATCTGAAAACTGTAATGTATTCTTCCGAATGATTAACTTACGTAATAAGTAGTCATAGATGGCGCCACCAATGCATAATTGGGTTAACAAAAATGCAATCCACTAATTTCGTCGTAACGATACTTCGCACCGTGGCTTAATTGGCAAAGCACCGGAACATGTTATTCCGGAGGTTGCGGGTTCAAGTCCCGTCGGTACGATGAAATTTTGGATTGTGTTTAACAATTTACAAAAATATAAAGTGTGAAACACTTCAAAGAAACATAATATTTGATTTACGCAGTGCAACATCTCTCGTCGGATCTGAAAACTGTAATGTATTCTTCCGAATGATTAACTTACGTAATAAGTAGTCATAGATGGCGCCACCAATGCATAATTGGGTTAACAAAAATGCAATCCACTAATTTCGTCGTAACGATACTTCGCACCGTGGCTTAATTGGCAAAGCACCGGAACATGTTATTCCGGAGGTTGCGGGTTCAAGTCCCGGCGGTACGATGAAATTTTGGATTGTGTTTAACAATTTACAAAAATATAAAGTGTGAAACACTTCAAAGAAACATAATATTTGATTTACGCAGTGCAACATCTCTCGTCGGATCTGAAAACTGTAATGTATTCTTCCGAATGATTAACTTACGTAATAAGTAGTCATAGATGGCGCCACCAATGCATAATTGGGTTAACAAAAATGCAATCCACTAATTTCGTCGTAACGATACTTCGCACCGTGGCTTAATTGGCAAAGCACCGGAACATGTTATTCCGGAGGTTGCGGGTTCAAGTCCCGTCGGTACGATGAAATTTTGGATTGTGTTTAACAATTTACAAAAATATAAAGTGTGAAACACTTCAAAGAAACATAATATTTGATTTACGCAGTGCAACATCTCTCGTCGGATCTGAAAACTGTAATGTATTCTTCCGAATGATTAACTTACGTAATAAGTAGTCATAGATGGCGCCACCAATGCATAATTGGGTTAACAAAAATGCAATCCACTAATTTCGTCGTAACGATACTTCGCACCGTGGCTTAATTGGCAAAGCACCGGAACATGTTATTCCGGAGGTTGCGGGTTCAAGTCCCGTCGGTACGATGAAATTTTGGATTGTGTTTAACAATTTACAAAAATATAAAGTGTGAAACACTTCAAAGAAACATAATATTTGATTTACGCAGTGCAACATCTCTCGTCGGATCTGAAAACTGTAATGTATTCTTCCGAATGATTAACTTACGTAATAAGTAGTCATAGATGGCGCCACCAATGCATAATTGGGTTAACAAAAATGCAATCCACTAATTTCGTCGTAACGATACTTCGCACCGTGGCTTAATTGGCAAAGCACCGGAACATGTTATTCCGGAGGTTGCGGGTTCAAGTCCCGTCGGTACGATGAAATTTTGGATTGTGTTTAACAATTTACAAAAATATAAAGTGTGAAACACTTCAAAGAAACATAATATATGAGTAATACTAATACTTAAAATCAAAATATATTTATCGTTGAAATAATTAAAATACAATTAACGTACAGCGCTATTTGGATTAAACGATTGAATTATCAATACTTCGTTAGCGGTTGAATTCATACGAGCATATGTGAAATCGACTATGGTTGAAGCATTAACTAGTTAATCAATTCAACTAGTTAATCTACTAGTTGACGGAGGTTAATTTAACGGTCTAGTTGCGTTAATGAAAAATACGTCAACGACCCTATAGTGCCAGGTAGGTTCGCTCGCGGTAAAAAAAACCGGAGGATCGTTATGCTGCACAGAACATATGGCTAAAAATATCAAACTATTTTCATGACTGTGTCGGTTTTTGCAGTTCGAACTTTGCGTCACTGCTGCATTCTCCACTCAAAAATGCTGTTTCACAAAACCTTTACAATTTAAAACCTCTACACTTTATTTAATACTCGCACAGCCGCGGACAAAAACTAGTATGTCATATTCTAAGGTAACTATGATGTAACTGTGGCATTGCCCAGCTGTCAACGTCAATGACCTCATTACAAACGGATGATGAATGTAGTGAGCCGTTAAAAGACTTGTTCATTAGTGCATGGTGTCGACCATTAAAGCAAGTAAATTCAGCTACATAAATCCTTTATTACCTTGTCGCTGTGAATTCCATTCGTATCTCTAATAAATTGTGAAGCTTTTTTAAGCCTTTATTGTGACAGAGTTCTATTTTTATTATTTTTGTCGTGTGTTCCAGTTATTTTTAGATATGGTATGTGATTTACTATGGAATGGAATGGAGAGATGAAGGATTTGTGGTAAGGTATATGTAAGTGGGTCCATTAGGACACTTAAGGGGGGTGATGAATGATAGATTTTATGAACATGATACTTTTATCTACCTACCAGATTTTTTTTTTATATCATCTATATGCTAGTGTTTGATCACTATCTCACCTGTTGGTAAGTGATGATGCGGTCGAAGATGGTTAGCACGCTAAGTTATGATAAGCGGGCCTAGAATGGGAACTGGCTCTCAAGGATAGCTGCCGGAACACATTAGATGTTTGGTGACCAATTTTCTAACTTGAGGGTGGTAGCTGGCCAGGCGGACAATAGATAGTGTCCTACCACCATGAGGGGGTTGTTGGTTTCTTAACGATGTTTTTCCTTCACCGGAGGGCCACTGTGAAAAGCGCACATAAACTTTTCGGTAGAAAAATCCATTTGTGCACGGCGAGGAAAAATCCATTGGTGCAGTTAACTTATAAATATAATATGCATGGAAAACATTAAACTTATAGCAATACCTAAAATGTCTTTTAGGTTTTTACTAGAAGGTATTGATGGTTCCTAACAATACATCGGACTATTTGGCCAATAGGAAACAATAATGAACAAACACTCTTCAGGGTTAAAAGTAAACTTTTTAAAGTTTCAAACAATTAAGATGATTACAGAAATCCAACTAATTATACGTAGTATACAATACTACTCATTATTCTGTGCTTATTAATTAGACGCCTGTCTTTTTAAGATGGAGGCAAATTTTCGCCTTGATGGTGGTAAGCTTCTTTTTGTTAGCAAATCAGGCGTAACATCGATACAAAATGCTCCTACCACCTGTTGACAAACACCCGTGCTTGGATTTCAACCGGGGACCTCTCGTTTAGACGCCACGCTATTGTATCTTAAAAGGCAACGTGGCTCAAAATCAATGTACACTGCTTACAACGATTTTACCTACGCCTTTTATTTTAACACGTCTACGTTACCCATTAGGAGTACTTAGGTATCTAGTTTCCACAATTCACTAACTGTTCTAAGCTAGAATTTAAATTCTATGCAGCAAGATAACGCGGAGATACCTTGATTTATAACATCGTGCACCGGGGGTGTCGACTATAAATATAAATGCAGTATAAAATATAATTAATGAGAGACACTCGTAACTTGCGGTTGACCAATGAGATGAACGTTACCTTTTGTGGTAGAATGGACAGTCATATTGTGAGGCATACTAGGGTTTTTTAAATGAAGTGCATTCTATTTTAATCTGGCATTATGTTGGAGAGTATGGTATGAAATATAAGAAAATATAGATCATCAATTTAAATGTTATAAATTTTTCAACCGACTTCCCAAAAAGAAGGAGGTTCTCAATTGGTCTGTGTTTTTTTTTGTTATGTTACGCGATTACTCCGTCAATTGTGAACCGATTTGAATGGTTCTTTTTCTAATCGGTAGGGTTTGTTTCCGAGGTGGTAATTTCATCGAGACCTAACGAGTATCTCCAGAGATATGACGATAAACGTCTCAAACTCGCAACTGAAACTGACTCGCGCGGCATGGAAGTCGGTTGTTTTAGTTTTTAAACTATCTTAATTATTTAATATCTGATAGGCTAGCGTTTGACCACTATCTTGCCTGTAGGTAAGCGATGATGTGGTCGAGAACGGTGAACAGGCTGAACCTAGGATGGTCTGACTCTCAAGAGCTGTGCTGCCGGAACACCCTAAGGCGGCCTAAGGTTATGGCGGCAGATTTTCTCACTGATGGTGGTAAGCTGCTTTTTGGTAGCAAGTCAGGTGGAACATATGTAAATATATCTCCTACCACCTGATGACGCACCCATGAATGCACTTAGAAAAGGCATTGGTGCACGGTTAAGGTTTAAACCGGCGATACTCGGGTTTCTACAACGGGAATTCTACAAATTTAAATTTCTACATTTACTGTGCAGTAGCGGATGATATGATTATATTTTCACGAATAATTTTTTACATGATAATAATTGATAAGATTAGTTACGTTACGACATAATTATCTGTTATCTACAGAACTGCTACTGAAACATATTGATTTTTTGTTTACGTTTCAGTTATACATTACTGAAACGTCGTACAATCTATAAGTTATAAAGGCTTAAATTATCTAAACACTGTACTATATATATACACTGTTATAAAATTAAATTAAGTTTACATATAAGATAATATGTTACGAAAGCTGGCAAAGTAATAAGAGACGTATGTGGCAATTATATCCCTTTTGCAACCTCTGTTTGTTCTCTGATATCATACCGAAAAGAAATAAATACGAGAAAACCTGGTGAATATATCGTTCATATTTTGTTTTTTTTTATTTTCAACATCCTTTCGCCTTTTTGAGCTTTACTGGTGGTCACCAAAACAAGTGCGACGCATATGGCTGTCAATGTGATTAAAGAAGAAATGAAGCAAAATATATCTTGTTTTTTTTTTTAAAGATGATGAAACTTGAATACTTTATCCTACATATATACATACTATCTTACTGATCAGAAAGTAAAAATAGAAACCAATATTAGAAATCAGTGTGCGAAACTCAGACAGAACGAAGCGAACCTTAGAAAACTCTAGTGTAAAAAGGAATGCACTCCCTCAGGAGTTTGCACGTGTTAGTAGTACAATAAACTGGGAAACACACGTACGGATTGTAGAAAACTTGTTAGTTTAAAATTATGGGTTGAAAACTACATATATAAGAGTTTTAAGACGAGCACCGGCTGAAGGAATTCCTGGTAGTTTTGTAGATTTTTTAACTTTACTCATCCTTGTGGTTTAAGGCATTTATTTCTCAAAATAATTACAATAAGATCGTTTAAAACTAAAAAAAAACTAAAATGACTTCGCCTCAGTCGACTTTCATGGAAGACAGGTTAAGTCAGATTGAATGAATAACCCTAAATAATTCCATAGTTTCAAAAAAATAATATAAATAATTGTTACAGATTACTGGCTACTGGAGGAGAATGGCTGGAGAATACTACTGGCCTACAGTTTTTAGCTAATTTAATGCCAAATTGTCGGTGCTTTTATCACATGAGTAAAGAAATGGAATTTATGCAATTCTCACCAATGACTATATCAAACTGAATGCTGTCAAATAATGCAAAAACTTTACGTGTTTTATATTATTTACTAGCTGGCCCGGCGAACTTCGTACCACCTAACAGACAATGAATGTCGTGTTACCTTTTAGATTAACTTGTTTTAGGCTTTTATGAACGTAATAAATTAATACAAAAGAGATATTAAGTTTATTAATGTATTATGGCAACACAGATATGGAATAAAAATTTGTAAAAATGGTTTTTGGAAATATAAGCTTTTTTAAGTTGCTTGTAAGCATACATTTCTGAACGCACGCATATTTGAAAATCAATAAATATGTCAAACAATTATCATTACTGACAATATTTGACATTGTTGGAAAATTGGCTGAATTATTAAAACAAGAAATGTGCGTCTCAAAAGTTTTAATTGGGGTTCCTATCTGTGGTGTGCAGAGTGAATGCTACCAAGTGGATAGCAGCTCACCAAGTACAGCTAATACTGCAAGTTTACGTGCACAGACTGACTTGGTTAGGCAGGAAGTAGTGTCATCGTTACAGTGCACTGGTGCCTCCGAGGTGGACTCAGGCAGTCCTTTACAACTGCCGGAGCCTGCTAGAGAGACCATTGTGTTCAGCGATGAAATGGGAGTAGGTATGGGTAGCTTATTAGACAATAGATTGAACCAAAATGTTTATAACAATTGCTGCCCTAATTTATCAATTACAGATTTATGTAAAAAAATATGCAGCTTTCAGTATCACAAAAATTGTACTATTGTATTGCAGCTAGGTAATAGCACAAACGTTAAAAAAGCTGATATTAATATTCTGATTAAACTTTTGTCAGACATTGCCAGCAGAGGCATTAGTAAAATAATAGTTTGTTCATTCCCGTATCTTAAAACAAGTAGTTGCTCTTATAATGAGCATGCTCATAAATTGAACTTGGCACTGTACAATTTGACGTGTCGCTTCAGCGACTTTTTGTATTTTGAAACCAACAAATTTATTAGTAAAGTAATATTGACAAAGGATACTTTGTATCTCAATAAGACTAATAAGTCGACCATTGCTAAGTTATTAGCATACAATATTTATGACCCTGTTTTACATATTGTAACAGATCACAAAGACGAGCCCCAACGTAGTGGTGTTACTATGCAGGGTAATTGTAGCGTAGTAGACTTAGTTAGTTTAAACTAATGTCTAAGACAATGGGGAGGCCTGACTCAATCAACATTTTTCATCAGAATATACAAGGTCTCTCCAGCAAAGCCTTAGAGTTAGAATTATTTCTCAATTATTATAAAGTTGACATAATGTGTATTACTGAACACTGGTTTGTGAAAGGTACTTTGTTACCAATATTAAAAAATTATACAATTGCCAGCACATTCATTAGACAAAAGGCAATTCGTGGTGGCTCACTAATATATGTAACTGAAAATTGTAACTTTAAAGAGCGTAAAGACATAGTAGCTTTGTCTGTGGAACGATGTGTTGAATTATCTTGTATAGAGCTGGGGCAACATATAGTCATCTGTGTATACAGACCTCCATCGGCTGATTATAAAATGTTTGAAACAATTATGGAAGAAGTAATGAGCAAAGTCTTCAACACCTCTAAATCTTTAATAGTTTGTGGCGATTTCAATGTTAATTTAATTGAGCAGTCTCCGCTCAGCGACAAATTAAAAAATTTATTTCTAAGCTTCAATCTGAAGCATCTTTTTAATCAGCCAACAAGAATCACTAGCTCGTCAGCTACCTGCTTGGACAATGTGTTCTGCAACTGTGAACCCGAAAAAATTGCAATTTTTGATAAACTTGGCTCGGACCATCTGGGACAAAGTGTCACTTTTTCATGTAAATTATCCATCAAAGGCCAAGAACATTTTTACAGGCCCATTACCACCAAACGGGTTGAACAGTTTGTGGATATCATTGACAAGCAATTAATGAATCTAAGATTTTCTGAGGATCCTGATGACCTATGCAGTGCTTTATTTCAAATGTTAGATGCAGAGTTCAATGATATTTTTAAAATTAAAATGGTTAGAAAGGGTGTGAAGGTTCGTTTCGATGACTGGGCAACTCCTGGTATTTATAAAAGTAGAAACAATTTGTATAACTTGTACTCACAAAAAACCATTAATTTACATAATACTAAATTCATAAATCACTTAAAATTGTATTCAAAAACTTTTAAAGTTGTTTGTCAGACAGCAAAATCACTGCATCTAAGTAGAAAAATTAAGCATGCCGATGACAAAATAAAATCAACATGGAAAGTCATTAATACAGAAACTGGAAAAATTAAGCAGAGGGACGGTAAAATTATGTTAAAAGTTAATAATAAATTAATCATAGATAATAATGATGTCGCTAACACATTTGTTGAGTACTTCTCACAAGTACCTATTATTACTACTCAGCCTTTAAACTCTTCCCCTAAGGATGCTTTTGTTTTACTATCGAAGTGTGTGAATGTATGTGACTCTATGTTTGAGTTCAGACACATAACTTCAATATCAATTATCAAAACTTTTAAAATGCTCAATCAAAAGAAAACCGAGGATCTGTGGGGTATGTCAACCAAAGTACTTAGTTATATTATTAATGCAATTAGCCCTCACTTAGCGTTTATTTTTAACAGATGCGTCGATGAAGGTGTATTTCCTGATGTAATGAAAAAAAGTAAATTAATTCCCCTATACAAATCAGTGAACAAAAATGACCCTTCAAACTATAGACCAATCTCTATATTACCGGTGCTCAGTAAAGTTTTTGAAAAAGTTATATTAGACCAGCTTTTGGCACATTTTAATATTAATCATCTTTTAAATCACAAACAATATGGTTTCACTAAGGGGCGTTCTACTACTGATGCTGGAGTAGATCTTCTTAAACATATATTTGATGCCTGGGAGAAAGCACAAGATGCTATCGGCGTTTTCTGTGACTTATCTAAAGCGTTTGATTGCGTCTGTCACAAAACGCTAATTTGCAAATTAAAACACTACGGCGTTAACGGAAAAGCACTTGATCTGGTCTCATCCTACCTCAGTAATAGAATACAGACGGTTGAGGTCAATGGCGTCAGGTCATCTGGATCCCTCATAAAAATGGGAGTTCCGCAGGGATCGATCTTAGGACCATTTTTATTTCTAGTTTATATTAATGACTTGCCGTCTTTCGTGCAAAACTTATGTGACATTGTTTTGTTCGCGGATGATACATCCTTAATATTCAAAATAGATAGGATTGCGCCTGGATTTGACGATGTTAACAAATCAATCGCACAGGTTTTGAATTGGTTTACAACCAATAACTTATTACTGAACGCCAAAAAAACTAAATGTATTAAATTCTCGCTGCCAAATGTAAGAAAGGGTGTCATTAATAGCAGGATATTAATAAACGATGTACCGATAGAATTTGTTGAATCCGCTACATTCTTGGGCATCACCCTGGATTCAAAACTACAATGGGGTTCTCAAATATCGGCTCTGGCAGGTAGATTGAGCTCCGCTGCATACGCAGTACGTAAAATCAGAAACTTGACTGACGAATCCACTGCTAGATTGGTTTACTTTAGCTACTTCCATAGTATAATGTCCTATGGCATTTTATTGTGGGGGAAAGCCGCCGAAATCCAATCTATATTTGTTTTACAAAAAAGAGCTATTCGATCTATATATACCATGAAGTCGCGAGACTCACTTCGTGAAAAATTTAAGGAGATTAAAATTCTCACAGTGGCATGTCAATATATATATGAAAATATTATGTATGTACGCAAAAATTTGAATGAGTATGATAAGAGGTCCGATGTACATAATTTCAATACAAGACACAAAAATAGATTAATTCTACCTCAATTCAGGTTGTGGAAAGTTAGTGGTTCTTTTCTGGGGAACTGTATACGATTTTATAATAAACTTCCTAAAGATATTGATCAACTGTCTATAAGCAGATTTAAAACCTTTGTAAAATCCAATTTAATGAAGAAATCGTACTATACAATAAATGACTATATGAATGACAAAAATGCTTGGCCTGAATGCCCCAAGCTCCAAGATATAATATAAATTGTATGATAATAGAATTACTTATTGTACATTAAACATTTATTTAATATGAATTAAAAAAAATGAATTAAAATAAGTGACAAGCCCCATAGAGTTTCTTGGTGTTTCTTCTCTGATGGGAGTACTTCCGAAACACCAGTAGATTCAACAGTCAATCAGTTTTCATCTTTTGTTTGCAGATCTAGGGTTGCCTGTTACGACGGTATTATGCGGCTGATAGTCGGACAATCAGTTCCATTCGGAACATGATTTGTACTGCAATTAGTCTGCGTTTTATTTATCTATTATGTTTCATTATTTCACAATTTTTTGGATAAAAATTGTCTGAAGTACTGAAACATGCACTGGGTTGCGGGTGCACGTAATGGTACGGTTGGCAACCCTACATTAATAAGGGGAATTAAACATGTGTTTTAAGTGTGACGTTCGACGTCTAGATGAAAGCTGAATGGCTCAATACCTTTGTTTTTTTTTTGTAAATTCAAAGCGTTATGTTTCTGTTATATCTATATTTTTTGTTGAATATGATCTATTTAATGTTATTTGACGTGTGTAAGTGCTAATTTTTAATTTGCCCATATACTGAATAAATGCTTTGACTTTGACTTTGACTTTTTAAAATCTACATGACTTGAATTCACAAAAACTTGAAGAAGTTTTACTTGACTTACTACTTGACACGGGCTAAATACACTAATCGTGTGGAGCCATTATTATAAAAAAAAAAAACGCGATAATCCGAATATTGTAATGTTATCCACACATGGAATTAATTTTTATAGTTGACACTGGCTAAATACACTAATCGTGTGGAGCTATAATTATACAAAAAAAAAATACGGCGGGATAAACAATTGAACATCAAATTAATGGCAGTTTTTAAACCCAGGAACATTTTGGCAAAATATTTTTTCTTATATAATTTTTTTAGGTCAATTATTCATTGTTTTTAATGCTTATTATCCTATTCCTGATAAAGACAATTCCAAAAATACAAATATCATAAAAATTGGTCCAGCCGTTCTTGAGTTATAAGTGTAGTAACTAACACGACTTTCTTTTATATATATAGATAAACAATAATTACATACTTGTATGAAACCATCACTACTCCTTGATAAACCTTAAAAGTTGCTACATATTCAATTCTTGATAACCTCTCAAATCGAGACCGTAAGCCTAAGAGCAAGGGAACCAGGAAATGCACAACCAACAAAAACAAAGCAATATATTGAAGATATCAAATCATTGTTTCACTTTCCATAACCTACCAAAATTGGTTTAGAAGAACGCTGCCTGCACAAACCTTGTTTATTTTACCGAAGAGCAGACAATAAATATTTTGTCTTGAATTTCGCTCTATAAAACTCTCGTTGGTGCCGATCGATGTTTGAGTTTACTTAACCGTTGAATCGATGGAGACAGTACCTAATCTTTTTTTTAATATATATATATATAGCGTTAGACCACTATCTCACCTGTTGGTAAGTGATGTTGCGGTCGAAGTTGGTAAGCACGCTAGGCCTAGAATGGAAACTGGCTCTCAAGGATAGCTGCCGGAACACAAGATATTTGACGACAGATTTTCTAACTTGAGGGTGGCAGCAGGCGGACACTAGATAGTGTCCTACCACCATGTGGGGGATGTTGGTTTCTTAACGATGTTTTTCCTTCACCGGAGAGCCACTGTGAAAAGCGCACTTAAATTTTTCGATAAAAAATCCATTAGTGTTCGGCGGTTTGAACTCGGTACCTCTGGCATCAAAGCCAACCGTTGTCCCGATAACGCCACCGGACCCTCAATCTTTAATAAATCATAGGACACATATTACATCTGTGTATGTATGTGTGTCAATGTAAGTAATAATGTTTATCTAAAACAATCATTACCAGCTGTGCCCCGAGGCTTTGCCCGCGTCAATGTATCTTATAGCCTAATTAATCTATAAAGTACTGGCTATACAAACGCAAAGTTTAGCTAAAACGGTTCAGCCGTTTGACCGAAATCTCAAACAAACATACAAACTGACTTTCGCATTTATAATAATGGTGTTGATTGGAAATTGTAATGATTTTAGTTTGTTTCAAAACTCTGACTCAATAACTATCAAACAGGTGAATGAATAGCCAAAACTAAAAGCAATTCAATTCTGCTGCACAATGCTTTCAAATCTAGTTAAACCCTGACTAAAAAGAGGCGTTTTATAATGTTTGTCGCGTGTATCTGTGTGTCTATATTTGGCATCGTAGCATTCGTAGCGCCCAAATGGATAAGCCGATATTTTGATTTAGTATTTATTGTTTGTTGTGTGGTAAACGGTAACAGGACAAGCACGACGCTCGCCTAATGGTAAGCGATGACGTCTACCTATTACAGAAAGTCATAAAGATGTTGAGTCTCACATGCCCTGTAATTTCACTGGACACCTTGCCATTTCAACCGAAAAACATTCCTATTTCACGGCTGAAAATTATTTGGCAAAGTGGTGGTACCGCCCCAGGCGGACCAGCAGAAGTCTGTGTGTATAAGCGTAACATAACACTATGTGTCGTCTTAATCGAGTGTTTTAAGCTTTAATACATGACATCCGATGTATGACTATGAGCTTTTTCTAAAATGACGCTATGAGATCTACTTTTGGGTTTGATTACTTCGAAATTCGGTATCCAATGATATTGTAATAACACGGTAGCATTGACTTGAGTGTGGGGCATTTCCTGGAAAAGCTTCAAAGTGTCCGAACATTGACATTTTCAACAGGTGTTTTTTCTGATTTTCATTATCACCCAAGCTTAGCAACTTTACTTTTATCTCTACATTTTGCTTGCACGGTGGGTTTCAATCTGCTGTATTTGATTTTCGTTTATATGTTTCGGTGGCATCGCTCTTGCGGACGTGAGTATCTAATAGACGGTATTTCTGCTGAAAGTTTTTTTGTTACATACAACTGTTGCTAGTAAACATGAGGGATGTTGTTGCTCGTAACCGAATTTAGGATGTTTCGTAGAAACGGTAGATACACTTCTATAGAGGTGATATAGAATTCTAGTCTGTTAAGATCTTTGGAAGAGTTGTGACGATTGCGCTATGTGGGTTGAATTTAAATCTGTTGTTTAGTATTTTTCAATGTCTTATATTTTCAGTTACCAATTCTAGCTTAGACAGCATCATCAGTGTGATTAATTGTCAAATGGTTGTTACATTAAAAAAAAAGCGTATTAATGACTATTTTGAAGAAGATACTGAAATCTAAGAACAATTTAGAAAAAAGTACGTCATGGAAAAGTTTAAGGCCTTTAATGAGTATATCCAGAAATGTACAGACAAACTTCTCACACTTGCTACTACAAATGAATAGCGCGGCATGTGAAGTCGGTTTTTAGAGGTACGGAACCACCTCGAAAGGTAAAAAAAGGAACCCTTATAAGATCACTCTCTGTCTGTCTGTCTATCTGTCCGTCTGTCTGTGTGTCACCACTGATTTTCTCAGGAACAGGTGGCCCTAGCAAGTTGAAATTTAAACCTGATACTGAAGTATATAGTCCCGAAAATTAAAGGGTGCCCCCCATACATTACATAGAACGCCAATTAAGGTAGACCTCTGAGTTATATTAGCGCTGATACAATTTAGAAGTCTAGCTTAATTGGTACACACCAACGTTGGTACGGAAGCCTCGGTGGGCGAGTTCAACTCGACTTGGCCGGTTTTTTTTATAAGCGATCTTAATTATGCAGATAGTGGATTCCTTACCATAAAATTGGACACTTCGCTTTTGCAGTGTAGTATATGACGCCAAAAAGCAGCAAATTCTTACCTGAAACCAAAAATAAATAACTCAAAATCAATACATACCTAATAAGTAAAGTTCGTAATATTATTCAAAGTAACTTTATTATATCAGAACGAACACGAACAAAGACTAGGAACCTTAAACAAATACGACCTAGAAGTTGGTATTGAAATAATAGCGAAAACTTTTACAATAACGCTGTGTTTTCATAAAGACTTGCCTCATTAATCAACGGTTGAATAGAGAAATGTTATGCTAAAATCCAAAGTCCTAATAGCAATCGAAGCTCTACCGGAGTTGGTGTACTTAACTGATCATCAAAGTAAAGCTATGGTCAATCTGTCAGTAAATGCATGAGTGACCATGAGTGGCATATATCGCAGCCAACTAGCTTAATTAGCCGTTTAATCAACAGACTAGCCTCTTTACTAAACAGCGTCATTTAACTAGCGGCTTGAATGACATTCAACCATTTGAAGGTCTTCTGTACCTTCATTTATAAGCCATGGCGTTGGCTCCCCTTTTAGCTACGCTCGTCGGCGCACGTCACGTGGTGGTCACTGTTCTCTAGTGTGTTGCCTTAGTGTCAGACTAAGCCAGTTTATTAAATGTTGTAACAAACGATACGGCTGAATATCATTCAGGCCGATAGTTTAAAGTAAAGAGGCTATATAGGCTGTTGAATGAACGGCTAATTAAGCTTGTTGGCTGCGACATATTTACAACCCAGCCGGCCAGTATTCGGTTCGGATGGGTGACCGTAAGTGGCATTTAGTCCTTAAGTATTTAGTACTGAGTGGCAGTAAATGGTATTTACTCGTAGTGGTCAGTATTAAAAAGGTGGTCCCCAAGTGCCATTTACAAACTTGGATGGGAGATCGTGAGTGGTATAACAATTGATGATTGAGCTTTCAAATCGTAGGTCCCGTCTGTTTCTTAATGGTAGACCGCATCGAAGTCTTTTCAGAAGGCCTTGGACCTCAATTTAATGCATGGTGGTGGTACTATCCAGTGTCCGCCTGGCCAGCTATCACCCTCAAGTTAGAAAATCTGTCGCCAAACATCTAATGTGTTTCGGCAGCTATCCTTGAGAGCCATTTCCTATTCTAGGCCTAGCATGCTTACCATCTTCGACCGCATCATCACTTACGAACAGGTGAGATAATGGTCAAACGCTACCCTATTATATATAAAAAAAATGATCACCTGTATTTATTTCTCCTCAGTTATGTTATCACAAATCTAAATAATCATAAAAATCATAATCATAAAATCTTTATTTTGAAAAGGCAAAAATATTACAAAGAAAAATAAAGTTCAAAGTGAGTAAGGTTGGACGAACATTGGTGTCTTTGACAAAATTAATTGAACTAGGATTAGCTTTCAGATCCATATCTACTGGTTTGATGGATTATAGGAAAACCTAGATTTCTTTGAACAGATCAATCTATCAAAGGCGGACGGCAATACCAAGTCTAAGATCAAACAGTGACCAATATCCGTTAAGAAGATAGTGAAGATTATAAATCTAGTACTCCTCAAAATAACTTTTCAACCTACTTCCAAAAAGCAGGAGGTTCTCAATTCGCCTGTATGTTTTTTTTTCAGAATGTGTTTACCAGTTTTCTCGTTAGCTATGTTATTTTTCTCACCAACATATGGGTTAATAAGCGGCAAAACTAATGAAGTTATAATTCTTTAAGTGACGGAGACAATAGTCGTATAAAGTCGACAGTAATCAATTTTCGATATTAAAATTGTAATTTACTTACTGAAACAATATTACAAAACTTTAGAAACGAAGTTACGACAAAGGATTGTTATCAAGGCCAGTATAAATAACGAGCAAGTTCATGCGATAACAGATTTTAATGAGATGGGACTTCAACAACAAGTAAAAGCATGTTCTAGCTACATGGAGGTAAATATAGTACATTCATATCGATGTATAGCTAGGATATTGTTTTAGTAGACGCGTGATAGACTAGCGAAATTATATAATAACACTCATAATTAATAGACACTATTAAAATTTTAGTATCATCAATGATACAATAGTAGTTTATGAAACTGTTGCATAATGAGGGGTATTAAAACACTTTTAATAATTGGTAAAACACTAGAATGGCTCCGTATCCATCTGTCAACCGGTCGCCGTCATTACAAGGAAGTCACCGTCTTTTGGCAACATAGTCATAAAAAATGTATGTGTGTTATACATACATTTTTTATGACTAAAACTCAAGTCTTGCTCTTCAAACTTTTCAATGCCACCAAGTTGCCACATCTACCTGAATGAAAATCAGAAGTCATCGTATTTAAACGAGAAAATATTTCCAAGGACAAAACACTCGGGGAAACCTCGAAACTGTCAATTTTATTTAAGATCGCGGCGAGGTCTTATTAAAACGGAGTTGAAGGGTTTGTTCACATTATGCTTACGGTTTGCTTCGTTAAACTTTTAACCTATACTTATTGAATGCCGCAACCCGTACAAATACAAGCTGACATTTTGCTGCAAGCTGTAAAAGCATGTTATTTAGTACAACTATAGCTTTACGGCAAAAATAAATATTTACACCGCAGGTGGTAGAAGCATAGTATATCGATGTTCCGCTTAACTTGCTGCCACACATTAGTTGACAACCATTAAAGAGAAAATTTCAGCTTAGTGCAGTGCCATAGGAGAGGTTTATGTCCAGCAGTGGCCGAATACTGGCTATTAATGATGCTGATGAAGGAGAAAATCTGCCGCCATAACCTTACGGTGTTCCGGCAGCACACAGCCCTTGAGAATCAGAGTATTCTAGGCTTAGCATGATCAACATCTCGTGACCACATCATCGCTTGGCAAGATAGTGGACAAATTATAGCCTTTATGATATTTAAAAAAAAACATAGTTTCATAGAAAACCGTTATAATTATAACACAAAACAATAATGAACCTTCGTATTACAAACGTAATTACAATATTTCTTAGACAGTGCAATAGCTGTGATATGTAAACTTTAAGCCAAGTCTGAACAAAATCCAAAGGGTGATCTAACAAGGGGAACATAAATTAGATTTTAATTGAACGAACGATGCTATCAAATGATTCAATGGAGACGGACGAACAATGGAATTAACCGTCAATCTTGTAACTGTTTATTGAATGGACTTCAACTGATTTTCATTTGTTTAGGCGCTTCGTAAGTAAACAAGTCATCGGCGAAATGAAAGGCGAAATGTAATGGCAAAAGCGGAAGATGACAAATGTTAAAGAATTAATCGAGGATGACACTGTGCAGACGGGAAATTGGAAGGTAAGGTATTATACCAGGTTGTAACTAGGTAGACAGTTGGGATTGGTTTGGACACTTGCACAATGTGGATTAGACTGAACTTAGAACCTCGTCTCTCTTCTATTTTCAACCGACCTCCAAAAAGGAGGAGGCCCAGTGGTGTAGTGGCAGAATGGTCGGCTTTGACGCCAGAGGTACCGAGTTCAAACCTCGCCGTGCATCAATGATTTTTTCTATGGAGAAATTTATGTGAAAAGCATTTCACAGTGGTGAAGGAAAAAGATCGTTAAGAAACCTCAACCCCCGCATGGTAGTAGGACACTATCTAGTGTCCGCCTAGCCAGGTACCAAGTCCCAACCTTGTACTATTATTTATTCTGTGTCCTTACCCTCAAGTTAGAAAATCTGTCGCCAAACATTTAATGAGTTCCGGCAGCGAGCCAGTTCCCATTCTAGGCTTAGCGTGCTACCATCCTCGACCGCATCATCAGTTACCAACAGGTGAGATAGTGGTCAAACACTAGCCTTACGATATAAAGAAAAGGTTCTCAATTTTTTTTATGGTTGTTATCTGATTACTCCGCCAACTCTGAACCGATTTGAATGATTATTTTTTCATAGGTAGTGTTAATCTAAAAGGTGGTCTCATTAAAATTTATCAAGATCTGATAAGTATCTCCAGACATATGACAATCGTCTTAAACATCCTACTAAAATATTACCAGCGCGGCATTGGAAGTCAGTTTATTTAGTTGTTTATACAATCTTTAATTACTTAATTAATCCTAAATTGCTTTTTACATTAAAAACTCTGCAATGGATATTCAAGCTAAATACTTAAAATAATCTGAATTTCATAGAGACAGTAATAAACAAGCAGGTTCAACAAAATTCTCCATTTAAGTTGTTTGTTTGTAATCGCATTTATTGATCTACTCTGGTATTATGGATGTTTTATGGTCGTAGGTGTATGTATATTCATATTCTCCATAAAATTATTTATGAACCGAAGAGGGAGCGTAGATTGTTCTTATAGCTTACGCAGTAACTAATAAAATTTGTGAAACAGAACTTGATAGAGTCTGATAACAATACATGTGCGGTTGATTTTTGTCCAGCAATGGACTGACACCGGCTGATTATGATGATGAAAATTAAGGTTGCTAAGTTTAGTGAAATTCTTGAACATTTATTCTCGACTTTTCTCACTATACTATGAACTAAGATTTACGATTTTACAACATTGATGTTTGAAATTGCAATAACAAAACTTAAAAATAAAAATCTTAGTTACGTATCTCCTCTTGTCATTTTACATCTGTGCTTATTCCTTTCAGTTATCTTCTACAGAAATATTAAATGTAAACTGTTCCAACGCCCTGAAGTATGAGCAATAAACGCTACGTACACCAGCGTAACCTAAATTCTGGATATAGGTAGTTGCGTCGCGAGAACAGGCAATTTCAGCTTTAACGGCAATCAGATTTGGGTTATTTTTGTGTGAAGAGTGGGTAGTTCTCTCAAACTTGGGCACACCTCACGTCATGCGTGTTTCCGGCCCGGTATATATTGTTCTCTTCCGGAATTTAAGTTGCGTTATCGGATGTCAGCTATATTTTGGGTTTATTTTGGCTTTTTATGAAATTACGTGGATATGGATATTTTTGTGGTAGGTTACGGCTTTTGTCTTAAGGTCTGTTTGGATAGTGTTTGGATTTACGATATTTTTGTTCAAAATCTTGTATTTTGTATTTATAAAATTTATATGGGCTACTAGGACAAGAGGATGGATGAAGGAAGATTGACGAAACAGATTTTTGAGACGAGTGTGGCCAGGCCAACCAGTAGAGGCCGACCTAGGCGAACGTATCACGACCAGATCGGAGACGTTTTCAAGAAAGACTATGTCAAAGAAGTCAAGACGCTCATGAAGGTGGAAAAAGCGATAGAGGTATGTCAGGATCGTAGCATGTGGAAAGAAGTATTCTCTGCCTACCCCAACGAGAAAAATACGAGATTTTATGTATGTATTATGGACAAGTCAAATCGGCTTACCTCACGTAGCTCTAGTCGAAAAGGCTTTTGAGACCTCCAACCGGTTGAATAACGACGAGCTGATATAACTTAATTATAAACTATGGAATATACTGACAATAGTTTCAATAACCAACAAATAGATATTAGACGTGAAGAGCCAATGCGAGTAGCGGTTTCAAAATTGGCCGCAACCGTCCAAAATGTCAGTGCTAACAAAGTGCCGATAGCGTGTGGCGAGCTGCCAAACGTTCCTGTGGTTGCAGATATATCCTATGGTTTGTTAGAAACATTTCCACACCTTCTTTAAGCTTATTTCCAAATCTACATTTTTCTACGGAGCCTTTTGTTTCTAAGAATAGTCACGGCTTCCGTTTATAGCGACATAAAACTGAAATTTCCTGAGAAATTATCATTACGATTTATCATTACGATTTGCGAACAGGTTTGTTCTGTTTTTAAGATGCAAAATCCCTATTTGACCTAGTAATAAAATGCATCATTTCCTTAAAGTAATATAATGCGCAGTCGAAAGGATTTGGAAGACCAGAAATTAAAAGTCTCAATAGGTTATTTAATAATTATAAGATAGTTTAAAAGCTAAAACAACCGACTTCAATGCCCTGCAAGTCAATTTCAGTAGCAAGTTTGACACGTTTATCGTCATTTCTCTGGAGATACTTATCAGATCTCGATGAAATTATAATGGGACCACCTCGGAAACGTACCCTACCGATTACAAAAAGAACCATTCGAATCGGTTCACAATTGACGGAGTAATCGCGTAACATACACAAAAAAAAAAAAAAAAAACGAAACGACGAATTGAGAACCTCCTCCTTTTTGTGAAGTCAGTTACAAAAATGGTGGTAGTGAATTGAATTCAATCAAACAAATATTACTTTGACATTTGACACAGATGATCACTTTAAACAACATTTCAACTGTCTTAAAATAATATAAACGTGTACCTATCTAAAGTAATTTAAAACTATTGTATAATATAAAGTGTATTTCATTTACACTTTAGGTCGTTAATTAAATCTTAGGCTGTCTTTCCATTCGCGTGTTCCCTGCAATAATCACACCATTTCATCCTTCAATAAACTCGAGAGCACTAAGCTAAAAAGCACTCCAGGCGAGCCACGTATTTTTATAGCGAGATGGATCCGTCGCAATAAACACGCTCGTGAATATAATGCCTCGTTATAAATCATTTGTAATTTAATTTGATTCACAGAACGTTGTGCTGAACAAATACTGGAAATTTCTCTTGAGATTGTGTTCTTTGTGGCTCCCTTGTAAATTTAATAGAAAATACTCTCTTATTCTTTAAATCTGTTTAAATTAGTATCTTGATTAAAATGGAGTAATCATGAAAAGAGTTTTGAGTTTGAAATAACAAACCCAAAACGAATGAATTATTCAGCCATAATGACGCGTTGATGATTGCAGCGATTTCGTTAACAAAATAGAACTGGTAGCTTGTATAACTTATCATTCGACGCATATTGTATGATACTTACCTGGTAAAGAATTACAGCCTATAAGATCTGGGTAGGTAACTCAGATCTTTAAGACTAGCGTTTTGGCCACTGTCTCGTCTGGTGGTAAAAGGTGATGAACATGCTAGGCCTAAAAATACTCGTACTGTCATGGGTTTTGTCGGAATACCGTAAGTTTTTGGCGGCAGAGTTTCTTCTTGATTATAAGCTACTTAACGTAAGCTACTTTTTGGTACTCGTAGCAGGCGGTAACATCGATATAATATGCTCGTAGCACTTGACGAATTTAATTAATCAAAAACGAATTTAAGGTACGGCCACACCGCGGCGTCCTGCGACCTGCGGGCGAGATCTAAGTACTTTTAAATTGTTTTCTGATCGCGTTTGGTGTGTACCAGTCGGTACAAATACTACTGCGCTATCTGATCGCCGCCTAGATCGTGCACGCAGGACGACACGGTGTGTGTAAAGGTACGGACTCACCGCAGCATCTTGTTCACACCAAACGCGATCAGAAAACAATTGAAAATTACTTAGATCGCGCCCGCAGATCGCAGGACGCCGCGGTGTGGCCGTACCTTTACGAATTCAGCAAGCTGTCTATAGTCACGTCCAAATTCAATCATTTTGTCAATAAATAAATCATCAAACCACTTCAGGTATTCAATTTGGAACATCTAACCTCGTAAGTGATATACGTTGATATTTGGTCCCTAATTCTATAAAAAAATCTCGCGTATTATATCCCCGAGGAGTTTTGTTATGAGTAACGAACACAACAGCAAAGTTTCTCTTCCGTAAAACATACGTATATTTCTGTGCACGTTTTTTTCATACGTCGCTTCATCCCCTCGTGTCGAGAGCATTAACGTTGGTATTCCGAATAAGCTCGCATTGTGCGTGTAGGCATGATTGAATATCGGATCTCCCGTTTTTCATCTCGGGATTTTTTGCGTTCGCATGAAATAAGTCGGAAATGTGTTTAAGGTATACAACTAAATCCTTTTCTGATTGAAAATGTGTTGGGTTGTGCATTGTGAATTTAGATAGTTGCGACCACATATTTTGGTGGGAACTGGGAAACGACATTATCTCAATGTTGCAGGGTTTACCTTTCAAAATTTGTCGATGTACTTTTCGAAATATCTAGAATCTTATAAACGGTACTTACTTACTTATAAACGGCAGGTAAACTATTTAATATTTACGATTATAGATTATTATTAATTTCGATATTAGATATTTACACTTGGAAAATATCTCGATCCGCTAATAAAAATGTATATGGTTTTTCCGAAAAAATCCCATCATTAAGTAGAAAGGAAGCTATCGTTAAAGAACCATCGAAAGGAGCCATTAATTGGCAATTGGCATTCGTATTATATATATTCGTACAAAATATTGATATTCAGAAATATGGCGCAACTAAAGTAAAAGGTAAAAATATAAACAGCGAAATTCATATGGAATCATACTTCACCACTTCAAACAAATAGCGAGTTAGCAGAAATAACTCAGACTTCATTTTCCGTTTAAACAGAAGCACTAAGTTATCTCAAAATCCACTCAGTCAACCCATAGACTTCCATCTTAGTACTAATCTTACTGAAAAAGTTTATCTCTTACAGTAAGGACGAGAAGTTGAGTCTAATGAGGGCAACTTAATCCCTCCCGCGCTTAGCTACTCACAAGTTAAAGCCTCTATAAATTAGGGTAGGTTTAAAATGAGATATTTGTTTATGTGCAAGTTACCCTTTATTGCGGACCTACAAGATTAAGCCCCAGCGTCTACTACAACGCATGGCTGTACTACGCACTTCTTACCCCCGTATTCAAAAACAACACTATGAGGTGCCATAGTGCTCGCTAACGTGTAGTGTCATTCAATCCATGTCATTATTGGCATTTCTTGCGTCAAACCCGACGCTATGCGTTCATCAAAATTTTCATTAATACGGCCGTGAGTGTCATGGACACGAAAATGTATAGAAGTCCGTCCATTGTAAAATACGGTAAGGCTACGCCTAAAAACACTACGTCTTTAAGTTTTTTCAATAAGTCGTGTCCGATTCGTACTCGTAGCCCGTATTCGTAATGTACACAACATTACGAATACGGGCTACGAATCACAAGCTACGTGCTTGTGCTACAACACTCTTACGGAAGCGTAGCAAGCCATGTAGCATCAATTCATCATACACTTACAGAGCCATGCAGTTTCATCGCTATAGGTCGCGTAAGTGGATGTATGCCTTAAAGATATTACAAGACTGGGACTGAAATGTGAATTAGCGACATCTTGGGTTGTCCCACTTGTACTGCTAATAAGGTCGAGTGGATGTCCTTATAACTGAAGTTTGGGAATTGGCCCAAATGTTTTATCTAGTTGGCAGTGTATCCAGCATAGATGCCCCATAAAGAAAACTTTGACGTAATTACCAATATCTTACTTATTCTCAATTGTTTTGGCATCAAAAGTAAGTGCAATATTTTATTTTCTTTTTTAGAAGACAACTTCAATTTAGACCTTAACGATTCCACCTTAGACCACGTCGTCACCTTAACATCAGGTGAGATCTGTGCTTCTATCTGAAAATAAAAGAGACAACACGCCTGGTAGACAGGAAGTATGTGCCTGTAGCACATAATGCGGTAGTCATAACTTTTGATTACGCCAGTTTAAGGAGTCAGTGTACTGTGTTCTTTAACTTGAGACAATATGATTACACTCACGCAATTTATGGAAATTTCAACCTTCAAATTGAAACAGCAATATAATAAGTGCTACACAGATTACAGCATAACATAATTAAGATATTAAAACTTCAAATGACGCCCGAGTCAGTTTCAGTTGCAAGTTTATCGCCATATCTCTGGAGATACTTATCAGATCTTGATAAAATTTAAATGGGAGGTAAACCCTATCGAGGAGAAAATATCATTCAAATCGTTTCACAATTGGCGGAGCAATCGTGTAACAAACATACAAAAAAAAACAGATGAATTGAGAACCTCCTCCTTTTTGGAAGTCTGTAGAAAATTACACATACTCATAAAACAACATTAATTTCTCAAAATGTAGTTATTTTACTACGCAGTGTGTAAGTAATCTATGCCGGAAATCGTTCCTTCAGAATATTTAGGGCTGCCCCACATAGTTTGCATAATCCAATTTGCAAATGTTTTACATTAATTTCGCCGGAAATTTTACGGGAATTTAGCAGTCGGTCTCGAATATCTAAATTGCGTATTTTTTGGTAGATTTTCAGTTAGTAATTTGGTCAACTGGGCTTTTCTCGGTAGAGCTGTTTACACCGTATCCCATTTTTATGGTGCACGGTAATAAGTATATTTAGTATGATTTCAAAAGGGTTTTACATTGAGTGACGAACATTACAACACAATACAAAATTACTTTAATAATTACTATTGTCTAAACTAATTACGTTAAAATTATATTTAATTGTTAAATTACAACACAATTTGCCTTCTTATCGCTTAAAGCAATCTTTTCCAGACAACCTTTAAAAGCACCGTATAAATACTTACGTATTAGCGAAGGTATATTTCTAGGGAAAAAAGAATTGCGCTTACACTTTAGTCTCAATGGATTAGTTATACAACAGTTTCTATAGCGATTATTAATGAATCAATTGAGAGGAATAGGCACTATCTCTCTCTCTCTCTCTCTCTCTCTCTCTCTCTCTCTCTCTCTCTCTCTCTCTCTCTCTCTCTAACTCGTGTGGTGTGTTGTTTGATGAGTTGAATTCAAACGTAGCTACCTATTAACCTCTCCCTCCAAGGTCAGGTTTCCAAGGTTATTAGTAATCTTGTTCATGATTACCATATTAGCACACTAAGCGTAAGCTACACATGACACATTCATTGTTATTAAATCCAATACTAATCCCCATAGATAAACTTGCCAATAATAGTGTTAGTTATCAAAAGTGCTTAATACTGAATTGGTTTAACATATTACTCTGTATTTAGCTTCTAAGCTATCACGTTTCAGTTGGACCGCAACGTCATGTGGTCATTTTTGACAACCTAAAATTACACCTTCCTTTTTACATCAGAAGACAGAGAGGCATTTACTACGATCAAAATATTCTGCGCAGTCTAATATGTATTCATGCTGGAATTTGAAAACGGTCGTCAGATAACGTGCTAGACAACTGTCCAAATCCCCGTCGTGCACCACTGAATTTTTCCATCGAAAAATGGCATTTACGCATTTCACAGTGGCCCTCCGGTGTAGGAAAAACATCGCTAAGAAACCCTTAACCCTTCGGCATGGTGGTAGGACACTGTCTAGTGTCCGCCTGGCCAGCTACCTTCCTCAAGTTGGAAAATCTGTTGTGACATTTATTTATTGTGGCAGCTGACCTTGAGAGCCAGTTCCTATTATAGGTCTGGTGTGCTACCATTCTACCGCATCATCACTTACTTATAGCTGAGATAGTAGTCAATCGCTCGTCAATATGATATAAAAAAATGTTTAAATTAAAATACACAACTATCCCAGCCCGTCTTCCTTACCATTTATTTTAACCATCTAAAGTCTGATTTTAACTTATCTGCCTCTAAAAAGGAAGTGCTTAGAAAGCTACGCGTTAGAAGTGACAACATTGTTCACATAGAAATATTGACTATTTAGATTTACGCATACGTCAATTCCGTTGCATTTGGACGGTGACGCTACGTCACTTCTGTTGCAATTTTAGCCGTGTGTGTAAGTGCGCCTAAAGAAGTTTTGCTTCAAAAAATTTATCTACCTTCAATTTTATTGATCGCAAGCAAACATCATAAATAACTCGGCATTTCCTAATGAAGTACAAAGCGGTATAAAACGTATAGTTCCGCGGGACCGTTTAAGTGGTGTATGTTCTGTACACCTATTTAGCATATAAATTGTTGCGAACGTCATGAATTTCTAACACGGATGATGTACGGTTCGGCGAGGATACAGGTTTTCGTGACGGGAGTTTTATGGCACCTTTCACAGATGACTGCAGAATTAAAATCAATAAATCAAGCTCAAATAAAACAAGTTTTGTTTTTTAATTACATGAAATGACTTAGTAATTACTATTATTTAATTCGATACAAAGAAAGGTAACAGGTTTCCGTGGCGGGTTTTTATGAGACGTTTCGCACATGAGGCAAAAATCTCATATAATTGCATTTCTGTGTAATTGCTCTACAATAAAACTAAAATAATGTAACAGGTATTCGTGACGGAAGTTGGCACCTTTCACACATGACTGCAACATTTTAAGTGCATGACAGTATTAAATCTTAATGTGACGTCAAAGTAAGATAACAATTTTGCGAGTGGAAAGTTCGTGTACATTTTACCTTTATGACACACTAAAGCTAAAGTAATCATGATGTTTAGTTTAGCAAGGCGCGTTGTCTCACTGTCCAAGCTTTATTAAAAGCACGTAAACAAGCAGGAAACGCGGTCTGAGAAAGGATGTGCTTTCTTAGACCGCATCGTCACTTTCATTCATGTCAAATCATCCTTCCTTCATTGCTGCATTCATCTATTCAAGCCTTCAATAAAATTAATAAGAGTATGTGCGTCAAAATACACTTTTTACACATATCAAAACAAGTCTTTTATTTTTGTTGCCTTTTTAGGATTATCAATCTTTACTAGTCCACAGCTGGACAAAACCTTATTCATGGTAGCTAGCTACTATGGCAGCAGTTATGACACATTAACATGTATACAAATATGGCTGCGGAAGCATCCGCCAATCACAGCTAGACCTAAATGTCATACATCATATCCACCAATCAAGCTAAGGCACCGGCTGTATGCGACAGATGGAGGAATAAATTTAAGGCGATGTTATAATACTTAGTTTCACTTTAAAAGTAAAATAAAATGTGTATGTATTAACAAAATGTCCGACTGAATAAATAGCAATAGCTTCATGGTGAAAACTTAACTGAAAGTTATTTCAGCGCATTCTTTTTAAATTAAAATTGCCGTTCATCGAAAATAGAGCGCCATTGTGAAGGAACCAATCTGAATTTTTCTAATGACTTGCTCAAAGGATCGGCCGAATTTTCATTAACCGTTGAATTAATTCAGTTTTTGTTTTTATACAGAAGATATCGGCCGATCCTTTGAGCAAGTCATTAGAAATGGTTCTGTCTTTGCTATGCATGACCTACTTTTATTTTAAGTCAACTTATTTTTATTTTCTAATGCAGCAACGTCTATTTCATAACAGATTTGATACAGTACTTATTTTCTACGTATACGGGTACCACGCATTATTAATTATAATTCATATTCATAATATGCTAATATTACCACTAAACTAACGCACGTGGTCATTAATTAATCTCTTTATTATTCACAAAAAAAAACCCAAATTGTAACAAAAGATCCGAACACCATTTGATTAACATGCCAAATGCCAAAAAGCTTTCACAAGCTACACTTGTTGCAATAAATTAGGGGTGACAAAACATCAAAAATCGGATTTACTAGGGTGCTATAACAAGCATGGTTCGTTAAATAGCAAATAGAATACACGAGGGACGATTGTGCGACATATTTTAGTTGGATCCCCGCAGAGATGTGATCACCCCTAATTTTGATTGGCTAGGGTTGTCATGTATTGGTTGTACTGAAATTATAGTTATTAGACTACGCTAGCCTGAGGATATTGAATATGCAGGGGATTGCAATACAATCAACGTGAACGGCAAAATAACGTGACAGCTGATAAATAAATGCTTTATATGCATTGTCACCCTCATACTGAGTTGTAAAATCCATAGCGTGTTATTACAGCAAAAAAATAGTAAACATAAAATTTCTAAATTATAGACTGAATCATATTTTCTATCTATCAGCGGATATCTAGAGCCATAAAACGCGTACGCGCAAATTGTACACTACGCTATCGGATTTTCCCTTTTGTGGCAACCCTGTCGTCAATCTAATGACAAATGAATAAAAAATGCAAAGCGCCTGAGGACGCGGAAGAATGATTTTGAATGTCGAATAAATTTGAAACAGGTGTACATAAGGGTTTTTTAAGGGTTGAACTTAACCGGTTATACCCGGTTTCGGAGATACGATAAAACATAATGGTAGAGGTAAGTACGTCATGAATCGATCTTTTTATTACTGTCGTAACGAGGAATAGTATTTTTTGCGTTTCGGTTTACGTTAGGTTTTGTTGCATCGATAAAATGTAACGTTTTTCATGAGCGCGCTTTTTAGGTATCAGTGTTGGCTACCGGTATTTCTGTAAGTACATTTTATGCACGGCAATTGTTGAAATATTTGATGATTGTTCGAAAAATCTTCAGAATTAAATATGCTTTTTAATCAATTATCACTCACGCGTTGTTCTATAGATATTGCACCAACCAGCTTTGGTCAATTCTGGATTGATTTCGCGAGAAACGGCAACCACAAGCTTGTAACGATGAGCTCCAGCACGTAACGTTTAAGAAAGATATTAATAATTTTACTTGTATAGATTTACTACCTGCAGCTTCACCCACGTAAAATGTATCCTATATATAACCCTACTGACTTAAGCTATCTTTGTACAAAATTTCAGCCGAATCGATAGTTTGACTCTAAATCGACAGTCCCAATCAATCTGTACATTTGGTAAACGTATAAGCCTCATCCTCATACCTTCAAAGCTTCCAGGCAGATAATTAAGATAGTTTAAAAAATAAAACAACCGACTTCCATGCACCGCGAGTCAATTTCAGTAGCAAGTTTGAGACGTTTATCATCATATCTCTGGAGATACCTATCAGATCTCGATGGAATTACAATGGGACCACCTCGGAAACATACCCGTATTGTTTTTTAGTCATACTATTTTAATACAAAATCTATCAAAAGCCCCTCCATCACTCATAAATTAAATCAATCTTAAATTCCCCTTAAATAGAAGCACATAGTAACTACTAGGTATACATACATAACTAGAGTTAGGTAGTTGAGTTCCGAATGATATGAACGGTAGGGAAGGAAGGGGGATGAAAGGAAATATCCACAAGTGGGTTGAACTAGGGTGAACTTATCATTTAAGGAAATGATCCTTAATATACGCTAATAAAACTACTGATCCGTTACTTATACTCCTTAGTAAGTTTGTTATGAAACTTATGGGATTGTAGAATAAGGATTGGAACGTTTTTTTATGTACGTGATCGTAGAAAATTTCGTAGAGCCACAAATACTTGAGCCTAGAGCCACTTGTGTAGTCCGTTGAGGTGTAATTTTATTTATTGTTTTAAAAGTTTTTTTAATTTCTTTTTTGAGCACATTTTCACAGAAGTTAATTGGAACTATATGACCTCCAATAGGAATTATACACACAGATATATAGGTAGCATAGGATACGCCAACGGGCCGTCCTGATCACTAATCACTAAAATATTCACTCATGCGAAAACGCCCATAGCCAGCTTTATAAACCACTATAGTCCTCTATAATCCAAATCCTAAAGTTCGTTACAATGAGAGTAATTAACATTTTACCACTGTCCCCAACTAAGTTCAAGTTGTCCCACTAAATTAAAGGATGGTTTTGTGGACGGAAGTTGGGGACAGTGTTACCACCAAGGAATTAAAAGCGCATGGAATGTTAAGCTCAGTTCACATGGTGAAATTTGTCAATGTAAAAAATAAATACAAAATGTTTTAACGATACTGCTTACATGAGATAATCTTTAACTATCACGGTGGCTACATCAATGTTTAACCCCCGACACAAAAAGTGGTGTTATAAGTTACGAGGTTATATATTTTTAACTATCACAGTAGGTACATATTTTTTAAAGTGATGTCTGTTTGTCTGTGTCATCGCAGTGCCCAAGCTGACAATTCAAAAGTAAAACTAAAGTTTTTTTTTCGTTTGATAGGTGACTTAATCGGAAGTGTTCTTAAGATTTTTAGGGTTTCAGACACCAAAAACCATTACATATTGAAGAACTTTTGAAAATTAAGTATTCCTCTTATTCTTTTGAAGTCGGCATATTTTGAAACGAAATATTTCAGAATATGCCAAAATTCTAAATAGATTCACTGTCCACTGCCAAAGGACAAACAAAATCTCAAATGTTTGGAAACCAGGCCAGTGCCCTTATAAAGAGGACTAGCAGTAGCTGGTTGGAAAAACCGGTTGGAGCCAGTTCAGAGCCCTGTAATATCGGTAATTAACTTCGGCATATACAAAGCCTAGAAGCCTCAAAGGAAAGCCAATTTTTCCACACATGCTGTTGGTAATTAAAGTCAGGTATGAAATGCAAAGTAGTGAAAAAGCTAGTCCATTTGGAGCAGAATTACCTCTATCCTCTATCGGCTGTTTTCTAGTGAATATTTGTTTTAGTGTAGATAAGAGAAGGTCAGTTAACACAAACATACATAGAAAACTTTTATAGTTCGAGATCCTTTACTTTTCCAAATTTAGATCTCAGTTATTTAAGACTATGAAATGAACTGAGATTTGAGTCGAAGAAATTAAAGCAATAATCTTTCATTTTGTAGAAATAAATCTTACTACATATAATACGAAGGTATTTAACGCCTCAATAAAATTAAGAATAATTCCATCATCAAAGGTTTAATGAAAACAATAAAATAAATTGAGTAAATTACTTCAAATGGTACCATATAACCTTGGTTGGATCTAGAATCTAGATTACTAAGAAATAATTAGGTCTACATAGTAAGGTCTATTTGCCAGGCTGAGTCATAATTGCTATTAGCCTTGAATTCTTTACCATAAAGAATTTTGTATGGTATGGCTTAGCAAACAAGCAAACGGCCCACCTGATGGGAATTGGTTACCGTCGCATATGAACACTTGCAACACCAAGGGGTGTCACTCATGCGTTGCCAACCTGTATTTGATATAATGACTACCTATTATTACCTATGTGAATATAGAACTTTAAATAAACACGGCAGTAGAGTAGATAAGTAAAATACGGGTTCAGTGCAATTTCTAAGCATGTGAGTGTCAACATTATCTATATCTGAGTCTCAAGGTACAGAATGAGCTATCTACTAGAGAGTTTTGCGTGCATCTGATAAGACGTATGTTGGTAAACCTGGAGTATTGACGTGACGCCCTTTCGACGAGATGGAGCGACGATCTGCGCAAGGTCTGGCAGTAATTGGATGCAAAAAAATCGAAGACCAGCTCAAACAGCCTACTGATGATGATATGAGTATAACACGTCCTTGTTTACTATCTTTCGAGCTTGTTCTTTTACCTAAATGGCAAAAATAAAAGCTCTGTTGACCAAGTATACAAATTCATGTGTGACAAAAAGTCACTATCATAATCAGTTATTGGTTATAAAGTGTTCAGAGCGTCTGCAATAATGCTCTACGAATCCGAACACAACCGATTATGTTTTCAACGACGCAAAACAAGGCTAAAAATACCACCAAGAACAACATAAAGTAATTATGGTATTTTTCCCTTTTATTTCTTAAGTATGATGTGTAAATGTTTACGGCCTAGTACTGTATAAACAAGCTTTCAATTAATAAAGGCCTGAAACCGCTAACAGGAAGGCTTAGAGACGCTTTCATGAGCATTTCATTGTTTATCTATACACACTTATGTTTATTGAGGTGGCGAGTAAACTAAAATTTAGTTACAATATCCTGTTGTTTAACCGGGCTTTATATTATATATAAGTTTACTAGTAGTGCACTGCGGCTTCGCCCGTGTGAAAATGTCTCATATTTTCTATTCTACAATATTATGTAGCTATACTATACGATTTCAGCTATAACCGTTTAACTATTAGTCGTGAAGAGATAGCAAACAGTTTGAATTTGTAGCTTATATAAATATATATATATATATATGTATATATATATATATATCAATGTATATTTAAATTATTAGGCTAACTACGGTTATGATGTGGACATTACAGCTTTTTACCTTCATATTACGCGAGTCTTTTTAATAATACGAATTTAGAAAACGGGTCGTGTATACAACCACAGATAAGTACATAGTTACTGTGTAAATTAACTAGGTCAATATTCAAATTTGGCGACAGACCTAGTGAAGCGGCACTGATACATTTCGCCAAATCGCGGTTGGAAGTAATGACCTTTCACTTTTTATTGTTCTTGCTCTGAGTAATATCTGTAGTTGGGTAACTTTGTTCAGAAGTTAGCCTGAAAGTTCTCTAGGAATTCATGAAGGGGTTGAAAAAGTGAAGCGCTTTGTAGGAGTTATTTATTAGTCTTTTAAAGCTGCTTGCTCACTGGTCGGTAAGTAAAGAGTGGAAACTGAGATCGGTATGCAACCAACATTTCTAAAACTAAACACAAGCAAAGCCCAGTTGTTATGTATTTTTTTTCGAACACAAAACTTGAGCTGTATCTCACGTGGTAATACCGAGTTCACTCGACGCAATTTTAATAGTTCAACTTCTAAGGGATGTAGGTACGTTACGAGTTAAAACAAGTACTTATTCATACTTTTCAATCGATTTAATCCCGCTTGATTAACCAATCAGACAGCTTAATTCAACACTTTAGTATCGGTCAATAATGCCAGCTTAAATGTTCTTCCGAGTCACATCATTGAGTAACGATACGAGTACTTTCAACCGATACCTAATCGGCTTCGGTTCAAAAGTATCGATACTAAAAGTACTTGGAGTCGAAAGAAAAGTATATTCCAAGTTAAACAACTTAATTCGCCTCATGTAAACTCATTATAAGTGACTGCGGTCTGAGGTAGTATTTATTATAGTTAGTATTTTTCTTGTCTGGAAGTCGGCACTGAAAAGAAGCGCTGAAAAACGCTGAGTTTTTTTTAAAGTATCTATGGTTAGTAGGTACATTGTTCAGTGGTCATAGTGTGAGGAGTTTGCTGAATACACATAAAAATGTCAAAAGCATAAGTACATTTTTAGAGAATAAGTGATATGAAATATGTTATTATTATTTATTTTTGAACAAATTATTATTTCCAAAGTCATCCAAAGACAGAAAAGTCACGACCAGGTATTAGCATAATAAAACTTAGGTAAAGAGACATTTATTTGTACGGAAAATTTAATATTTTCACGAAGATGTGAGATTTCCAGATAAGGTTATGTACTTAGAGGAGCGTACGCTTTCACAATGTTATGTCGCCTGAAATAAAGTTATTTTAATTCTAGGTCTATTAAATGGTCATGTTTTCCGTAGTTATTTAAGACTAGCAGCCCGCCCCGGCTTCGCACGGGTAGAACATATTATGCCTACAAAATTTGCATCAGTTTGTTGCATCGAATATAAAATTTTAACATATTTAACAATCATCATCATATTTCAACCAATATACACAAAACCTTCCTCATAAACACTCTGGCTGGCTGGCTATTGGTAAAAACCGCATGATAATCCGTTCAGTAGCTATTGAAATTATTGCGAACAGACAGACAGACGCAGTGATGGACTTTGTTTTATAATACTTACGTAGTAATATTGGACGGCCCTTTGGCGTAAAGGATAGTTACCCTGATTCTGACCCGACGGTCGTTGGTTCTAATCCTAGCTATATACCTACCAATGAAAGTTTATGTGCATTCATGTAGTTTTCGTGTAGTGGTATCATTAAATCTACCAATAATTAAGATAGTTTAACTAAAACAACCGACTTCAATGCCCCGCGAGTCAACTTCAGTAGCAAGTTTGAGACGTTTATCGTCATATCTCTGGAGATACTTATCACATCTCGAAAAATTATCGGTATATAGATCATTATTATTTTATACAAAAGATCATATACTATATTGACTTCAACTTGATTGTGATCGATAGGGATCTACAGAATAGCTAAGCTTTTATTAATATTTTCGTAGTAACTATGAACTAATCTGTGGTTACACTGCAAATATTTTATTAATTTTGCGACGCGTGTATGTGAAATTCGTGATATCTTCTAGAGTTTTCATGTGAATTATATACTGTAAAGGACAATTTTAATCTATAATATATGGCCAAGCTAATTAACGTAATTATTTGGATAAGGATTAATATTATATACTTGAAAATAGCCTTGGAAGTTATGTAATATTTTTTAACAAAAAATTTAAGATTAAAATGGTTAATGTGAGTCAACCTTAAGAGATAGACATATGATGTCGCGGACTTTTTTGTAGGTCTTATTAAGTTGTACAATTCTTCCATAGAAATTATTCTTCTATCTATTTTCAATTGAGCAGCTTTCGTAAGAAACGTGTTTTTTCGACCGTTTTTTAGTCGACTTAGGTTGCAAATTAGGTCTCCACGAATGTACCTTTGATTTAAACGGGATAATATATAGCCTATTTTCATTCCGAAAGTCCATTCTATATATTAGTGAAAGAATTTTTTAAATCGGTCCAGTAGTTTTTGAGCCAAATCATTACAAACATACAAAAATACAAAAATACAAATGTTCTCTCTTTATAATATTAGAATAGAAGTATAGATAAGAATATCCCGATATTAGTTTTAAATAATATAGGTTTTTATGTATATAAACGGATTGTATATTATCGTAAAAACAACGACAAACTCTAAGAAAAACAATAAACAAATTTAAAATGTTTAATAAACACCTACGACAATGTCCTTTAGAAAATTAACGTCATAACATCTGTCTAAGAACCACCACTGATTTAAGAACAAGCACCAATCAATCACGAACCCATGACTGAAAACTGCAACAAAATCAGACTAGTCGTTTTGAAGAAAAATTGCAACATCGATTTGCACCAACAAATGATTACTGCAGCGCCACTGGTGAGTTGTCACCGTAACATTTATCTAAAAACATGCACCAATTATACCCGTAGTTTTGGAGAAAAATGGCAACATGAATTTGCACACACAAACATCCTCTCACCCCAAACGCATATACAGTCTCCGTTCCGTCGTAGGTAAAAAAACTACGGTGTGACGTTACAACAAAAAAAAAACTGATTCAACAGTAAGCTAGTGTGGGTTATCAACGGAATGACTCAGTGTTTAACTTTATGCAATTTAAAAGTTTTCTCTTGACGTGACTGAATCTCAAAACAAAGTTTAGGCCAAGTTTCAAGTTAATATAGATCAATAAGTTATTACGATAGAGATCTAAACGCTTTGACAAGTTTACTCCTATTGTATAACCCTGAATGAACAGTATGTGAAATTCAAACCCAAACTATATTGTTTAACTTATGATTTCAGAGAAACCCTCGTTCTATGTAGGCTTGGAAGACGGGTTATGCTAAGGATTGCGACGTGACGTACCATGTGCTCTGGTACGTTGTGACAGGGGGGGGGGGGAAGGGTGAAATCCTGGTGACCCAGAGGACGGACCGCGGACAAGCACGAAAGCGTACCCGTAACCCCGACACACGGTATCGAGAGGGAGCATCTCGGGGTTCTAGTCCGTTGAAGCCCGACATAACCGCTTCGTTGTCCCCGAAGTGGTACCAGACCGACCGTTACCCCAAATAAAAATAATTCGCTGTGTGGATCGAACTAAAGTTCAGTTGTCCTACGCCTCGTCTCAATGTCATCTTCCGTTTCTTTACAACAGGTTTCCATCTCAGACCACATTATCACTTAACATCAGATGATATATCATCATGATCATCAAGATATCATAAAGATCATGATGATAAAGTGCTTGCCTGTCTAAGATGAAAAAGGCATCCAAAGTGCCAATGCTTACTAGCGAAAAGAAAGCACAGAAAGGTGTGTAAATATTTTAGGGATTTTTTTAAGCCTTTGCCTAACAATGACCTGACGTTGTAAAAAGAGAGACGATGCGATCGGAGATCCCATTCCTGGATGGTCAGAAAACAGAATGTATACTGTCCTACCCGTAAATAAAACCATGGAAAAATAACTTATTCAGTCCTCAACAACAAGCAATAAAACTTTTCGCCCAGCCAATTTGCAAAAGAAATGTTTTAAATCACGAAACGCGCCCGAAATATCTATATAACTTCAAGCTATTGCTTTGTGATCCAGCTAAATTATACCTTTGACATGGTAGCAACCTCATTCGCTCATTCATTTGATTTGAATTTCAAATTGGTGTGTGGGGTATTTCATAATGACGTCATGTGCCTAATGCCTATTCGTCCTATGCGATTCGCCACATAATTATGAATAGTGTTTTTTGCCCAATTGCTTATGAATCACTCATAATAAACTTCGAATGTTGTAAAATTTGCCTTCATCTATAAGAAATGTTATAGGCAAATTTCAGACCAGGAGCTTACCACATCGTGATTATTAATTAAGGTTGCTTTACGCTATTTAGTGACTGCTGATAAAAATTACTTAGCACTACAGCTTGTCTTCGCTAGTCTGGTCTAGAATAAGACGCCACAATGGAAGAAGATGGTGTTAAAAAATATATCAGTGCTAGCTCTCAGAAACTGACATCAAAGATGCAATGTGGCGAGAAAAGAGGCAGAAAGTTTTATGCACCACCATAAAATGGAATTTAGAAATGGAACTTCTTCCTGAGTCAGTGTTTGCCGATAACTACCATCTGGGATATTCAAGTCGTAAGTGATATCTTCTAGGTAAGCGTGATACATTTTGGGCCACATCGTCACCTGACATCAAGTGAGATAGTGGTCAATCACTTGCCTATACAGAATTTAAAAAAAAGATGATTTGAAAGAAAGAAAATGAATTTATTTAGACGACCGCACTTAAATTACAGAGATGATATTTTAAATGTGTACAATGAAGGATAAGCTAGCATGCCATAGATAGAAAGTATGTGAGAGAGGGCGCTATTAAGAAAAATATACAGAGAAATAGGGAATGCTAGTTGCTTACCTGTAGGTGTAATGTTAAGAAACATATTTCCTACGAAACAAACTGATCCAAATACCAGAATAAAAACTATTTTATGTACGTATGTAATACATTTAATTTATCGTGTTTATATAAACACAGGGCAGCAGATCAAAGGTCTAAAACATATTGGATCCATTTGTTGTTTAATTAATTTAATTGAAGCTATTAGTTAATCGCCTCGTTAATGTATCGACAATGAATTGTTTGTCTATTTTATGTTTGGTACGAAACTAATTAGTGATTACGATTCTCGTTGAGTTTTTATTGTTTAAATAGGTAGTAGAGGTAGGTTGTAGAGTTGGTAATAAACTGGCGATGTGCGAGTCAGTAGAATATTTGTAAATAATAATATTGCGACAACACGTTTCTTATATTGTGAATCCTTTTTTATCCTATTTTTATTTAGTCTGATATAATTATGTGTTATACCGGCCACAGCCAATACATACTTTGTGAAAAATTTCAAGTTATAAACAGCCCTGTGACAGACGGATGGACGGACAGCGGAGTCTCAGTAATAGGGTCCCGTTGGCACCCTTTGGGTATCGAACCTTTGTACTACGATTTTACATATTGTATATATACAACATTAAAACTAACTAACAATAATATAAGTTAGTTAGATGAACTGAAAAAGCGTTTGTACCGCTCAGATGGAGTAGCAGATATCCTACCAAATTGACAAAACTTATTACTAAACTTAAGTTACGCCTAAACAATGTTTACTATCGTCCATGCATAAACACATTAACACCTAGTGATTGTCCTAACTGGTAGGTGTCAAAAATATAAAATTATTATAATAAGATTATTTAAAAACTAAAACAACCGATTTCCATGCCGCCGCGCGCGAGTCCGTTTCAGTTGCAAGTTTGAGACGTTTATCGACATATCTCTGGAGATACTTATCAGATCTCGATGAAATTAGAATGCAGTGGGATATCATACAATGGCATATCTCATTTCCAACAAAAAAATAATGATCAAAATAGTTTCATAAACGACAAAGTTATCCGCGAACACACATCAAAAAATTACGGTCGAATTGAGACACCTCCTCTTTTTTTTGAGGTTGGTTAACAAATATACGATGAAAATTAACAAAAATAAATTACGATAGAATGGTTTAACAACATTATATTTTCACGAAACACTTTTTATTTGGAGTTCCGTTTATTATCCGAGATAGGTTAATTGGGGAAAAATGTTTTCGAGAACTAATAGGGATTTAATAGGGATTTTTTTTGCAATCGATTTAATTGGCAATATATTTATCGGGCTACAGTCAAATAAAATGACTTCACAGATTCTTCTGTCGAACTTTCAACGAAAAATGTGATACCGGCTTATTGAAGTAAACATATAATATATGTATAAGATATCATACGCTTACCTTGCCTTGATAATTGTTACAATAATTAAGATATTTTTAAAACTAATAAATAATTTAAGGTTAACAACTATGTAAATACCCGACTTCACATTCCGCGCGAGTCAGTTTCAGTTGCAAGTTTGATGGTTTTTCTCCATATCTCTGGAGATATGTTCTTATCAGATCTTGATAAAATTTAAATGGGAATTCCTAAAAGATTAACCTTGCATACAAAAAAAAAAATCAAATCAGTTCGCAAATTGGCAAAAAAAATCATGATAAGTACAGAAGAATCGACAACCTCTTCCTTTTTGGAACTTGGTTGACAATATGGTAATACTCGTATGTCTAGTGTGACTGGCTTTAGGCTAGTAGATCTAGTGGGACGCGACTATTTAGATTCTGTAGCAGCCATTCAGACGCAAGCAAAAACAAATGCCGTATTAACACTCACTCGAGTCTTAAAGGACACACTTAAAGGACTCACACTGCAGCGTCCTGCGTGCGCGATCTAGGCGGCGATCAGATAGCGCAGTAGTATTTGTACCGACTGTTTGACACCAAACGCGATCAAAAAACAATTGAAAAGTACTGAGAACGCGCCCGCAGATCGAAGGACGCCGCGGTGTGGCCGTACCTTAAGTGTAACCATACAAATCCGCACATTACTTCCAGTTACATCTAAATTTACCAATAAATTGCCCGGTATTTCATGTACCATAAGTGTAACATACATATCACGGCGCCCGATATGGTTAACAATGTAACGGCTCGTAATAGGCGCTAACAAACACGGGCGTCGGGTTAACGCGTCGCGATCGTATGCATAGTGTTGTACAGTGTACAGTGCCTTTACAGTGTGATATACCTACAGTCACGCACGTAACCATATATGTACAAATTTTATTAAAACTGTGTTACTACGCGTGTGTTTTTTTTTAATATCTTATAGGCTAGCGTTTGACCACTATCTTGTGTCGCTCTACATAAGTAGAGCGACTATTTAGTCGAAGATAGTGCACATGCCAACCCTAGAATACTCTGACTCTCAAAGGCTGTGTGCTGCCGGAACACTGTAGGGTTATGGCGGCAGATTAATTCCTTGATGGTGGTAAGCTACTTGTTGGTAGGAAGTTAGCGAAGACGTTTGTGTAAACAGATAACGTGAGACGATCTTCTCAACAGGTCCTATTTCTCAATCGATTCTCGTGAAATTTTGAGCAGATTCCTTTATTTCATGGATTCTTTAAATTTCGTTTTGGACATTTTACAGAATGGCGTAGAAATGAGGGTTGAAAACGTAAATAAAAACCTTATTTCAGGCATATCGATAATATTTCAAACATTCTCTTTAGAAATTCTGAAAATTTCAGTTTTTAACTATGCAACGACAGACTAGCGAGTTCTATAGCTTACAGAGTCAATAGTTTTAATAAAAATTCTGCTATAAATTATTATAGATTTGTAGCACAGTGTGACCTAAACCCGCACTTTGCGCACGCTTTTCCGTGACTTAAATAGTCGATTATTGCACGACGTTTAGTACCCTCGCTGCTCTCCGGTACCAACTTCACGCAAGTCAATAATAGACTACTTCAGTCACACGTATCGTAATATACTATTAAAGTATAGGTATATAATGACAAAATTCATTTGAAAACTTGTGTCCCCACCAGTCCGTAGGACTGGAATTTCCATGCCGGCGCCTAATGAGGCTTTAACGCGGCCACGAGTTAGAAGCGCGCGTAAACTCTGCTTAATCTCATTGGAAACGTTAGAGGGCCTATTTTTAAATATTCTTTTATACTTAATATAGTTTTAATATTTTTGACTTAACTGAAAAGATGGCAGTTCTGGGTTCTGAAAACGGACACCTCCTAACCTAAGTTTTTGAATATTTTTATTTCTGTCTTACTTTGCCTGAGGGGAAGGTATTGCTTGCTATAGGTACCGCCGGGTACCTAGTGTGAGTTTCTTTTGATTTGTTTAATGAATCACATTAAAGTAATCGGAATTTGTACGGAAATTAAAAAGCCCCATCTAGTGTGCATAATAGGTAACATTGTAATTTCCATATAAATCTGCGATATATCTAAACCTATGGCTATTTTTCTCTCTTTTGCTCTCTATATGATTCTCTGTGAAATTCAGAAATTGAAGCTGAAATAAGTTTTTTTAACCCTAAAACCCATTTACGGCCTATTTACGGTATTGCAAAAATATTCCGTATGAACTTATCGCTAATATAAGTATTACTAATTATTCACAAAAAAGGTACTGTATAAGCTTGTATAGTATCTACGGTTTTACTATAATCTACCTAGATTATACTCTAGATTATACTCATGCAGTATCTTAATAAATATTTAAAAAAAATTGTCTGTCCTCATTTTAATCACTTTCAATAGAATGACAAAAGTTAGCGTTTACCTACTCGTATTTTCACTGTACTCGTTATCGGATAATCACAATTAAAATAATTTAAGATCGTTTAAAAAACTAAAAGAACCGACTTCTAACGTCGCGCTATTCAAAGTAGCCAGAAAAAAAAAACTGTGCCAGTAGTTAGTAGTATGTCGTCGAGATAAATAAATGCATCGTAATACAAATGTTGATATATTAAACATGGCTCGGCCGATTTCGTTAAAATTTAAATGGGACCCACCTGGGATCACCTTTGAAACAAAAAAAGAATTTTCCAAATTGGTGCAGGCATATTCGAGTAATCGGCGAGAGAACCTCCTCCTTTTTTGTGAAGTCGGTTAATAAAAGGACATCTGACATGACATTGAATTATCTCTTTTACAAAAACATGGACTCCAATAATGAGGTTAAGTAAGACTCAACCTAAATGTAAATATGCTGGACGAGACACCTCGCCCCGGGTACGCTTGGACCCTAGTTTTCATCTGAGACTGATACTGGGGTGCGCTTGATTTCTTAAGAGTATATACGTAGCGTTTAACCATTATCTCACCTGGGGCCTTATTCAGTATGACCATTTTAAAGTCTTACCGTGCCGTGTTACGTTTTCTCCGCGTTATGGTATTCTCTATGCCAATTAAAATGCGGTAGGGTACAGTTATGAGCGCGTTTTGAGCTGTAAAAATATCGTGACATATGAGGACGTGTAACGCGCGCGTTTTGTATAATTTATCTATCGTGTGGCATACAAAATAAAATTTTTCAATAACGTAACGTGACGTGTTAAGGAACGCGTTATCTCATTGGCCATACTGAATAAGGCCCCTGTTGGTAATGACGATGTGGTCGAGGATAGCAGCACGTTGAGGAACGTGATCACTTAGGCCTACAATGGTCAAACTTGACTATGTGCTTATGAGATGACGAACTAATATTTCATATATTTATTTATAAACTCATATTGGTGTACTTTTAAATGTAATAAATATTTTGTAATGTTGTTATATATATGATGCTATTCATCTAATACTATAAGAGTATTTGTCCTGACATACTGACTGACAGACAACGCACAGCCTAAATCGCTGATCGTAGAGACTTGAAATTTGGAGGGTATATTTGTCTTAGTACGTAGGGGTATACTGAGAAAGGATTTTTCAAAATTCACCCCTTAAGGGGATGAAACAAGGGTTCAGTTTGTATGGAGAAACATGATTAGATAGTCTTTTCTATTCGAAACTTCACACAGGTGCTTCAATAAACAAATAAGTACATCCGTGTTTCAGGCTTTTTTGAAATTCCACCCCTAAGAGTGAAATGGGGTACAAAAGTCTGAAAATAAATATTGTTTCGGATTGCGCTGAAATTTGGCATGCAGATAGTTATTATAACGTAGGTATCCGCTAAGAAAGGATTTTTCAAAATTCACATCTAAGGGGATGAAACGGGGGTTCAAAGTTTGAACCTATTTGGCTTTTACTTTTTGCTGTCTTTTATGATAGAAAGGATTTTACAAAATAAAAGTTTGAAGTAAATAAAAGAAGTCTTTAACGCGGGCGAAGGCGCGGGGCACTTCTAGTTATTTATATGAACGTCGATATACAGTTAACGAGCAAATGGTACCGCACAATTGTCTAAAACAGAAAAATCTACTGCTTTGTCATCCAGAGCAGCCTAGCACGAGTGTTTCACAAGATCGATATATCTTTCTCCTAAACTTTTCTTTTATATTTGGCATGCAAGGGTGGTTTAGCAGCGGTTTTGTGTAAACAGCGTGAAAAAGCTGTGTTAACCACTGTATAACAAATCTCTTCTTTACATAAAAATCATCGACCGGTCTATTATAATTCAAAATATAACAGGAAAACATTAACAATTTGAAGGGCGCTTGAGCTCCGATCTTTTGTAAGATATTTGTGTTTGTGGACCCCTCGCCTATAGGACTAAATTAGCTTCGGACGAAATTTCTTGATGTTTAAATTGTGTTAAGACGTTTTCTGATGGTTAATTTTATTCGATTGTCTTATTCTTTGGTTTGATTTGTCAATTGTTTTGGACAGATTTTACATTTGTTTTGTAACATTTCTGCTTTAATTTCTGCTGTGATTGTGAGTAGTAAAACCACAGACCAATATATACTAATTTTTTTTTTTTACATTAGGAAAAAATCATGCATACCTTTTAAACTGTACGGCAGGTATTTTAGAAAATTGACATGAATAGATTTTAGTGCCGATCCACGTCAAATATCATGTTGCCCAGCGGTCTAAGCAATGCGATGTCATCAGTTAGAAATATCCTGCTATGCGTAAATCATCGCTCCACCTAGCTGGAGGGAATCCTACAGCTGGCAGCGGTTAGAAACAAATAGCTGAAGATCGAACTCAGTGGCGTGCCATAGCAGAGAGGCCTATGCCCAGCAGTAGACGGAAATTTACTGATAATTATAATAATGATAATCACACGGAGTACATAGATTAACAATACATATCTTTTATACATTTTCGGACCGACAAGCACATGATGTTAAATAACGATGCGGTTTAAGATGGAAGAGCTTGTCTAGAAATGAAGCCTACAATCCACATAGAACAACTATCAACTCGTCTTCCAAGCTATAACAATCTTGGATTCCAAGAACGTAACATCTTCATGATGAGACATTTTGACGACATTAATTTGCTACCAATTTAGCTATCAAGACACGTTACTCGCTAAGCTATAACTATGAAAAGCTATATATTCTAATTCAGAATGAAGCAAGCGATAAAATTATTCATAATAGCTTAAGCTATAAAGGTATAGTCTAGACATAGACTACTTGCATACCAGTAATGAAGGCGACACACAGGCTTTTCGACCTACGAACATGCTCGCCGATTTTTTTTTTGTTTACTTTTTCAAATATTCATTAAATCCTGACAATATTTAAGGAAAAAAAAATTATATATTCTTTGTAAAATAAAGTTCCCAAAAGCCGATAATTATTTTTATACATGGCAACATTATAATTTTTTATTTGTATAATATTAGTTGTTCAATTTTTTTAGTAACACTGCAAAAACAACAGCTGTGTAGTGTGTACGTATTTAAAACTGAATCGAAACAGTTTTAAAGAAATTATGGAATTAAATAATTAAGTTAAAACTTAACTCATACTGATAAATAACTTTCGAAGTGTTTCTTCAACTGGCATCAATTGATAGTAAAGAAAATAGAATTCTCTTATTCTGTTCATAGCTCAACTTAAATCTCACTTTAAGTGTTTGGACGAATACTTAAGCTACGAAAAAGCTCGCTAAGTTATTAAAACTCGCGTGACTGTCACTCCACTTAGCACAGCGACTTAAAAGAAATGCGTCTTTAAAGTTAATCTCCTAAGTTGAAGGTTACTTTCATTCTCAGATTAAAGTTTTTATGACCAACTTAGAACATTTGCTGTAGAATCGTCAGAAAACGAAAGACGTTTATGACTAAAAAAGCCATGATAAAAACTTTGGATTACGATTAAATTTAACTTAACTGGTTAGATTTAAGTTTGAGAGTAATTAAAATAATAAGATAGAGGTAGTTTAGATTTTTATTTATTGTAGGTTTTTTTTTTCAACCGTCGTCCAAAAAGGCGGAGGTGCTCGTTTGTATGTTTTTTTTTCTGTATACGATTATGCCTATTTTGAACCGTCTCCAATTATTCTTTTTTAATCGGTAGGGTTCATTTCTAAAATGGTCCCATTGTAATTTCATCGATATCTGATAAGTATCTCCAGAGATATGACGATAAACGTCTCAAACTTGCTACTGAAACTGACTCGCGGCGCATGGAAGTCGGTTGTTTTAGTTTAAGACAAGCTGACGGCCCGCTCGATGGTAGGCGGTCACAGACGCCTATGGATGGACGCCTGCAAGACCAGCGGCGTTGCTGATCCGTTGCCTGGTTCCATAAACCATTTTTCTCATATTCAATAATTTGAAAGTCAATCAGCGCATCACTCACTCAACCAGTTCTCGTTGCTATTGTGTAGATACCTGCATTTTGCGGTTATCGCCAGAAGTTAATTTATCTGCCTCCATTGAGTATCATTTATCAAAATTCGATTGAAAACGTAACGTTAATTTTAAAACTTACATAATACATTATTTAATTACTTAGTAGATCTAATGTTATCATCTCTCATATCTAGTTTTATAGTAAGTGCCTGTTTTATATGTTATATAAGTTTATAAGCTTGATGCTTGAGCTTTGATGCTTGAAGCATGTTTATATGTAGCCCCATAGCTTTTATACTCCTAGGTTTATTAATTACACTAGTACGTATAATAATAATGTATCATATGACCAATAAAGACATTAAAAAATAATAATAATATTAATTTGAAAGATAGACATTTCTAAAGTGGTAAAATGTGTCCCCCTCCGCCCCAGCCTCCCAAATTTTAAAGTAAGGGAGTGAAAAAGGTTAAAAAAAATATATGCTGTAGATCTCAATAAACACTTTCAACAAAAATTGGTTTGAACGAGATATAGTCAGCAGTGTTTAAGATATAGCAAGCGCAAATATAACATCTACTGTGTTACGGAACTATACGAGTGCGAGTCCGACTTGCACTTGGCCAGTTTTATTTATTTACACCGATAACTCGAAGACGCCTGAACCGATTAGAAAAACTGATCTTTTTCTGTTTGAAAGGGTATGTGCTTCACAGGTTCCATTAAAATTTCATTGAGATGTGTTCTGTATGTCTAGAGATATGGAGATAAATACCTCAAACTTGGTACTGAAAATTACTAGCGCGCCATTTGAAGTCGGTTCTTTTAGTTTTTAAACGATCTTAACTTATAACTCTTCTCTTGTAGTACCCCATATTGTATCCCAGCGGGAAGACCACTATTAGCGAGCTAGTGGACTGTATGATAGAAATATAGGTTTAGATGGAGACAAGTAAGTATATTTTTATAAATATTTAATTCTAAGAAAAATAGATAAACAGAACTTGCATCTCCTGGCAACCTGACAGCTAACTACCAACTAAACATCAAAATTCAAAAATATAAAAAAGTAAAGATATGATATGAAAGAAGGCCAGTCACCAACATACCAGACCCCTAGTGGAACACTAACTTCCCGTGGTGACTGGCTCTGCTTCCAATAAAATGAGTTTCCGGGCCGGACGCCGCAGAGTGCCACCTCTCGTGTGGACGTCCACTACGCGGACCACTCCGTCACGGCCTGGATATACCTTAACTACCCTCCCTAGGGGCCATAAGCCGCGAGGGAGAGTAGAGTCAGCGATGAGCACCACATCACCCTCGCCTAGCGTTGGTGCATTGCTGGATGGTCCTCTAGGTCGGAGCGTAGGCAGGTACTCGCGAAGCCATCGTGTCCAAAAATGGTCAGCAAGCCGTAGAACCCTCCGCCAATCGCATTTGCGCACCAAGTCCGCATCTGTCAGCGTGCATGTCCACGGCGCCACTGATGAGGTGCCCAGAATGAAATGGAATGGGGTCAACGCCTCAGGAGAGTCAGATGAAGATGAGATGTATGTAAGCGGTCTTGCATTAATTATTGCTTCGGCCTCGAGTAGGAGCGTAGTCAATACTTCCTCCTTTATAGATTTATGATTTAGGGAGGCTCTCAGAGCTGTTTTTACAGACCGGACTAATCTTTCCCATGCCCCACCCATGAATGGTGATGCAGGTGGGATAAAGCGCCATTCAATTTTATGGTTCGTGGCAAATTCTTCGACGGATTCGTTGTGCAGGGATCGCAGTTCACGGGATGCTCCGACGAAGTTTGTGCCATTATCAGAGAATATGGTAGACGGGGATCCTCGACGAGCAATAAAACGCCGTAGGCTCATAATAGCAGCATCAGATGATAGCGACGTGACAACTTCGAGATGTAGCGCTCTTGTTACCAAGCACGTGTAAAGAGCGACGTAGCGTTTTTCATGGCGTCGAAGTATTGTGACGGTTATTGGACCAAAATAATCGAGTCCCACGTGAGTAAATGGTCTTTTGTGATGGTCTAGTCGCTCTGGAGGTAAATCGCCGGTCGGGGGCTTAATAAGCTGACGTTTCCACCTTTGACAGTGTGAACAGGTGTTTGCTACGCTTCTGATTGAGTTCCGCGCTCTTAGTATCCAAAACATCTGCCTCAGTTCATTTAACACATGTTCGTTGAAGGAGTGTTTCGCTTGGATGTGATGGTGCAGGATAAGAAGCCTTACTATTGGGTGGCGACCGTCTAAAATGATAGGCGACTTTGTATTCTCACTTACTCCTGGAGCAGACTTTACTCGGCTATCCAGTCGGATCAGGTTATCATCGTCAAGTGTCGGTGCTAACGTTGCAATGCGACTAGTCTTCGGTATGGGCTGTGTGGCTAACAAGGTTTTTAGTTCCTCGGAGAAACTGTCCATCTGGGCTCGTTGAAGTAGCATCTTCTCGGCTTGTATGATGTCAGATGCGTGAAGTAGAGAGGAAGATGTGGTGCTATCTATGTACAATTTCGAATTTGGAATTAATGGCCGAGAAAGTTTTAGTCGGAAAAGTCGCGAGCCCTGAAGAATGCGGGCGGTTGCGCGTAGCAGGCGCAACCATGAACTGAATCGCGTCGGGTTAGGTACCGGGGGATCAAGTAAAGGGACGTCAAAGAGCAACCCCACAAGTTCCGACTTTAGTTCGGAGTCTGGTGAGGTCTCTTCCACGTCAATGGCCAGTTCGGTCGGCCAAGTGCACGGTGAATCTAATAAAAACGGTGGTCCAGTAAACCATCTATAGAACGGAGTCAAATTTAGTTTTTTTGGTTTAGTGGCGTCGTCAGCAACGTTGAGAGAGGTCGGGATCCACCTCCAATTGGACGGATTGGTGGTTTCCAGTATCTCTCCCAATCTGTGGGCCACGAAAGCTTTAAATGTGCGAGCGTCACTCCGGATCCACTTTAGGACGGTGGTAGAGTCCGTCCAAAAAGTGACTGTGGAGGGCGTCATACGATGAGCACGCAGGATAGTTTGAGCAAACCGGGAAGCAATAAGTGCCGCTTGGAGCTCTAAACGTGGGATGGAGAGTGGTTTCAGTGGCGCAACTCGTGCTTTGCTACCGATGAGAGCTGTAGACACAGAGCCGTCATCATAGCTGAAACGCCAGTAGGCAACACACGCGTAGGCCTGCTCACCAGCATCAGCAATTACATGCAGCTGAACATCAGTGGGGTCAGATATATTCATATACCAACGCGGGATTCGGATGTCAGCGGTACTGTGCAACTGACTAAACCAATCTCTGCATTCAACCACAAACTTACTGGGTACCGGCGTGTCCCAGTCGACGCCTTCTCGCCACAGCTTTTGTATTAAAATGCGGCCCCAGATGATAACAGGCATAAGTAGACCAAGCGGGTCATAAACTTTCATTACGCTCGACAACAAGCTGCGTTTTGTCAAAGCGTCCGATGGCATCATCGTGCCTGGTCCTGCGCGAAAGCTTAAAGAGTCTTGACATGGATTCCATTTAACGCCTAGGACGCCAACCTCGTTGTTAGGAGGTAAGTAAACGTCTGAACTGGCGTCGCTTCTGAGTTCCCTCGGAACAAGGGAGAGTGCGTTCGGGTTGTTCGACGTCCACGCTCTCATTTCAAAACCGCACGCTTTATGTACCGTAGTTATGTCAGCGGCCAGCTGCGCGGCATCAGTTACCTTGGAGAGACTCCCAAGATAGTCATCCATATAATGGTTTTCAAGAATTGCCTGACAGGCGGCGGGGTAGCGACCTTTGAACATCTTTGCGTTTTTGTCCTTAATGTATAGCGCAATGAACGGACTGGATACTGCACCAAAAATCATAGATGCCATGCGATATTCTATAATAGCACCGTTCTTGTTACGCCAGAGAAAACGCTGTGCATCCCTGTCGCCTTTGGCAATTTTGACTTGGGGAAACATTTCTTTAATATCTGCATTTAGGGCCACAGCGCCTTCCCTAAAGCGAAATAGAATGTCCAAGAGTGAGCAGAGTAAGTCAGGGCCTTGTAAAAGTAAACTGTTAAGGCTTACGTTTTTCGTTAAGGCGGCCGCGTCGTGCACTACTCTTAGCTTCTTTTTCTGTGGGTGCATGACGCCAAAAGTGGGCAAATACCAACGGATAGTGCCATCTGAATTGACACAAGAAGCATTTGAAGGGAATCGTTTGTAGTACGTTTCCGGACTACACTCTTCGGCGTAACCCTTGTTAATAACATTTTCGATAAAATGTTGATAGGCTTCAGCAAAAACTGTGTCTTTAGACATTTGTCGTTCAATACCCTTAAAACGTGATAGCGCCTGCGGGTAGCTATCGGGTATTATGTTCGGTAAATCTGTTTTCCAAGGCAGACCAACTTCAAATCGTCCATCGTCAAGCTGACGGGCCGAAGTTTCGACAATGTCAATTGCTCTCTTTTCTTCGTCTGATGAGCGCGGTGTGCTCTTAGTTATTCCTAACGAGTCAATGTCATACTGACTTTTTATGAGCGCGTCTAGGTCGTCGCAGAGATAGTTGACAAACTCAAGCGGTTTAGATGAAACTGACAATGCACCGTGAAGAACCCATCCTAAGAGGGTTTTAGATGCAACAGGTTCATTTTTCTTGCCAAATCTAACTTCGCGACTCAAAGACAAGTGCCAGTCAGGAGCGCCGATGAGGACAGTAGGGCAAGCGTGGGTGTGCGAAAGTTCGTCGGATAAGTCTGATAGATGATCAAATTCCATCAAATTAATTGTGTTTGTATGATGAACGCGGAGTCCTAGAGGATTAATCGCTCGCGCGTGCTCTACTAAGTAGCGGTCGGGTAGGTTACGTCCTCGTATGTAAAAGTTTACGTAGCCCACGTCCACTACTTTCGTCATACCTCCTACACCCTCAATAAGGAGACGATCCTTACGGGTGGGTCTGACACCAATGCGCGCCGCCACGTCGCCGTCGATCAGCGTTGCCGTACTGCCCTCGTCGAGCAGCGCCGTTGTTTCGTACTTGCCGTTGGGGCCCTCGATCACGATTGGGAGCGTTTTCAGCAAGCCGCGGGGACGAGAAGTTGACTGCGATGACCCTGCCGTGTTGATAAGGAAATCAGACGTGTTCGTAACTTTAACAGACGACTCAGTTTCATCAACGTTAACACGCACAGTTGGGTTCGCGGAGGGTATTTGCACATTGTTGCATTGGTTGGTGGAAGTCGAACTCACGCGATCATCGACGGTATTGACTGACGCTGTACCATGAAGCAGTGAATTATGACGTCTAGAACACCCGTTAACTCCGCAAAATTTTGCTTTACAGTTATTCCATGTGTGTGGATTCGACTTGAGACAGCGATAACATATTTTGGATTCCCGAACCCAACGCCATCTATCGTCTATGGCAAGAGATAAGAAAACCTTACAGGTTTTTATAGTATGAGGCCCCTGTTTACAATACGTGCATTCAGTTGTTTTGCTATTAGAGACTGTAGCGTGTACCGTCTCTTTTTTTCCAAAGAACTTCGTTGAGTGCGTCGTATTTTGTGCCCTAACAGCTGTACTGTCAAATACGTAATTATATTTAAGCTGCTTATCGGCTTCTGTTACGAGGAAGCGTGATAGCAACTCTAATTTTGCAACGTTTTGTTCTACAGGCATGTAGGTTGCAGCGAAATCAGTAAAACGAGCTCTGGTGTGTTCGCTTAGCTTATACAAAATGCAGCGAAGTAGCTCCGGCGAGTGTAAATAGTCGTTTTGATTCAATAGTTTTACAGTTGTTACGAAATTGCGCAATTTATTTGCTAGTAAATTTAATTCTTCCGGAGAACTTAACTTAGAGCTTCCACGTAGTTCGGCAACTTCACGGGCTACCAGGATCTCCGGGCGGGCGTAGGTCTGTTCCAAGGTGTTCATAATCTCCTGGGGGTCATGACTGGTCCACAGGAGTGACGCTACGGACTGGTACGCCGGGCCACAAACGGCTTTATTCAATCGTGTCAAGTTCTCTGCTGGGGAAAAATTCGATTTAGTTCTGTCGTAACTAATTTTAAAAGCCATCCATTGTCCGACCTCACCCGAGAAAGTGACGAGTTCGGGTTTCTTCGGGCGGTCGGAAAGAGCAGTAATGGCCTGGGCAAGTTGTGCTAAGGAGTTTGCTTGAGAATGGTTAGTCAGTGGTTTTTGTTTCATTGTGACATTTTGGTTGCTCTCGACATGTGCGGGCTTAAAACAATTAGCATTGTTGACGTCTAGTGCACGAGACGGTACCGTGTTGGCGTTGACAACTGACTGAAGAAGGAGTCCTTGGTCGTTACCCAAGGTAACAGTTAGTGCATCGCCAGGTGTGTCTCTATGAGCTAAAGTTGTCATGTTTGCATTTTGCTCGGAAACCCACGACGCAGTGCGTTTTTCGGTATCGCGATTAGAATAATATGAACCACAAGATGACTTATCTTTGACATTCAAAGCGGCGAGTTTTGCTTGTAGCTCTGTTTGTTCCGCTTCGGACTCTAGACGCGCAAGTTCGAGCTCGCGATCAGCCTGCTGTCGAACAAGTGTGCGTTCGCGCTCCACGCGACGTCGCAAGACCTCCGCTTCGACGGCCAGCATCTGCGCGCGCACTGTTGCAGATGAATGCGAAGAGCTCGAGCGCCCGCCCGCCGACTGCTTGCTGTAAAAACTATTTTTGCCGTGTAGTGTTTGGGCATTGCCGTCCTGATGTGCACTAGAAAGGTCACTTGTGTGCTTGACGGAGCCAGGTTGTGCTACGCCAGAAGATGTGCCCACAAGTTCTGTGACCGTGCTAATTGGCAATGCCGAATCACTTTCGGTAGTTGCGGGCGGAGTCGGCCGGGCGCCGGGCGGTGAATGCAAAACGCGGACACGCTGTGTCTGCTCGACTCCTGCAGCCGTCAGGTTCGCCGCGTCTGTTCTCTTCATACTACGTGTCTCCACCATGATCGTGAAAATTATCCGATAAATATGTTTGAAATGAAAATGAAAAATAATGTATGAAAAAATTTTGTCCAAATATGACAGAGGAAAATTTTGTTTCGAAACGAAAAATGGTTTTACTTACGGCGAGAATGGACCAAATATTAGCGAGCTAGTGGACTGTATGATAGAAATATAGGTTTAGATGGAGACAAGTAAGTATATTTTTATAAATATTTAATTCTAAGAAAAATAGATAAACAGAACTTGCATCTCCTGGCAACCTGACAGCTAACTACCAACTAAACATCAAAATTCAAAAATATAAAAAAGTAAAGATATGATATGAAAGAAGGCCAGTCACCAACAACCACAGTTGGAAACTTATTCCACATTTTACATGTAAGTGGCAGAAAGGACCTGTCGAACCTTACATCGTCGTTTAACATTACGATAAACTTTATTAATTTGATTAAATGTTTCTCATCTTGGTTACAGTTTTAAAACTAGGCAATGGAAGCAGGTCTACCAAAACTGCCAATCAATTGACCGTCGTTAAAATTTAGCAATGGTTGGTCTTTAAAACAAAATGGGATACTTTGAACGCGGGCCAAACCGCGAGACACAGCTACATATTAGCAATGTAGGCATGATGTAATGTACAATGTAAACAATTATAAAAACTTATATGACAAAACTCAATGTTCTATGCAATAACTAATAACAAGATTAGACCAACCATGTTTTAGTGGTTTTAACTCAAAGACCTTGGAAATAAAGACTTGAAACTGGAACGTGCCAATTGGCTGAATCCGTTGAGCTACGTTGTAAGCAACAGTCTAATTTTCTGGGCTGTATGGAGATCATGGTCTGCCTGTCTTCGTTGCAAGAATTTTCCTTTCGTTATTGTGCCGTTTTCTGTAAGGTATGCTTAATTCTCCTCATAGCTATACACTATGAATATTTTCAGCATTAGTGAAAATAGGGTAGCTGTTTTTATTACAGTTAGGGCCACTTTCACCGGTTCCTGATAATGAGTTTGATATTCATCTGACACATGACGCCATATAAAAGCTGTCGAAAATCTGTCAGATTTCTTCATATTAGCGCAATCAGGTTAGTACCTGATTACTATCAGGTTAGTACGTAGTTAGTACGTGAAAGAAAGAAGTAGTAGTAGCCCTAAGTATTTTTTAATTAATATAGTGCAGTTTTGGAACTTCTTTTTAAATATTATGTTAGTTAACAGGAAAAGTAAGACGCTCATTTGATTATAACTGATGACCTTTGCCTTTAAGTTATAATAGGTAATTACAGGCAAATCTCGGGATTGCTAAAAATTCACGCGTCATTGCACTGCGACTATTAATCTGAGAACTCTACCTAGATGTTAAGTTCCACATGGCTAGTAAATTTACTGGACACTATTCTCCGAACCAAAGAAACTTTACTATTTCGCAATTGAATACCTGACAGAGCAGTGGTAGACCTAGCAGAAGCCCTATTACTTTAACACCGACTAGGACCAAACACTTCTAAGAGATTCTATTCAAAGAGCCAGTTCTCAATCATTCATAATCATCGTTCATAATCATAATTCATAATAACACAATTCTATCCAGATCTACACTTATATCATGTACTTTCTTAATGGTAAGACGACTTAAGCATTCAAGAGCATCTCCAGATGAACGACCATCATATCCACTTCCTAGCTAACAGTTATTCCCGATACCTGTAACCAGGTTACATATACAGGGCTCACGATGAATACTAAATCTAGTGCCTGGATAATATATTCATTGGCAGCTTGCAACTAGCGCGAGTTGCTAGACGCGACGTGATGCAAAAGTTTATTCGCATAAATACGCAATATAAAATAATAATAAAGAAGTAGAGAGCACTTGCATGCTAAGCTCTGAGATGTATCATAGAGAAATAATGTCGTTTAAAAAACCTTTTTAAGACTACTTTAACATGCCATGCGAGTAATTTGAGTAGCAGTTAGCACGTTTGAAGTACATATTTATCTATCTCTATATATCTGGAGTTACTCTTTAGATTTTGATGAAATGTTTGTGGGACTAACCTGTTGTTTAATTCCTTTCGAATGCAAATCAGTCAATCATATATCAAAACAAATGTTAAACTAGAAATGAGACACTCAAGCTGAAGACATGCTGCAAAAACAAAAATGGAGATGGATGGCGTTTGTGTAATTTACACAATCACTACAAATAGCCTAGTGAAAGCCATACGATATGTCCTTGCTTTGCTCAGCCCAGGGTACTTGTACTATTATTTATTCTGTACCCAGGATGAGTAGTCTCTATATAGTCAATACTCTATGTCTATAGAATTGCGACATTTTTTTCTAAAGACTATCAGTAGGGTTATTCTCAATGATTCGAAAGCATTCGGAAACTGCCTTTACTTCGACATGTAACTTGAACACTTTGCAATTCATAATGCTCCGATCGGTTACTTCTGATATTTCAATTCGAAAAAATAAGTGATTTTAATTGAAATGTTTTCCACGACAAAATAGCTCACGGATTTATCAATATTCAAAATTATAAATAAAGCTTCCGAATCTGCATAGGTTTTCGAATGATTGAGAATAAGGGGGCTAGACAGCATAAAATAATTTAAATCGACTATTCAAATATGAACACATATTGATAATTCTGAACTAAACAAAATCAATTTCAGTCTTTATCTCAATCTTTCCGCAACACAATCCTCAATAACTCCCGTACTCATTCCACACGTTCTTTTGCGGTAAATCTGTTTTATAATCCTTTCAAGGAACGTGACGTTGCTAAAGTTTTAGTGATTAATGATTTCGCGCTCAATATCATTGGCTTGCAGGAGTTTAGAAGCATTAGCGGCGGAACTACTCGGATCGGATATAGATCCGGTTTTATAGCTCGTAATAAAAGATTGAGTGCTCAGAGCCTGGAAACATTTTGATTAAGCTACTATATTGTGATTTGTGAGTAAGACTTAGGTTTTTAAGGTCCTAGGGTACCAACGGAACCATATTACTTGTGAATCGGACAGACAGACGGACAACAAATGGATTCTATACGGGTCCTCTTTTCGTTTTGAGACACGGAACCCTAAAACAGCTTCGCAATATTAACATGCTAGTCTGATTCTTTAGAACTCCCAATAAAAATATTAGCCTCCAATATTGACTACTACACATAGACCACCTGATGTCACATCGATCATCGGAAGCATCATCACTTAACATCAGGTACGACAGAGAGAGGTGAAAGTGGTCAAGCGCTACCCAGTTTAGTAATATAAAAAAAATTATATATTTCAACCGAGGAAGCTCCAAACCCCTTCCGAACGAACGTGTGTATCAACGCCGGAGCGAAACATTTATCATCCGAATGTTTTACTTATCATAACATTCAGATATCAATATCTCATTTATATTCAACGTGTAATCCTTAATACGAAAACATAAATAAATTTGAATTCCTTACAGACAAGTGAAGTCAGTTAATTTTGAATGTTTGACTGGACTGTAATAAGGTTTTGGAATGGTGCTTTCGCTATACGTTTGTCTTTGTTATTTTTAGAGTTAAGTAAGTAACTCAAAAGGTATACAAGGTACCCCTTATAAAATCACTTGTCTGTTTCTGACCTTCTCATTTTGGCTAGTCTTCAAGACCTTTATCTCGGGAGCGCAAGGAACACACAAAGTTGTAATTCATACCAAATACTGGTTAAAAGTTACCACGTTTTTCCTTTTTTATGTAATTTTAATATCTTGGAAATATGTCACTCAGCGATCATCTTATTGTATTATAATATTTTTCTGATGTTTGCTTGTCTACAGACACATTTTTATCCCCGAATTGTCGGCGTGTTGTTTCGTTATCTAATTTTCCCTCGAGAAAATATTTTACAATTCTAGCATGGCGCAGACTCATAAATTCTAAGACTTGCCCTGACGGAAGCAAAAATTCATACTGAAAAATCATGTAGTAATTTCTCAAAATAACTCACAAACATCTGAGACCGAGAACGACAAACCGACGAATTTATTGCAGACCATACATTGCTCCATTTTCTAGCACTTGGATATCTAGGATATATCTGTATAGCGCGATCGATTGAAAGAGCGCTTGAAAATAACGAGAGCACAGATTTATTGCTAAACCATCCTTTCGCGGGAATGGTCCGGAGAATCCATCTAGCTGTCAACTTTAGGAACGAGGTAATGACCGGTTTTACACAATTGATTGGCCACCTACGTGGATTTTCGAGCACGTGGCTTTTTCAGGGCGTTCAATTTAGATGAGATGATTTTCGACTTTTTAGAGCTCTGGCGGATTTTAGATAGGTTTTAGGCCTGTGGAAATGGTGGCCATCTTTGCTCAGTAGTAAGACAAACGATATATATCTATCGACATGTATATTTGCAAGCCATCAAAATCTGCAACACAGTATTCACTACAGCTTTCAAAGATTGACAGCTTACATCAACTAATTTATGTAAAATCTTTGACATCAAAGTGCCGAGACCTTCGAAGTCACGGGTTATGCTACTTCCCAATAAACTTGGAACCTTTGCTCCCCTAACTCCGAACTAAGTTTGTCTCTCAGGTATGATATAGAAATGATAGAGATATAGACATACATGTATAATATCACACGTGACACGCCGAGAACGGTATGGGAATATTAAACTAAGATATTGCATCTGATGTATCAGGAAGATTCTTGAGCCTTTCGGATAAGACTGAGACGTTATTTGTTTCGCCTTGTACCTTTCAACTTCACCTGCTTATATAGAAAGTCATAAACAAAATAGACTTTAATGTGGCAGTATTTATGGCAAAGAAATCTGTCCTATACTTTTACAGCCAATAGTCAAATTATTTTCATGGGTTCCTTTTTTGCATTTGAAGTACGGAACTACTAAACATTGGGCTATGTAGGTTGGACTAAAGTCAGTAGTCTAACGTTTCATCCAACCTACACCCACAACATCAGGTGAGATAGTGGTCAAGTGCTTGTCAAATATTGAACCACTATAGCACAGCACAGAGATACGTAGAAGTCAAAGACCTTCACGCCTAACCAGTATAAAAAAAATATATAGAGATATCAGGTAGATAAAGTTCGGTAGATATTTTAAATTAACATTTCAGTCTTTCTAAGTTATGTGAAATATTTATCCTAATGGACTTTTAAAAATAAACAGCACCTGGTGAAATGTATCGAAGCCTAAGAAGATCTCACCAACTTAACATATTTAAATAAGAAATGGTAAAACCTCAACCTGTTGCTATCGGTATTCATTATACGTATTTTAGTCAGGGTATATCTTGGCTAGAATAAAATGTAAGAGTAAATAATTTAATGATACAAAGTTTAAAACTGATGATAGAAGTATTAGGGTTGGAGACTCAGTCGAGACAAATAGCATTATCGTATTTATTATTTAAATCTATATATTTACCTATCGCACGAAAATGTTGCACGAAATCAGTGTCAATACTACGGGGGAAAGCTGGTCACGGATGACGTACAATATGCCGGTCGTGTCAACGCTTCTTCTTCTGAGGTGCAGGAACGCAGGAAAAAACTTGTGTCTCAATTCGAAAAACTCCCTAAAAAAGTCTCCAAATAGAATGGATTTAATTTGATCCAATTTGACCCCACAAAGTTCACGCTTTCACTGCTTACAAGACTTCCTTTTTCCGTAGCTCCTCAATTTCAGGGCGTTCCCCTTACAATATCCAACAGTCTTGGGATCTTAGGCGTCGTCATTACTAGTGAGGTCCAATTTAAGAGTCACCTAGATGCCAAAGCATCACTTGCATCCAGGAAGCTCAGTGTGCTTATAAGAGCGAAGCAATATTTCAACGGCTTGTACTTTACACCACAAAGCGCAAGTTCGTCCACACATGGAATATTGCTCGCAGCTCTGGGACGGCGCTCCGAGCTACCAGCTTCAGCTTCTTAAAGCGAATAACCACTAGGATTATCGACATCCCGAGTTCTGTGAAATATTGGAGCCACTCAGCCTTCGTTGAGACATCGGTGCGCTGTCCATCTTGTATCGTCTCTATAATGGGGAATGCTTTGAAGAGCTTTTTAACCTGGGGCCTTATTCAGTATGACCAATGAGATAATGCGTTCCTTAACGCGCCACGTTACGTTATTGAAAAATTGTATTCTGTATGCCACACTATAGGTAAAATATACAAAACGCGCGCGTTACACGTCCTCATATGTCACAAAGTCTCAAATGTCACGATATTTTGACAGCTCAAATGTCACGATATTATGACAGCTCAAATGTCACGATATTTTGACAGCTCAAAACGCGCTCATAACCTTACCATATCGCGTTACCGAACTTGAAATTGGCATAGAGAATACCATAACGCGGAGATAACGTAACACGGCACGGTAAGACTTTAAAATGGTCATACTGAATAAGGCCCCTGAATCCACCATCGCCCTTCTTTTATCGTACTGATCAGCATCGTCAAAACCTCACCCTCATATCTTAGGCTCAGACATGGATGTCACTATTTATTGTAACCGAGGTTTTTTACCGCGAACCTGTAAGATGTGGATTGACCTGCCCGCCGCGATCTTCCCATCTGGCTAGAGTCGGCATCGCATCAACAGCACTCATCGCATCATCAGTGTTGCAGTTGCTCAAAAGTGACGGTAACCACTTACTATCAAGCGGGACGTCTGCTTATTTGCCCACCATTACATTACAAAAATGAAATAGTATATTAAGATTCGTGTGACTTAAGTAGTCGGTTATTGCAGGGTGTAAACGCCGAACCAAATTGTATTACTGTAAATATTTATTTTGATGAATCGTCTTATGTTCCAGATCTAGAAGAAGATTGCATTGATTTTACTATTTCGCCAGTACAACCGAATATAGGAACAAAAACTAGACCTCGTTCCCTCTTCGCTTCTTCAATAACGCAAACTGCTTAATGTACCTGAAACAAAACATAATCAACGTTAGCAAAACCAATTTGAATTATGAAATTAGCATTTCATGAGGCCACAATTCGATTTTCGTGATACGAAATGGCTTTTTGAAGTGCTTAAAAGTTCCCACAGACACAGGCAGTGGCGGTGTCGGGTACGTTCATAATTGCGTTCTAATGACATCAAAATGCATTTTTATGTCTCCAATTAGCGTAGAATGGATACAGTGACACAAGAACATTTGTAAAAGCGGTATCGTTACTCATTCACTATTGGCTACGGGGATATTGAAGTCGAGGCTAGCGACACGGTCAGACGTTCCGTGCGCTTTTGACACTACCGCGCTGTCAAAAGACCTAGTTTCTTTTCCATACAATATAATGTAAGATCGTTTAAAAATCTTAATGAACCGACTTCAAACGTCACGCTAGTCAAAGTAGCCAGTAGACGCAGTAACTATAATATTACATAATCTGTGCCAGTAGTTAGTAGTGACACAGTAAATGTATTTACTGTGGTAGTGAGTTGTCGAGATAAGTATGTAATGCGTAGTAATGCAAATGTTGATATATAAAAAACAGCTCGACAGATTTCGTTACAATTTAAATGGGACCACCTGGGAAGGGTACCCTTTCAAACAAAAAAAGAATTTTCCAAATCGGTTCAGGCATCTTCGAGTAATCGGTGAACATACATAAAAATAAAATAAAAAGGTTCCGATGAATTGAGAAACTTCTCCTTTTTTGTGAAGTCGGTTAAAAAGTGACCGTACTACGCGTACTTGAACGTCAACGCGCTTGTATGTAGGTAACTTTAAGCGAAACTTTAATAACATCAACATAATTTTACATCGAATCGAATGTGTATTCAAGCGATTTGTTGCTTTTAGGGTACATATTTGATTGACAGTCACAACCTTTCGTATGACGATTGTGAGGTGTGACGTTACGTTACGCGTGGATAAATATTTTGGAGTTGAGTAAGAAGCAACCGAAATCGAATTTTATCTCCCATGTCGTGCATGATTCATACAATGAGATAGATTTCTCTACCTTGTGTTGTTATCTCATAATTTATTTCTATGTATACCAATGAAGTTTTTAGTCATAATCGTCCATGACTGCTAATTTTGGGCATGTGTAAACGTACGGATACACCGCAGCGTCCTGCGTGCGCGATCTAGGTGGCGATCAGATAGCGCAGTAGTATTTGTACCGACTGGTTCACACCAAAAACGATCAGAAAACAATTGAAAAGTACTGAGATCGCGCCCCCAGATCGCTGGACGCCGCGGTGTAGCCGTACCTTAAGGCTTCCTTACCAAATACATACATTCAAGTTCTTCTACCGTAGGACAAACATTTACTTTAAAAGTCTTCACTAAGATAAACACTTTTTTATTATATAAGGTAACAAGACAAGCACGGCGCTCGCCAGATGGTAAGCGAAAACGTCTACCTATTACAGACACAGTAGCATGGTAGAGTAGCATATTCACCACATGTTTCTAATAATGTATAACAATACCACAACGAGAAATGTAGGTCGAGAGTTCAAGACTAACAGCACAACATATGTTTACTACAGATGGAAACGGAATTACGAAAGCGTGTAGGATGACAGTAATAACACGATCATCATCCAACGATGGGTGATAAATGGTTCATAACATTTGTGATTGATAATTACATTTTTAGAAGATATGGATGTAAAAGGAGTGGATTCGGAAATAACTGCGGACAGAATGGAATAATCCAAATGGAAGATAATGTTGCACCGACCCCAATTAAGTGGGATAAGGGTATGAAGATAATATACTAGATTTTTCAAGTTGATGGTGGTAATCTACTTTTTGGCAGTAAGTTAGGTGGAACATCAATATAATATGCTCCTACCTTAGACCATTCAAAAGGTCTAAGGCTCCTACCACCTGAGTTAAGAACACCCGTGCTAGTTTTGAACAGGCTCTCGTTTAGAAGTCAAACCATCTACAAATCTTACCACCATCAAGGAGAAAATCTACCGTCATAATCTTCCGTGTTCCAGAAATCCTAAAAATATATATAATAAAATCTTTCTAGGCCCGGCGTGTTAACCATCTGCGACCACATCAACGCTAACCACCAGCCGAGATAGTGGCCAAACCTCAAAGTAACAATTACTAAAGTAAAGTAAAGTATGTGTTTATCAGTCTATGTATGTACTCGTATGTATGTTTCTTTCTTTGTGGTACTCTAGAGACATAACGCGTGGGCCGATTTTGATAAGTGGCACGTTTGTAAATTGTTAAACACAATCCAAAATGTCATCGTACCCTCGGTACGATTTTGGATTGTGTGAAACACTTCGAAGAAACATAATATTTGATTTACGCAGTGCAACATCTCTCGTCGGATTTGAAAACTGTAATGATTTCTTCCGAATGATTAACTTACGTAATAAGTAGTCATAGATGGCGCCACCAATGCATAATTGGGTTAACAAAATGCAATCCACTAATTTCGTCGTAACGATACTTCGCACCGTTGCTTAATTGGTAAAGCACCGGAACATGTTATTCCGGAGGTTGCGGGGTCATGTCCCGTCGGTACGATGAAATTTTGGATTGTGTTTAACAATTTACAAAATATACAGTGTGAAACACTTCAAAGAAACATAATAAGTGGCACGTTGTTACATTCGCCATGCCAGCGCGAGTGTCAACAATAACATAAAAATTTGAAAAATTTAAATTGGCGGATGGATATTAAACGCCATAATGTCGGGTTCAAATCTTTTTTTTTGTTGCTCAATCTATGGATTGAGCAAAAAAACCTCTTTACTTTGCCGTGTTTAAATCAAAGTAAAGAGTAATGCCCATTTCAAATATATATAACACTTACAGTATAAAATATCCTAGTGCTTTATATACTTTCTAATGTTGATAGGTACCTAAAAAAACAAGTTTCACGTCGCGCAGTCTGGTTTTTGTTTTTTTTTAAGAATTCGCTTTAAAAAAAAAGAAATAGGTACATTATGCCGAAATAAAATAAACGATATAATACTTAGATTTTATAGAACATTCTAATCTCACTATTCACTCTTCTATCTAACGTAATTTGGGCATGTTGTAAGAATAATTTCAAAACAACAGATGTTTTAATGAAACAAACGTGGAATATCAAGTACTTCATTAGAATCTCAGGGTCTAGATTTTATGCTACACATGTGTGATATAATAAATTATATAATTTATATATATATGATATTAATATGACACATTAATCGTTGGGCTTTGGTTACGGTTTTTTACCTTGGTCCAGAGATATGACGATAAACGTCTCAAACTTGCTACTGAAGCTAACTTGCGCGGCATGGAAGTTAGTTTTTTAGGGTTCCGTAGCCGAATGGAAAAAATCGGAACCCTTGACTCGTCATGTCTGTCTGTCTGTCCGTCCGTATGTCACAGCCACTTTATTCCGAAACTATTAAGACTACACAGTTGAAACTTGGTAGGTAGGTGTATTCTGTGAACCGCTTTACAATTTTAATACAAAAACCAAAAATAATATAATTAGGAATTATTAGAAATACATGGAAATAAAACTAAGATTTTTTTTTCATCAAACCTGTACGTTTTTTCAAAAGTGAATCTTTTGAAAGATAGACACTTCTAAAGTGGTAAAATGTATGTCCTCCCCTCTAACCGTTAAAAAAAACTTTTATGTTAAAGAAACTTTTCCTAATTGTCTAAAACCTGGCCACCCTAACACGCGCTCCAAATGTCACGACAAAATGACTAGTATTATGCGCCTACGTTATAATAAATGTTCAAAAGGTATTTCATTTCAAAGATTGACGTAATCCACTTCAGAATATGATAAAAATCTTCCAGCAGCCGTGACACACAATTCTCACAGAGAAACTGTGAAATGTCACAGTTTCACAGTGCATGCATCGTGAGATGTGACTTTTGCAATTCAATTCCGCCGTGGCCGTCGCTTCAAGTAGCTTGTTGCAGTGAACCCGAATGCTAACGCATCGCATATTGAGTAAGGGGGCGTTCATAAATTACGTGAGGTGTTTTTTTTTTTTAATTTTCTGTACCTCCCTCCCCCCCTGGTGAGATGTCGTGAGATTTTATTCAACACCCTCCCCCATCCCCTTATCTCACGTGAGATTTTTCAAAATGTGGGTTTCTTACGTAAACGCGTTGGATTGTTATTGTAAAAAGAAAAAAAAATGCTTCGTGCTTTTATTTACGACTAGTTAAGACTAGTAATCAATATTGCTGAGAGTTTCAATCAGAAAAAAAATTGCGCGATATTTGCCGAGAAACCTCCTCCCCCCTCTCTCCAATCTAAGATTAGATGAGATATGACTCGACCACCTCCCCCCCTTAAACACCTCATGTAATTTATGGACGCCGCCTAACAAGTACTATTTTATGTTAGTCAGATCACAGAATAATGAATAGTACGATTAGTCAGATGAAGATCTCTTCACTTTAATATTAAACTAGCAGCCCGCCCCGGCTTCGCACGGGTAGAACAAATATGCCTATAAAATTTGCATCAGTTTGTTGCATTGAATATAAAATATGAACATATTTAACAATTATATTATTAATTTAATAATTAATCATATTTCAACCAATTTACACAAAACCTTAACGAATTATGCACCTAAACCTTCCTCATAAACACTCTGGCTATTGGTGAAAACCGCAGGATAATCCGTTCAGCAGCTATTGAGATTATTGCGAACAGACAGACAGACGCAGTGATGGACTTTGTTTTATAATACTTACGTAGTGATATTGGACGGCCCTTTGGCGTGAAGGATAGTTATCCTGATTCTGACCCGACGGTCGTTGGTTCTAATCCTAGCTATATGAAAATCATACCAACCAATGAAAGTTTTATGTGCATTCGTGAATTATGAGTTTTCGTACAGTGGTAGTGGGATCATTAAATCTACCAAAAAGTAGCTTACCACCAAGGGGAACATCTGCCGCCTTAACCTTACGGCGTTCCCCGACGCAAAAAGTAGAGGTAATATACGCTTAACGTGTGTATCTGTGTGTCTGTCTGTAGCATCTTGGCACCTAACCGGATGAACCGATTTTGTTTTTATTATTGATAGTTTTTTTTTGTAGATAGATGTCTTCATCGAGAATGTTCTTAGCTTTGATTCATTAAAATTCGTTCAATCGTTATAAAACTATGAGCTTTAATCAACTTTCATAGGTCTGATCAATTCGAAAATCTTCTTCTCCAACGATATTGTAAGAACATGGCAGCATTGACCTGATGCTGGGACATCTCCTGGACTCTACAGAATACTTAAATCCTCACCAACTTACAGCTCAGATTTCAAATGTAGTGTTTAGAGTCATTGGAATGCTTTTAATGAAAAGATTATTAATTATATTTGATTGATAATTATGGTTTAAAATATTATATTATTATATATATAGCTGAATATTATTTTATACAATAGATCATATTATTATACTATATTGACTTCCAATTGATTGTGATCGATGGGGATCTACAGCATAGCTAAGCTTATAATAATATTTTCATTGTAACTGTGACCTAATCTGTGGTTTCACTGCAAATATTTTCGTGAAATTTTTGAAAAATAATTGAAATTCGTGATAACTTCTAGAGTATTCATTTGAATTATATACTGTAAGGGACAATTTTAATCTATAATATGTGGCCAAGCTAATTAACGTAATTATTTGGATAAGGATTAATACCATATACTTGAAAATAGCCTTGGAAGTTATGTAATATTTTTTAACAAAAATTTTATGATTAAAATGGTTAATGTGAGTCAACCTTAAGAGATAGACATATGCTGTCGCGGATTTTTTTGTAGGTCTTATTAAGTTGTAAAACTCTTCTGTCTATTTTCTATTGAGCAGCGTTCGTAAGAAACGTGTTTTTTCAACCGTTTTTTTGCCGACTTAGGTTGCAAATTAGGTCTCCCCGAATGTACCTTTGATTTAAACGGGATAATATACATTGTGGAAATTAAACTCAGGCCCTGGAGGGAAACTACTTTAAATCCTTAAGCTAGCTCATTTTACTTAAAGGAGACATTCCTTTATATTTGAAAAGAAACAAATCTGCATTAAAAGTTTTTTTTAAACTCGCTTGCTTCGCCCGGGACTCGAACCAACTAAAATTAAAAAAAAATAAACACTCTTTATTTTATTATACTAATCGGTAGTATTAATATTCAGGATAAAGTTTCTCTAAAAAATTTTTGGTTACTGTTCACTTTTAACAAGTACAAGACACGTAACAGTTCTGTTATCTCTCCAACACTCAAAGACTTCATATGAAGTACACGCTTGCTAATTTATCGTTAAGTACCTTGTTGAAATCTTCGATAAGAAAATTGTTCAATGGTGGTAATACCTCTATGCACATTTCCTTCTTACATGATCCGAGGCGTTCAGTGGGGAAGTTTAAAAATGGAACGTTTGACTTTGTTTGCAATGCGGGACAATAATTTAAGTGTTACAAAATTGATAGTAAAATAAAGTTGATGTTAGATTTAACGATTATTTTTATTTTTAAGACCTAATGTTTGTTAGAGAAACTTTATCCTGAATATTAATACTACCGATTAGTATATTAAAATAAAGAGTGTTTATTTTTTTTTAAATTTTAGTTGGTTCGAGTCCCGGGCGAAGCAAGCGAGTTTAAAAAAATCTTTTTATGCAGATTTGTTTCTTTTCAAAAATAAAGGAATGTCTCCTTTAAGTAAAATAAGCTAGCTTAAGGATTTAAAGTAGTTTCCCTCCAGGGCCTGAGTTTAATTTCCACACTGTATAGCCTATCTTCATTCCGTAAGTCCATTCTATGTATTAGTGAAAGAATTTTTTAATTCGGTTCAGTAGTTTTTGAGCCAAATCATTACAAACATACAAAAATACAAATGTTCTCTCTTTATAATATTAGTATAGATAACTAAATTGAAATTGCTGCATCTAGCCCGCGTTAAAAGTATTCAATATTGATATTTGGGGTTGCCTCACAATAATTCCTTATAGGAGTTTATGGTACGAAAACACCGCGGCGTCCTGCAATTTGCGGGCGCGATCTTAGTGCTTTTCAAGTTTTCTGATCGCGTTTGGTGTGAACCAGTCGGTATAAAAATACCACTGCGCTATCTGATCGCCGCCTAGATCGCGCACGAAGGTCGCTGCCGTGTGTCTGTACCTTTATATAATGTGAATGCGTAGATATTTTTTAATCGACTTAAAAAAGGAGGTTTCGTATTTCGACCGAATATATATATCTATTGGAAGTGGATCTATTACGTGGATAACTTCGTCGTTTATAAACCGATTTTGATGATTCTTTTGTTGGAAAGGAGATATCCCTAGAATGGTACCATAGTAATTCCATCGAGATCTAATAAGTATTTCCAGAGATATGGAGATAAAAACCTCAAACTTGGTACTGAAATGTAATAGCGCAGCATTTGAAGTCGGTTCTTTTTATTTTCTTAATCGATCTTATTGTTATCACTCTTGCCACGCTTTACGATCATGTACTGTCCTCATCTATGTCTATTTATTGCCTACTTATGAATTAGAAGACACAAACGTATGTACTGCCAGAATGCCAGCGGAACACGACACCAATTCACAGCCGCGGCATTCGAAGTCCAATCGAGATATCGAATAGACTCAATCGACCAATCGAGTCCAATAGACTCGACAAGCGTCAGCCTTCCTATTCCAACTGCTAAATATTTCCTTTGCTTTGTAGATCCGTGTTATGTTTGCGAATGACACCGTAGCTGGTCTGAACGAGACAGAAATCGTGAGATAACTGCTTTAGGTGTTTATTATGAAGGTAGTTTTATTTACTACGGCATACGGTTCGATGCTTCTTATTGATGGGAAAATATTATATTTATTCCACAGAGGCATTTCCATCACACATGGTATTAAATATATATGTGTCAAATTAAGGAAAAAACAAAAAATAATCCAATATTTCACCGCCCAGCAGGACTCGAACCCGCGCGTCCTGGGTAACACGCCCCATCGCTTTAACCAACTTAGCAATTAACCTACCTGTACCTTAGGGTTTTATCTTGTCACATTTCTCATTCTGCATTCCCTTCATCTTCTCCTTCTTCTTCTTCTTATGGCTTTTAAACGCTGCTTGGCGTTTTTAGAATAGAATAGAATAGAAAAACTCTTTATTGTACACCAGTATAGAGAAACAAAATAACAAAGAAAACTTAACTAGGATAGTACAATGGGCGGTCTTATCGCTTGAAGCGATCTCTTAGGATGGACAGAATTTAAAGCAGAAAAAACACGGTGGTACAATGCATAGCATACAACTATAGTTAAAAAAATAATAATAATAAATAAATAACAACAATCAAAAACCAGTATTTTTGTAATAATATTGATATGGTATATTACAATATAGGTACACACAAATAAACATCAATATAATATAAGAAAATATATAAATACATACTACATTACATAAATACATATATAATATACATGCATATAGATATATACATACACATACATAGACAATAAAATTACACCTTTGATATAAATAATAAAATAAATAATTAAATGAACTACAAGTGTGATAGATAATGATTTTTCACCATATTTTTAAAGTTTTTCTGCCAGTGTCAAAAGTATAGCCAGTGTACAGTATATTTACAAGAATAAAACCCGACAAAACAAATTAACAAATTTATGTGAACTTAAATAATTGCTCAGAAACATTACATTTGTTTTGCATTTACAATATAAATTTCCCTTCATCTATTCAGCCGTTGTATGGCATTTAGACGTTCATACAAGACGAATTTGCTAAGCAACTACGTACACTTTTTATGGGTTATGAAGACAAATTCAACCTTTCAATTAAACCACAGGTGGTAAGAAAATTATTCTATGTTCAGCCTTACTTTCTACCAAAAAGTAGTTTACCACCATCAAGGAGAAAATCTGCCGCCATGACTACACAGCACTTAAGTCAGACCATTCTAGGCCTAGCGTGTTCACAATCTTCGACCACAACATCGCTTACCACCAAGCGAGATAGGGACCATTCTAACCAGACCACGATAGTCTATCAAATATAAATAAAAAAGAAAAAACTGCGGACGCGTCGAACCCGATAGCGGCGAGTTGAGGTTAATCGAATCTCCGAGATAATAATATATTCGTTCAATATTTTTTTTATAATTCAAACTTGCGCAACAAATTTTCAGAAAAGCTTTTAAGCTTCAGATTGTACAACAGATTTTATAAACAGCCAAATGTCAAAGTTTCACGAAATGGTAATGTAAAGTAAACTTGAGTTCAGTGTTTATTGTGGAATTATGCTTAAATTTGTAGATTCTGAGGAAGTAAATTCAATTTATAATTTTAATTTAGTCTCGGAATTTTTAGTCTGATGGTAAGACGTGAACAATGTGTCTTCGCCTTTATAATGGCAATAAATTTACAACACAATGCTCTTTATTATGTGTAAGTTATCAAAATGATGCCAAAACGAAACAACAATGTATAATATTATCAAAAATAATAAGTATAATATGGTAAAATTATCAGTGGTTTTATGGCTTATAGAAATCTCTTTAAGGCAACCTTCGTAGCGACTGGAAACGTGCCAATCAATGGACACATAACTTACCCAGTAACTATGATATAATCTGTGACATTACTTTTATTGGTACACAAGCTGTGCCCCGCGGATTTACCCGCGTGGACATCGTTCCCGTGGGAATATCGGGATAAAAAGTACCCTATGTGTTAATCCAGGGTCTAGGCTAGGTCGTAGGTAGGTAGGTAGATGGGTCTAGGTATGTAGATCATACCAAATTTAAGCTCAATCAGTTCAGTAGTTTTAGCGTGAAGAAGTAACAAACATACACACACACTTTCGCTTTTATAATATTAGTAGGATTTATAAAATGTAGAGCAGTATTAATATAAACAAATGAGTATCGATAGAACTCTCTCTTGACATCTGGATAAAGCTACGGTTTGGTTTGAGACTCTTCGTCTTCTCGCGCGACCCTCGGATGCGCGGGGACCCGGTTTCGGGGCATCGTTCCCTGACCAGTTTCATGTGCGCTGCACTTAATTAATATGCACAGGTATTGGGGTGGCTATTCCGAGGCTGTGGTAGTTTGCCCGACAAGCATGGCGACCCAGGTGCTGGGTCGAGTCTCTTCTTCAGTGCCGGGCATGGCGATCCAGGTGCTGGGTCGAGTCTCTTCTTCAGTGCTGGGGTGTCGCGTGCGGTGGTGAGGGTTTTGGTTAGGTTTGGTTTGAACCTATCGGTACAAATACTACTGCAGTAACTGATCGCCACCGCGGCCGCAACAGCAGATAGCAGCGGCGTCGCCGTACCTTAAGACATAATAAATTGTGTCTTACAAATCAATATTTCTTTCTTGTAGGTACAGTAAAGCTTGGCAAATAGTTGCCAAACACGACCAACAAGTTACTGAGTGGCTTAGTAGAACTTAAGTTGGGATTCGGAAGTTGGCAGTGTTGGCTAACCCTAGAGATTGATGTTTGGCAGCGCTCGGGGCGGCTGTTCGCTCCTTTGAGGTTAGCGTGCACTTGTAAAGCTCCGTACTCACTACGGAATTACTCGGTAGATATAAATGTAACACTAATGTTTAAAAGTATATTTGCCTCCAAAAATTTACAAACAAACGAAAATAATCCGTGATTTAAATATTTTAAGGAACAGTAAATGTCAGTAATACAGAAGCTAAATTAAGTAATTATATTAAGTCATTCAATTATAAAATTGAGTATTTTTGCTCATTCTGACATGGCTTTTATACTTGGATGAACCCTAACCACAGATTATATAAAACTCAGTTTCCCTGTATTTCTTCTAAATATATAAAAACGCTATACCGTAATGTGGAAATTCAGCGTAGAAATATTTCAAATCTAAGTTACTAATTTCTTTGACTTAATCTTTGCGTTAGCTAAATCCAACTTCGGACTACTGTTCTGGTCTTGAGACATTTATAATGATAATTTACTTAGTTTATTTCATAATCACATTGATAACATCAATAGGTGTACATATTATATTATGCCAATAAGCTGTCGGCTTGGGTGGTATCTACTGACATTCCAAATCTCACTAAAAGATAAGATTAAAGTAACTTTGAAGGCATGAGGTATATACACACTGATTGCCGAAATACTTTCTCGATTTCTTGATATCAATAGATTGGTCGATGCAAACCAGTGAGCGTTAATCTTCATTCGTCATCATACCCAATTTAACTTTTCTTTCGGAATCTGGACAAGGTTCTGAACTTCTGACTCAATCACTGTTGTTACGACTTTTTGTACATGTTTGTGATTGAATAGGTCGGCTTGGGATTTTATTTATGTTCAGATTTATGATATCACTTCTGCAAAGGAATATGGATTTAAGCAAGGAATTCACTCGCCTTTTAGTAAATACGAATACAAACAAACGGCACTCTCGTACAACGTGCTTACCATCTTCGACCGCATCATCACTTACCAACAGGTGAGATAGTGGTCAAAAGCTAGCCTATAAGATATTAAAAAAAAAACGACGAAGTGCTTCGAGAAGTGCCCTATAGCTTCGCTTGGCTCGTCTTGCGGGGGCACTACCGTCATACCGTGCCCCCAGATACATTTCTAGTAGCAGAACTTCTACTAGTCCATCTGGAGCGGTACTATAAGTTATTGAGCCGTAAAGTTGAATTGTATTTCTTGAATTCTAATAAACAGATACAGACATACTCAATATCAAAATATCTTAGGGTAACAGGTACAGTACAACTCCCAAAACGCGGACAATATTACATTTACGGCCGTATCCAATAACTTAATTACCCAGTCGAAGTTTTAATAGTTATAATAATATGTTTAAGTTTTAATAAACAAGAAATGACAGGAATAGCTGTTTACTGTCAGATATAAAGTATTGAATATTTTGATATTGGAATAGCAGTTACTGTCATATATATTTTTTAACCCCCTACAAAAAAGAGTGGTATTATAAGTTAGACGTGTGTAATCGTATGGTGTTCTGTCTGTGGCATCGTAGCGCCTAAACAGATAAACCGATTTTGATTTAGTTTTTTTTTTGTTTGATAGGTGTTGTAATCGAGAGTTTTCTTAGCTTTGATTCATGAAAATCCGTTCAGCCGTTTTAAGACTATGAGTTTTTTTTGTTGATGATGCCATGAGATCAACTTTAATTGGTCTGATAAATACGAAATTTAGTTTCCTCTTAATTTATTGACATCGTAAGAACTAGCATTGACTTTATGCTAGATCTGCAGAGTACTCAACTCCTAACCAACTTACAGCAGAGATGTCGAGCTTGGACTCATTGGAATGGTCTCAACTCAATGAATAGAATGAATACATAGATCTGTCGGGTATGGAATAGCAACTGCCGGTTAAAATAAGATAGCTCTTACCGGATATGCCTTTAGTGCAGAAATTCGAACAACAAAGCTCTTATAGAACCAATCAAGTTTTTTTGCAAATAAACAAACGGACGTGCCTGCACTGCGTCACCATAAGACGATATTTTTTTAAGTTTTTCCCAGTATTTTATCACCGAGAAGTTAATAAAAGCTTGGAATCAAAGCCACAGCAAGGATTTAAGATTTTATTGCTCGAGCCGAGAGCTTTTGTTAACTGCACAATGTACTGTAAGAGATAGGACGGAGATTATTAAACCTAAAGACGAAGGAGGATTGCCGACAAAGCCGCTAGATTTAGCGGTTTATGTGTGTTTTATCAGTTCTGCACGCTTTGAATATCATATACGTCGATATAGTATAGCCAGGTATATTTTTACATGAGCTTGTCTAATTATACTCTCAGACCAAATAAGAAGTCAATAGGATCGTTTAAAAAACTAAAAGAACCGACTTCAAATGCCGCGCTAATAATTTCCAGTACCTAGTTTGAGGTGTTTATCTCCTTATCTAAGGATACTTATTACCTTGGGATATCTCCTTTCCAACAAAAAAGAATCATTGAAATCGGTTCATAAACGATGAAGTTATAAGCGAACTTACATAAAAAATTATGACAAGAGCAGCATGTAGTGATGATGAGAGTGGTGGCAATTTTTGTTGCTGTACCTACTTCGACATCATCAACACTCGCACAATCTTGTTTACTGGGAGCTTTATGCCAACGACCCTAGGGCTTTACCTACGCTCCATAAAGAAGCATGATGGCTTAGTTAGTCGCTGTTAGGGGGAAATGGAACAATACACCCTAATGAGATGTTAGTGCAGGACATATCGCCCCCACCTCAAATTAAAATTAGAATTACGAGGACTTAATCCTTAGAATCTTTAGATTTAATCCTAGAAGTACATATTCTTAGGTTACGAGTAAATTTAACACACAATGACCTCCATGTGGTGCTAAAGTGACCAAAAATAGTCGGTTAATTCGCTTCAAATAAATATGTCGCCTACCGGTTCGCGGAGTTGCGGAGTTGCTCAGTGCAAGTATGACTCAAACAAACGAAATCGTTTCAACAAGATGACGCTTTCATATAAACTAACGAGAAATACAAGCCCTACAAGCCTCATTAGCTGCAACTTGCAAATATAGTATCTTGTACTTATTTTTATTGCATGCGTAATGTGTAACATAAACTAGAAATGTCGCTAGAAGTAAATAATACATCAGACATTATGATGACGAAGACCCAAAAGCTCACTCAAATAATTTTACAACTACCCCCAAAATGTACTAAAGCCGAGCTAATCCGTAAATAATAACATTTTTTCAATTGGAGCGACCCCGGCCGAGGCTAGTCGAGGCGTTCCGAATACGAATGATGTCTTGTGTAAGGAATCCGAACCGCAGGTCCCGCAAACTTTTATCGGATTAACTAAAAGGGTTTCGTCGTTTTGGTAATTATTTCAAGAAACGTATTGTTTTGTTTTACTACGTGACTCGCTGTTTAAAGTAATTTCGGGTTACTACACGTATTTAATTGTTACCTAGTTTCGACTAGTTATACCGGACAGCGAATGTGTGTATGATTGAATGGTTCGCACTGAATACTAAGTACTAACTAGTATATAGGATAGGATAGTCATATAGGATCCAATTTCTCGTTGGTAGGTAAGTATATTTTCTAAAATCCTCATGCATATATAATCATTACAAAAATTCGATACTACAATCATTTTATTTATCTAGACTGTACCAATAAATGAAATACGGCTACCAATGGGTATTTTTATTATCTGCTTAAACTTTGACAGGTCTTCTATGGTTGGTCTACCTATACATACATATAGAGTAAGAGTAGTACATTAGAAGTCGGAAGTCTTCAAATTGCAAGTTCGGTGAAATGGCACACAGCCCTAAATACCCCGAGACCCTTTAGCAGTTTCATCCGATCAGCGCCTTTATTTAAACCATTTTTACCATCAAACTCTACCCTTGACTTGTAAATAAATCTCAGTAACGAAATTTAGAAGGTTTGCCCGCCTGAAATATCATCGGGACCCCCATATCAGGGCTCGGTCGGACCTCTGTGACCGGCTCTTTATCTTTACCATCAGGTTCAAGGGACCTCTAGCGAAATTTATTTTAATAATGCATATTTGACCCTACGATCCTGCGGCCTATAAAAGTTTGTCGAGGGCTTAGAATTGAGACGTTTGGAAAATAACGAGCATGGCCGGGAGTTAGGTAAAAGCTTGTTAATTGTGTAAATGTTTCTCCTTTAGCTATTGCTAAAGGAGAAACAAAAAATAAAAAAAATACTAGGAGTCATCTCATCCTACTTCCTACTAATATTATAAAGGCGAAAGTGTGTGATTATGTTTGTTACTTCTTCACGCTAAAACTACTGAACTGATTGAGCTGAAATTTGGTATTTAGATAGCCTAGACCCTAAAATAACACATAGGGTACTTTTTATGCAGATGTTTCTACGGGAACGATGTCTACGCGGGTAAAACTGCGGGGCACAGTTAGTATTATACAATTGTCATTTGTTTGCTCCAGCCAACGACCCTGCGAAGATCTTTGTTGCGTCTGACATGCGGTTTTGACTTGCACGAATGAATGAATATTCATGCTTCGCACATTTATTGTTCTAATCGTTATGTATTTGCTCAATGAAAGATATTGTATCCTAAGGCTTTAACAAGAAACCATTTGCACATCGTATGTATGTCAGAAAATCTAACATCAAGAGTGATTGATGGATGAAATAATGCAATAATACCGTTTCGACCCATGCTAGTAGTTGCTATTCACAAACACAAATTAGCTAAAACTCAAGTACTTTGTCCCGGTCTAAACCACATACAAAGAGAATATAAGAAAGAAAGGGCTTTAAAATGGTGCTGTTGAGCGTTTATGAATAAAGAGGTATGGCGGGAGGAGTGGCGATTTTCCTGCGGGCAGTGTGTTGAAAACGTGTTATTTCACACTGAAAGTATAGGCTATTTGAATATTTGATAACATTTAAGTTAATTATGCAAATTCAACTTTAGTTTTACTGTATTTCGCGTGTAGTTTACATGAAATAAGTTAGTTAATGTCATATTTCTGCTGCGACATATTTTTTGTACATATTATGCAATTTTTAGCTGGTTAAAATTTTGTAAAGTGATGTTTATGGACTTGGCAAATATAACTGGACTTTTTTTATGATAGCATGTAGGCAATTGACCGCATTACATAATAAAACGTTACGTAGTTATGGAAAATAGTTTAAAATGCTTCAGCGCCATCTAGATTTTAATGGAATTTAGCATACAGATAGTTTATAACCTGTACCACACATAGGATACTTTACTATTTTATACTTTTTAACGCAAGTGAAGTCGCGGGACGCAGCTAGTTAAAGCATATGATGCGTCAAATACAATTTGTCAAGTATGACTATTGAATAATGCGTCAGAAAAAACAATGCATTTGTGGCTACGTACGTACAAGCTATATTACGAAATGTAATAAAATATTCAGGTTTCATAATGAAACCACAAAATCCAATCTACGGCTCATGGCATTCATAGTGACTCACTTGAAGCAGGAATGTTAAATTATGTTTCGAATTATTACTATTAGGGTTAAAACTCACTTGGAAGAAGATAATAAAAATCATTAGCGACTAATAATTTATCTTCCTAAAATCATCATCATCGTTTCGCCAAACTTGATATCGTATATCGAACAAATTTTGTGTGAAACACAGTATAGCGCCTCTAGTGGTTCTCACACCTCACTAAATTTAGTACGATCAGGGAGCCAGAATAAGTCGAAAACTATGTGAGATCTGTCAAAAGAGTTTACGATGATTATTTTTCCGACCCAAATATCGACCAATAGAATTGCACCATTCGACGTCACGTGGTACAACCTACATGGTATTATACTGAAAATTTTTTGAAAATTTTCTCTGTTGTACCACGTGACGTCGAATGGTGCAATTCTATTGGTCGATATTTGAGTCGGAAAAATAATCCCCCGAATACCACACGAGCTTCAAAATTTATCTGGCATTTCCCTCAAGGTTCCCTGCAAACAAATGAAGTCGTCAAGTTTTTCAGGAAAAATCACTCGCGCTTCGCGCTCGTGATTTTTTAAAAAACTTGACTCCTTCATTTGTTTGCAACGAACCTATCGGGAAATATCCGATAATTTTGAAGCTCTTGTGGTATTATAAGTGAAAACTCGTACTAAGGGTACAGCCACACAGCGGCGTCCTGCGATCTTCGGGCGCGATCTCAGTACTTTTCAATTGTTTTCTGATCGCGTTTGGTGTGAACAAGTCGGTACAAATACTACTGCGCTATCTGATCGCCACCTAGATCGCGCACGCAGGACGCTGCGGTGTGTCCGTACCTTAAAAGGATTACAGGGCATGTAAGACGTAGTCTATCTGTCTGTATCAAGATAACGCAGTGCAGTAGTGACAAAGTCGGTGCTCTTTTAAATTTTAATTATTTCTGATAATATCCAATTGTACGTTTAGAATTATCTGATCTATTTATCTTGGAACCTCATAACTAAATAGTTGCGGCCCCCAATGCCACGATACCGCAGGGAGCAACGTGAAAATGTATCCTTTATCCTACTCTACCATACTAGCTATCCCTGCGCAAAATTTTATCTAATTAGGTCCAGCTGTTGAGTCGTGAAAACATACTAAATAGAGAGGGAAAAATGCCGAAGTTAATTTATTTTTACCATGGGTCCTCTATTCGTTGGTACCTATAAAAAAAAAATAGTAGTAATAAAAGCTCTATTACAAGTTTAAGAACGAAGAAGGTAGAAGCAACCTTCTTCATAGATATGTCTAACATGGAACACCACTTTCCTTCTAAAAATAGCCGCAACGCTCGCAACTGTCAATCTATTACTCAAATTACAGGAACCTACATATTAAGTGCGGGGACACATAGCCGTTTACGATGTTAGAACACAGTGCAGGATGTAGGGTCTAGGTAAGGGGCTATAATTATGCGTTGAACCTGTTATTGTGTGTTATTTAGCGATAACACGAGGCTAACTCTTTATACAACTCTGGCCCTCAAATTAGGGTACGACTTCCTTCCTATAAAAAAATCAAACCGATACCATCGTTATGTCAACCCTACCTGCATCCTCGCGCATCAATGCTTTGCACTGTTAACAAACTTTTAGGTACGTCGCTGTTGCCTAAATATAGGTACAGAAGAAGAGTGCTGATATGTCAACGAATCAAAAACATAACTACTTTTTTTGTGGCGATGCCAACGATTCAAATCTATATTACCTTTTATATTTTTTGTGCTGAACTATAATGGTCTCTGCCGGCGTGATCAATTACGCAATATATTGAATGAGTAAGACTTTCGTGATGGCTTTGCATTATTGTAAAACTGTGTGCTGAAGTGTGAGCAGGATTTCAATAATTATAAGTGTTGATTAAATAGTTCTGTGTTACAAACGAACATTGCAACAAACGCAAAGCAACTAAAGCTGTATCGACAGCTTTATCGCCTATAAAGTTAAATTGGGGCATTAGACCCTAACCACCGCCTGGTTCCGAACCTGTTCGATATCCTTAAAAAGGCGTTTGTTTTCCTACTCGGAAGTACAGAATTAGAATTGCTAATCAGGGGAACTTAATCCAGTGGCCATTGAGGACCGAGAATTCATGAGCCAGTGAATCAATACCGATTGAGTTGACAACATGGTGGGTTAGGGTTTTAGGGAGTATGGGTGGGCTTTGACAGTGTTGTTAGGGACTATTTTGATTGAATTGTTTTAATTGGATTAGACCTACATTGGTAAGTCTTTCAAGTACGTAGAGTTACGGGTAAGGATAGTTCTGTGTGCGAAGTTGTATTACGGAGGGAAGGGGGAAAGGGTTTTTCAGTGTGTCGTTCCAGTAAAATGATTTTATGATGATCAGATAAATATGATTTTAACTAATCGTAAGTGAAAGCTAAAATCGTCACTTATCATCAGGTTATAGTGTGTTTTTGTGAATACCGTATTCAATGTATATTCTCCCCCGTTACGAACTCGCCACCATTCTTCGCCCCCATACTTACAGACGAGGTTAGAACCTCATCCTTTTTGGAAGTCGGTTGAAAAAATAAACGGAATGAATTGGTGATACATTTTGTACAAGTTTAGGAAAAATTGAGGACCTATTCTTTGTTAAAGTTCATACTTCATAGTCTATAAGCATTCATATAAATAAACCTTCCCTGTCCTGCTATAAATCAATAATATAAAAAACATCAAATATCTTTATAACAGCTTTGACAGAATCAGAAAGACTTGATTGTTATTAAACCATAACTGAGAGTCCTTGAAATTCGTAAGCTACATTTTGTTTATTTCTCAATTCATACCTTCAAAATAACGCCTTAATATGGCCACAGGTGCTCTACATTGCTCTTTTTTTGAGAATAAAAGTATTTATATGGCTTGCTAAAGTAGAGCAAACTTATTAAGATCCCACGAGATGCATTGTTGTAAACTGTAATGACTTGTAAAGATTCCCAGCATAAGGCTGACTGTCCACTGGAGCGAAGAGGAGAGGAGAGGAGCGGAGCGGAGCTGTGCCAATATTAACCAATGGAATTGCATATAGTCTTCGCTCCGCTTCAGTGGACAGGTATTTGTAAACTTTTTTTATAACATCTAAGGACACCAACAAACTTATAGTGTATAAATAGTCACTAAGTACATAATTACCTATCTTAAGTTTATAAGGCACATGTATTTAAAGTCAATAAAGAATTATTTAATTAAATTTAATTTAAACTTGCTCAAAAATTCAAACAAAACTGAGAAGCGGAGTGAAAATAACTGAACTGATCTCCCGCCATCGCTCGCTCAAATTACTTGTCGCGTGAACTCGGTCTAGCTCCGCACAGTCCGCAACTCCGCTCCACATTACTCCCTCGCTCCGCGTCAATGGACAGGCAGCCTAATGTACTTGACATTGTGTATTGTCTGTGAAAAACATTTAGAAAGTGGACGGCTTCTGTCGTTCAGTTCCGCTTTACAATGCAAAAACTTTTTTATTGTTAAAAAAACAAATCAAAACACAATTAAAGGAAGAGATGGTTTAGAAAGACTTTCTTTGCATAAACTAAATTAAAGAAGAATTTAGACATTATGTATTTGTTATAAGTGTAAAGATGTCGATCCTAATGTTATCAGCACCCGTATCTATCATAAAAACTATTGTATTTAAATTTTAACACTTTCACTGCGGTATCGGATCTATAAAGCCCGATGCATAAATGCCCCGCGCAAGCTAAAATTATTGACTTTCCGTTGAAGCGAAAAGGATATATCCGATATATAATATCGGAGTCTTAGAATATCTTAGAATCTAAAGAGTAACAAGACATAAGTTATTGATTCATAATTGATGTATTTCACAATAGATTTTCATTCAAAAATCGTTTTGGGTGATTCATGACCAGAGCAACCCATAAGAAAAATAATGATCCAAAAACATAAACCTTTTCCCTCTTAGTATTTACAATGCTACAAGCACTCATGATTTTATAGTCCATTCAGTCATAACAACAATGTATTGTTTTAAATCCCAACAAAGAAATCCAATAATACTTGATTGAGACGAAAGAAAGCCCCCATTATTAAGACTCCAACTTTTTGTGGTGAAGAATTTGAGACCCTCCAAATGTTACTTCATTTCTTACACCAGAAAGGGAGCATATTTTATTAGGTGCGTACATAATCCTAAGAAATTTATTGCGCTTGTCAAACGAGCAAGAACACTGGTTCGAGTCACTTGCATGGGAAAAAACTGGAGACAAAAAGCGAGCCACAAAAAGTGTTGTAAATTGCTGAAAGCGTCAATGAAAAGAGTAGAGTTACTCCAACGGTCGAACATTGAGGTTTTAAGATAAGAGGGTATCGGCAAAAAACATGCAGATACCCACTAGAAAGTAAAAAAGTATTAGGACATAAATTACGTTGAAGTGTTTCATTCAGTGCGATAAGCAGGTTTCGGTTGGAACTTTATGAACTTTGTAGAGCTTGAGGCAGTAAGGTTTCTGTGGGATACGTCAAAGTTATCTGATATAGGTCACCGGCGAGCCGTTTACAAAGGTTGAAATCACTTGCAGTCGTAAAGTTGGACTATTAGTTTGTGATAAGGGAAAGCGGCCGTGTTAGGGGAAGTCGGTATTTAGACGGCAACGAGATTAACTCCATTCAGATTCTTGGTGAGCTGAAGGTACCTGAAGCTGTGCGACGATGTTTACAAATACTTATAGAGTTGGTAAGTTCACTTTGATTGCTATAGAAGTAGGACTACTGCTCGTCCGCCTGGCGCGGTACCACCACTTTGTCAGTAATTCGGCCGTAAAATAAGAATGTTTTTTTTACTGTTTGAAGTTTCATGTGAAATTAGGACATGTGAGAGTTATCATCTTAAAATGTCTAGGTAACAGGCTTATGGTCGGTTTCTGAGGTCGGTTTATTGAGAGTTTATCTACTCAATTGTGCCGTTATTGAATAGATAAACTCTCAATAAATGTACTCAGAAACCGGCCATTTGAGCAGTAATGACCTTTTTTCAACAGACTTCCAAAAAAAAAAGTTTCTCAGCTGCACTCCGCGGCTTTGCCCGTGTTTAATCCTGGTTAAAACCTTTCTCTTGAATCACTCTATAGCTATTGCTGAAAAGTGCATTTGAATCAGTTGCGTAGTTTAAAAGATCTAAGCGTACAGTACAAACAGCGGGAGCAACTTTGTTATATACCATGTACAAAAAATGTAGATTGTTTTCCTTAGCTCTACAGTCTACACTACAGTAGGTCCGGTGTTCACAGTCGCGTTTGTTTACAAAGCTCCGTCGTAATTTTATGTCGCATAGTTATCTTAGTCTTCTGCAGAAAGAACAGCCATTGTTCCCGGTTACCCTGGATTGCCTGACATCAAAACATTAGAGGTGCTTTATTTTTCTGGTACAAATGGATTTGTTTTATTATTCCCTTTTTTATTACGGCTCTAACTTACACAGAGTAATTTATTACTCGCCATTTTAACAGCAGAGAAAAATCTTATTTTAAAGGGCGTTTAGGAAATGTACGAGCATTTTTATGGGCGCAGTATTTTTTTGATAACTTTGATAGATGCCGGCTTTTAAACTTAAATATACCTAGCTGAAGGTTTATTGGTATCTGCCATAAAAAGTATACTGAGTATAGTGATCATCCAAATACTTATTTAAGTAAAACTTGCTAAATATACAGTACTGAATTTTAGGGTGATCGTAAAGTATCTATGTCTTGTCAATCTAGCTGGGTGACCCTAGAAGAGTATTATTATTTAGCTTTATCATCATTTGATGCTATGAAAAATATTCACTAAGTAACAAATATCAATGACCAAGCAAGAATCTTTTCATCGCCATTTTTTAAGGCTAAAACATATTGAAAGCAATAGAACGGATTATTAGTTTCCAAAGTCCTAGTCCTAAATGCAAGGTTAAACTGGATTAGGTTTGAAGTGCAATCCAAATGGCACGCCGAACTTCAAACTTTGGAAGTTCGAGAAGGGCACGCAATCGAAGCTAAATTGAATTTGGTTCTATCTTTGACTCGTTCGATCTTTTATATTTTTCAATCAGAATAAACGACTCTTTAGGCCTGTTTAATCAAAGCATAACTTCTCAAGTTGAGCTGTTATAGTACTTCGTATAAGAATTGTTCCGAAACTCGTATTAAAATTAATTTAAGGTATATTGAAGATTTCAAGAGCGAAATGGAGAAGATCAAAATTAAAGCGCGCTCAAAGCTGCTTGAATTAAATGAATTCTTAGTTTTAATAGGTATTTTGGTTACATCGAATGTAATTCGGTGATACGTAATAATACAACACAAAATCAGAGTGTTTGACATTTAGTAGATATGGGTAGCGGGTTCAATGCCGACTGAAAGGCCATCGTCGAGGTTGTAGCAAGACGGGATGAGTTGAAGTATGAGGCTTATCAAAGAATCGCGCCTCGAAATTAACGAAAAATTACAATCAGCAAATAATAGTATTCACAAGGAACATGACCTTCATAGATGGGGATTCTAATTAGTAAGCGATTAAAAGTGGCGTTAGTACCATTTGTACCTCACTGACCACTTTTTTACTGAGCATTGAAAAGGTACTGAGACTGAGTACATCGACATAAGGGGATAGTCATGCTGTCCTGATGGCGTGATGTCACGTACGAGAGGTCTAATGTCAAACACAATGACACACAAGTAGAATACAAGTTGTATGTTAGTTCAACGCACATTTACCTTAGCTTTTTCTATGTCTGACAAACAAGCACTATGATCACTTTGTCACCTATTCTGATGTTTACTGAATGGAGATGAAACCTTGTCAGGAATTGAAAATCGTCACTGAGACAAGGCGCTGGATAACTGACTAGTCAATTTCACAAAGCGCAACTATCGCAATCCCGTCTTCGATAGTCTAGAAACAAGAAACAAAAGAGTATCACCCTATATTGTAACCGTGTATCTTCGGCTATACAAAACAGCTTGTTGTCTCGGCATGGCCGTTACAACTGCAGTTATTCCTGGTATTCCGACAGAAGATGTTATCGCATACGTGTGTTTATGGAGACGGGGCTACGTAATTGTTCGCAAAGCGAGGCAAATTATACCATGCAAGAAGTATGGCGAATAGCGCGAATTATTTCTATACAATGTGGGGAAGCGTTAGGATAACTGGAAGGGATAAGTTTGGATTTATGAGATGCTTTACTTTTTGTTTACATGCAATATAAAATGCCTGTAAATAGAATTAGGTAAAATGTGTTCAAATCAGAACATATAAGTAGGTTTATTTATTTCTATATTTTCTTGATATGCAGAAAACGTGCACCAAACATGGTTTTTCTATTTCTCAGCTTTGGAAGATAGTTATATATAGTACAAAAATATAATTGCATAGATTATATGTTAGAATAGCGTTTGACCACTATCACGCTTGGTGGTAAGCGATGATGTGGTCGAAGATGGCGAACATCGCAAGGTTATGGCGACAGACCTTCCCCCTAACAGTGGCAAGGTACCTTTGGTAGAAAGTCAGGCGAAACATCGATATAAATATGCGTCTAGCACCTGTGGACGAACGCCCGTGCTAGGATTTGAACCGGCGAACTCGCTTAGAAGTCAACCCATATATTCCTTTACGCCAACGGGGTTCTCGAATTGCGATCTAACGCCTGTACCCTTAGTACGAGTTTTCATCGTAAACGCTTTTGACAGATCTCACAAAGTTATTCTGGCTCCCTGATTGCTCTAAATTTAGTGAAGTGCGTAGATGGATAATTAAAAAGATCTGACATTAAAATAACAATAATAATATGAGAAGGATAAAACTGTACAATCACTAGTTCATACTAGTGATAGTATAGTTTTATCCTATAAAAAAAAAAAAAAAAAAAAAATATCACTCATAGTGAGCGAGACGGACAATATTTTTTTTTATCCTTCTCGCGTATGCGATTTTATTGTTTGCCACCAGCTCTGCCCCCAGCTCTAGCGGCGCCTATTGGCTTTCACCCGGTGTCATATATAACCCGACCATATTACGTTGTTAATTATATCTCATAGCTGGCATATGTATCACGTGTTCATCATTTTAGACGGGTTATATCTCTATTGCTATTATACGCCAAATTCTTCTCCATTTAATTTTTCCTCCACGGTGAAGTGTGAAAACCACTAGAGGCCCTGTACTGTTTTTCATACGAAATTTGTTCGATATACGATATATCGAGTTTGGTTTGGTATGAAAACTCGTACTAAGGGTACTGTTCACTTCTAGCAGAGCTGCGTTAATTCCGTCTCCAGAAGCATTTGTACCACCACTACATATTGTATACTCTGAATAATGGCCCCACAACACACTCGGGGATAAATTTCATTATGCCTCTATGTGCGCGGTTCTGTTTTACACAGATTTTTTATTTCATTTAAATTTCAAGACGGTGAACCGACGCTGCTTTGTTCAACGGTTTTATTTTTACGATTCCAAGGTCGTTTCCTTTTTACGAACCACTTTTAAGACGTTTGACGGCTTACGGTTTTCTTTCGTCTATTGACGGCGCTTTATCTGGTTTAAGTCGGTTTTAAAGTGTAATTTAATATCTGGTGGAATGTCGCGCGGTTCGTTATGGACTCGTGAATATAGCTTGAAATGTTTATCAGAACGGCAGAACTTTTATCGAAAGTAGGACTTTTAATTTAAGATATTTTTTTAAGGTTTGAAGATACAAAGGTGTCAAATCTAAAATCAAATGGTGGGCCTCATAACCGTTTTAATCCTATCCTAACCTAACCACCGTGGTTGTAAGGGCTATCTTTGTAATCGTGTTTTTGACGTGATATAACGACTTATAAATCTATGAACGCCGGCTGCACGCACGAAAAAGTTTCACGTTCTGCGTGCAAGCGAGAGCGCGGAACAAGCGATAGAGAGGCACGAGTGTATGACGTTATGACGTAAAATTATCGTCCGTAAACCGACTTTGCTGACAGACAATTTTTTTAACGTTTAAAATAGAAAACATCTTTCTACCTTCATAGTAAGTAACTAACTCATTGTATATATTGAGTTCATACTCAATATATACAATGAATTAGTTACTTACTGTTATAAGCAGTCTAACATCTTAATCATACAACAAAAACTATACCCCTAATTACCAACCTAACTAAGTTTTCTTTTCCTAACAGTATAGTTGGAATACTTTATACATATCATCAACAGACACCCTCAACGTCAAAACGATACGTACTTCAAAACTATCAAGGAACAATAGTTCGAAAGGCTGTTACATGAAGACCATCAATTATCCGACATTGTAGTTGGAGAGATATCGGTCATTTTGTCTGAGGATACAAGTCCACAGTTGGTAGAAGCATATTAAACCAAAGTTGCCATAACCTTTACGGTGCTCAGACAACACACAGCCCTTGAGAGTCAGACTATTCTAGGCCTAGCGTGTTTGCCACCTCCGACCATATCATCGCTTACCAAAAGATTGGTGCTAGTTGCTGCCTTACCAACCTGTTGAAGTGATCCAGAATAGTCAGATTAGTAATTATTCGAAAGCCAATGTCGTTGCTATCATCATTAACAATATCAGCATATACAAGTTCACTGCTGGACATAATTGTGCCTCTCTAGCTCCACGCCACTGAGCATTATCTTTGGCTACTGTCATCCAGCCACCTTGCGAAAATAATCTGTACTATTACGTTTAATTTGGTTTTGCTTTAAGGTAACTAAAAATGACCACTACCTCCCCAACTATTAGGCCGTGTTTAGATGAAACAGCACAAAGAACTGCAAGTCACTAAACATCGTTCATTCCAACTAAGGTACTGTCATGTTTCCACCACTTATGTTTAATAGAAAGTTTTGATGGTACAAACAAGACCTTTGACTCGGGCACGCCCCTTTAATAGATGTACTTAGGATTATTGGTAAAACCGTAGACAGAGTATATTAAAATAGACGTGGCATTAAAATAGCAATAAAAATATGAGAAACCTAAAACTATACAATCACCAGTATGAGAGAGCGAGATGGACAGCAACTTTTTATCCTTGTCTGGATATGCGATTTTATTGTTTGGAGCCAGCTTTGGCTCCCAGTTCTAGTGCGCCCATTGGCTTTCACCCGCTGTCATGTATGACCCGACCAAATTACGTGGTTCATTTTATCTTATAGCTGGCATATGTATTACGTGTTCATCATTTTAGTCGGGTTATATCTCTATAGCTATTTCATTCGCATACGCTAATGTTTTGTCTATTTAATATTCCGTCTAAAGGTAAAACATATAATAAAAGGCTCTTAAAGTAGTAATTTTGTTTTAAGAGGGCTATTTATATTTTCGTCGTGTTTCTTATTGATGGATGTATATTTATAACGTAATTAGTTTTGAAGATGTTGTTATTGTCTTTCAAAGAACTTCAAAGTACTAATTAATACCATTGTACTATAATTTATTCTATGGTACCAATTAATTAGTAATGTCGTTTAGCACCTATTTGATACAATACAACTCAAATACTTACGATTTATTGATTAACAATTCGGAAAAAACATAAAATAGGACTTAAATTAATAATACTATGTACAATGCGTGGTCTTATCGCGAAAAGCTATCTCTTCCAGTCCAGACAACATTTATATGGACAGAGCAACATATGTAGATAGGTGGTTTAATTTTTTGACAAATAAATATATTATATGAATTAATGCAGGACTTTTTCAAGATAACTATTGAAGATAATAGGCTTCCCTTATTTATTAAAACCAATTTTTAATAATAAAAAGATTGTGTGAAGTTTTTTGCAGTCCAATCTTAATGTCAAGTGTAACTCACAGACCCAACCAAGGCCTCACCACAAATATTACATGTTTCTTTTTACACAACAATGCCGACTATATTATGTTCCTTTAAAGGAACGGCCACACCGCGGCGTCCTGCGATCAGTGCGCGTGATCTCACTACTACTACACTACTTTTCAATTGTTTTCTGATCGCGTTTGGTGTGAACCAGTCGGAACAAATACTACTATCGCCGCCTAGATCGCGCATGCAGAACGTCGCGATGTGTCCGTACCTTTTTATGTATTGTTATATGTATACAATCCAAAATTTTCGCCGTACCTACCGATGGGACTCGAACCAATGAATAATTGGTTAAAATGCAATCCAGTAGTTTCGTCGTATTGATCAAGTCGTACCGTAGCTGAATAAGTACAGCACCTGGGCATGTTCCCCGGGACACGCGGGTACGAGTCTCGTCGCTACAAAATAAACATTGGATTGTATAACAAAGCTGACAATCCTCTAAAAATAATATCAAGATTAAAAACTGCAACATAAGTTAAGAGCGTACGCGGGGTGCAGTTTTCCATACAAACGTATTCCCCTGTTTCCTCCCCAGAAAATGCTTTTAGAGCAAAATTTGTTTCCACGAAAAATTAAGGTCTGCTGTAGCTATGCCCCGCCCCTATCATTTGCTTTTTTGATAAACCAATTGCAATTAGAAATATGACCCTTCAAAAATTTCAAAGAGAAAATTAAAAGGCTTGTATTTCTTTTTGCAATTGGTTGGTCAAAAAAAGCAAATGATAGGCATAGCTACAGCAGACCTAGATTTTTTGTAGAAACAAATTTTACTCTAGAAGCATTTTCCAGGGAGGAAACAGAGGAATACATTTGTATGGAAAACTGCACCCCGCGTTTGCTCTTAATATAGAAGTCAGATATAAATACTGACACCTTCTCACATAAGTCACACAAGATTTTTTTTCACTACACAGAAAAAAATGTGTATGCTATGTGCACCTGCTAGAAATGCAATCCAAACTAGACCAAGAATTTTATCTTACGCGTACAAATAAAATTCTTAGAAGCTCAAGAACGTGAATGAAATTACACTTTTATTTCTCTTTCTCAAGAAACTACTTCGGTTTCAATATTTCAGATTACGTGAGCGAAAATTAAACAATAAGTATTGAATCATAACTTAAACGAATTCTAGAGAAGTGAAGGGATTATATATGATTATAGCAACGTTCTTCGAAAGAGTTAGTTTCAATTCTTGGAACTGGTGAATGTTTTTGTTTCAATAGAAACAGAAGGTGAATTTTAATTTATTTGTATGAAATCAATGAATACAATTAGACATTCATATTATTGATGTAAGTTTTACGATATAAATAAATATGGTACATGATGAAGACAAGGCAGACCTGCCAATAGGTAATTTTTTAGAAATATAACCTTAAATTTAACTTTAAATCTTGAATAAACAGATTCTAGGCAAGCGTGCAACGTCGTCAATTATATTGCCACTTACCATCAGGTTAAATAACATCACTTAACAGTGGTCAAACAAAGGTTTCCCTTACGGGATAAAAAAATGTAATCATCGATTTTTAATGCCGGTTAAAGGTATACACACCAGAGAATCCGGCCCACCGGTACGAACCCAGCAGGCTTGCTTTACTAGGAGGTTGTCACAAAACAAGTCTGGGGGCTTAGTCCACCGGGGGACCAGCGGGTTTGGTGTATACACCTTAAGAATAGAAACCCAAATCTTGTCGCGGGTGGTTGGTCGTGACGTGACTAGTCTCTTCATCGCCGTGACGACACAAGAAACATGTAAGAAACATAAGAACAACAAGTCCGGCACATACAATCGTCAATTACGAGCATTCCAGACAAAGGGTTCATTCAGCAAGCTACTGACGCGACGCGACAGTAAAATGATTGCCAAATATTTTGCAACATGATAAGTTTTGAAGTACGTTCGGCACTTCAGTGTTAGAGAAAGAACAACTTTCAAACGCCTAAATCGAAAACAATAACTCTTAACTTATTTAAGAAAACCTTTAATACTTCACGCAAGCATGTTATGTTTTGGGCTTTCAATTTCTCAGGAGTTCCATTCAACAGTGTTTACCGAAACTCTTAAAGAACATTTTCGAAGTACGCGCATAAGTTTTATTGGAGCTTATATTATATGTATAAAATTTATAAATTGACCCAATTACATAATATTAAGAGTTGAATTAGAACTCTCCTGCAGGCTGCTGCAAAATATTTTGGTGAGATGTTGCGTAACTTGTAAATCAATTCAATTTATAATTCTTAATTTGACTGACGGGTGCCAGTTAACAAACAATAACGTAATAAGCTATAAAGATATTAAATCAGTCTTTAGTCAGTTTAGTCAGTCTTTCGAGAGCCAGTTCCCATTCTAGACCTAGCGTGCTTACCATCTTCGACTGCATTATCACTTACTAATAGGTGTCGAGATAGTGGTCAAATGCTAGCCTATAATGTTTTTTTTTAAATCAGGATTTTGTATTACAATATATACTTATACGGCTTGCATAGAAAAATATAGGTCATAAATACAACGGGGTAATTAATTTAAGAGCACTACGAATTTAAATGTTGATTATTCAATGTCATAAGTAGTATTATAAATACGAACTGTAACTCAAATAAATAACCTATAGAAAAATCAGTCTCAATATCGAAAAATATTCAGAAAAGAAATGACCAGGAGTATCTGATCTCAAAATTGAGAGGAGTGACGTAAGTAAAAAGTAATGTACTTACTAATGAAAATAAAACAAGAACTACCTAACATAATTTATTGTAATAACGTAAGCCCGTGTCTAGCCAGGACAACAGTATATGGGAGTTAAAGTGTAACAGAATAAATTATAGTACTACGTAGTTAAAGTACCAATTCTACCCTCACTATGGAAGGGCAATGAGCGATTGAAGGATTAAACGCTATTATTGACATAGTGGCTAAATGCTGCAACTTAAACAGTTAAAGCTATTAATTACTGAACTATGAACCTTAATGCCTCTGTCTATAAGCCTCATAAAAGCATATCACTATTAGAGTAGTACTCTATAATAAGATTTATATGCCTGCCTACGCGTGGAAGCGAAGACAAAATTGTCTCAACGGGATTAACAGAATGTAATAGTTTCCACACTAATAGCACCTATTTGAGTGCTTACATTACTCCTCCATGCTCACCTTTGACATGTCTTCTGCGAATTCGACAAGGTTCACCATTAATTTACATAATCCCAGTTAACCCCTCTGTGAACTGAAGCTACGCCACTCGATCCAGAACTAGATATCTATGGAACTATGTATTTACATCTACGTGTATATATATCTGTGCATCTACGTATGTTTAATTAACTGGAAAAGAAGAGCCGAAGATCGGGCTCAGTGGCGCATCTTGGGAGAGGTTTACGTCCAGCAGTGGACGGACACCGGCTGATGATTAATTAAATGCCTTAAAGTCTTTAAAATAGTTTTTACTTAAAAACTTTCATATTAGGTAATTGATCATTATAGCTGTTTTAATATGGAATACTTTAGTCACATGTCTCTTCTACTCTACAGCAATAAAATAATAATTTATCGTACAAAACGAAAAAACCGACTTCACATGCTGCGATTGTCAAAGTACTGGCTAGTTGTAATTATGTCATCTAAGTAGACAAATTAGGTTATATTGTTTATCTTCATATCTCCGGAGATAATTGTCATAGCTCGATAAAATTGAATGGGGCCAAACGGGAGGCATAATCTCTCAAAGAAAAAAATAATTTTTCAAGTCGGTTAAGATTTGACGCAGTTTTGAGGTCACACACATTAACAAAACAGTCGAATTGAGAACCTCCTCCTTTTTTGTCAAGTCGGTTAATATTTTAAGGAAAAATAAAATCTTGTCAGGGATCTATTTATTTTTTTCATTGTTGTAAAGACAATTTGTAACTTATTGTTTTTACAAAACGTCTTTACAACAATGAACCGGTCACCCATAGCACTTACTGGCTTACATTAAAAAGTAAGCCAGACATAAGTTTGTTGTTCAGTAAAATAATTCCTTTGAACATTCTTTCAACTAAAAATCTTATCATGTCGAAAGAGTCACAGAATCATAACTAGTTGATACGAGTAAAGTCCCATCAATTAGCACTTCTTCTCTAAATCACAATATAACAATTTACCCATAATTTACCTCAAAATTATGGACACAAATCGTAAGTTAGTCTTAATAGCGCAATAATTTTGATCAATACATTGCAGGTTTAATTAGAGCCTAATTTTCTCACGGCGGGTTCAGTAGCTTTTAATTATACCGACACCCTTTTGATACCCCAATGAGATTCGCCAATTTCGGCAATTAATACAAATTGTCTCAAAATTAATTTGTTAAGGAACCATAATTTCGAGAACGTTAATGAACGGTTACGTAGACTCACTAGTATTAAATTCATTATTTTACGGTTACTGGGACCTTAGAGAAATGTAGGTTTAAGATTTTAAGTTCTGTATCTCAGCTACAAGTACATTAAAAATGTACTGTCTCAACGGTATACTCATTCAAAGTTAGTCCACCTTTTAGAATTGTTGTTCTTTTTGTAACATTACTAAAAATCAGTCCTATACTATGTAAAGTATTAGTATGTAAAGTTTATTTTGCTTCATTGCGTTTACAAAACGAAAAAAACCGACTTCACATGCCGCGGTAGTGAAAATATCCACTAGTCATAATCATGTCATCATTCTATCAAATTTGTTTAAATTGTTTATCTTCATATCTCCGGAGATGATTATCAGATCTCGATAAAATTTGAATGGGACCAAACGGGAGGCATAATCTCTAAAACAACAATTTTTTTTTAAAATCGGTTAAGGGTTGACGGAGTTCTGAGGTAACAAACATAAAAAAAACAGTCGAATTGAGAACCTCCTCCTTCTTTGTGAAGTCGGTTAAAAATAAACTTTACACACATATTGAGTGTCTCCATTTGTGAAATCGGGCAAAAAGTTGTATTACAAAAATCAGAAACCACTTACACTTTTCTATCAACTATTGAGGAAAAACTGCAGGAAGATTTCGTAATAATTTCAAACATGGTGTATTTACGTATTACAATAATTTATGGGTATTTAGATGTATAGAAGTAACCGACCTTTTTTGTGATGTACAGCCATAATTTTTATGATTCATATTTAGGGTTCCACGCCCGTTTCTTCCTGTTTCGACGTATATTTATCTCATAAACCACATATTACGCTTTATGTGACCGTTAGCTAGTAAAAGCTAAATTATGGTTGATGTTATGCAGATTTTTATGTTTGTATATGATATACAGCTATAGAACGGTGTTTTTAATCAGAGATTACCTTTTTTAACCGACTTCACAAAAAAGGAGGAGGTTCTCAATTCGTCTGTATGTTTTTTTTTTTTTTTTTTTTTTGTGTGTATGTTACGCGATTTCTCCATCAATTGTGAACGGATTCAAATGATTCTTTTTTTAATTGGTAGGATACGTTTCCGAGGTGGTCCCATTTTAATTTTATCGAGATCTGATTAGTATCACCAGAGATATGGAGATAAATACCCCAAACATAGGAGATTGTACTAGTTTTAGTAGAAGAGTCCCAAGAAGATTATACACAATGGAGGTTGCTATTGCATATAAGATATTCTTACGGTAACTGTGAGCGAGATAGAAATAAAGGTGGGGAATTTTTTTTTGTAATATCTTATAGGCAAGCGTTTGACCACTATCTCACCTGTTGCTAAGTGATGATGCGGTCGAAGATAGAGAAGTGGACTAGAATGGGAACTGGCTCTCAAGGATAGCTGCCGGAACACATTAGATGTTTGGCGACAGATTTTCTGACATGAGGGTGGTAGCTGGCCAGGCGGACACTAGATATGTTCTACCACCATGCGGGGGTTATTGGTTTCTTAACGATGTTTTCCTTCACCGGAGGGCCACTGTGAGAAGCGCACATATATTTTTCGATAGAAAAATTCATTGGTGCACGGCGGTTTGAACTCGGTACCACGGCATCAAAGCCAACTGTTCTCCCAATTACGCCACCGGGCCCTCAATAAATAATTATATATTAATAATTATAATAAATAATTATGTATAAATATAAATAATTTGTCTTCACAGGAATGTTCTACCGGGCAAAGTCTTGTTAGAGTGCAAACTTTTTTAAACATACCTAATATTTTTTGACATGACATGACATTTGGCGAAGATGGCGGCCATTTCAGTCCCGCGACACTGCATACATAATTAAATAACTCAGAATCATGAACGTACCTACTTTGTACCAATCAACACAGCAAAAAAAAATTATAAGCATAAAACCACATATTATATAATAGTTACTACGTAAATAATACTTTCCGTTGTTAGGTTGGCTACACAGTGCTTACATAATTCGGGTATCCACAATATAGGGAAGTGCCTCTTATAACGTAGCAGAGTGATTCAGTACCCTGTTGGCCATATGGCGGCAATTAATGTTAATAATCGCAAATAATACTTTTTTATATTCATTTTGGAATACAACTACTCCGTGTTATAAAAGTATTTGGAATTATTGTAATAAAATAGACAATTAATTATCGTGTGTCAGATGCTTTTATTGCACAGGGCCATTTTGGACATTGTCCTATGAGACCTTGATGACATCATTATTACTAGTGAATATTTTCACTTTAGCGCGGCATTTAAAGTCAATTTTTTTAGGGTTCCGAACCGAAAGGCTACCAAATGAACATTTTCTGAGACTTTGTTGTCTGTTCGTCCGTCCGTCCGTCCGTCCGTCCGTGTGTCTATATGTGCGCACTTTACAGATCTGTATCTTCTTAACCGTTATAGGTACACACTTGAAATTTTCAAAAAGTATATATCCGTCAGTGTATACGGCCCAGACACGAAATTTAATAGATGCATGTAATTTCATTAAAACTTTTTTTGCACTAAAAAGGGTAAAATAAGTTATTTAAAAAAAAAAAAAAAACCGACTTCATAACCACAAAAAGGCACTCAAAAGCGAAAAATAATTTACTTAAAATTATTATAAGCGTTACCCACGTCTCTATTTGAAGTCGGTGCCAGCCAAGTCTATTGGATATTAGATAGATGCTATGTATGTAGTAGTAGTAAGTAGGTACATGTAGGTTAGTAAGTAGATAGATACATGTACTCGTAGGTATTATCTATCTACTACCTATTAGACTTGGCTGGCACCGACTTCAAATAGAGACGTGGGTAACGCTTATAATAATTTTAAGTAAATTATTTTTCGCTTTTGAGTGCCTTTTTGTGGTTATAAAGTCGGTTTAATTTTTTTTGAAAAATAACTTATTTTTATACCTTCTTATTTTTAAGTATTGGATTTACTATCCGTTTCAAAATGCTATTTTCAGGATTGCTTAGGAAGTAAAATGTGGAATTCTATTTTGTTACATTTTTAACGGAAAAAAATCCAATTGTCGCGCCTTTTATAGCTAAGAAAATAAATATACAGCGTGTTTAATTTTTTATTTAAAATGACAATTTAAATTTAACTTCGTATTTAAACTCTAAAATTTAAAGTTTCTAAAAGAACATTTTAGAGTATAATTAGCTAATTAAGGTCAGTTCACACCGCGACGCGACGCGACGAGACGCGATGAGACACGACGCAATGCAACGTGACGATGCATTTTGAGTCGCGCGGCGCAGCTCGACGCCGCGCGGCGCAGCTCGACGCCGCGCGGCGCAGCCCGACGCCGCGCGGCAGCACAAAACGCAGCAAAACGCGCGAGACTACCAAATGATCTCAATTCAATTTGTATATTTTTGTGTAGTTGATGAAGTTCAATTGTTTATTACGCGGTTCAATTGTTTCTACCCACTGCGCTTGCGTGCAGCGCGGCGTAGCGGCTAGCGAGATGCCGCGCGGCGCAGCCTGAAGCCGCCAAACTAACTCAATGAAATGTGTTTCTTTTTGTATAGTTAACAAAGTTCTTTTTTAAAATACTCTCTTAATAAGTGCGCGCCGCGTCGCGTCGCGGTGTGAGCCGACCCTTAGTGTATCCATCACTTTATACTCTGACGGTAAGACCAGGACTCTAATAAAATATATGCTCAATCAAAATCTTTCAATCATCATACATTTTAGAGTGTAATTACTTAATTAGGTAATTAGTGTGTCCAGTACTTTATAATCTGACAGAAAGGCCAGGACTAATAAAATTAACACTCAATCAAAAATCTTTCTTTGCTCGAGATTTTCACAAAGTAACATACCTGCAATTTTCTTCTGATTTTTTTCTCCCTAATACTTAAGCTGCTTAAATTACGAAAATCTTTAACCCAGCCGTAACAAATAAGCACCCTATACCACCGCAATCACCAATGTTAATTTTCTTGTAAATGTTTCGCACAATTAAAGTTGAAACAAGACATCAAGGGCTGGGCTGGCACAGGCTGCCAACCGCTTCCTGAGATACCCGGCGCACCGCAATGGGGCGTTTATAATTAATACTATACGGAACACTTTGTATCTATTATGAATTCGTGTTCGGATCTTGTTGTCGGGACTGGTGAATGCCCTGTTTTTGTGTTTGGCAGGTATTCAGTATTTTCAATTGTTTTAATGCTATTTCGCACGCTAAAATTAGTTCGTTATTTGTAAATTTAATGATTATAGCCTTTGCCAACAATCTAAGCTGTTATAATACATTTAAATTACCTAGTATATATTTTTATCTTAATTGGGTAAGCGTACCCTCTAAGCGTAAAGATGGCGGGAAGCGACTTTGTTTTTTAACCCCCGATACAAAAAGAGAGGTGTTTATTTGTTTATTTATTTAATTAGAACGGATACAAGTCCAATTACACTAATCACAAAATCGAAATAATTCATGCAAATAAAAATAGAAAAAAAAGAAAAATCAATTAAAACATATTAATACTAATAATTATAAAATAATGTCAAAATGGAATATTACTGTCATTCACACATAGCTAACGCGCAATCATCTCTGTTATTAATTTGAGTTGTGTATCTTTTTTTATGCTCCATAGGCAAGCTATTGACCACTATATCACCTCATGTTAAGTGACGATGTGGTCCAAGATGTAGCACGCTTGCCTAGAAGATACCTATTCACTCGCGACTTGAAGGCCCCCCCTAGGTGGTAGTTATCGGGAAACACAGACTCAGTCGAAGAATTCCATTCCTTGACATTGCGTATGATGAATGTAGTAGCAGATTCTCATTGTACTTAATCTGGATAACCAATTTCTCCATGAAGTTGCTGACAATATGCAAATCGAAACTACATCCCCAGCACAAGTCGGGTTAAGCCCCTGGACTAGTCAAGTATCGAACTAGTTAACTTCGACTAAGGAGTTACGCGTCGTAATCGTAACTTACGACTAATTTGCTGGTTCGACTGATTTATAGATTTACAGATATGAGTACCTATAGTTCAAACCTTCAAACAATAAACATTGTTCAAAGCTCAAAGGGATAATTCAGTATGTAGGCAGTATTAAGTATACGCACATATACACGTCTAAAATCATAAAATAAATAATTAACAAATACCATCTAATACTATAAGAATCTTTGTCCTGACATACTGACTGACTGACTGACAGACAACGCACAGCCTAAACCGCTGGTCGTAGAAACTTGAAATTTGGAGGGTATATTTGTCTTAGTACGTAGGGGTGTACTAAGAAAGGATTTTCCAAAATTCACCCCTTAAGGGGATGAAATGAGGGTTCAAAGTTTGTATGGAGAAACAAGATTAGATAGTCTTTTCTATCCAAAACTTCACACAAGTGCTTCAGTAACAAAATAAGTAAATACGTGTTTCTGTTTTATTTGAAAACTCACCCCTAGGAGGGTGAAATGGGTTAACAAAATGTGAAAAAAAAAAATGTTTTCAAAGTTTGTATGGAGAGACAAGATTAGATAGTATTTTCTATTCGAAACTTCATACAAGTGCTCGAGTAAAAAAATAAGTAAATACGAGTTTCAGGTTTTAAATACACCCCTAAGAGGGTGAAATGGGGTAACAAAGTGTGAAAATCAATATTGTTTCGGAATGCGCTGAAATTTGGCATGCAGATAGTTATTACGACGTAAGAGAGAGGATTTTCCAAAATTCACCCCTGAAGGGGATGAAACGGGGGTCCTCAGTTTGTATGGAGAAACAAGATTAGTAGTCTTTTATATTTGAATTTTAACACAAGTACTTAAGTAAGTAAATACGTGTGTTGCAACCGCGTAATTAATTGTAGATTTTTAATTAGTTACGCGCGCTTGATTTCGTGGAGAAAATCTAGGATAGATGATATTTAAATCGAATGAATACCCCAGCTTCTATTTTCGTGATTTTCTCCAATAATAGCGAGAGTGAAGGGAAAGATGGCGCTCTCGTCGTCCCGCCAAGTCTCCAAACGTCGAGTTTTTAACACCGGGGCGCCACTATCGCCGCCGGCAGTGTCGAACTACAATCGGTGCAAGAAGCACTGTAATTTTGAACTAATTATAAAATATTACAAGTTTTTTGGTGTTGTGAGCTGTGTAAAGGACCTTTACGAAGAAGTTACTTTAAGAAGATGTCCTTCGTGCTCCCTTGGGAAGGTCCATACAGGACGGACACTGCTACTAAACCTACGGACAAGCTCGGTGAGTGCCTATTCTCATAGCTCTTGTTGATTGTTGTGGAATTTCTCGAGAAACTTTACGCTGATGGTATTCTTTCGTTCGATTTGTTGTTAGTAGAACCGGCAAATTCGGGAGCTTCTCTCGACTCGCGAGGGTGCCCAAACAACGTGTTTCAGGCTCTTTCGAAATTGCACCCCTAAAAGGGTGAAGTGGGGTAACAAAGTCTGATATCAATATTGTTTCGGATTGCGCTGAAATTTGGCATGCAGATAGTTATTTTGACTTAGGTATCCGCTCAGAAAGAATTTTTCAAAATTCACTCTTCAAGGGGATGAAGCGGGGGTTTAAAGTTTGGATAGTTATTTTATTCGACATTTCACACAAGTACTTCTGTAAATAAATAAGTAAATACGAGTTTCAGACTTTTTCAAAATGCCACCCTAAGAGGATAAACTGGGGTAACAAAGTCTAAAAATCAATATTGTTTCAGATTGCGCTGAAATTTAGAATACATAATAGTTGTATGTAATAAGCCATTCAGCTGTGAATGTGATCCAATCCATGACATTTAAAGACTATTAAAAATATTAAGTAGAGTTACCAGCCTTACTGTTTGTGACACGCAGACGCACCTGTTTGTTTCAGTACTTCAGACAATCTATTATTTAAAAAAAAATGTGATTCAGTAATACCTACACAATCTAAAAAACTCATTCTGATCACATACATAAGTACATATCATGATTCAAATGGAGCTGATCGTCCAAAGATATGTGATATGAAAAATCAAGCTTGTTAATAAAACCATTATCAGAAAACAATATAATAAATAATTTGTTTTAACTTTAGTAACGCACAAACAGAAATTAATAAAACTGCAGATAGGACATAACATAAGTTATATATAAGTTATACATATAATAATCATTTTTAACGCAGGCGAAACCATAGGGCGCAACTAGTTATAAATACTAAAGTCAGATAAGCGTGACTAAGTAACTATAATCATATAATAAAGATAGTTTAAAAACTAAAACGCCCGACTTCTATGCCGCACGAGTCAATTTCAGTAGCAAGTTTGAAACGTTTTCTAGTCATATCTCACCTCGGAAACGTACTCTACCGATTAAAAAAAGAATCATTCAAATCGGTCATTCAATTGACGGAGTAATCGCGTAATATACATACAAAAAAAACACAGACGAATTGAGAACCTCCTTCTTTTGTAAGTCTGTTGAAAAGCAATAAAGATATAAGCGGACATCGCATAAGCGCGTTATAAATACTTAATGAGAAAGTCCTGTCTAGACTAAACCCAGACAAATAAAGAACATTAGGTGATTTATTTTAAATAAGTTGAACCTGAATAGGAAATTTTAATAACGACTAAGCTAAACTAGATTTTTGTAATGGCAGCTTTTTCTAACTAACCTCTTCCCCCCAATTATCCTAGACAGACAAGCATTTGACCACTATCCCTCCTATTTTTCGCTTCTCAGGTGGCACCAAAGAGTACGATTATATGTACTGGTGGCACCACAGAGTAGAATGATCCAGATGACAGCTGTCAAGATATACAATTTGAGAATGGAATGTCAAAATTCATGTTATGTCAATGTCAGTTTGGGATAAATCCATAGACGTATTATAAAAGGATGGTGCACTGCAGATGTTTTGACAAATTCAATCCGTATGATTTAACAATAAGGTTGTAATTGCTTTGTTGAACAAAACGGCCCAATTGAGAGACAGCCGGGTGGGAGTGTGTCAAAATATAAAAGAAAGAGACAAACTCCGTTCAAGGTCGGTGTCATTGAGGCCGGTGTATGCGATCAAGTTTAATATGTAGCAGGTCTGTGGATAAATCCTTAACTTATCAAAATGACGTGGGCCTTGCAGCATATTGGCGTCTCTAGCGGCAAAATTCACACGCGATAGCTTCAACCCAAAGAGTATAATAACTGTCCATAAAGCCCCTCCCTCCCCCATCCATATTAGCCACATAGCCTACCACATAGTAACTTAGCCCGTCTTCCACCGATAAACGATTAAGTAGGCATTAGGTATTCTAATTTGATCTTCTGGATTATTATTGTAATAAGCTCGATCTTATCACGTCCAATTATGATTTACTTTTGGACCGAAAATCCGTAAATCAGCTTAGATTTTTTAGGAGACAGGTGCCAACAGCCTACGCTTGTTTGTTACATTATTCAGAATTATTGCCGAGATATTTAAATTATTTATGACGTTATTTGCTTTGATTTAACTTGCCACTTTAGTATTTTCTTAATGATATCAGGTAATAGGACAAGCTCGACGCTCTCCTGATTGTAAACGGAGGTTGAAATATATCAGCCATTTCGAAAAATGTATCCAAATGGCACAAGACTTTATTGTTACACTTATTAAGACGCAAATTTTTGTATGAATAACTTATTTATCCGACAAACTTCAAGGGGTTGGGGGTTTGTTATTCAGTTTTTGTAACCTTTCCAAAGATATACTCGCGAGGTCTACAGCTCACAGAGCCACTACCTAGTTATTAGACACTTTTTTTTCAAACATTTAAGCAACTCAGTCATAAACGTGTTAAACAGACACAATAGACATAATTGAGACGTTTATGCAAAAACAAACGAAAAGAAAGTTATAATTAGCATACAGAATAAACACTCATTTGGTTGTTAATAACCTAGGTCAAGTACAATACCCCATTCTTTCACACAAGTGAAAATAACCTACTTGAGAACAAACGCATCACTGTGAATACAATTCTACCTGAGGTCATAAGAACGACAACCTACAAATATAGACTCTATACTTACACAATAAGAACTAAGTTAGCGCTTGATGAAGGAATGTAATATGATATGGACTTTGATATTCATAGTAGTGTAAGGCATATGTTTTATGGAATAGCTTTTATGCCAATCTTGTATTTCTGTGGTTATGTTCTAGTACCGTTGCTCGTTTCCTGGGGGCCTACTACACGGTTTAATACATTATTATTATTATTTTATTTTACCATGGGTATTCCAATATAATGGCATATCATTAAAATAACAATCTAGTCTGATAAGTAATTTAAATTTGACCTAAACTGCTAATTATTGTTAAACTAAGAATATGCGCAATGTTACTTTTTTTGTCTCTATTATATTTTATTGTGTTCTTTGTAAGCACTGTTCGCTATTTTACTGTAATATATAATACATTATTATTGTTATCTTATTATACAAAGGAAAGGAAAAAGCTGCTCTACGACCGTATAGCAAGCAGTATGTAATTATTTCAGCGTCACAAAAATTAAAAAAATTAACATTGTAATAGGATGATTTAAATTTTTCAATGAAGGGGACACATCACAATACATACACGCGATTACAACTCTGTAAGGCCGAGTTCAAAGAGAGGCTTTACATTGCGTGTACAGCCTAAATCACACACATCTCGTATATGTCACACAGTAGGTACAGAGGGCTTAAAGACACAAACGTAACGCAGGATCTCGCTCTTCTCGGCTTTTATTTAAATACGTTTTAAGTCTTGTAGTAGGTCCCTTGAGTGATATCGTAAGTTATATTAACTCGATAAAATCTGATTATTACACTTGTTAATACACTGAGAAATGGAACAATAAAATGAACATAATATCTGAAAATAATTTCTGTTTAAAACACCTTTCCAAATAAAATCCAACGGCTTTTCCCACCGAATTTATATCTGCAATTACAATAAAGTACGTTACAAAATCTTGGATTATTAATAACTCCACAAATAAAAAGCAGAACTAAATCCAAGAAAACTATAATAATTTGGTACATTAAAAAATTCTATACGCGTTATCGTGTATGACCATGACACGGCGAGAGCGCGCCTCCATTGTCGCACGATTTTTAACTTACCTGGGCTGAGACTTGGGGCCGTGCTTGGGGCCTGCCACGACTTAAAACATATGACACAGCAAGATGCTGCTACACAGTTGCAGAACAGAATTGTATGCCACAAATATTCTTATTCAAGTCAGTTGTCTAATTCAACACTAGATTAAGTATAAAATAATTAGTATTAGCTTAGATCTTTTAGGTCTAAGGCTATTAATATAATTGTACTTGATATTGCACCGAATACGTATTCACTTTAACCACTGTAACCTTCAACACGTAAACTTTTGCAATTATTGTTTGCCGTGTATCCACTCTAGGACAAAGGCTTGTGCTAGAGTGGAGACCGCGAACGAATCGGCAAACGTAGCGTAGGACGTCCTATGACCAGGTGGAGTGACGATAAACGCACAGCGGTGGGCAGTGACTGGAAAAGAAGAGCCGAAGATCGGGCTCAGTGACGTATTTAGGCCTAAGAAGCCTACTATCAGCAGTGGACTGACACCGGCTGATTATAATGATGATGATGTTTGCCATGTATACTGGTTAAAGAGAATATTAAACTGTCCATTATGATAAAAAAGACAGCATGAATAGGCCCGTGCTTGTTGCCAAGGCTGGTCATACACGTAAGCCAAGGTTATTGGGCGCTACTTCATGTCCGTTGGAAACTTGACAGTAAACTTGATCGTGTATCACCTCTATGTAAAATACTAAGCCGTACTCAACGGTCTACAATAAGTTTCCCGTAGGTCAATGGAAACAGTACAAGCAACTCGTAGCGACTACAAAGGTTGTCGGGCGGCCCCAGGTCAATGACCCTGCTGACCGACGCCCGCGCACCTTTTTATTAGCTAAAGTAAGCAGACACTGTTACTTAACCTGTTGAATGTAAGACCTAGAAATTGTGAAGAGTTTGTGCTAATTTTCTTCCGACTTCCCAAAAAGAAGGAGGTTCACAATTCGTCATACATGTTTTTTTTGTATCTATGTTACGCTATTACTCCGTCAATTGTAAACCGATTTGAATGATTCTTTTTTAATCGGTAGGGTACGTTTTCGAGGTGGTCCCACTGTAATTTCATCGAGATCTGATAAGTATCTCCAGAGATATGGCGATAAACGTCTCAAACTTGCTACTGAAATTGACTCGCGGGGCATGGAAGTTGGTTGTTTTAGTTTTTAAACTATCTTATTCTTGACATTATAATAAGGCATTATGGACCAATGAATTTTATTGGCTAAAGAAGCTCACGTCACTAGCTAGAGAAAGTAAACACTTTCTGATTTACGTGTATTTATTTGCCTTAGGAATTTAATTGTTTTGATAATAAGGTACACTAGCCGCCAAAACCACTAATGTGCCACTAGCCCGGATTATAAAAGCAGATATTTTGTCAAAAAAGCGTATATTCACGTATATCACTTGCCTAAGCTATTCGTAACGAGTAAATAAACAAGTACCTAAGACAATCGTGTGTTTATTACTTTTTTTTTCTGAAAAATATCTATCTACCTCATCCAAGGTAGTGTCCGGTTGACCCTAGATAGATAGATAGATAACACTTTATTTGCACGCACACCACTTATAAAATAAACATTGAACATAAACAAATTAAAAATACTTAAGCTATGTAATGCAAAGGGCGGTTTTATCGCTTAAAGCGATTTCTTCCAGACAACCAAACAGAGAAAGATATATATATATATATATTATATCTACTTCTAACACATACATACACATAATTCAAAATACACAATGATCTAATTATCAGTTACACGAATATTATGTTTTTTTGAAGTGTCTCACACTTTATATTTTTGTAAATTGTTAAACACAATCCAAAATTTCATCGTACCGACGGGACTCGAACCCGCACCCCCCGGATTACACGTCCAGGTGCTCTGCCAATTAAGCCACGGTTCGATACATCGATACGACGAAATTAGTGGCTTGCATTTGTTAACCCAATTATGCATTGGTGGCGCCATCTATGACTACTTATTACGTAAGTTAATCATTCGGAAGAAATCATTACAGTTTTCAAATCCGACGAGAGATGTTGCACTGCGTAAATCAAATATTATGTTTCTTTGAAGTGTCTCACACTTTATATTTTTGTAAATTGTTAAACACAATCCAAAATTTCATCGTACCGACGGGACTCGAACCCGCACCCCCCGGATTACACGTCCAGGTGCTCTGCCAATTAAGCCACGGTTCGATACATCGATACGACGAAATTAGTGGATTGCATTTGTTAACCCAATTATGCATTGGTGGCGCCATCTATGACTACTTATTACGTAAGTTAATCATTCGGAAGAAATCATTACAGTTTTCAAATCCGACGAGAGATGTTGCACTGCGTAAATCAAATATGATGTTTCTTTGAAGTGTCTCACACTTTATATTTTTGTAAATTGTTAAACACAATCCAAAATTTCATCGTACCGACGGGACTCGAACCCGCACCCCCCGGATTACACGTCCAGGTGCTCTGCCAATTAAGCCACGGTTCGATACATCGATACGACGAAATTAGTGGATTGCATTTGTTAACCCAATTATGCATTGGTGGCGCCATCTATGACTACTTATTACGTAAGTTAATCATTCGGAAGAAATCATTACAGTTTTCAAATCCGACGAGAGATGTTGCACTGCGTAAATCAAATATGATGTTTCTTTGAAGTGTCTCACACTTTATATTTATGTAAATTGTTTAACACAATCCAAAATTTTCAAAGGGTTCGAGTCCCGTCGGTACGATGAAATTTTGGATTGTGTTTAAAAATCAGTTACACGACCAAAATATATAAAAAACATTACAGATTCAGTACCTAGTTCTGAAGAGATATATAAAATGTTGTTAATCTTTCCTTAAACGCAGATAGTTAGGTTCCACGCATGATATACACAAGCTATCCTTCGGTCAACTCAGTCGAAAGTTCCATCCCCACCCATTGCAATATTGACGGGAACCCACTCCAGACACATATTTAGCTTAGTTGGAGGGGTTAACACTACTAACTAGTAATTGCTAGTACCTAAGCTTTATAAATGAACTGGCCAGGTGCAAGTCGTACTCGCATTCGTTATATTACGTTCCATAACACACTACAGTATTTTATAAGATCGAGCAAAAAATACCACTTTCATTTTTCGCTAGCAAAAAATAATAATTAATAAACATTTTATTTTTTATAACGCCATCTAACGTCTAACAAAGGTGTTAGGGATCGGCATTTAATATAACGCCATATATGGACGTTTACCTAAGCGTTCATAGATGGCGTTATATTAAAATGCCGAAAAAAACACGTTTCTTGTATGGGGACCCCCTATTATTTTTAACTTTATTCTGTTTTTAGTATTTGTTGTTATAGCGGCAACAGAAATACATCATCTGTGAAAATTTCAACTGTCTAACTATCACGGTTCATGAGATTGATGAGATACAGCCTGGTGACAGACGGACAGACAGACAGACAGACACGGACAGCGGAGTCTTAGTAATAGGTTCCCGTTTTACCCTTTGGGTACGGAACCCGAAAAACAAACTCAAGTTTCGGAAGTCAACTTAAGCGGAGAGATGTGAATAATGATATTATTATCAAGGAAGACAACGTATCGTAGTAAGAACTATCTGTGTGCAAGCACGTGGTAAACTTCACGTGATTTTTTGTGATATTTCAACGGCTGTCAATCCTGTCTTGTTTAATTATGTTAGCAAAAAGTTGAGTTCAATGTAACCGATTTAGAGAAGCGATGGATATATGAATGGACAGTTAGGATTGTAATAGTTTGAGCCAAGAAACGAAGTTCTTGGAACTTTTGATAGTTTGAGCGAAGAAACGAAACATCTAAAACTTTAGACAAGTGGAAATTACTTGTTTTCAGAATAATTTAAGATTGTTTACAAAACGAAAAAAAACCTACTTCACATGCCGCGATAGTCAAAATCAGAAGTATCATGTCGTCAAGGTTTACAAATGCATATGTCGTCAAGGTATGTAATGTGTTTGAGATGTTTATCTCCATATCGCCGGAGATAATAGTCATACCTTGATAAAATTTGAATGGGACCAATCAGGAGGCATAATCTCTCAAACCAAAAAAGAATTTTTCAAAACGGTCAAGATTTGACAGATTTCTGAGATAACAAACATTAAAAAAAAACCAGTCGAATTGAGAACCTCCCCTTTTTTGTGAAGTCGGTTAAAAACTTAGGTTTGAGAGCCCCATTAGCGTAAAGGATAAATGGATTAAATTCTAAGCGAGAGGTCGCTGGTTTAACTCCTAACAAGGGTGCTCGTCTGCAGGTGATACGAGCATATACATATTATATCAGTGTTCCGCCTGACTTGCTACCAAAAAGTAGCTCACCACCATCGAAGACACTATCTGCCGCCATATGGTGATACATACAAACCAAACGGTGTTCCGGCAGCACACAGCCCTTGAGAGTCAGTGTTCTAGGCCTAGCGTGTTCACTATTTTCGACCACATCATCGCTTACCACCAAACGAGATAATGGTCTAAACGATAGCTTACTCTAGCTAGGCTGAAACAAGGCTAATAACACTGTCTATATTTTATCAAACATAAAAAACCCTATCAAAATCGGTGCCATTCGTTTAGGAGGCACGATGCCTAGATATTCGATCCCGGCCCTTTTGTCTCATCCGGGGAATTTGGGATTGTCCACAGAGAATCCTGTGATTCCGAGCTAGTTCTGGGAGCTTGATCTCACCTACAGTCTGAGGCATCATGCCACAACCAGACGTCAAATTTATAATAACACACTTTTTGCGTCGGCGGTAAAAAATAGAAGACAATCATTATTACATTACTGAGAGCCTTCGAGGTCCATTTTTTTCGAGAAGAATACCCAGTACTTTCAATTAGCCACTTGACTTCTAAATAAGCTGTCCCATTTTATTGAAGGGCCTGAAGAAAGAGCCCGGGGCTTAGCGACGGCTCATAAATAACGGGCCCAACAATATTTTCCACTTAAAAACATTTAGCTGGAATTGCCAGTAGGTAGGATGTGCCGTCTGGATTGTATTTTTTTTGTGGTTTGTGGGTTTTGTATGGCAATTTTTATAACTTGTATCAGCTTTGTAATTTTATGTGAGAGTTAGAAAATTAATAAGTATTCTTATTTGATGTTCTTTAATACCTTCGAATAATATTATATCTTGGTATATGTTTTCCCAACCAAATTGTTCACTTCCGAATTTCATAAAAATATTTCCTACCTACGTCCTACACTAAATATAACTAGAATGAATGTACTGTGTTCGTTAACTTTTCTTCTTTCTATTATTTTTAGAAGATCTCTTTTTTTTATAAATGCATTTTTATAAGGAGTGTGATGAAGATGGTTAGTGAATAAGTGACACGTCATACTGTTGTTAAATGATCATAATAAACCTTTGCCTGAGCCTTTGGATTCATTTTTATTTAGAACCTTTTATAGCTAGCAAACTGGCAACCCAGCATTTACCTTGTCAAGTGAAAACACCATATATATACCCTATAAGGCAGGGTTGGTAACACCTCGCGTGCTAAGAAACAGCTTTTTTCCTCATTCATAAAGTTATTTTGGAATGTGGTACCGTTTAGAGAAATATTTTAGTATGTGGTTCGTTTAGTCCTGCTGAAAATAGCACAGGTTTTCCAAGGCTACTAATGGCTTAAAATATTGTTTGTTTTTCAGGCCTCTATGTTCTAAGTATGTTTTCTGTGACTATAATATTTCTATTGGCGTTCCCAAAGGTGAGGCCGAACTGAAGCAATCTGCGGGCGCGATCTGATAGTGCAGTAGTATTTGTACCGACTTGTTCAAACGGTTCAAACCAAACGCGGTCTACGGCGATCAGACAGCGATTAAAAGAAGATCGCGCCCGCGCCCGCAGTTTGCAGCGGTGTTGCCGTACCTTAAATGAGGAGCACTATTTGACTTGTGTGATCAAGGATGTATTGTATAATGCTAAGGTTTGATATAAAAACTGGTAATTGTGCCATAAGTACCTACTTATCTATGATTGAAATTATTGTCTGTATCTTTTGTGGAACCAAGTCCCCTTAAATTGATATAGTTTAATTTAATTTTGTGTCCCACGCTTCGTTTAACCAGTTTATTTGAGTTCTTTCGCTTTAAAGCTACATTATGTCCCAATGCAGATAGTAAAAAATAAACGTAATAATTCCTGTATTCATCTACCTACGTATAAAATAAAGTGTGCATTTTTAAACAGATTATTCATAAAGTACTAGCTAAAGTATTTGTTTTATGCAAGCACACCGTGACCAATTTAACCGTAGAGCGCAATTTCGTTTGCAATTCTAAGCTGTCATTTCGGGCTGTTCTCTTATAATTTCGGACGTCGAGTGCAGGCAAAAGTAAGCTTTATCTTTTCCGGGGAATACGGGCGCTAGAATATTGGGTAGGTACTAATGCACAGTGTATTTTAAACGAGAAGTCAATGTTTTATTTTTGTTAAGATCGAAATTTGTGAACGCCAAGGTCCAGTTTCACTGGTGCCTGAGTTTCAGATTGTTAAACAGGCATATACCGTCATATTAAGTTGTGAAAAATCTGTCAGATAAGCTCTCAATAGGCTTGACTTATCAGGAATCGGTAAAACCGGCCCGTATCATTTAGGGATATTTTCAGCGGTTCCTGACCCATGTCAGGCCTCCCTCACTCGCCCATAGCTACTGCGATTTATACCTTAACTTTCGTCACCTGCGTCGGTACTATCTGCCAGTCGGTTGTCACTGCTCACGCGCGCGCAACGTATATTATTATTCTAATGACGGGATAACTGCGCATTCGTATTCTATCTTAGAAACGATTTAAGTTTTTCATAGTCATTTTGCGGGTTTGACAAAAAACAAGCACAATATGTTTCATTTTTTATGCTGCCGATACTAAAATGACAAGACGGTGTAAAATTTACTTTTCCGACATAACATTCGACTCTTAGTTAAGAACTTTGATGTAATTTTGTGAGGTAAATAAAAATAATTCGTAAACTTTTTTTTCAGTTTATTGAGTCAACCCTTTACTGTATCGGGGCGCGTCGGTACATCGCGCGCTGAACGAAGTAATAACAACGCTAGGTCGAGCGCCTTAGACACATTTTTGCTTGTATTGTCTGAAATAAACGTTGGTATTGTGTTTTTATAGGGAGTGAAGTATCTGTTACGTAGTAACTATTATATAATCTGTGCCCATGTGTTTACGCTATGCCTATGCGCTAAGACAAAGACTTCTGATTATCATAGTTAAACTATATTAGCATAAAAATCCAGCATCTAAAGCTTTATCAAGGGTATTTTCGTGACCACAATGTGGTCACAAATATGTGTACACAACTAAAAAACAAACAGTAAACGTTGTTTCACATTTGAATATAGAACGAAGCGAAGTGGTGGTATCCCAGTAAGTCCGAGACACTGGTTAAAGTTTGTCCACTTAAACATATACTGTGTAAAGCAAGTAGACTAGCCTTTGAAACCGGTTTCGGTCGTGGTCTGCTATGCACGACTCGCTATTGTCTAGTGAAATCACTTTGTGGTAAATATGGCGCAGTGACTTGCCTTTATTAAAGACTTTAGAATAACTTCAGACAGAGGCTTTGTTTAAGTAAATTATTTTGGTATATATATACAAGGGAATTAGAATATTGTTGCACAGTGGTAGAACAATTTCTGGGTTACAAATCTATGACAATAATACACACATAGACACATATAACTTGCATTATTACTAGATTTATCTTTGAAAGAGTAAAAGCCTTTTCTCAACCTATTTCCAAAAAAAATCTTCTGTATGTTTTTTTGTATATATGTTTCGCGATTACTCCGTAAATTGTGACACGATACAAATAATATTTTTTTAAATTGGTAGGGTTAATTTCCAAGGTGGTCCCATTGTAATTTCACAGAGATCTGATAAGTATCTACAGAGATATGACGATAAACGTCTTAAACTTGCTACTAAAACTGATTTGTGCGGCATGGATGTCGGTTGTTTTAGTTTTTAACCGACTTCACAAAAAAGGAGGAGGTTCTCAATTCGTCTGTATTTTTTTTTTTTTTTTTTTTTTTTTTTTTTTTTTTTTTTTTTTTGTGTGTATGTTACGCGATTTCTCCATCAATTGTGAACGGATTCAAATGATTCTTTTTTTAATTGGTAGGATACGTTTCCGAGGTGGTCCCATTTTAATTTTATCGAGATCTGATTAGTATCGCCAGAGATATGGAGATAAATACCCCAAACATAGGAGATTGTACTAGTTTTAGTAGAAGAGTCCCAAGAAGATTATACACAATGGAGGTTGCTATTGCATATAAGATATTCTTACGGTAACTGTGAGCGAGATAGAAATAAAGGTGGGGAAATTTTTTTTGTAATATCTTATAGGCGAGCGTTTGACCACTATCTCACCTGTTGCTAAGTGATGATGCGGTCGAAGATAGAGAAGTGGACTAGAATGGGAACTGGCTCTCAAGGATAGCTGCCGGAACACATTAGATGTTTGGCGACACATTTTCTAACTTGAGGGTGGTAGCTGGCCAGGCGGACACTACATATGTCCTACCACTATGCGGGGGTTGTTGGTTTCTTAACGATGTTTTCCTTCACCGGAGGGCCACTGTGAGAAGCGCACATATATTTTTCGATAGAAAAATTCATTGGTGCACGGCGGTTTGAACTCGGTACCACGGCATCAAAGCCGACCGTTCTCCCAATTACGCCACCGGGCCCTCAATAAATAATTATATATTAATAATTATAATAAATAATTATGTATAAATATAAATAATTTGTCTTCACAGGAATGTTCTACCGGGCAAAGTCTTGTTAGAGTGCAAACTTTTTTAAACATACCTAATATTTTTTGACATGACATGACATTTGGCGAAGATGGCGGCCATTTCAGTCCCGCGACACTGCATACATAATTAAATAACTCAGAATCATGAACGTACTTTGTACCAATCAACACAGCAAAAAAAAATTATAAGCATAAAACCACATATTATATAATAGTTACTACGTAAATAATACTTTCCGTTGTTAGGTTGGCTACACAGTGCTTACATAATTCGGGTATCCACAATATAGGGAAGTGCCTCTTATAACGTAGTAGAGTGATTCAGTACCCTGTTGGCCATATGGCGGCAATTAATGTTAATAATCGCAAATAATACTTTTTTATATTCATTTTGGAATACAACTAGTCCGTGTTATAAAAGTATTTGGAATTATTGTAATAAAATAGACAATTAATTATCGTGTGTCAGATGCTTTTATTGCACAGGGCCATTTTGGACATTGTCCTATGAGACCTTGATGACATCATTATTACTAGTGAATATTTTCACTTTAGCGCGGCATTTAAAGTCAATTTTTTTAGGGTTCCGAACCCAAAGGCTACCAAATGAACACTTTCTGAGACTTTGTTGTCTGTTCGTCCGTCCGTCCGTCCGTCCGTCCGTGTGTCTATATGTGCGCACTTTACAGATCTGTATCTTCTTAACCGTTATAGGTACACACTTGAAATTTTCAAAAAGTATATCCGTCAGTGTATAACGGCCCAGACACGAAATTTAATAGATGCATGTAATTTCATTAAAACTTTTTTTGCACTAAAAAGGGTAAAATAAGTTATTTTTCAAAAAAAATAAAACCGACTTCATAACCACAAAAAGGCACTCAAAAGCGAAAAATAATTTACTTAAAATTATTATAAGCGTTACCCACGTCTCTATTTGAAGTCGGTGCCAGCCAAGTCTATTGGATATTAGATAGATGCTATGTATGTAGTAGTAGTAAGTAGGTACATGTAGGTTAGTAAGTAGGTAGATACATGTACTCGTAGGTATTATCTATCTACTACCTATTAGACTTGGCTGGCACCGACTTCAAATAGAGACGTGGGTAACGCTTATAATAATTTTAAGTAAATTATTTTTCGCTTTTGAGTGCCTTTTTGTGGTTATGAAGTCGGTTTTATTTTTTTTGAAAAATAACTTATTAAACAATCTGAATTATTTAAGAAGAAAGAGAGGAAGATAGAGAAAAAGTAATTCAACAAAGTAAACTGTAACTAAGCGCATATAATTATGCTCTCCAAATATCCACAATTTGGTCAAGGCAAGGTGGACAAAACCATAACTTGATATTGTTTAACATCTTAATCCTGGTAAAGTGGAGGTATACTTCTGGCGATCTGCCAGCTTTCGGTATACAGCCGTAATAAAATATAAGTGCTCCACAGCCTGACAAGATGATAACGATAACTATTATCGCTTCGCCAGAGAAACAGTACCATAGCTCCATTCTTGGAAAAGGCAGAAAAGCCGACAATAATGAACCAAGTTCTTTTTATTGTATTAGAGAACGGGACAACCAAGGCCGTTGTCCGATGGTAAACTATGAAGTTTAACTATAGATATGTGTCTCTCGTTATACTCTGTGGTATACAAAACTTTGAATGAAGTGGTAGGACACTATCTAGTGTCCGCCTGGCCAGCTACCACCCTCAAGTTAGAAAATCTGTCGCCAAACATCTAATGTGTTCCGGCAGCTATCCCTGAGAGCCAGTTCCCATTCTAGGCCTAGCGTAATTACCATCTTCGACTGCATCATCACTTACCAACAGGTGAGATAATGGACAAACGCAAAAGCCTATAAGAAAAAAAAAATCAGGCGGTTTTTTTTTTTTACAATCTACCACCTTCAAGAAAATCTGTCGCAAATATTTAATATGTTCTGACAGGCAAATCATCGCTCTATCGAGTGTCTTTGCTGTTATATCACATTTGAAACCCAGCGAATTGAATCGAGCTACTATACTTATAAATAAAATATGGCTTATATCCTGAAATATATCAGGATCTAGATCCCTGTTTAGTGGTCGTAAAATCAGCCACTAACACCAGTGATATCAGTTAACATGTTATGAGACGCGTATTTTTAGAAGCACTTTCTTTTAAGATTAGCAATCTTCTATAGGATACACTCTTAGTCAGCACTTTATTTTAGGAGGAGCGAGATGACATATTTAATTGTTTTTGTTAGGATAATGTTTGGGTAAAAATGTTTATTTTTTTCTGTCAGTTTTGGTATCTATAACTAATATTATCTAGAAGAAAGATGTTTAGTTTGTTTGTTTGTTTGTGACTATTTAACTCACAAACTACTGTACTAATTAAAAAAAATATTTCACTAATGGAAAGCTACATTATCAGCGAGTAACATAGGCTATATTTTATCGCCGTATTCTCATGGGTACGGGAAATACGCGGGTGAAACCGCGAGGCAATGCTAGCTACACCCCGCGGCTTCGCTCGCGTTACAAAGTTCCTATGTCTAATCCACAATAATGGCTATCCCTGTGCGAAATTTCAGCCACATCGGTGGAGCCGTTTGACCGTGAAGCGGTCTCAAACAAACAAATATCCGTGCAAATATACAATCTGACTTTCGCATTCATAATATTCGTGTTTTTTTATTTGGAACTTGATGCAACCAGCTGCTTTGACCATGTTTTATATCCTTTACTTTTAGCTATTCTAGTGAAAATTCGAGTTTTTTTTTATTACAATTTTTTTTGGACAACTTTTTTATAGCTATAGCTATATTATAGATACATTTTATTGGTGAATTGATTTGAATATAATTAGGATAGTTTCAAAACTAAAACAACCGACTTCTATGCCCTGCGAGTCAATTTCAGTAGCAAGTTTGAGACGTTTATCGTCATATCTCTGGAGATACTTATCAGATCTCAATGAAATTAACATGGGACCATTACGGAAACGTATCCTACCGATTAAAAAAGAGTCATTCAAATCGGTTTACAATTGACGGAGTAATCGCGTAACATACACACAAAAAAAAGAAAAAAAAAACATACAGACGAATTGATAACCTCCTTCTTTTTGGAAGTCGGTTGAAAATAAAACAAATCATGTTTATTTGTTCACCTGCTGGAAATCGTATCTAAAACGATCACGTGGTTGCTGAGATACATCGTTTTTTTTTTACTATTAGTATTTGATAAGCTAGCGTTTGACCATTATCTCGCCTGGTGGCAAGCATTATGTGATCGAAGCTATGTGAGCTGGAACACCGTAAGGTTAAAGTGGCAGATTTTCACCTTCATGGTGGTACGCTACTTTTTGACAGCAACTAACAAGTCAGACGGAAAATCGATATAAATGCTCTTTCCACCTGTAAATATGTGACTTACGCTAAATTCTGGTGTTTCATAATCTTGCGTAAGTACGTTCATGCGTTAGTATGAATGCATTTATTTATTTGCCTTGACTGTACTTACTGACTGTACGTTAGTACTTACATTTAAATACAGCAACTAAACCACAATACGATAATGATACATAATATGCCTTATAAATTAATAGAACTGGAACTACTGGAACAACTACGCAAATGATTAGGTAATGAAAACCACAATATACTTTTGCTAACTAGTTCTTTTACCCTAGTAAATTGTGAGACTATAAAACTAAGTTCAGTTATATAACTTGTACTTTTATTCAGTCTGGGGTTGAACTTAGGTTAAAAACTTGTTTGTAATATTTGACGCGTAACTGCACTCGTTAAACAATAAAACCATTTTTATTGTTTAACGAGTGTAGTTACGCGTAAAATTCTTCTAAATCCATAGAGTGGTATAGGTCTATGTCTAAATCAGTGTTTTACGCGCGAAGGTGTCTTTGGTATGTATTATCTATAGGAAGACTTTTAAGGTTCCCACCTCTATAGTTGATAACAAAAATTCAATTCAAATTTGAAAATGGGAATTTAAAGTGACTTACGCGGTGTGGATAAAGCGAATAGCAATCAACAACTATTTGCTACAGTGCTAGATGCGTTGGTGAGCGCCTCGAACTGGAGATCCTGAGAAAGACTTCTGAATGAAGCCGAAACAATTGTCGATCGCTATATCAACATCGCGTAAGTCACTTTATATTCTTGTTTTACAATTTTTATATACGCTACAGTTGAATATAATCCCTCTAGTATTTCATCATCATCATCATCCCATCAGCAGCCTGTGTTAGTCCACTACTGGACATAGGCCTCTCCCAATGCTCGCCACTACTGAGCCTGACGGCTCTATCTAGTATTTATTATACTTTAATTTTCTCTTCAGATTATAAAATACCGTAGCACTCTGATATTACATGATAATACCACCGTCAGACACTACTAGTCATTTGTGTTTGTCATACAATACACACAATAGAACGTACAATCAGGCTATAGACTAGTGACTAGTCTGTCCCTAAGTGAAGCAAGCATGTCAAGGTCTGATAGTGGTACTCACATTCTAACAGGTTTACAAGCTGAAGGCTAGTTTCACTGGTACCTGAGTCTAGGATACATTGATACATTTTTTTTTAAATATCTTATGGGCTAGCGTTTGACCACTTCCTCGCCTGGTGGTAAGCCTAGAATACTCTGACTCCCAAGGGCTGTGTGCTTCCGAAACTAGAGGGCCCGGTGGCGTAATCGGGAGAACGTTCGGCTTTGAAGAGGGCCCGGTGGCGTAATCGGGAGAACGTTCGGCTTTGATGCCGTGGTACCGAGTTCAAACCGCCGTGCACCAATGGATTTTTCTATCGAAAAATTTATGTGCGCTTCTCACAGTGGCCCTCCGGTGAAGGAAAAACATCGTTAAGAAACCAACAAAACCCCCGCATGGTGGTAGGACACTATCTAGTGTCCGCCTGGCCAGCTACCACCCTCAAGTTAGAAAATCTGTCACCAAACATCTAATGTGTTCCGGCAGCTATCCTTGAGAGCCAGTTCCCATTCTAGGCCTAGCGTGCTTACCATCTTCGACCGCATCATCACTTACCAACAGGTGAGATAGCGGTCAAACGCTAGCCTATAACGTATAAAAAAAAAAAAAAAAAAAAAAAACACAGTAAGGTTATGGCAGCATATTTTCCCCTTGATGGTGGTAAGCAAATTTTTGGTAGCAAGTCAGGCGGTACATCGATGTAATATGCTCCTACCAACTGTTGACGAACACCCGTGCTAGGATCTGAGCTGGCGACCTTTCGCTTAGAAGTCACGCTAGACTATAGGATATAAAAAAATAACCCTCAAAACAACATAACGAAGGAATTAATAAATATAAGTGGGTTATTTCACAAATACCCATTGACATTCCCCATCTATGGGGATTAGTGAACTTTTTTTCACAAATCCCCATTGCAAATTAAGTTATGTAGTGTAACATTTAAAATTTAAGTTAAGTAGTGCAGTAAAGATTTAAAATGTAAGTTAAGTAGTGCAGTAAACATTTAAAATAAATAATAAACATACTTAACTATACTGTTCCCTTCAAAAGTAAGAAAGTTCGTAAGTCGGAGCTTTGTCCAATTGAAGTTTTACTCCTCGCGCAGCCGTCCCGGGCTAATCAAAGGTTAATTGCAAGAACACTTGCTGTCCACAAATTAGACGTAATTAATGTTCAACCTACATAGAACCCTTGTAACAGATGCACTGGACTAAGTAACTATTATATAATCTGTGGCACTGGTCTAGCTAGAGTCATAGACGGTTCATATCGAACGGCAACTTAATAATTAAGATAGTTTAAACACTAAAAAACCACGTCTTCACATGCAGCGCAAGTCAGTTTTAGTAGCAAGTTTGAGATGTTTATCGTCATATCTCTGGAGATACTTATTAGATCTTCGTCAAATTTTAATACCATAACAAAAACAATAATTAAAATCGGTTCACAAATGGCAGAAAAATCGCGTCACAAACATACAAAAATAAAAAATAAAACATACAGACAAATAGATAACCACCTCCTTTTAGGAAGTCAGTTGAAAACAATAAGTGCCATCAGTAAATAAGAATCGACCTATTGGATCATTGTAGTTTTTAACATTTTAAATGTCTTTTTAGAAACAATTATAAGTGTTGTTCTCAGGATAATTATAAAAATTATAAATTTTTGACAAAATTCCGTCCTGCGATCTCAGTACATTCCAATGGTTTTCTGATCTCGTTTGGTGTGAACCAGTCGGTACAAATACTACTGCGGTATCTGATCGCCGCCTAGATCGCGCACGCAGGACGCTGCGGTGTGTCCGTACTTTTACAAAGTTTCTACGGATTAAAAAACTGCATCGCATAAAGTAGTAGTTGCCTGGTGATGATTTTCTGCAGTTATATCAACAGGCGATTTAAGGTCGCTCGGAGACGCGGTTGCCAATATAGTTTAGTTTTTTTTTGCCAACGTTTTATGCAATATCAACAGTAGTAGAGACTAGCTATGAATGAAACGCCTACGCAAAAAAAAAAAAAACAGAAAAAGACAGTTCAAAATTAAGAGTGGAGAAACTCACCAATACAGCTGACTCATTTCGACACAATTCCAACTTCCAAGAACAAGATTTGATTGTATGTTACCTGAAACAAAAATACACATCTTCAGTAAGCTTTCTTCCATATGCATTTATAAATATAATATGTATATCTTATGGGCTAGCGTTTGACTACTATCTCGCCTGGTGGCAGGCGATGATGTGGTAGAAGATGGTCAACACGCTAGGCCTAGAATACTCTCTCACTCTCAAGGGATGTGTGTTGCCGGAACGCCGTAAGGTTGGTTATGGCGGTAGGTTTTTCCTTGATGGCGGTAAGCTACTTTTTGGTAGCAAGTCAGTCGTAACATCGATATAATATGCTTCGAGGATCTGTGGACGAACACCCGTGCTAGGATTTAAACCAGCTACCCCTCGCTTAGAAGTCTCATCATTTATCCTTTACGCCATTACGTGAAGTTCAGGCTCGTAAAAACGTAAATCTACGTAGGTTAAAACATAACCTTTCCTTCAGACTTCGTAGTCAGGTAAAATCTTCCATCCACCGGAAACCAATAAAGGTTAACTAAAAGTAACAAATCCATATTACTAAAGTTCAATACGAGCTACGTACGTGGTAATTGAATTAGTGTTTAGTTAGTTGCCCCCGATACGTAACGGGATTTCAGAGGATAACTTACGTGCAACTTATTTCTTACCATTGTTAGAATATATTAGTTTCAAACTGCAGGTTAATTAAGTTATTTGAAGGTGGAAATTGGAGATAATTAAATAAGGAAGAACACATTGGGTAAGCAGTGTTTACTAGTCCCGTGCAAGTATAGAGCGAGTAGGTAAGATTAAACAAACATCTGGAAGTCTCTAGTAAATCTAGTAGCAGACAGTAGCAAAGTATCGCAATATATTCTAGAAATTAACCGTTTTGCGTACCACTGTATTTGTTATAGGCATAGGTAATCTGAAGATTAGCAAACTGAAGCGGCAGTGGGCTGGCACATCTGTCGTAGAACCGATAACCGTTGGGGTAGACGTGTTCTAGAGTGGAGACCACGGCTCGGTAAATGAAGCGTAGGATGCCCTCCAGCTAAGAGGAGCGATGATATATCAACGAGCTGAAGATCGAGCTCAGTGGCGTGCCATGGAGAGGCCTATGTCCAGCAGTGGACGAATAACGGCTGTTAATAATAGGTAAATCGCTAACTATCACGCGAATGTCTTATTTGTTTTTTTGACGTATATAGCTGAGTAAGTACGAATGCGAAATTTTCCTTATGTTCTGTGACAGACATTATAATAGGTCGAAATCCTAAAAACAAAATACCAATGGTAGTTTGTCTAGTTATAAAAATTACGCGAAATTTGTTGTATGGTAAATTATATGTTGTAGAACCTTGATATATTTTAGGACCACCTCAGTAGTACAAGTCTTACAAACAAACAAAAATCATACAAATTAGCCGCAACTTGGTAAAGTAAATTATAAAAATATTACACAAATTAGACATCAACATCACAGAACATAGAAAAAATAATTATTTTTGAGAAGTTCCAGAAAGAATTTAACTATATAAGAAATATTTTTTAGACAAAATAACTCCATGTTAAATTCCACATCAAACAAATCCAAATTAATTAATTAAATAAAATGTAAGAAAATACGAAAGTATTGAATATAAAATCTCGTTTGTATAATTAAATAATAAACAAACTGTTTACCCGACTCCAGTATAGATCAAAGCCTTCATTATGAACTTTTACAGAGAAGGATCAAAAACACCGTGTCTTATTTAACTCTAACATCCTTATTAACTTTGAACCCAGTTAACCCTAAAATAGCGAATTTAATTAATTTGGTTAAAATAACAAACCAAAAGATCATACCTGTAATATAGGTAGCTACATTTGAAGATGATGATTTTATTTATTAAAACCTAAGATGTAAGTAATTCATAAACCAATAATTCGCGATGCAACAAAGGTACAACGTATTTGTTACCTTGGTCATATATATATTGAAACAAAAGCGGTAGGTCTTGCGTAGGTACACGCTAACCCCTAAGATAATGTAAAGAAAGCATCATATTTTGTCGAAAATGTATTACTTATGTCTATTTGCTGGTATGGTCTTTTAGGATTCAGAGACAGGAAGAGTTATGAAAATAGAAACAGGTGCAGTGCAGTAACGCGCAATTTTTTTTATACTGAATAGATAAGCGATTGTCAACTATCGCACCTCATGGTAAGTAAGTGACGATGTAGTCTAAGATGTAGCACGCTTGCCTAGAAGATACCTATTCATTCGCGACTTGAAGACCCCCAGATGTTAGTAATCGGTAAACATGGGTAAGGAATTCCATTCCTTGGCAGTGCGTATGAGGAATGTAGAAGCAAATTGCTTCGTGCGTATTGATGGAATGTCCACCATTAAGCGGTGTCGCGTATCACGTTCACGTTCACGTTTGGTGTGTTCTGTTCTGGGATTATGTTTGCTGCAGTATCTGTTTTATATCATTGGTTACCATCAGGCAAGCGCTGTGCTTGTACTGTTGTATTACATATTTAAAAAACCCCAACTTACAATGGCTGGCACTTTGTGTGCATACATAAACATTACAGAGTCAATTATGTATATGCGTATTGAGGTTTTTAACCGACTTCCCAAAAAAGGAGGAGGTTCTCAATTCGCCTGTATGTTTTTTTTATTTTTATTTTTTTGTGTGTATGTTACGCAATTACTCCGTCAATTGTGAACGGATTCGAATGATTCTTTTTTTAATGGGTTTACGTTTCCGAGGTGGTCCCATTGTACTTTTAACGAAATTGGCCGAGCCGTTTTTAATACATCAACATTTGTATTATGATGCATTTACTTATCTCGACGATTTACTACTTACGAGTACTACTGGCACAGATCAGATAATATTTACTACGTCTACTGACTACTTTGACTAGCGCGACATTTGAAGTCCGTTCTTTTAGTTTTTTAAACGATCTTAAATTATGTGAGAGGCGTCTTGGGAGATGCCTACGTTCAGCAGTGGACTGACACCGGCTGATGATGATGATGATGATGATGATTGAGGTTTAGATTATGTACAATACAAGTTTATAAAAATATATCTACAGGTGTTTTGTAATCTTATAAACGTTAGACCACTATCTCACGTTTATGTAAGTGATGATGCGGTTGAGGATATTAGCACGCTAGATGGGAACTGGCTCTCAAGGACAGTTGTCGGAACACAGATATTTTGGTGACAGATTTTTCAACTAGAGGTTAGAAGTTTCTCAACGATGTTTGCGTCGGAGGGCCGCTGTGAATTACGCACATATTTTTTTCGACACTAAAATCTATTGGTGCACGGCGGTGATTTGTTACAATCTGCATATTATCATGTCCTTATATGGAATGTGCTATAAGCAGAACATATTTATTGTCCAGCTATATGTATATTGTATATCGATGCCTTAATGGCGCCAATGATTAATCCAATACAGGACAGCTCCATCCTTCAAGTGACTCAACTGACCACGAGAGTTCGTGACTCATTGATTTGACTCACAAGTGTTCTATCCCTTTCCATCGTAAGATAAAAGACAAGGGGGCATGATGACCGTATTCATAGAACACAAAACGGTGTTCTTAAATCTAGGTCGTGAGAGATCAAATTGCTTTGATTCGTTAATGTGCATTAGTCTATACTCGGAACTAATTTGAATTGGTAGTCTGTACACTCATGTCTTCTACGAATGAAGTTTGGGCATTTTGTTGCGCAATGGCAATATCCGGTGGGTTTTTATAACCTTCTTGGAAAGTAAGTGGTTTATGTGTAGTTTTATGGTTTTTATACATTACGTTGCTCGCACTATCTGTATATCTGCTTGAAAGATCAAAGGATTAGAGTAGATAGAATAAGTATGAAATGATGGCGGATGGTGATGTGTACGTCGAGCACTAGAAGACACACAACAATAACTACTACTACTACTACTACGGTTTACTAGGTGTTATTAATTACTTACGACTACCACGACGGTTATAATAATATGACAATGCTATACACAAGAGCATACATGTTGCATTTTTTCTATTAGATGCCAATCATACCTTCGTATTGCCAAAGAGTGTCATTTCTTGCCTGAGTTTGTGTTGACCGATATGAACGGTATAGCTGTGGATATAGTGGTATATTATAAGAGTGAATAGAATAAATGTATGAATAGAAAGAAAGAAAGAAAGAAAGAAAAATCATTTATTCAGCGGTCCTCAAGTTACATTACAGATGAAAAATATATTTGACATTTTGAGAAAAAAACTTAACTAAATAAAACAAAAAACAAAAAAAGAAATACAATATGAGGTGCTGAAACAGACCAGTCTCAGCACAAATGTCCAGATTCTTGGATCGTAGACCCCAAAACCAAGACGCTGATTTTCAGAATGGCCTGAGAGCGGGAGTAGGACTAACACCGATAACAATAACTTAAATAAAATAGATACAATAACATAAATTAACAATAACAGATAAATAAATATATATACATATATATATATATATATATATATATATATATATATATATATATATATATATATATATATAATAGTATAATATAAAATATAACGGATAAATATAAATATCATAAAAAATTAAACTACTCATAGTTGTAAGAACCGGAACCAACTTTTTAAATGCGCGCCACTGCTGAGCAAAGAGAGTGATGTAGGGACACGTAATAGACAATCTGTGGGAAACAGGTACGAATTTGTACGTCAACGGATATTGACATTGACAAGTATTGAAAATGACATTCGTGACAAGAAAGACAAGTAATTTCATTGAATGATGTATAAATCATGTATTTTTTATATTATCGAATAGGTATCTTCTAAGGAAGCGTGCTTCATCGTGGACCGCATTGACTCGTAACATCATCTGAATAGTGATGATATTGCTTGCTTATTCAAAATACAAATATCGTCCACTAAATTTGAAGAAAACTTACTACAGGCCAGCGTTTGACCAAATCTCACCCGGTGGTAAGCAATGATGCAGTCGTAGATGGAATTTTTATCGTCCCCTAGTGAAGATAGAAGACAGTAAAGAGATGATGTGGTAGTAAACAGATTTTACTCAACATACAGCAACTACCAACCCATCTTTCCTACAATAAATGGTTCAAAATCTTAAAAATACTCTTACAAAATAAACTACTAAAGCCACAGAGTCAAAATCAGTGAGAAAATGTAACCGAGCGTTTCAAACCAAAAGGGGAACCCTGGGAAATATAGTGCGTCGGTAAACATGGCAATGTGTCAGAGGAATTGTCGTAAAAACCATATAATAGCATTATTACAGAGGTTATACGAGAACTCTGTCAGATTACCGGACGTGTTGGGTAATTGTGATAAAGGTATTGAGTTTTTGACTTCTGTAGGGTTTTTTTAGGTTGCGATAAGGCTAGTTTTTAGGGTTCCGAACCCAAAGGGTACCAACGGAACCCTATTACTGAGACTCCGCTGTCCGTCTGTCTGTCTGTCTGTCCGTCTGTCACCAGGTTGTATCTCATGAACCGTCATAGTTAGACAGTTGAAATTTTCATAGAAGATGTATTTTTGTTGCCGCTATAACAACAAATACTAAAAACAGAATAAAGTTAAAAATAATAGAGGGTCCTATACAAGAAACGTGTTTTTTCGGCATAGCACGCCATCTATGAACGCTTAACGTAAACGTCCCATAGATGGCGTTATATTGAAATGTCGATCCCTAACACCTTTGTTAGATGTTAGATGGCGTTATAAAAAATAAAATGTTTATTAATTATTCTTTTTTGCTGGCGAAAAATGATAGTGGTATTTTTTGCTCGATCTTATAAAATACTGTAGTGTGATACGGAACCCTACGAGTGCGAGTCCGACTTGCACTTGGCCAGTTTATTTATCACTTATAGGCCAACGTTTGAACATTAACTTTCCTGATAGGGAGTGACGATGATGATCTACGATGAAGCACAGTGCTGAAAATTGTATATATGTATTGTATTACATGCGTATATAATTTATGCATGTATGTATATGTAAAAATATTAATTTATTCGTATTTGTTTGTGTATATCTAAACATATGTATTAATTATTTTAAAATATTATATATTAATTTTTGGAATAATTTGCTTTTCTTTGTTCTATCTACTGCGCCGCCACCATTTTTTCTGCACCTCCAGGATGACTGGTAGAAAATACTATTCTAGCATTAAGTCCTCCGTGTACAATTTTTTTTATGTGTGCAAAAGTATAAATAAATAAATAAGCACGCTTGCCTAGAAGATACCTGGTCACTCGCGACTTAAATACCTAATGATTGTAGGTACTCATCGGAAAACACGTCCAATACATTTTTGATGTCGCGTTGTTTAACGATAGGAAAGTTAAAACGCCCCGACGTCGCATTAAGTAGGTACTCCTTTCGTTTGACAAAGCCTTTAGTAGCACAACTTTCTGCTTCCCTAGTCAATATTTAGGAGTATCTAGGCGTTCAATTAATTTGAATTTGCTATAAACTGTAGCAGATGCACTATAACAAAGTCCTCTCAGTTTGAGACCACTAAGCCAGGCGTCCGTTCCTGACATTGTTTAGACTTGTGACATAAAGTAGTTTGATGTCAAATCAATAAACTTACTGAGAGTCTGTTATTACAATGACATTACACAGAGTGGTGATTCATCAAGATATGTTAGTATGGGGAAAATCATTAACTTAAGACATATTTCTTTAAAGATTTTTTCATCTAGGAAACATTGTATTCGATTGTGCTAAAATTCGCTTTCATAGATTTTCTGATAGGTAAAGCGACACGAAAATTGACGGGAATCGTATTTAAGTTATTTATAAAATTAGAAGAACCTACATAGTTTTTGCCGAAATTTGATGAGTTGTATTGTAAGGGATAGATATTACTTAAGTTACACTAAGAAGCTAATATTAAAAAAAACTATTGATTGTATATCATACAATTAATAACTGTTTTATTGCACACCAAGAAATATGTATTGTGTTGCATATACCTACCTACTGGTAGGTATATACAATACATAACAATAAAGACTATATTAAAAAGAAATTGCCAGCGAAAAAATACCCAGACTAACGTCCTAACTAATTTCCAACTGAATTTTATACTCTCATTTCTATTTATAGGCATATTGCAATCCATATCAGATTTCGCACCAACACCTTTCAGCTATCGCGAGTTATCTCATATTGGAGTGACACTTCCACTAACCAAATAACGAAGACCTGTTGCGATTGATGAAAACACAGTTGATATATCCAATATCACGGCTCTTTTCTACCTGGTCGTTTGTTCCAGTTAGGCTCAACCTTGAATAAATGCAATTATTCATGCAAGTCGCGTTGGAATGCCGTGGCGTAATAGGTGCGAAAGAGGTGGCACTATTGAGTTTTACCTGGGAGGATAAAATACTAATAAGTGCGAATGAGATGGAAGCTTTTGTGATTGCATTGCATGGGTAAATTGAAATCGTAATATATAAATCAAACAATAATACGCTATTATTGTGATGACTAATAGTATAGTCGGTAATTATTAATTGATAACATGTAAGTATATACGCAATCAGTATACTTATGTAGTCCTTAAAAGAACAACATTTTTATTGATTTTCCCTTATCATGGAAAGTGACTAGTATTGGACTTAACTGAGACTCAGTAAAATTGTTACGCACCGCGTACAATAGCGTCGTATAAATAAGAATATTGTCGTATTAACCACAATGACAAAAACATTCTGAAAAAAAAAAACTAATCACAGAGCTCAACTATCCTAACCTGTATTGTATCTGTACGTAAACTAGTAAGGGCATAACAGAGCATAAAATTAATAACAATCATTAACAGATATATATAAAACCAAAATATGTCATCAACGAAGACAGTCAAGGTGGAACTCAGCTCAACAATCTCATTGTTCTTATTTCCTACAAAAACAAAGTTTATCGTCAGCCTTAACATTAGGAGCCTTGTTGAATTAATTGTATAATTACTCATCAGAGTCTACGGAAAACAGTATACTGAATTCCACTGAATACTTTACTTAACTTTTTTACACACTTACACTTTACACATTTAATTAAAAACTCCATCACATGACATTCACACACTATGACACTTTTACTTCACACTACATACACCACTATTTACAATACAAGTTAACCCTCACACACTCACATTCATTTATACCTACCTACATGACACACTGCACTTAGTTAGTTATTTAGTTTGAATACCTACTCATATATTAATTAGTTATAAAGTAATTCATTGCTTTCACTATTTTTGTGAATTAACTGGACTCGTTACAAATCTGGACTTGGATTGTAATATTTATACCGCGGGAGTGCACTGGTGACCTGCAATACAGGTTTTGCAAAACCTACAGCAGGCACCAGTCTCTCACAAAGTGTACTTTATTTTACCTCCTAAGTTCATTACATATTGTACAAATATATCTTATATTAGTTATACCTAATTTTACAATTTTGTGAGAGAAAATAAATGTATTTTTATTTATTTTTATTTATTATATTATTTTATTTAACTACGTCCAATAAGCGAGCTTACTCGAAAGTCGGGTCGGAACATCATCATCATAATCAGCCTGTGTCAGTCCACTGCTGGACGTAGGCTTCCCCCAAGACACGCCATTGAGCCCGATCTTCGGCTCATTGGGAGGGATATGCCCTTATCGCCACGCTGGGCAGGCGGGCTAGCGGTCGCAGGACGTAAGCTTCTCGCACCGGCGACACTGCTGCCAGTCACCGGCCTGTAGTATTTAGCTACACCATCATTTGAAACGGTTATACCGCCATTTGTCGGTCACCAGATACTCGTTCGTTGGTCAGCAGGATGCACCACGGGCAGGTGAGGTTGGCTTAGAGCACTGAGGTGGTATTTGTGCTCCCTTACATCCCCGAAAGTCGGAACGGAAACTGACAATTTGAAAATAAAACCGGCCAAGTCGAGTTGGACTCGCCCACCGAGGCTTCCGTACCAACTTCTCAAACTAGGTTAAAGGACAAACTTAACGGTGCAGTTCGATCCATAGAAAATTGTACTGCACCAAACGCAAATAATAAGTTTGTAATTGAGGAGGTTTCTCAATTTGACCGTATATATATATATATATATATAGATATATATATTTATGTTTGTTCGCGGATAACTTCGTCGTTTATGAACCGATTTTGATTATTCTTTTATTGTTCGAAAGGAGATATCCCAAGTGTGGTACCATGGTAATTTTATCGAGGTCTGATAAGTATCTCCAGAGATATTGAGATAAACATCTCAAAATTGGTACTGAAAATGAATAGCGCGGCATTGAAGTCGGTTCTTTTTATTTTTAAACGATATTATTTTGTTATTAAACCAGCAGCGCAAGTTATTCCAACATTTGATAGGCTTATGTACTGGCAGACACAAAGAGAAACCTCTCGGTGTAAGCTATTATTAAACAAGGTAAAAGTTCCCAAGGAAACAAACTAACATTTTCAACAGTGTCATTACAAGGAGGGAGCTTGTTCGGCTTCCCGCAACTCCACAAAATATCGTTTAAGTACGTCCACAGTTTTAATTAAACGAGTTACGTAAGTAAATTACTGTTTAAATAGATTTCTGAAGAAACGAATACAAAATTATTACTTACTTATTCATTGAAAGGTTTAAAGTTTGTTGTAGTTTAAAATAGATTTCTGAAAAAAAAATATAATATTACTGCTGGCCTAGTTATTATTAAAATATGTTCTAGTAGTTTTAAATATTACTTTTAAGGTACGGACAAACCGCAGCGTCCTGCGAGCGCAATCTAGGCGGCAATCAGATAGCGCAATAGTATTTGTACCGACCGGTTCACACCAAACGCGATCAGAAAATAATTGAAAAGTACTGCGATCGCGCCCGCAGATCGTAGGACGCCGCGGTGTGGCCGTACCTTTAGGACATAGGTATGCTTTGGGTAATGAGCTTAAAAACATTGCGTAGTAAATAATACGAAGGGATGAACATAACTGAAAATCACTCGCGATATTTTTACGCTATTGTTGCAAATAGAATCGACGTAATACAAAGCTGCCTAAAACTTCAGAATACCTTTTCCCTTATATGTAATATTTGCAAAATAGAAATATTCCTAGAAACATGGAAAGAAGCTGTTCTCAGAAAGTTACAATACATAAGTTATCGACGAAGGACTTAGTTTCCACATTCATTGTCTCATCAAAGGAATAAAACTCTTTGACTGAGTTGTATTTCCAGAACGCAGATGCTAAAGATATTAAAGTATTTGAAGAAAAGCCCTAACAATGGTATAAACTTACAAATAACATTGTCCATAACATACAATTCAAAACATAGGAAACGAGATCATATATTTAGTTTAAATTTTAAATATCGCTGCAGTACCTCAAAATAATAACTTCGAGGTATATTATCGCCAATTTTCTTCAGAGAACATCGCACTGAAATGTTTGTTTTTCGTTAATAAAAAATATAAAGGTATCTGATTCAGTTTATTAATAACCTGCTCTTACGTCAGGGCAAAGATTTACTTTCATTTTCTCCTGACAACTCCTATAGAATAAGGAAATTTAGGCTCAACTGCAATCGTACGTTCTTGTGATATACTTTACTAGCGACCTGCCCCGGCTTCGCTCGGGTAGAGCATATATGCTTAAATTTTTTGCATCCTTGTTGGGTCGAGTATGAGTTAACATCTTTAACACAATCATCATCATATTTCAACCATTTTACACAAACCCACACACACCTTAGCAGACGAATTAATGGATTATACACTTAAACCTTCCTTATGACTCACTCTATCTATTGGTAAAAACCGCATGATAATCCGTTCAGTAGTTTTTGAGATTATCGCGTACTACATACATACATACATACATAGAGACGCAGCGTGCGACTTTGTTTTATGATATTTAGTGATAATATAAGTACCGATAATGCTTCATGGCCATGAATTAGCTATTTTCTGTACAATAGCAAAAGAATAATAAAAAAACAGTGCTTTCAACCCCTCTTAAAGATAATAACCGTTAAAGCCGTGTAACAGAATAAGTCGCAAACTTTTGCAACAGATTCGAGGAGGAAGAAACATTCCAAACGGTTAAGTTTGGTTGGCTGGTTAACTGTTAAGCTGGATAAGACACATTGACCTATAAATAATTAGACAGGTTTGAAGTTCTAGGTGCGTTTCTAGGCTATTTGACCACAACTCATTTGTTGTTAATTGAGATGCTGTCGATTATTTACACGTTTATTTAAAATAATATACGTATCCATGACCGCTACGTGAAACGATATCAAGCGCTTCGTTTCACATTCTATTTCCAGGTAAGCACGATTCTAACTTACACCGTGACTGTGCGGTCTCCTCAGATGGGATATTCAAGTGCTATTTGTTTCTGATAAAAACATTAAAAAAGTTGTTTGACTTCGTCTAACCCAAAATAGCATTTATGATAATATCAACATGGCTTTACATGTACCTACTTAACAGTCTGTGACAAACCGAAGGGTATCCCTGTTTTACAGGCACTGATTAGAAAGATATTTCCTTTCTTTATCATGATCATTTATCAACAAAAAAAAATTTGAGAATCGGTCCACAAATGTCAAATGAGTCTAAACATACAAAAAAAACAACATACACGTCGAACATATAACCTCCTCCTTTTTTGAAGTCGGTTAATAAGGAATATCATGATATTTGGTACGAGTTTTCCAAATTGGTTCATAAATGATGGAGTTCTGAGTTTCTCCTCCTTTTTTGTAAAGTCGGTTAAAAGTATCTTCAACCCACATCTGTACCCTTAGTACGAGTTTTCATCGTAAACGCTTTTGACAGATCTCACATAGTTTTCGACTTATTCTGGCTCCCTGATTGGTCTAAAATTAGTTAAGTGTAGTAACCACTAGAGGCGCTGTACTGTTTTTCATACAAAATTTGCTCGATATACGATATCGAGTTTGGTATGAAAACTCATACTAAGGGTACTGTCAATTTATTCACTAACTTCTTTTACATGTTAAACATTATCTCATCTAAATCAGTAGACCAGGTACCTAGTAGCCCATAGTTGTAAAAGTGTGCTAGTAGTACCCAAGAATCGCTAGGACAAATGTCTTCCAGTACATTTTTCTATGTTAGTATGTTATGACGTCATTGATTATACATGCTTATATATATAACAACAATCCAAGCGACGACGTAGGTGTGATATCTGTTCAAGCCCACGCAGCGACATTTAGTATTCACCAATTTGTTTTGTTCGAGTTTCACTAATTTCATTATTGTTACGAATTTCGTACCGAAGTGGCACAGAAGTTTGCTGATGTAACAAAATATGTAGGTTGTTGATATTTGTTCAAAAGAAAATTCATGTAAATATAATTTTGTTTGGTTGAGACATGCCAATAATGTATAACTACCTCGTAAAAACGGCTCGGAAGTCTGAGAGTGTAATTTTGAATATTTTGTTTGCGTGTCATAAGTGATATTTAGTCGAAAGGCTTTTTAATTTGTATATATGCTTAATGGACAGTAATTAATTTCGTTAACTGAATAATAACTTTGTCGACGTAAATATTATTGCTTTTTAGGGTTCCGTACATCAAAAAGAAAAGAGGAACTCTTATAGGATCAATGTGTTGTTCATCTGTCGTTCTGTCTGTCTGTCCGTCTGTCAAGATCCTTTTTCCTAGGAACGCGTAGAGATATCAGGTTGAAACGTATATCAAATACATGGTCAACCGTATCTTTCAGCTGTGCAAAAAATAAACTTGCAGGCCAACGCGATCAAATGATATGACGGATTATGTCACATATTTTCGCATGTTTTGCGATTTGACAAGGGAATCAAAATCAACAGGGTGCTTCCCGTTAACCTACAATCATGAAATGTATGTAGTTTAATAACAAAAAATAACGTATTTACCGTTACAAGGGTATTATTTGCGGTTGGTGCATTAACCGTGTCGATTAGGGATCGAACTGCTAAGTTAAGTTTGTCCTTTAACCTAGTTCGGTAAGTTTTTACGGAAGCCTCGGTGCGCGGAGTCCAACTCGAACTTGGCGGGTTTTTAGTTTCTTGTGTTGCAACAATAACAGCCCCTATCTGAGTTTCTTTAAGACCCAATTTATCCCATTAAGCGAAGAGCAGAAGGCTCCAAGGGATAGATATAAAGATAAATAGCCCGATTTATTTCCAAACGCATTAAAACTTTTTCAAGCTCCCCTTTCCAGCTTGACCTCTGGAATTCAGGTTTTATTTCCTAAAAGTAGTTTTTCCTCATTCCTTCCAGGGAAATGGAAACTTATTGCTGTGGAAACTCGTTTATTCCGGCCGTATGGTAACAAATTCTTTGATTTCATATTATGAGGTCGTTAAGAAATGTTTCTTTTATTAAATGCCCGCGTAGTTTCACGCAAATGCTGCGGTAGAAAATTAGCCAGTATACAAACTGTTATTGTTATTATAGGTTGAATGTAGTTATGCAAAATCTCGCGTGCAGAAGCCAATACTAGAGCTTTACACAGGTTGGTTTGTATTTCATTCAAAAAAGTGCCGTGGTGTAATTTACGTCCTCATTTTCTATTCGACTAGCGAAGTAGACTTTTATATCTCTAATTTACGTTCAAGTCTTTGTGAACGTTCCAATTAAATACAAAACTCGGCCTGTAAATTAGATCGGACAGATAAACAAACGCCTTATTATTTCGCAGTTGTTTTGGAACGGACAAAAAGGGTTTTACGATTAACTGTTTTCATATCATTCTGTTGGAATAGATGCAGCATAAGTTTTTGGTTTGTTTTCATAGTATGTTTAGAAAACAGCGGGGTTGTAAGGAAACTTTGAGCACTTGTTATGCAATATCCATCTTGTTTAAAGTTTGCTGCGAGGCATCATAGATCACATAACTCAACCGAACTGGTTTATATTCATACTAGAAGTGCCCCGCGGCTTCGCCCGCGTTAAAAACTATATATTTAAAACTTTTCTTTCAAACACATTAAATAAAGTATTAGCCAAATCGGTTAACCCGTTTTCAAGTTTAGCGTGAGCAAGGGAAATAGGGATTCATTTAAATGATAAAACCCATAAAAACTATATTGATTTTCAGACTTTGTTCCACTTCACCCTCTTAGGGGTAGAATTTCGAAACACGATTTTACTTTTTAAGGTTCCGTACCTCAAAAGGTAAAAAAGGAACCCTTATAAGATCACTTTCTTGTCCGTCTGTCTATCTGTCTGTCTATCCGTCTGTCTGTCTGTCCGTGTGTCACCACCAATTTTCTCAGAAACGGGTGGACCTATCAAGTTGAAATTTATACCAGATTCTAAGGTCTATAGTCCCTATTGGGTGTATAAAAATCAAGGTCCTGAGTTAACACAATAAAAAGATATGGGCAAATTTAGATTTTCGAGAAAACTTTTAAGTACCAAAATTTATTATTTTTCAATTTTTTTATTTTACGAAATTTTTCCTTTACTTGTGCTGTAAGTTGTGTGTGCTTGTGCTTTACCTTGCTTTTAACCAAAATTGACAATTCTAGGTCAACCGGAAGTACCCTATAGATTTTGGGTCGAAAACCTATAGGGTACTTCCCGTTGACCTAGAATCATGAAATTTGACAAGAAGCAAGGTCTTACAGCATAAATAAAGAAAAAATTCTAAAAAATAAAAAAAGTTGTAAATTAAGGGGAGGTCCCCATACATACATAGTTTACGCCAAGTAAGATATAGGCCTCTGAGTTATATGAGCGCTCATACCATTTAGAGGTCTAGCTTAATTGGTACTTACCAACGTTGGTACAGAAGCCTCGGTGGGCGAGTCCAACTCGACTTGGCCGGTTTTTATTTATTTTCAGAAGTAATTGGTGAAGTTTCGAATAAAAAAAAAACAATCGTATCTTGTTTCTCCAAACAAAATTTGAACCCCCGTTTCATCCCCTTAAGAAGTTTAATTTTGGAAAATCCATGCATAGCGGATCCATTTATTTTACACCGAACTGGAAGTTGTGATGCGATCGATGATGGAGCGTATCTTACCCAGAAGATACCTATTCACTCGCGACTTGAAGACTCCCACATTGTACTTAACCGGAAACACTGACTTAGGCAGGGTATTCTATTCCTATTATGTTTGCGTTTTATATTAAAGAAGACTAAATGATGTACTTCAGGTATTTTTAATGTAGTGACGTATAGGGACGATCAGGTGACTTCGCTACCTGAGATGCACATACAATCTATATCTTTAACCGTGGGTAGGTACTTTTTATTACGCATAATTTTGAACTACCTTCCTGATCAGTCAAGCAAGCGCAAGTCTCAAAGACGACGAAATGATAAGCTAATTAGTGATGGCTGGACCACAGGATGCACTGCGGTTAGGAATCGATACTTCGTATTTAGGTTAGCGTTCAGAGTAACTAAGTTCGATAATGTATTTTACGTAATAACCACATATCTTGACTTGAACATCTTGTAGTTACTGTACGGAATAAGGAAGATGAACTTCTTCTGTAGATTTAACATCTACACTCATATCGTAAATTCCTGATTATGAATTCAAAAATTGTACCGTAATGCATGTGCAACTGAAATAAATTTAATAAGTTATATTATGATACAGATTTCTTGACAAAATAATGCTATAAAATATCTTTTCTATACATATTATATAGTACACTTTGAATCGACAAAGAAGTTTTCAGTTCCCCATAAACTGTTGTTTATCCCCATAAACAATTATAAAAATCGATCGAATCGAAAATCGAAACCGCGCTAGATGTGGCGCTAGGTCGCATTCGCAGTTGACCGGCGGTTACGGGGCCATTGTTGTGTTTGTTTAGCTATACTAACTTCCTGCTTACTTTGGTTTTTTATTTGAATAGGTATTGCACTACCTATTGCACGAGTGAGTATAGATGAAGGTTTTTATAACAACCGAACCGAAAATGTATGTTCGGGTGGAATCTTGGAAGCTAAATTAGACCCACTTCCCGATGTCCGATTGGACTCAAATTATATCTTATAGCGTTTGACCACTATCTCACCTGTTGGTTAGTGATGATGCGGTCGCAGATGGTAAGCACGCTAGGCCTAGAATGGGAACTGGCTAAGTAGTGTATATGTATATCAAACTGCATATAACTAGGTATTAATATCCCTTATTATGCAACAGTTTAATACACTACTATTATTTTATTAGACATAGATTTTAAAGTGTTTGAGGTGATTTAAAATTATTTATAGGTACTTTCCCCATCATATTCTATGTTTAAAAGGATTCACTGTTTCTTTAAGTTTCCGTACTTCTAAAGGAAAAAGGTACCCTTATAGGATTACTTTGTTGTCCGTCTGTCTGTGTGTCAAGACTCTTTTTCTCAGGAACGCGTAAAGATTAAAACTTAAACAAATATTCGGGTCTATGGTATCTTTCAGCTGTGAAAAAATTAAAGTCAACGTGAATAAAAGATGAGTCGTTTTAAGCAGCACTTTTCGCATATTATGCAATTACAAAATGTGGCCAAAATCAATTGAGTACTTCCCGTAGACCTAGAACCATGAAGTTTGCCAAAAAGCAATTCGGCAGGTCTTGAAGCACTTATATAGGAAAACCGTAAATATGTAGTCGAATAACAAAAAAAATACAATTACAAACTTATTATTTGCGGTTAGTACAATAACAGTGTCTAGGCATTGGTCTAGGGATCGAACTGCAGAGTTATCTAGTTTGAGAAGTTGGTACGGAAGCCTCCGTGGGCGAGTCCAACTCGCACTTACCGGTTTTTTTATAACAGATTGTTTTTGATTAGCGTTTGACCACTATCGCAACAATTAATAATTATGCTCAAAATTAAAAATTAAACTAAAATATTGCTGCTTCTCATGCTCACCTATGTGTCTCTAATAAGCCCACAGTTGCGACTTTGATTAGGGTTGCGGTTGCGTTGCGTTGTTAATATTACATCAATTTATGATTAGGATGTCTAATAGGATTAGAAATTAATCTCCTAAGATATTCCTTATTCTAAATCTAGTAATTTAGAATCAACTTAATATTCATTCCATAAATCATATCATTCATTATTTTTGTTGAATGATAAAGTCACCATGCAGGATTCCAATGCATAATTGGGTTAACAAATGCTATCCACTAATTTCGTCGTATCGATGGATCGAACCGTGGCTTAATTGGCAGAGCACCTGGACGTGTAATCCGGGGGGTGCGGGTTCGAGTCCCGACGGTACGATGAAATTTTGGATTGTGTTTAACAATTAACATGTTTATTATTACCCACAAATTGTGTTGGGATTGTTGTGCTATATTTATTTTTTTTATATCTGATAGGTCTACCGTTTGAACACTATCAGGCCTGGTAGTAAATGATGATGTGGCCGAAGATTGTGACACGCTAGGCCTAGAATCGACTGTAGAAAATCTGTCGCCATACATCTAATGTGTTCCGGCAGCTATCCTTGAGAGCCAGTTCCCATTCTAGGCCTAGCGTGCTTACTATCTTCGACCGCATCACTTCCCATCAGGTGAGATAGTGGTCAAACGCTAGCCTGTATGTTAAAAAAAACTATTTAGTCAGTTGTCCAACGCCTCATCTCAAAGTTGTCTTCCACTTTCAGACAAACACGATTCCATCTTCTAAGTCTGCATCGTCACCTAACATAATGTGAGATAGTACTCAAGAGCTGGTCTATTAGCATTAACAAAAAAAACTTGACGATAGCAACAACTGCGAAGGTTAAGACGTCTCTAAAATATCATGATTAAGCACATGCATCTACTGTCTAACTACACGTGGTATATGTCCTACGAATGTTTTAATTACTAATGTTTCCACTTCTTATATATTTCTCCTCTTTGCCTGTGTACCAGCTACATTTCTATCCTGAAAACTCTATTCAGAAGAAGCTACCTTTCTCATTACTCCATTCAATACGAAACACGACCCGGAACACGAAACCTAATCAATGCCTTATTTATTTCACACTGCTTGCAGACTTTTACAATCAACCAATCCTTTCCTAAGAAAATAACCAACGCAATTTGAGCCCGAATAAGTAGAAACTACTATCGAATAAGGAATCTAGAGTTTCTAATTTGCTGTATTCCCCTGCGTGCTTTAGTGGGAAACGATTTATTTTGATTATGGCTGTTCGACCAGTGGAAAACAAGCAATAAATTAACTTAGACATCTTAATTAGAGATACCAGTGGTAATACCATTAACAGCCGTGATGACAGCAAGGTTTCTTGGATATTGATGTATTTGGGGTGTGGATTGCTCAATTCAGGTAATGTAAGGGGTGAAATTTATGGGAGAGGTAGTTTGTCTTTTTAATTGAATTGAATGAAGCTTCTGCACGAGTATATAAATCACTCGAATAGCGACTTTGTTGTTCGATTTCTTTCTTGTCATCTCTGTACTTTTTATTCTTCATCTGATGATGCTATGATATATGTAGACTAAGTAAAATCTGCCTTTACGTTTATTTTTCTTATTCAATGCAATTTAAATATTATCCAATCTCAAAGGTCTTTAGAACAAGAATTTAACTGGTGAACTCCAGTGAGAGCCAGTTCCCATTCTAGGCCTAGCGTGCTTACCATCTTCGACCGCATCATCACTTACCAACAGGTGAGATAGCGGATGCTGGGTCAGAAGCGCCGTTCTGGGATTTAATGTTTGTGCAATAATAGTACCATTGCATGTCGTTATGCTCTACCTATACCACTAGTTCTATCTATCAATACAATACAATACAATACAAATATATACCATACTCTTTATTGACACCAATTTAGAAAATACATACTGAATAGGACTTAACTAACTAATACTAGGTACAATGGGCGGTCTTATCGCTAAAAGCGATTTCTTCCAGACAACCTTTGGATGGACATAACATTATAGATAGAACAAGGACGGTGGTGTGTATTTTAAACATTTTACTTAGAATGATTATATTTATAGACTACATAAAAACGTTACATATAATAATATTATATACGAATACATATGCACATCATAAACTTACATATACATAATCAATACACTTACATACATACATAATATATTTGTTGCGAAGTGATGGGAAAAGTTATCTGACAGAAGAGAGATAGAATCTATCCCACTTGAACTTAAACACTTCCTTTGACTCTTATCCCAAACGAATTAGTGTACTCACGAAAGTACATACAATTTCAAATTAAACAAAGGCCAAAAGGGATCACGGGTCCAGGTGCTTATTAATTTTTAAATTCACATTATCGAGTATACTCTCACCTAATTTTCCCAATCCCGCAATCTTGATTGGACAGTTACGAAACATTAAATGAAAAAAAGACTCGTAAAAATAAGCGTTAATATCTTCCCAAATAACTTTCCCCAAGTTGGCGAAACAGATGAAATCGGCCGTAAAAAATTATAAAAATCTTTTCATAAAAATCATGGCTCATTATCTCAAACAAAGAAAATTTATAAGCTGGGGAGGTCAAGCTTTCCTGGCAAAATGAAGGTTCATAGGTCGCAATGTTAAATTGAAAATAATGAGTATCAATGGTGTATCACTTGAAGAGTTATAATTCTGAGTCGCTACAGTCCTACGGGTCCATTGTAATCTTTTATGAGGAAGATTAGCATAATGCTGGACCTTTTTTAGACTATAAAGCATCATTGTTTTATTTTGCATGGATAGAATACATAATTGCCGAGTTTGTTGGCTCTATTTTAATATTAATGGGGGTTTTATAATGTGTTAAGCCATTTGGGGATGTTTGTGGGGTAAAGCTTCATGGAGTTGGAGGTTGTTTCTATGCAAAGATAACAAGTTTGACTTTACTGCTGTTTTATTCAGAGATTTTAGTGTTTGTTTGTAGTATTGTAGGTCTTCTGTGTTTACTTTTAAGCGTCCCCGTTTTAAGGTTTTCGTTGAGTTTTCTATATGCGTTGTTAAATTATTTATACAAGTGTATTTATCATCATCATCATCATTAACAGCTAGTATTTTGGACATAGACCCCTCCTATGGCACGCCACTGAGCTCTATTATCAGCTCTTGGTTTCCAACTGCTGCCAGCAAGCTTGTCTATTAGTATCCCACTATTTCATATCAAACATGCGAAAGTTGGTAAGGTTGGATGGATATTTGTTACACTTTCACGCAAAAACTACTGAACGGATTTTGATGAACTTAATGAAGTATCATAATTTATGTGGAAACTTGTATACTCATAATTGTGACATAGCAAAACATTTAAATTGAATACTGTATTTACAACGCGTGTTGAACATATTATAAAATCCTTATTCAAATAAATGTCACAAGTGGTATGTATGTAAAGTAGATTCTTTGTCTTTTACACTCAGTAATTTAGGTAATAGACTGCGTGTGAGTGTATCTATCTATAAGCTGCGTGGAGTGCGGTTTACGGTCAAATGCTCGGAGCAAAAATGCGACCCGAACAGGGGAGACGCGTGACGGCAGACGTCATAATCATCATAGCCAGCAAAGTAGAATTATAAATAGGAAATTTTCAAAGTCTATCAATCAAGAACTAAGGCTTAGATTTCACACGCTACTCTCATAAATCATGCATCTCAACGAAACCCGAGTGTCAAGCTCAAAAGCCAGATCCACTGCTTAAAGGCAAGCACACACTGACTTTAAGGCAACGCTAGCATAGAAAAGATAATAATACTACGTAACGCTAGTAAGTTACTTGTTGCTCCCATCTCTAGTCGTTATTATGCTACCGTGAATGCAGCCATGAAACGGGGGTGAAACACGCGAGATTTTATTACCCCACCTTAATTAGGGGCACAGGGTACAGCCTTGATAATTGCCATGTGGACTTTAGTGACAGTTGTTGACTGTGATAAATTATTTAACAGTAACACGATATAACTCTTTTATGAGAGAACATAAAAGTTGTCGAAGTAAGTAAAGTTGGTCTAGAGTGGTTAATGACCACTGGCCTCGAAACCGAAGGTAGTGGGTTCGATTCCCACACGGGACAATTAAAGTTCTACGACACATGGATATCGTTAGTGCGGGAAAGTTATCTTTAAAACAAAAAGATTAAAAGCGCATCCGTTATTTTCATCTGTGTTTCATAAATGATAAACTATATTCATCAAAACAAGTTCTTTTCAAGAATCAGACGGATTGAGTAGCAACATCTTATATGAAGAGGTCATAGGAATCACCGGTTATTTAATATCTTATTACGAATGGATACGAATGGACACGATAGAAATAAAGGCAGGAAAAACAAGCAAAAAACCACGTTTACAATCAAGATTATGGAAAATCCTTATACAAATCATACTCATAATATATGGAAGTAAGCACGAACTTCAACGAAAGGTTAATTTATGTAGGTCGAACTTGATACTGGAAAAATGGAGAATTTCCCTCAGAACTATTTGTCATACGATACGAGGCGAGACGTGACGGGCTTGTGTAGTAGCGAATTAGTAAACGTACAGTAGAGATAGGAAGAAAATCCGGACGAAATCCGGCGAAAATAGGCCTGAATGTCTTGTTTCAAAACAGAAAATTGTAGTAGCCTATGGCGAATAAAACCGCACTCGCCCGACCTTTTAAAAAACAAATTGAATTTTTTACTAAGAGATAAGCGTATAAATTACAAGTCTCTAAAAAATAATTTGCTTTAATACTGTCAAAGAATTAAGTTTAACCTTTTTAATCTTGAACCGGGTATTGCATCTTATAATTTGTGCCAAAGAGTAGACTGAGTAACACTAAGTAATAAACTACTTTTGTAGTTGGGCCTACGTTTATTTCTGATGTGTCATATATAAAGCTAAAAACCAACCCACCTTACTACGGTTTTGTATACTAGTGACGCAACTATAACACTGCACTAACTAGGAGAGAATTGAAATAGACAAATATTTTACCAAACATTTATTTCAATTTGTTACGACCTTACGACTCTGCCGAATAATTAACCTACATCATCTTCCGGCCTAACCGGACCTCACGGTCCGGATATCCGACATAACTCGTCGGAGCATCTCTAGCTCGTATCTTGGGAACAATCTAGACGGAAACACTTTGTCTAGGGCCTGGCTCGAGGGAACAGCGATAATGGAGGCTATCTCAACGTTTTGGAGTATTGAACATGGGCTGGTATATCGACCGATGCAAGTGTAATGTTTGATAATGTATCTAGTGATAGTACATCTATCTACTACATTTTGGTAAAGTATTAGACCCAGATACAAGAAATGGCTGAAATATGACCAAAAATTCTTTATAGTTATCAAACCTGCTCACAATTTCAAAAAAATCGATTAAGAAATTCGACCTGTAGATGAGAACACGCATCCGGACCGGATAGGCCAAATGTCTTTGCGATAGACAGTATGTTTGCCCAAGTTGGAACTGAGACTTTCGCTTCGCTCGGTCAACTGGAATCAATAAATATCCTATTGACAGTCTGGGTCAGAACAACCAAAAGCTTCTCTCACATAATTACCTGAACATTGGAAGGTCATTAACATCTACCATGTCAACACTCGCTCAGGCTTTTAACTAGGCCTATCTCATTACAATTAAAATGTAATAATACCGTCGCATAAATAAGGGTGTGAAATCGTTTAACTCATGATGGAATTTCATTACAAATCATTACAACATAACTTGCAATTATTCTGTGCGTTAAGTGTAATTAGATCTGTGGATTTAATGCGAATGTGCAATAAAGACGTTAATAATGAGAATAGATCATTACTTAAGATATGAAAAATTTATGCCGCGCGAGTAGGTTTCAGTAGAAAGTTGAGAGTTTATCGTCTTATCTCTAGAGCAGGGATGGACAAACCTTGATGACCTTGGAGATTAACTCTACCTATGAAAAAAAAGTCATTCAGATAGTTATAATATAAATAGTTATATAACAATTGGCGGAGTAATCGGCGAGCAAACATGCAGACGCATTGAGAACCTCCTCTTTTTTTGAAGTCGGTTGAAAATAGAATAAATAAATGAGAATTTGAAGGCTTTGTGGGCATTACATGAGATGTCGATTTATAATACGGCGGTCTTGGGTTCAATCCACCGTGCACGGATTTTTCTGTGACGATAAAGAAAAACATCGTGAGAAAACCGCCGGCTTAGTAAACTCAACATTAAGATGACATAGCTAGCTAAATACAGTTGTTATTTTGATTTTCGCCACTTTGTCAAGTCCCCCCAGTTAGCAGCAATTTATTTTCATGATCCGTGATATTAAAGCTGTACTATAAATTAATGTTTCTATAGGTACTTACAGAATTAAGACGCACGTAGACAAAATAAAAAAACGTTGCGTTGTCGTGATGAAAGCCTTAAACTCGTGAGTTTAAAATTCTCTTACCTGAAACAAATATAAAGTATACTTTAGTATGGTATTATGTAGAAAGTTTAGCAATTAATGTCTTGGATCTTACATTAGGGAAACATTGTGTACTCACTAAGATGACAACATTTCTAGAAATTATGCTTAGACTAGCTCGCGGAATAATTATATCAGACTTCACTACTACTAAATTATAATTATAGCATTCATTTTATGATGAATAATGTGACATTATGTTAATTAGACTCCTGCACAAATTAGGCTGAATTAAACTTAACTTTAAAAAAATGCGCAATTATTTATTAGTGAAGTACACTTTAAATTAAATAATTTTATAACTCTACTTAAATATTCTGCAGGCGCGGCTGGCCGAAAAACAATTATTGCCTTATAAATGCGACGCATGCATGCGACTAGGGGGCTGTAGTCTGCGCTGGCCTTAATGACTTAAATTTAACTATAATTTGTATAACTGCTATAAATGTACAAACAGTGCTACAGTAAAATTAACATGGCCCATAACCTTAAAAAAATGTAATTTTACTGGATTTTGCTTCCTAAACCACTTCAGTAAATAAAGGTCTATTGTTATTTTACAACCAACAACAGCTGACCAGAAATACTGCCAACTATTCCAGCTCGAAATTCTTTTTTCTTAAAACCATAGAGCGTAATAGAGCGCCATAAATAAGGCTCGTCGCCGCCATAACTGGCGTTCTCACATATTTTCGGGTAGCACGTAACGGCTCGCCTTATTCCACGCAAAATTGACGCTCTAACAGCATGTAAGGCTATGTTCGTACTGGGCTCGCACTTACGACTTTTATTTATCGGGTAGGTACTCAGGTAGTGAGTTGCGTGTAGCTTATATATTGGTTACACTAGCGATCCGCCCGGCTTCGCACGGCATTGCACGCTGAGTAATAATTGTTAATACCGCCGCAACCGCGATGTCCCTGCATTGTAAATCTGTAATATCTTCGAAAATATTCATTTAAATTACGTACTGTAAAGAGCTATATAGATCTATATTAAATGCGCGACATATTCAAGGTACTTAATTGAATAAGGATTAATGCTGTATTGCTTAAATTCGATTCGTAAATAAGTCATTATTTATCGTAAAAAGTAAGGGATTAAAAATGGTTATTGTAGGTTATCCCTAAGAGATAGACATACTTATCACGGACTTTTTTGCAGACCTTTTTAAGGTGTACAATACTGTAGTACATTATTTTGATCTATCTCGTAAAGTTCAGACAGAGTTTGCAATGTAAGCGCAAAAAATGTGTTTATATACGACATCACATTAGGAACCTAGTAACCTAGTAGTTTTATATATGTAAGTATACATAGGGACAGGCAGCGGGAAGCGACTTTGTTTTATACTATGTGGTGATAACACTGATCACAATCTACTCTCTTTTCTCGAAATTTTCTTGAAGTTTAATGACGATGAGGCATTGTATCTATCTAATAGTGGAAGACTGTTCAGAGTTATGTGTGCCAGACAAGTGATTTCAGTCGAATCGATATTGCACTATTCTTAGCATATACATATTACCGGGTCTACTCCGACCGAAACACAACGAACGCTGTATAGAAGAAGATGGAGCTATACGCATGTATAGATGAGTCTTCTTCCATTCGCCATTCGTTCTCATTCGATTTCTTGGTGTGGACCCGGCATATGCGATAAAAACAGTTGTCAAAGAACTGTCTGGTTTCGTCGCCGCGATCTTGCTGCGTAAAGCAAGTACACACGGCAGCGACTTTGATCGATGTGCCAAACTTTAACTTTGGCATAGCCATCGAGTCGCCGTCTGTCAAAGTCGTTGCCGTGTGTACCTAGCTTATTATCTCTGAGGGAGTGTATCGGAGATGCACAAAACCTAGGTCGAGACAGTCGATATAAATAATACTGAGTATAATAATAGTCGGTATAATCATGATCAAGATTCAAACTTACGAATGCTTTTAATATAAAATTCCTAGCATAGTGTGAACAGGTTCGAAATATGTACCTTAGGGTAAATGAAAACTGGGTAAGTATCGAATTTTTGTACAGATAAATAGTTAGTTATCCATCTGATTTTATTTGTTTTTAAAATCATCCTCATATCTGCAAGAAAATGCATTTGTGATTTAGCTAAGTAGTCTAGTCATTTATTTAGGTAGATAACGGCAAGAGCGACAATTACGCCAAATGCGAAACAACCTTATTCTAGGCAAAATTGTCGTTCTAACAGTATGTAATAGAGGCTAAATGTATACTCTACGTGGAAGCAATTTTGTCAACTCCTCTAGGTGCCGACACGTACTTGATTGGATGGGAGGTTATTGAAACAGCTTTGAGAACATAAACGGTTCTTCTTAGCTTGGATTCAGAATATGATTGCGTTTTGCTCGTATTCTGTAATTGCTAAAGAAAAGTATTTCCGCAAGTCCATAAAAACAGCCTGAGGATAGCGGAGTATTGGTTGTACTCGTAGATTTAAGTGACTTGTGCGAGCTATATGAGCGAGAAATGTCCAATGCAATTTAATCAAAGGTCGATATAGTTATGCCCCAGTATCTTCCATTTCGTCATAAACAGCAACGTTACTATATAAAAGTCTAAGCTTTACGCTGTGGCTTTACTCAAAAAGGCATAAGATTCTTATCTGTCTACGTCGTTATTCCAGTCAGTCGGTCTGTACTTTAAAATGCTTATAACTAAAAAAAAAATAACCAGCATGTTTTTACTATGGATTTGTATAGTATATCAGCTAGTATAATCTAAACTCTACCAATTTTTCCTCGAGGTTCGCCAAATTGACGTCGTGAAAGTGATATTAATTTTCAGGGGCCCGCCCGCATCAGTGTTTAATTTAGCTAATTGACATGGCAACGTTGACTTTTCGACCGGTGTTCCGTAGTTAATGAATGAATGTACGATGAGATTTTTATGCTAAAGAATTGTGATTTATGTTCTGTAAAGGTACTCCGGTTATAATTAAGGGTCGACGCTTCGTTACCCTTTTTTAGGGGCCGGTGAATGGATATCAAAGTTCTGTGGAAATATGTTGCAAATTATGTGCTAAGTTTGAGTTGAGTTGATAACTGTATACTCAATGAGTTAATGTTGATAGACGGGATGATGAGTTTTGCAGACTGATCGAAGACTTATGATTAAATAGTGTTACTTATAAGTTAAATAGTGTTAATTTAGCGGAGTTGCTCGCCACAATATTAAAAGTTCTCTTGCCACCTTGCAGACATTTACAAAAAAATAAAAAATACAAAGTGACCAACAACGAAAATCAGAATAATTATTATATACCAACTATTAATTGTTTCTGTACCATACACAAAAGAGTTCATTTAATCAAATCGTAATTCGCACGAACTGCTGCTTCTTCAAGAGTCATGTGTATGTATGTGGTAAAACTTTAAAATTACTATAACTGTAAGTAATGATAAACTAAGCAGTAGTGATGCGCCTACAAAATAACAGTAGGCAGATAAGCGCCCATTCTGAAACAATTGATTCGCACGCCCTCTTAAAACTAAAACTAGCTTCATTACCCTTCAAGCCGAAAATAACTATAATTTACTTCGGGAGTTGACCAAAATATACGGAACCAACAACAACCCCCGCAAGCCCTCTCTCTCTCTTAGTCATTCACGACACGTCAAAAGGCCGTGAAAGGAGGTTGCATGAAAATAAAATAAGCTAGTATTAAATACAGCCATTCACAGAACGTTGTTAAACAAACGCTATAAACCCGCATAATTAGGAAGAAATATAATTTACGCCGGGGAAAAAATCATATTGACCCAGATGGCTGCATGTATTAACTTAGTGGGTCCGTAAAGGCGGAGTTTTAGTGCCTTTGAGTTAACTTATTAGTGCCATTGCACTTCTTACCAATTTACCCCTGTTGTCTTAATGTCTTTATAATAACTCTTATATACTGGCGCGCAAGAACAATGATTTTTTTATACGAGTAGGTACCTACCTAGTTACCTACATACGTCGCTGTATCAATTTTTTATCTCCATAGATAATATAAGAGTATTAAAACTTTAAAGTAATTATTTACACACAAGAATTTGATTTTATATATAACAAATTTTATAAATCCTAACTACTGTTTGCATTTTTATCGTCGTAGTTCCTAAGTCAGTTAGATGTTTATGTGTAGTACGTTTAATTAAAGTTAATCATTATGTTTTTAATTTTTATACATCTTATTAATTCGTGATGTCTAAATTGAAAGTCTTTGTTTACCTTTGGTTTACATGACATAATTATGAACGTTATTCGAAGTCTACACAAATTGATCTGATACTCATAATACGTATTATGGTACTTTATTTCACCAGCAGTAGGGTAGGAAGCTGCATAATCTAATATTGTTTAGGGTTCCGTACCCAACGGGTACAAACGGAACCCTATTACTGAGACTTCGCTGTCCGTCCGTCTGTCAGAGGGCTGTATCCCCTTAACCATAATAGGTAGACACTTGAAATTTAGACATAATATTACTATGGCCGCTAAACCAACAAATAATAAAAACGAAATATAATTCAAAAATAAACTTGTTTTCGGTATTTTCTTCTAGAACTTATGAACGGAAATAGACAATTTGCACTAAGTGTGTATTTTATGCCACTATAATAACCAATAATAAAAGTTAAATTACAATAAAAATGGGAGGTGATTTCTTCGGCATTTTTGGCTGTATCTTATTACGATATAGTGCGGTGGTACGGAACGCTTTGTGTGTGAGTCCGACTCGCACTTGGCAGGTTTATTCGTAGCTTTCAAAAAAAAGAGAACATAATATAGCAGAGATAATTTAGAAAATCATAGAAATGAAAACCTATAATCAGCTCGTATTGCGCGTTCTGCTTCAGGATATGAGTCAATTCCATATTGTCTTCGTCTTGGACATCGTTCGTTTACGATTTTAATGAGATTATAGTCGCTGCTGCAGCTGTCCTTTAAAGCTTATGAAGATTTATTGTCAGTAGAAAGCGAGGGCGAGGCCGGTTATACGCTGTAGCTGTAGGCTAAGATATGGCTTTAAAAAAGGTATTTTTTAACATATCTTTAAAGCAAGCGTTTGACACCACGGGTTTATAAGCTTCTGTTTTAAATTTTATCGATACCTAAATTATTGAGTTTGATTTCAGTTTATCTGAAAAACTTTTTTTTAAACGTCGTCGTTAGTTTTTGTCAAGCGTCGAGAGCTTTGCTGCGGTTAATGAAATGATTATTTTATTACCGAAATTATCGCGTAGCGTAGCTTATACCAGGTCAACAAGCTTTAATGGTACTGAATAATCAATCTTAACAGAATGACAAGTTAATCTGCTTTTAAGTCCTGCGAGCAGCCACGGCGCGGCCATTGTAATTGCTAACTACAAATTAAAACGTCGCGTCGCGTCGCGTCGTTTTGATAGATTTTCAAAGTTATTATATTCCTTTACTTTAATATACTTGGGCTACAAGACAAGCTTGACATTAAACTTCAAAGGATTTCGCGTAGTTCTTTGTTAGCTTGTTACTTTTTAGGGTTCCGTATCTAAAAGTTACCAACGGAATCCTTTTACTAGAGACTTCGCTGTCCATCCATCTGTCCGTCTATTAGGGCTGCATCTTCTAAATCATAATAAGTAGACTCCCTACTCCACCTAACGCGTATGCGCTCCGTTGTCATCAAGCAGTCTAACCTCAAAACTTAGCATGTGCATGTGCGTTCATATTACCTGATGTTTTTAAGTGAGAATAGTGTAGTTAAAAATATCAAGTAAACGTACAAACAAGACTCTAACTTTGAAAGATAAAAATGGACTTTTTATAGAAGTTACATAATGGAGAAAATATGACAAACATAATTTTTATGAAATGCTTTATTTTATTCATTATGATGTTTTCTATACAATCCAGTAATCCGAACATTCCAATAATCCGGCACCCTCTGGTCTTTACTAGTGCCGGATTAGTAAGTTTATTCTGCATTTTGGCAGCACTTACAATCGTATTTCATTTATTATCTGTAAACTGTACCTATTATTATTCTGTAACACTGGTAACTAGGTTTAGGTCACTGGTTTAGAAAATCTGTCACCGAACATCTAATGTGTTCCGGCAGCTATCCTTGAGAGCCACTTCCCATTCTAGGTCTAGCGTGCTTACCACCTTCGACCGCATCATCACTTACCAACAAGTGAGATAGTGGTCAAACGCTAGCCTATAAGATATATAAAAAAAACACACATTAGAGCTTAGCGTACCAAGCTTTGCTCATAAATATAATAAAGGCACCAACATTTTCTAACAACACTGTCAAAACCACAACCTTCTGACAAAGAAATGGTACGTGATGCAATGCAAAAAAAACATCAGAACCATGGTAATATCTGTTAGCGAATTTATATGCGGTACGCGTTTTTTTCACCTTGTTGACTTCCTGACACCACAGAATACATAGTAGGTACACCGCTGACTGGTGACGCTAAAATATGCAAGATCGTAACTCCGCGCTTTTAATGTTCACAGATTTTTCTTTATTTTAATCTGAACATCTCAGAGCGTTACGCTTGAGAATTTACAATGCTTTTTCTTGGTGACGTGACTGCGTAAATGCTTTGTTTCGTGAGGTATGAATTAAGTACCTATGCGGGGAAGTCAAGTCCTGTCGTAGAAAGATCTGCTCTGGAAAGGAAGTATAGATTTTTTGAGGTGTCAGATTGATTATCAAAAATCAGATAAGGCCCATGTCCAAGAATAAATAATAGTAGCCAATAAATCCGTGCGCCAAGCCAATGTTAAAATTTGTCACGTATGTGCAGTGACGAACAAAACTGTAGTACTTAGTCATTTCAAGATTTTGTAGGCTGTACTGTATACGTTATTTCCAAACATAATAATAATGTATTTATTGATAATAATAAGGTCCAGTACACATACAAGGCCAGGCCTGTATCTTGGGCACCCGACGTGAACATTTCGAAGTTATTCATTTCCAAAACATCAAAGCCTAGCTAAGATGATAGTAAGTAGTAACGTAACAGAACCAGGTAAGTAGGTATGATCAGGTAACAAAAAGTTAATCAAAATTGTATTGCATCACCGCTTCTACCTTCACACTTACTTACATATCTTACCTGCCAACCCCCATGTCCACTAATCCGTAATAGCAGTACCTTCAAAATCAACTTTCCACTACCGCAAACTAACCATCAAAGTAAGTAGCGACCTCAACTGTCACAACCTTCATCATCTGCCCTTATTCCTGAACAATCCTGACCTGTCAGACGTTCATCAAGCCAGTACACTAAACAAACAAGGGTATATAAGGGACCAGGGCAAACGAGTCATATCCAACGCCCATACTCAAGCCTGCGTTACGACGCAATGTACCATAAAAACTGTAGATAAGCTCGCCTTACTTTTACCACCATGGCATTCCATTGTTGGAGACGAGACGGCTTAGGAGCTTTTCATTTCGATTGGGGGATTACTTTTTACTTACTAGGTGAAAATGAAAACAGTGTAACTAAAGATTGGAAGTATGTGATTAAACTGATTTTGTCATAAGGAGTTAGTTGGTTTAATGCGTCATGTGAAGAGGTTAAAGCAGAACATTTGCCAAACAACACAACACACAAACACTTGACCACTATTTCACATTATGTTAAATGATGATGCAGTCTCTGGTGGTACCGTGCTTGTCTAGAATGGGGGCTATCGCGTATGAATTTTCCGCTAGAGAGTCTCCTAGAGGACCTCTTTCCCTCTTTTTAACAGTTAACGGTCTATTCATTCTAGCCCAATCAATACAAAAGGTAAAAGAACTTTTTGATATTGCGAGGACAGTACTATTTCAATGTCTTATAGATTTAATTATTTCAATGTCCCAATAAATAAGTCAACTTCGTTGAGAAAAGTTACACTTTGCAAACTATCTAATTTGTGGAATTCGATTTACGTCTATGCAGAATTCAGTGCTCACAAAACTAGAAGTACTTAACTTCGTTCCAATACAGAGTTAGAAGCTTTATGCCACTTCCAACTAGTGTTTCGAGCTGATATATTTTATTTAAGTTACACTGAAGTTTTGATCAAGTTGGATCGGCCAAAGTGAATTGAAGGTCTTGAATTGACCGCTGGTAGATTGTTGGACTTGTCAGTGGTCTTGTAATACATATTAGAAATGCAGGGTTGCATCAAGTGCAGCCTATTGTGTAACTTTAGTATCTGTGCTGTCTATATCTATGGCTATGCCTTCTGCTTATCATATTGAAATGCCGATCTAAATCTTACGGTGAATTTGGCGTTAATTATAGATGCCTATTGTTATTATTGCAGCTATATAAACAAACACTGTTCCTTATTGCCTCTACATTTGTGTAATTAAATCAACTGCAAAAACATATGGTCCCAAAATATGTATAGTAACCATTGCGACACACAATACTGACAATATCGGCAGATTTTTAAGTCATTCAGTCGTCTCGTGACCACGATCAATGCAACTTGGTCGAAACGTCGAGTTAAATAAAAATTAATGAGTAAAGCGCGATAAGTCCCCTATTTTCAACCGACTTCCAAAAAAAAGGTGCATCGTAGGTGTATGTTACGCGATTACTCCGTAAATTGTGAACCGATTTGAATGATTATTTTTGTAATCGGTAGGATACGTTTCCGAGGTGGTCCCATTGTAATTTTATCGAGATCTGACAAGTATCTCCAGAGATATGACGATAAACGTCTCAGACTTGCTACCTCAGAGTAACAATTTACTGAAGTACTTTAGTAATTATTACTCTGAGCTTGCTACTGAAATTTACTCGCAGGGCATGGAAGTCGGTTGTTTTAGTTTTTAAACTATCTTAATTATAATATTTATAACTACTGCATTGAATTCGAAAATCTAAATATTTCACTGAAATATTTAAACAGATGAGTCGTGGAGTTATTTATTAATCCTAAGTTTGTCGACCTTCAAACTTTCCGTTAGCACAGGTGTGAATAACAAAACATTTAGGACTCGAATTTATTTAACAAAACGTTTTCCCTTTGTCTTATGCCGTTAAATCGAGCAGAAACTTACCGCGTTTTACTGAAGATTTCTTTCCATTTTACGTGGATATAAAACCTTTACGTCAAAGTAGGCTGTGGTTCATTTAACGGGAACACATAAAAACGGTTTTTGCGTTGACGATGTATGGCAAAATTCACTTTTATAGTGTTTTAGATTCTGCTGTATATAAGCCTTGTCACACACGTAAAAAAATCGGATTTACATCGAAAACACTCACCTGTGTATATCATATCATATTTCTACTTAATTTATTCCTATTCTATTTCCTATTATTTTCCTTATTCTACTCAATATAGGACGCTCCCAGAAATAACTCGCAACGGTGAGGCCTCTCTGTTCAGACATGTTATAATGGCCTATACAACATTTTACAGTTATATTTCTAGAATTGAGCATTCCGCCTTTAAACGCTACGCAGCACGGAATCCTTTTTCGATTTATACACCTTTAAGGTACCAATGATAGGCCCTAGAGTCCTACTTCGTTTGAGATAAGTATTTGTAATTAGCAATGTGTCCAACCTAGACAATTTACCTACAATATTGTCTTAATCCGAAATTAATTTGTTTTTTTTTAAAATAATGTATGTTCCACTTATCACACATAAGGTAGAAGGTACGGTCTGGTTTACTCGCAACTTGAAGACCCCTAAATGATATTTACCCGGAAACACAGACTCAAGCAGGGAATTCCATTCCTTGGCGGTATGTATTTGGTTATTATGTGGTACTGGTATTACGTTGGATTTGGTATGGACATTGTATTGTCCATATGGTTCGTCGCAGGCCTCTTAAGAATCTTAAAGATCTATTCTCCGTGTGTAAATGGAAACGTAGACTCATAAGCTAGCCGAAGTAAAGTTGTTTACTACCCGTAAATGTAATCAATAAACCTAAGTTATGGGGCGGCCGACTTTTCAGCCGTGCTCAGAAGGAAGCCAAATATGGAAGCGTTTTTGGGCCATATTCTATAAAAGGATGGATTATGAACTTTATGAACGATTATTTTATGGTACTGCTCAAGGGTAATGTGACCTCGTTTGTTGAGTAGGAACTAGGAAGACTGGTTAAGTTTTGATGGTTAATTTCTTTATTCGTAGTTATGTTGTGTCTTCAACAAAATTAAGTAGTTTAATTTTTTTTATAAGGTAACATTTGACCTCCATCTCACCCGTTGGTAAGTGATGATGCAGTCGAGTATGCTAGCACGCTAGGCTTATTATGGAAATTGACTATCAAGGACAGTAGTGGAACACATAAGTAGTTTTGGCGACAGATTTTCCAATTTAATGGTGGCGGTAAGTGTCCTACCATCATTCGGGGGTTGGGGATTTCAGCACGCTACCTCTGGCGTCAAAGCCGACCATTCTCCCACTCCGCCACTGGGCCCTCAAAATGATCGAATAATGTTGAGTAGATAAAGTAACTTATAGTAAATATCATGAACGAGTATCTTCTGTTATAGTTACTCAGACATGCATATATATAATGCGCCAGTACAGTAGCTTGAGTTATTTTATCAGATGATGATGATTAACTTACTTTAAACTTTACTTGTTAGTCCCGAATACACCCTAAGTAAGTAACTCCACGTAAAACCATGAAGTTGACTGATTCATATAGCTGGTTCTATTAGCTGCCTAAATAAGTAAACACTTAGCAGTTAAATATGACTATAAGTTAAGATTGTCCAAGAATGGTATATTATAAACTAGCTGACCCGGCGAACTTCGTACCACCTAACAGACAATGAATGTCGAATTACCTTTTAGATGAACTTGTTTTTAGTCTTTAAAAAGAAATATAAACTTTTTTAAGTTGCTTGTAAGCATACATTTCTGAACGCACGCATATTTGACAATCAATAAATATGTCAAACAATTATCATTACTGACAATATTCAACATTTTTAAAATCTACGTGACTTGAATTCACAAAAACTTGAAGAATTTTTACATGACTTACTACTTGACACGGGCTAAATACACTAATCGTGTGGAGCCATAATTAAACGGAAAAAAAAACGCGATAATCCGAATATGCTATGATTGATTGATTGATTTATAGTTTATTCCAACGACCAAATGTACAAATAAAATTAACAATTTTACTAAAAACTAGCGAATCAAAAATAAAAACACATTTTTTAAAAATGTAAACATGAATGATGTTGAGAATCGCTGACGTAAACATAGCCCTATGCACACATGGGAAGAATTTTTACACTTGACACGCTAAATACACTAATCGTGTGGAGCCATAATTATTTAAAAATAAACTGGCCAAGTGCAAGTCGGACTCGCACTCGTAGGGTTCCGTAACACCGTTAAGTATTCCATAACTATGATTTTTCGCAACTACAAAATTAACTTTGTTTAAACCAATTTTCGTTGTTAGTTTTTATTGAGATCTACAGCATATATTTTTTTTAGATTTTTCACTCCCATACTTTAAAAGTTAGAGTGGAGGACACGCACATTTTACCACTTTAGACGGGCCTATCTTTCAATTGATTGACTTTAAGAAAAAATGATTTTAGGAACCTCAATGTCATTTTTGAAGACCTATCCATAGACGTACGTACGTACGTACGTACGTAGAATACGTATAGGTTTGAAGAAAAAATTTTTTTTTGTTGCATTTCCATGTATGGGATGCCCCCCCTTAAACTTTTATATTTTCTATTTTTGTATAAAAATCGGCAAGCGGTTCACAGAATACATCTACCTACCAAGTTTCAGTGACATACGGACGGACAGACGGACAGACAGACAGACAGACAGACAGACAGACAGACAGACAGACAGACAGACAGACATGACGAATCTATAAGGGTTCCGTTTTTTGCCATTCGGCTACGGAACCCTAAAAAACGGCGGGATAAACAATTGAACATCAAATGATTGGCAGTTTTTAAACCCAGGAACATTTTGGCAAAATATTTTTTCTTATATAATGTTTTTAGGTCAATTATTCATTGTTTTTAATACTTATTATCCTATTCCTGACAAAGACAATTCCAAAAATACAAAAATCATAAAAGTTGGCCCACCCGTTCTTGAGTTATAAGTGTAGTAACTAACACGACTTTCTTTTATATATATAAATATGGAAGTCAAAGAAGTTCATATGTAAATTTGCAAATTTAGCCACCTTATCTGAAAACAAGAATATGGGATGAGGTCATTTACTTATGAATTGAATATGAATGCCTAGGTACTAACAATGATAACCCTAGGGGTCACTAAATTGTAACAATGCAATTAATTAATTGCTGATAATGTTTGGTCTTGTCAACAAACATTACAAAACTATTACGACAAAATATTATAGTAACAGAATTGTGTAATTTTTCTATATATTTACGGTTGTGTTACTTTTCGTATAACAGAATAGAACAGTAGATTGAATCAGTAACATTGGTCACGCATGGAAGTGATATGAGAATCGTGGTACTATTAATGAAAAATACATTACGACGAACACAATTGACTATTATACATGTTATATATACAGTACCTGTGGTAGTACGTCGTAACAATCAATGTTTGTAAATTACAATTTACTTTGTAGTGTTTTATACTACATTATAAGAATATTACAGCCGGAATAGTAAGGTTACTTGATGTAATAATTCAGGCAGCTGTATTATAAGATCCTAAAACAGTCCATTAAACACACAGCTAGTCCCCATTCTAGGTCTAGCGTTATGCTATCATCATCGACCAACAGGTAAGATAGTGGTTAAACTATATCCTAAAAAAAATACTGTTAAGAGTACATCATTAAACGTATTCTTTTTAAAAATAAAATTATACTCGGGCTACAAGTTTGGTTACAATATATTCTCAGCACATTTTGTTGTTTGTAGTCATAATTTCTATTCAGATCAAACCTGAACTTAGGTCTCATATTTAGGCAACTATGAAGGTTGAAGGACGGACACACCGCAGCGTCCTGCGTGCGCGATCTAGGCGGCGATCAGATAATGCAGTATTTGTATTTGTATCGACTAGTTTACACCATCAGAAAACAATTGAAAGACGCCGCGGTGTGGCCCGTACCTTAACCAGGTAATGTATGGTCAAGTATTATTATTATCTTTTCTATGGTATGGTATAGGTACACATATACAGTCGGAGCATATCCGAAGTAAATACAACGCGAACAAAAGACACTGCGTTCACATTAAAACGTATACCGGCGTTTACCTTCCTAGCAAAATTGCTACTCGAAAATATTATGCTTTGATCATTCGCAAATTTAAAAACGTCTCATGTCAACGTAAGCCCGAAACGTGAGATAATTTAGTTACTGGGTTCTCAAATAAATTCATTTCCTTGAATCTCAAGAAAAAAACATGTCATAAAATGAAACGAAAACAGGCAGGTGGCGGGAATGGAAATAGGGTACTATTTGAGATTGCAGATTTAAGGGTGAGTTCGCACTGAGCAAATTGTCAGACAGATTAGCTACAATTTGTCAACAGACAAAATCATCGGCAAACTCAATAATATTTCATCTCACTTTTCAAGTCTAATTTAACTAACATTCTAAACCGTCTTCAAAAAAAGGAGAAGCTTCTTAGTTCGTCGGGTTTTTTTTTAATATGCGTTCCCCGATTACTCAAAGTTGCCTACACCGATTTTGAAAATTCTTCTTTTGCTTGAAACGGTATCTTCCCAAGTTAATTTAAATTTAATCAAGATCTGATTAGTATCTACAGAGATAATCACCACAAAGTCAGCTAAAGCTTTTGGTTTTTAAACGATCTGAAATTATTTGAGTTTACAGTAGACATAATTCTTCATCCAAGCCTGGGACTCTCCATTGTATTGTCTTGTGTTGTATAATATAATGTGCTTACTTATATGGATGCATAGGAAAGCTGTAGTGTGACAAGACAAGCCAAATACATACTGATTTTAGTCTATTCCGTAACTGTTTCCGTAGACTTTTTGAGTAAACGTCAGCTGCAAAACCACAATTGCGGAACTTTCAGTTCCGCTATTGTGGTTTTATAGGCGCAGGTTTTATACTATATTATTTTTACAGTCTCAATCAGATGCAGGATATAGATACATATACCTACGATATGACGTATCAATACGACACATCTTAAATTTTAATTTAGCTACTCGTACTTTCTCATTTCTGAGTCATCAAAACAATATTCAACGGCATGTGAGAACGCAGCCTTACTCCCGCCAAATTTTTGGGGCAAATCTTGGAGCCGACGTATTCATTTAAATTAGCGATTTAGCTTTATATTTCCCTTTTCTTTATTTAAATATACATTTCTGGGATTAGACCTTAGAATCGAGCGTGAAGGTCAAAGATTTTAGAAGCTTTTTACGTCCGAATCATTTTAGAAAGAATTTATAAAATGTATTTACTTACGCATCAACTTAGTCTTATTAACGCTGATATCCTTTACAAGTTTAAGTTTTTTTATTAATATTAATAAATGTTATTAATATTAATAAAATTAAAAAAAAAAAAAAAAAAAAAAAAAAAAAAATTAACAAAATTATTAATATTATTAAAAATATTTTATATGAATAAGTTTTAGTAAGCTTTCAAAAACTAACAGTATTGTGTATGTTTTCAATATTTTCTCACAGTCGGTAGGTGCATTATATCGTCGATGTTCCGCCTGATTTGCTACCTAAAAAGTAGCTTACAGTACAACCATTAAGGACAAAATCTGCCGTTATAACCTTACGGTACGGTGTTCCGGTAGCTCAAAGCCATTGAGAGTCAGACCATTCTAGGCCTAGCGTGTTCACCATCCTCGACCACATCATAGCCTAGAATGGGAACTGGCTCTCAAAGATAGCTGCCGGAACTATTAGATGTTGAGATTTTAACTTGAGGGTGTTAGCTGGCCCGGCGGACACTAGATAGTGTCCTACCACCATGCGAGGGTTGTTGGCTTCTTAATGATGTTTTTCTATCACCACTGTGAAAGGGTTGGCCGGAGGGCCACTGTGAAAAGCGCACATACATTTTTCGATAGACAAATCCATTGGTGCACGGCGGGGAATGAACAATTGTTTTTCGATTGATGTCTATAGCGCTTTTATTCCATTTTCCATTATTTGTAATTTTCAACGACCTATTTAGCTAAATAATAATAAACAAATATAGACACCAAAGTACGTTTGCATCAAAACCCACTAAGCGAGTGTAATGGAACTATTTTATTTTTAATTAAAAGGCTCCTTGTAGATAATATAAATAAACATAATTAATATATATATAAATAAACATAATCGGTTACAAAACAAAAAAATTATCGACTTCAAATGCTGCGCGAGTCATTTTTTAACCGATCTCACAAAACAGGAGGAGGTTCTCAATTCGTCTGAAGCTTTTTTTTATGTATGTTCACCGATTACTCGAAGATGCCTGAACCGATATGTAAAATTCTTTTTTCGTTTCAAAGGGTACCCTTCCCAGGTGGTCCCATTTAAATTTTAAAGAAATCGGTCGAGCCTTTTTTAATATATTAACATTTGTATTACGACGCATTTACTTATTTTACTACTACTTGGCTGGCACCAACTTACTGGCACAGAATATGTAATAGTTTCTACGTCTACTGGCTACTTTGACCAGCGCGATGTTTGAAGTCGGTTCTTTTAGTTTTTAAACGATTTTAAATTATATACCTATCAGATCTCGATAAAATTACAATGTGACCTTGGAAATGTACCCTACCAATTAATGAGAATCATTCGAATCGGTTCACAATTGACGGAGTAATCGCGTAACATACATTACAAAAAAAACAGACGAATTAAGAACTTCCTGCTTTTTGGAAGTCGGTTAAAAAAGCTATCATAATCTGATACTATGTCTTATCACTTGCCATTGAACCGAAAATCCTTTTATGTAAACCCATCTACTTGTTTAAGTTCCAAAATCTACAAAAAATACCTTCTCAACCATAACCTAGTTTCCGTGCTCATCCTACGCCAACTTGAACAATTATTAATTGAAATATCCGTCAAAAAAACTTAGGTAGTAATCCGTACTTGGTAACTCTGGGTACTTCGTCTCGGAACCGGTTATAAACGGAAAGTGGAGCGTTGCCCTCATTCCTGAGTGTAGTTTTGATTTCTTGTGCGGTTGCCATCGCTTCACGGGGAATTAATAAACAGGATAACTCCAAAAGCATCCTTCGAGTTGGCACGTTGACCCTACAGCAACAACATAATTATTTGATCAATTTGTATTTATTTTTATTAATTATTTCATTATTGATTTGTCGAAGAGCTTAAAATACCAACGCAATAGCAACTTCAGAATGAAATCACATGTTATTACGAAAAAAAATTACGAGCCCAGTTGGCGTAAAGCTTACGTATAAACTATTATATAATCTGTGGTTAAGGATATATAGTTTGACTTCTAAGTTAAATAAAATAACCTCAGACTATCTTATGTTAGTCTGAAAAAAATAACCTTTTCCTAATTCATTAGTCCGCACTTTTCAATTTCACACCAAGTTTTAGTTAACCCCTGAAATATAATAGTTGGTAACCGAACCTTTAACATATTTTTTTAATCAGCCGACGCAATCCTAATCTGAAAATGAAAAAGAAATAAAAATCTGAAAATAAATATTCACAAATACAATATTAACACGTCTACCATTTTTGATTTGGTTTATAAATAAAAAAATACTAATCCGCTGCCACTTTCAGTTACACTTTTAAACCAAAGTTACCAGCTAACCCTAAAAAGATTTTAATTAGTTCAGAACTAGGGCAGTTGGTAACCCTACAGGCGTAGTTTTGATTTCTTGAGTTCGTGTTACTAACCGTGCTTATTGGAATACTGTTACTCCATTCGTAACTGGTTTTAGAATTGATTCATCGTGTGAAAATGTTCTTTGTATCCATTTATTTTTAAGCTCCGCTCAATAAAGTTTAGGCTGGAATTGAATTCGAAGCTAATCGGAATTGATTGAATCAATTATGCGGAGTAAAATAAATAGAATAGTAAAAAATAAGTACGAGTATGTGTCAGCTCCGACTCATAAATTCTCTCTCATTCTCTCTCTTTTCCATTGTAATCTAATATGTTATATGAGATGTCTACCCTAAAATTTAACATTTACCCAATATTTATTTGACAGCTAGGGTACTTAAGTTTATCGGATCGGGTCAACCGCAGAATCTAGTGTCCAAAGTACTTAACGCTTTACAATTCGAAAACAATTCGGGCTTGCCTTCTAGCTGAGTGCGAACTTGGTAGTTGGCCAAGCGGGTCACTTGTGCAGCGTTTTATTAAATTTCCCTCGGCTGTTGTGGTTGAGTCTCTTTATTGCCTACAACTGCAGGATAGGCGTTTTTAAAGCCTTTGTCGTCATTATTATGAAAAATTTCGCCATTAGTAGAGGTTTATGTCTTCGTAGCTTGTTCTAAGATGCAAGGACAAATTGACTACATTTTGATACTGTTAATCGTGAATTAACAATAAGAACTTAATAAATTGTTAAACACAATCCAAAATTTCATCGTACCAATGGGACTTGATGAAATTTTGGATTGTGTTTAACAATTTACAAAGATATTAAGTGTGTAACACTTTAAAGAAACATAAGAACTTAATAGTATGAAAATGTTGTTATTTGTCCTGTAATTAAATTAGAATAACCAAATATCATCATCATCACCCTATCTCTATCTCTGTCCACTTCTGGACATAGGCCTCACTTATGGCACGCCACTGAGCTCGATCTTGAGCTCTTTGTTTCCAACCGCTGCCAGCCAGCTTGCGTATATCATCGCTCCATCTAGCTGGATGGCGCCCTACATACACATACTATTCAAATAGGATGAGTTGTTTAGACCCGCTACCGACTATAAAGTCCAGTACTTGAAGTAACTATTTTGTTTTTAATCTGGATGCTCTCGCGCGCTATTTACACAGCTATTTATTTCCATATCGTGATATCAATACAACCTGGGCGATTACATATACATCGATGACCTGGGCCAATGTTACGTCCCGTCTCGCCTCGCACTGAGTAAGTTCACGTTAATATCCGGTTTATTCAATAACAATTTTAAAAATGAGGCAGTACAGGCCATATAAGTACAAGGAAACCCGGTATCCCCGGTATAGATGCCTGCCAATCCTAGTGCGATCCGTATCTCGAGCGTGGTATTCGTGACGATGCCGCGATGCGCGGGTCTTTAAGTTTAACCAAGCAAAAGTTAGTATCATATTAAAAATGACTCATTCCTTCTTGCCCTTCACGTAGCCACTAAAGTAGCGGTTGTTTTATTGAAATGTTGTTTGTTTCCATTTTAAATGTTATCGTTCTTATTCATATCTCACGCATCGGCTTTAAAATTGTCTTTTAAAATTGTATTAATATTCTTGTGAGCACATAATACTACTTAAACTACATTTTATTTTATTTTTTATTACTCTATCCGGATTATTTTAAGGGGGTATTCTAGTGTAGAATTTCAAAAAAATCGTTTTTTTTTTTATATTTTCAAAGTTTAACTATTTAAGAATATGTCTACGAGAGGATTTTTGAAAATTTAAATTATTTTCGGAGCTATAGACATTTTACTGACCCGGCCTCCAAACTGGTTCGAACGCGTCGTTCGTTACGCGAAACTTTAAATGCGTTTTTCTCAGAACAGACTTTTTCAATATATTTGTCACGATTTCTCGAGTTCTACTGGACCGATTCACTTGAAATTTTCAGGGAATCTTCTTTATAGACCTCTCAAGAATTGGAACTAGCCTTATCCCCAAATTTCAATTTTGACTATTTTTTAAAAATTCGAGAAACTCAAAAAAATGGTAAAAAAAATCGTCTTTTTTTCAAACAGTCGCCATTTTGTCAAAAAAATTTTTTTTCACTCATCGCTAGTTCTGATTCTTGCGACATCATTGCAGTTTAATAATCTTTTTTATTTTTTCATTTCAGATGACTAGGAGGGTAGAAATCATGTCAAAACTCATCTGCCAATTTTTTGACGCCCCCCACTTCATCGGCTGCCAGTTTTTTAAATTTTTGACTTTTTTTTTTTAAATTTTTTTCTGTACTCTTGAAACATTAATAAATAACTGATAAAAAAATGTATGGTAAAAATATTGATTGCTTTTTTTTTACGACACTTTCAAAATGACCTAAAATTCATGTCTCTACACTAGAATACCCCCTTAAGATTTTGAGTTTCTCTTTGTTATCTGTCTGTGTGTCCGTTAACCTAGATTCATGAAATTTGGCAAGAAGCAAGGTCTTGAATCACTTATATAGGAATAAATCTGAAAGCCGTAAGTATGTAGTTTAATAACAAAAAAATAGAATTTACTATTACAAACTTATTATTTGCGGTTGGTGCAGTATATTTTCTATGGATCGAACTGCAAAGTTAAGTTTGTCCTTTAACCTAGTTTGAGAAGTTGGTACGGAAGCCTCGGTGGGCGAGTCCAACTCAAAATTTGCCATTTTTTTTTAAATTTATAATAACAGGATAATAACGTGAACATGCGTAATTTCGATATAGTGGTCAACTTAACGTGTTACGGCTTCATTCGGATTCAGAAGCCTTTATTAGGTTACGTAGTTATATGTAGTACAAGATCCTGATTCATTCAGGATATTGTACATTTCATTTAGTACGTTAATTGTACATGGTACGCTTATTTATACTTAGTTTATTAACGCATAAGTTATTAACCAACTTCACAAAAAAGGTTCTTTCTTCGTCGGAATCTTTTTTTAATATATGTTCACCGATTACTCGAAGATGTCTGAACCGAATTGGAAAATTCTTTTTTTGTTTTAAAGGCTACCCTTCCCAGGTGGTCCCATTAAAATGTTAACGAAATCGGCTGAGCCGTTAAATAATATTTAATATATCAACATTTACATGCTACCAACTACTGGCACAGATTATATAATAGTTACTGCGTCTACTGGCTACTTTGACTAGCGTGACCTTTGAAGTTGGTTCTTTTGGTTTTTTAAACGATCTTAAATTATTTTACATTTACAATTGGGTATAGAATTATGACTTCCTAAGTTATGGCAAAGGAAAAATTATGCCCTAAAGATTTACTTATGTTTTTATCGATGGGATCAAAAAAGTCACACATACTTAGGTAATTGTTACTTAAGTTCAGTTAATGACTCCATTGTTTTTGCCCATCTCGACCATCATCTATTTTATGCTGTTTCGTTAGACTTTATTACACCATGCAAAACTTTTAATTTACCTGTAAATTCACAACAAAAAATGCTTAGAATATTTTTGTTCACGCTTTAATAGACTTTATTTTTAGCTTGAAACTGAGAATATAGGTTAATTTTGCAATATCAGTTTCATCGTCGCCTCGTCCACAATCTTTTTGTGCCTGAAATTGGCAATTTTTTGGTTACCTTAGTAACACAGTAAAAAATGTTATTTGTTATTTTTTGTTCTTATGACAATGTGTAGAGCTTGCTAAGTTAGAGCTTGTACAGTTAGAAGCTTGGCTCTTAATGAGATCTGATAACTTTTTGACAGTGCCAAGCGCACGCTCTCGTCCTGGCAACATTTTACGTGAATATGTTTTTGGTGTGATTCAATATTTTGAATGCGTACTCGAGACAGGGAACTTTTTTAAAGCCGCGTGCACACTGGTTACATTAGTATTCAATTAACTTTAGTGCAGTGAGTCACACTAATAGGTGTCACGATTGTCGATGTATTCAACTCACCCGGCACGCTTCCAATAAAGTTTAAATTTAATTTTACACTAAATAAATTTATTACTTCGCGCGGTCTATAAATATAGATAGAGAGGTGCATTGCATTGTGTTAAATTTTTGCATAAACAGCTTGTATGATGTTGTGCCTTATTTTCCAAGCAGGAGTTTAAACATTTCCAAATCGGTTCGTCGAAATTAATGTTTGGTGTCAGATGATACGGGAGATGTGTTGAATCGGTTCGCAATAATTAATGTTTGGTGTCAGATGATACGGGAGACATGTTGAATCGATTTGCCGAACTTCATGTTTGCACTGACCCCACCAATGTCATCCACTTTAATTTGGGTCTATCTGTCGGTACTCAATAGTTATTTCTGTATCCACTACTTTCAACTTCATATTTTCCACCACACAGTCTATCCACGCTTCCTCTTCATCTATAGCTGTCCACTTTCATGTCCATTGCCTTTCTTGTCACATTGTCTTCACTTCTTATTTAATAGGTATGTCCAAATCAGGCTAGCCTAGCTTCTTAACTTTGCCATTGGTGGCACTTTCAGGAAGCTAACAAGCGAAGCGAACAAGTGAAGCGAACAAGCGAAGCTTTCAGGACAGCAAAGTACATACAAGAGGCATTTCTTATCTCAATTTATTATTACCTACTTAGTTATCTTATCAGTCTTGTCACGTAACTAAAATAAATATTAAATACAGTTAGACCCAGCCAGCATTATGATATGACTCATTTGCTGGGAACTAGTTTTGATTACGTTTTTCTAGCATTGTACATGATTGTTGCATGGGAAGAGAATAACAACAATCGCACTATTGTATCGATGTAAATTACAGCGCGGGTATGTAATCGATTTTGTTCCAAGGATAGAGATTTCATATCGGCTATTTGAGAATCATGACATCATTTTTATTTACTGTTGGTAGTCGAAGAACCAATATTTTCTCTAGATTTCCGAAGAGATTTGGCACCATTAGACGTAAGTCTCGTCTCATTGCCTACTTCGACTTCTAGTCAAGCCCGAATCTTAGATCGCATCGTCAGTAAGATAGTAGACAAATGTCTGTCTACAATTATAAATAAAATAAACAACGTTTTTTTCTGTTTTCCAAAATAACTTTACGTTCGCTGTACTTAAAACTTTACCAAATAATTTATTATCTGGTTTTACGTTAGGTTACGTACATAATTTAGGTATCTCGAAGAGATTGTATTATGCGATAATACCGGCGTTTGTACAAAATAATGTCGTTTCTTTCTAGAAATTAAGTTCTTCTTTGGCTTATAATAAAGAGTTATTCTGTGAGAGTTTTTCGATGGAGTATATATCGAAATTTCTCCCAAACATTGAACACTCGACAAGCGAGGAAACGGTTGCTCCATTACACGCGGTAAACGTCGTTTATCTTGAGTTACGATTATGATTCAATAAAACACATTTCTTCCTTGTTTTACTTATTCTTGACGGTTGTTGACCCGAGAAGGAACGGTACTATTTTTATATTTGAGTCATTTTGTTATTGCACGAAATGTAACTTACTTTTCTTGATATACGTTTTGTGTGAAGTGGCGTGCTATTTATGGAGAGCTTAGCGCTTGCAATATTTTTCCGTTATCCAAAATGCCTTAATTTTGTCTTGAATCTTGTCTGTATACAATATACATCATATCAAATTTTCGAGCAGAACATCGAAAAGTTAATTAAATTAACCTTGTATACTTGAGTATTTCGTGCATGCTTCCAATAAAAAAATCCACTATTGTCACCCAAACAGTTATTATTACTTAATGCCGATTTGCTACTAAAAGCGACGACTTATTGGTAAACGGATAATTCAAGCTTTAAAAATCAACCCGTAATGCATGTAAAAACAAAAAATTAATGCGTGGGAAAAACCATAAAATATCCGACTTCCAGGGTTCATTACAATTCCAGTAGTTTTTTAAGACGCCGGCGACATACATTCTTCCATACTAACGTAATACCAAAATAATTGAATAATGACCATATTTCCTTCTTACTATGTTATTATTCGGATTTAGTCATTTTAGGGTGCCAAATTTTTTTTACAAAATAATTGTCCTAAGAAAAATGACAGATAATCGCATTTCACACATTTTCTCACTATAAATTACACATACTTCTTAATCTGTGTTAAAAACGACAACGGAATAAACAGTAGAATAAACGATAAATCAATTAAGTAAATTATCAACTTAATATTACGAAAAATTGAAGTTACCATTCGTCATGACAAACCCATATTGGTCCCGAAATAAATTGTTAGGATCGGCTCTCGCTGGAGCCTTAAGTATAGTTACCACGTCAAACTTCAAGTGGCGTGGTTGATGCATCCTTTGCGTGTCTCACTTGTCATTACAAATGGACAAATTGTCGTCATCCGCTGCATATATCTCGTAACAAATTGAGGCGAAATCTTTTGTAAATGCATTCCAAATTATAGGATCTATTTTACAGTACGCTTAAGAGCTTTTAAGGTAATTTCCACTTTCACAACAAAATATAATGGGGGCTGATTCCGATGTTGCGAAAACTACAAATTAATAGCACACCTATAGAACATACTTATACTTTTATCGTGTCTATTTTACTTGTATGTGGGCGTGGCTGCTATTTTTAAACCTCGATGCAAAAAGAGCTGTGTTATAGAGTAGGGTTGTAACGGAGGCTTTTTTGCGGAGGCGGAGGCGGACACACGTTGAAACTTATAACTTATTTAATTCACGTGTGTCTCTGTTGCATCGTAGCTACCGATGATGATTGCTGCTATGATTCAAGAAAATCTGTTTAGCCGTTTAAGAATCATCAGCTCTATTCCAGTTGATGAGGGTATGAGCTGTAGAAAATCAGCCTTTTCTTTCTCCAGTAGATAATTATTTCTTATATTATTCGGAAGCTGATCTGACAGATGCATCACATTACAACTGGTTAACAAAGGAGCTGATAAAAAAAGGATCGGGGCAACGTTAGTGGCCATTAAAACGGTGTTTTTTGTCATGACAGCAGGTGGTGCAATGTGGCATCTGATTGGCCGTTCAAGGGCACCCCTAACGTTATGCTACACGTTTTCGATTTTTAAGGATTACACCAACTTTATAAAAGGAGGTTGGTTCCTTTTTAATTTATGCTGCCTCAGAACTCTGGTATCCGTTTACTGATTTGGATATTTTCTTAGGAGTTCCATTTTACTAAGCCTTCATTGTTCATCCGTCTGTCTGTGACCAGGATATTATCTTTGGAACCAGGTGAGGTTCATCATAACTATCAGCTAATTTCCGTCCACAGCTGGACATAGGTCTCTGGTCCAGATTGGTTCCATATAATAAATTTGAATCAAGATCCTATAATACCTATAATACAAACGATAACACTAACAGCATAAAAGGGTACATTCCGATCATCACGAGCACGTGGAGTCAGTCCCTTAAGGTTTTTTAAACGATTGATTGTGCCACCAAGACAAAATCGACAATGAAAGACATAATTTGATGGTTATACTGGTAGCCGTTGCATGTTAACATCTGCAATGCATTGGAATCCTTTTAAAAAGACAACTCCAGGGACCTCAAATTAAATCAATGTTATAAAATTAAATATCACAGACTTGATAGGATAAAAAATAAGTTAAAAAACTAAAACCCGACTACTGAAAGATCATACTCTAAAAAGTATGAAACAAGAAAATATTCTCACCTGAGATCGCTATGTACAAACTATTCAATATGTATCGTGTATTATGTAAACAACTTACTTTTAATAAATATTTTATTGAATTTCATAAATATTCTTAGTGGTGCTCAGTGGATACCCGTGGTAGTATGCTACTTTGCAGTGTATTGTTTTGTCACGGTTACACAGCCACGACGGACGGACATACGACCACAGCTATCCTCTGAGCACCACTAAGAATATTTATGAAATACAATAAAATATTTATTAAAAGTAAGTTGTTTATATAATACACGATACATATTGAATAGTTTGTACATAGCGATCTCAGGTGAGAATATTTTCTTGTTTCATACTTTTTAGAGTGTGATCTTTCAGTAGTCGGGTTTTAGTTTTTGAACTTATTTTTTATTTAAAGTATTTTGGGGTTTTTGCATAATTGTATACATGGTCACGGTCACGGCCCTCCCAACTGCTTCTTTGCGACGCCGTAGGGTAAAAAATAGTTTTCTTGACTTCGGCGGGATATATCTCGCCAACGCTACGCCCGACAAAAATATGATGTACTAAACCCTATCTTCATTTAAAAAAAAATATCACCACACCCCATCGTGTGTGGTGACATTTTTTTTTAGTTCTGGACTTCGTGCCCTCTAGAGGGCGTCACATTCAATTTGTTGTGACGTCACAAAGCCTATAACCAGCAGACAAATAAGACGCGTCCAACGACATTTCATTTGTCAAATTTTGAGAAGTAGTTTAGAAGTTATGAGGGAACAGATGAACATACATACATACATACATACTTACTGACATACAATCCCACATACCGGTCAAAAACATAACCCTCCTTTTTGCTTCGCTGTAGTCGGGTAAAAAGGGTCGTAATTAGTAGATGTCAATAAACCTAACAACGTATAATTTAATCTATCGTTAAGTAGGGTCATATTGGTGATTTTTACACATTCGCTAGCACTTTTTAATCGACTTCCAAAAAGGAGGAGGTACTCAATTCGTATGTTTTTTTTTTAAATTATTGTTACCCGATTACTCCGTCAATTGTGAACCGATTTATTTATCACATATAGAGTTCATCTCCAAGGTATTCCCATTTAAATTTTATCAAGATCTAATAAGTACCACCAGAGATATGACGATAAACGTCTCAAACTAGCTACAAACTAACACGCGCGGCATGGAAGTCGTTATGTTTTAGTTTCTCAACTTATCTTAATTATTTGGTTATCTACTTAGAACATGTAGTCTGAGGTTATCTATTTTAAATACTAATGCATGATATCACAGAATTTATGAAATAGAAATCAATCTTTATCTGTTCTGTGCATGATATCCATTGATATCCGAAACTGGGTTTCTTTTGTCAAATATTGCGCAATCATTTTTACGTCGTCATGTTCTAGTACGTGACTAAATGGACTAAAAACTAGTTACTATTTACCTCGAAGTTTCGTTCAAGTTACATTGACCGTGGTCACGAGAAGTATTACAACATCCTATCTATTCGGTAAGTTTAAATTTTACAATATCAGCATTATTATGATGTTCCTAAATATTGGCCATTCTTAAAAAATATTAAGCTATGTTTCGAACATAGGCATAAAAAGACGATTTTATGGATAGATTATAAAACATACATAGTGTCATTCATAAATGATATGTAAAGTGTAAAAGTAAGGTGTAACAGATAAAATTAAATGGTACTTAAATAACATGCAAACATTGAGGCAAAATATTTTTCACGCCACAAATGGATTGTGAAAAGGGCACGAAATAATGATGACGCTTAAAATACCAGGAGGTAAAATTGGATCGTCCCACTTTTTGATATAGCTCGCAAAGTGGCTCGATTTTGTCTTTGGGACCGTGACAATTCTAAGGAAACTTTAACTTTATTCATCCAACGCTAAAAAGGGAAATGCACAAAACTACCACCTTAAGTTACAACTTGTAATGTTCCCCGCCTGTTCAAAAGGCAATAAAAGCGGAAAGTTGGACCGTGCCGATACCGTTCGATCTTGGCTAGTGACTCACCACGAATCGCAACAAACTTGCAAGAGTATTGCAAGATTTAGAGGGGTTTGACCTTATTGCTGCACTTTTTTGCGATTGCCGATAAATCAATTTTAAGTTGCCATTAGCCTTATGTGAATCACGACTTCCAAACAGGAGGAGGTTCTCAATGCGTAGTAAATATTTTTTCTTTTTGTATGATTGGTACGCGATTTTCCGCCACTTGTGAACCGATTTGAATGATTCTTTCTGTCACATAGGGTTCATCTCCGAGGTGGTCCCATTCAAATTTTATCAAGATCTAATAAGTATCTCCAGAGATATGGCGATAGGCATCTCGAACTTGCTACTGAAACTCACTAACGCGGCACGTGAAGTCGGTTTTTTAGATTTAACTATCTTTATTAAAAAGACGGTTTGGTACAGGTTGAGAGAGTTATAGTGCTACACGCCACAATATTACCATCGATACCTCAATTTAGGTGAGATAGTCAATCAATTCAAGTGATTGTCGTTAGACAGTAAAATACAGTAATAAAAACTAATATGATCAGACTTATAGAGTAGAACCACCACTGTATACTTTTATTAAGGCATTACTAGTATCATCTCATAATCCCGAAACAGCAAAATCGGCAGATACTCCCAAAAGGGTCCCTGAATTTATACAAATAGACCAATATCATTCCAGCCCTATTTGTAGTAGGTGTATACCTTCTGTATTCTTCCAAGCGTTAAAGTATGCAAGCATAGTTATAAAATTCTTTGGTAAGTACCCATTTAGTAGCCGAAGTTGGCGACCCAACTTTGGAAGAGTTTAATAAAATTCCTGCGTTCGTGGGGTAAGGTGCCACCTTCAGTGCTTTTTGATCAACAAAATATTTGAAATCTGTACTGGAAGTAGAGTTCCTTTTATTTCTTGTTAACCGACTTCAAAAAATAGGAGAAGGTTCTTATGTTTGTTACCTCAATGCTCTGTAATTTTTTAACAGATTTGGAAAAATATTTTTTTGTTTGAGAGAAGTTTGCTACTGTATTATACTGTATTATATGTAGGTTATCGCTGTGTACATTTTCAAATATGTTAAACTGTATCTATGAAAAGAAAAAAACGATATTTTGCAAATTATAATAGCACCATATGATGATGGATGTCATAATTTTCCACACGCATTTGCAAAATATCTATTACAAGATGAAGTGCAACAACTTTTACATTGAGGTCTAAATATAATTAAAACCACGGTTAATGGAGAGCTCATTGTTATATCGGTGAGCTACATTTTCAATAAACCTAAAAGTTCTTATGTAATATCTAAAAGTTCTTATGTATATCGTCAAACCCTGGTAGGGTTTGACGATATATGTAAAATGTTTTTTTATAATATATTGTATTACAAAAATGGTTTAAAAAATGTATACCATTAAGTGATTTTTAGTGTTTGTTACTGTATCGATTATTAGATTATTTTCTATTTCTACTTCCTATTTTATATGTTTGTTTTTTAGTTGATTTTGCCTTATCTAAAAGAAGCTTTTATGAATTGGTTTAATTTGTCTGATTTTAAGTACCTAAATAACAAAACATTAAAAACATATAGTAGTTTTTTTTTTGATAATTTTGGATGTAAGACATATGCAAATAGTATTCTATACTAATATTATATAGAGAGAACATTTGTATTTTTGTATGTTTGTAATGATTTGGCTCAAAAACTACTGGACCGATTTAAAAAATTCTTACACTAATAAATAGAATGGACTTTTGAAAATAGGCTATATATTATCCCGTTTAAATCAAAGGTACATTTGCAGAGACCTAATTTGCAACATAGGTCGACAAAAAAATGGTCGAAAAAACACGTTTTTTACGAACGCTGCTCTATTGAAAACAGATGGAAGAATATTTTCTATGAAAGAGTTGTATAACTTAATTAGACCTACAAAAAAGTCAGCGACAGCATATGTCTATGTCTTAAGGTTGACTCACAGTAACCATTTTAATCTTATTTTTTTGTTAAAAAATATTACATAACTGCCAAGGCTATTTTCAAGTATATAGTATTAATCCTTAACCAAATAATTAATTCGTTAATTAGCTTGGCCACATATTATAGATTAAATTGTCTTTTACAGTATATAATAAAAAAATATATCAATGCAAAAATCAAAATCGGTTCAACCGGTTGGGTGCTAAGATGCTACAGACAGACACGCAGATATACACGTTACACGTATATTACCCGAAGTTTTTGGGTCGGGGCACGCCGTAAGGTTACGGCGGCAGATGTTCTCCTTGGTGGTAAGCTACTTTTTAGGGTTTCGTAGCCGAATGGCAAAAAATGGAACCCTTATAGATTCGTCATGTCTGTCTGTCTGTCCGTCCGTATGTCACAGCCATTTTACTCAGAAACTATAAAGACTACAGAATTGAAACTTGGTAAGTAGATGTATTCTGTGAACCGCTTTCCGATTTTTATAAAAAATAAAAAATATAAAAGTTTAAGGGGGGCATCCCATACAAAGAAGTGAAACAAAAAAATATCTTCAAACCTATATACATGTCTATGAATAGGTCTTTAAAAATGACATTGAGGTTCTTACAATTATTTTTTCTCAAAATCAATCATTGAAAAGATAGGGCGCGTCTAAAGTGGTAAAATGTGTAACCCCCCCCCTTCTCTAACTTTTAAAGTAATAGAGTGAAAAATCTAGAAAAAATATATTCTGTAAGTCTCAATAAAAACTTTCATCAAAAATTGGTTTGAACGAGATACAGTCAGCAGTTTTTGAGATATAGCGACCGCAAAGATAACTTTGTTTTTCATACAAACTATGAAAAACAAAGTTAATTTTTTGGTAGCGAAAAATTTAAGTTATTAAATACTCTACTGTTACGGAACCCTACGAGTGCGAGTCCGACTTGCACTTGGCCAGTTTTGTTAGATTTAATGATCCCACTACCTCTGTACGAAAACCCCTGATTATTGAATGCACATAAAACTTTCATTTTTATAGCTAGGACCTTAGAACCAACGACCGTCGGGTCATTATCAGGGTAACTATTCTTTACGCCAAAGGGCCGTTCAATATATCATCAATAATCACTACGTAAGTATTATAAAACAAAGTCCATCACTGCGTCTGTCCCATCATAGGCTCTCGACATAGGCCTCTCCCAAGTCACGCCACTGAGCCCGATCTTCGGCTCTTTGTTTCCAGTCACTGCCCACCGCTTTGCGAATGTCGTCGCTCCACCTGGTCACAGGGCGTCTTACGCTACGTTTACCGATTCGCGGTCTCCACTATAGAACCAGTCTACCCCAACGGTTATCGGTCCTACGGCAGATATGACCAGCCCACTGCCACTTCGGTTTGCTAATTCGTTGAGCTATGTCGATCATTTTAGTTCTCTGGCGAATCACTTCGTTCCGGATTCGATCCCGCAGAGAAACACCGAGCATAGCTCTGCGTCTGTCTGTCTGTTTGCAATAATCTCAATAGCTACTGAACGGATTATCATGCGGTTTTCACCAATAGCCAGAGTGTTTATGAGGAAGGTTTAGGTGCATTATTCGTTAAGGTTTTGTGTAAATTGGTTGAAATATGACGATGATTGTTAAATATGTTAATATTTTACATTCAATGCAACAAACTGATGCATATTTTGTAGGCATATTTTTTCTACCCGTGCGAAGCCGGGGCGGGCTGCTAGTCATAAATAATACAATAAAATAATAATATGACTTTCATACAAAATTGATATATATCTGATATATATCATAAATATCCGATATTTGGATATTTATTATAAATACCTTAAGAAACTATGGTGGCCTTTTTATCACTACAGGCAGTAAAGGCCTTATCAATACTGCCGTATAATATATATATATAGCCTGCTGTTGTGCACTCTTACACCACCTTATCACATTTAATAAGACGTTATAGCACTTGCTTCTATACCGATAGCAAGAAATAATTTGATTTTCAAATGTACATAAAATACTCTCGACTATGCCGGAACAGGCGCTACATTTTATATAACAGATTTAAATTGCAGCTCATCGTAAAATGGAAATATAAGCACTATCACCGCTTCGTGAATAAAGTATCATAAATATCAGGGTATTCACATTTACAATACGTACCGATTGTTTACGAATAGGGTTGTCAAAAACAGGAAGGCAACACTCCGGGTGGCGGCAACCCTGGCACATCCAACATGTCAGTGTTTCATGAAAACATGTGTCGTACACGGGACACGTGTCTAAAAAAACTCATAAATAAACGTTTCAACGTTGGCGTACATACGCTTGCGTAATCTACATTTTTATTTTCTTGCTTAGCTAGTATCTTATGCAGATTTAGGAATCCGTAACGAGAACATAAATAACTTTTGAAACATAAAATAAAAGTGTGCATACATATATATAAATACTAGAAGTGCCCCGCGGCTTCGCCTTCGTTATAAACTTCTTTTATTTAATTATAACGTTTCTTTTGTAAAAACCTTTCTATCATAAAAGACATCAAAAAAGAATTATCGCAGCGGTTCATCCGTTTCAAGTTATCACGTGACTAAGGGAAATAGGGATTCATATTTATAAAACCCGAAAAGCCATATTGATTTTCAGACTTTGTTGCCTCCCCATTTTGAAAATTCCTGCAACACGTATTTACTTATTTATTTTCAGAAGTATTTCAGTAAAGTTTCAAATAAAACAGACTATCTCATCTTGTTATGCCATACAAACTTTGAATCCCTGTTCCGTCTCCTTAAGAGGTGAATTTGGAAAATCCTTTCATATCGGATACCTACGTCATCATAACTATCTGCATTCTAAATTTCAGCGCAATCCGAAACACTATTGATTTTTAGACTTTGTTACCCCACCCTCACCCTCTTCGCAGTAGCATTTTGAAATAGCCTGAAACTCGTATTTAATCATTTATTTATTGAAGTATTTGTGTGAAGTTTCGAATAAAAAGACTATCCAAACTTTGCACCCCGCTTCATCCCCTTAAAGTGTGAATTTTGAAAAATCCTTTCCTAACGGATACCTACGTCAAAACAACTATCTGCATGCCAAATTTCAGCGCAATCCGGAACAATATTGGTTCCAGATTTTATTACCCCACTTGACCTTCTTGGGGTGGAATTTTGAAAAGGCCTGAGACACGTATTTACTTATCTATATACTAAAGTTCTTGTGTGAAGTTTAAAAAAAAAAACTATCTTATCTTGTTCCTCCATACAAACTTTGAACCTTCATTTCATCCCCTTAAGGGGAATTTTTTTGGAAAATCCTTTCTTAACGGATACCAACGTCATAATAACTATCTGCATGCTAAATTTCAGCGCAATCCAAGACAATATTGATTTTCAGACTCTGTTACCCCATTTCACCCCCTTGCATTTGTGTGAAGTTTCTAAAAGAAAAAACTTGTTTCTCCATACAAACTTTGAACCCCCGTTACATCCCCTTAGGTGGTGAATTTTAAAAAATAATTTCTCTGAGGGATTTAACGTCGTAATAACTATCTGCATGCCAAATTTCAGCGCAACCCGAAACTATATTCGTTTTCAGACTTTGTTACCCCATTTCACCCGTTTAGGGGTGGAATTTTGAAAAAGCCTGAAAGATGTATTTACTTATTTTTTTACTGAAGCACTTGTGTGAAGAATAGAAAAAAAAGGTAAAGGAAAAAGGAAATCACACTGAATATGTTCAATGGTGTGCGAAATTTATCGATTTCCTAAGAACCAAAAACGATGACTCAATTGACGTCAAATCTGAAAATGAAAATTTATCAAGCTGTACAGATAGTAACTAAGAAATACACATACGGCCGAAAAACATATATATAAACATACCTTTGACGAAGACAGCAAAATGAAAAACAAAGTTGCTCTGAAGAAAACCAGTTTTCTAAGCCTAGTGCCTATGTGCTACATCATTCGCATTGTCACTTACCCAACAGGTGAGACAGTGGTCAAAAGGCTGGCCTATTATCAATTTAAAAAAGTGTGTGTGTGTGTACCTATGTACACATATGCACATAAGAAGTTAAAGTAATACCTAGTTCGATGTCATCTTTACTGTAAGTGTTGGACATACTATTCATTTTATAGAAACCCACTAACTAAACTAATACAGGCACATATCAGTTAGAAGGTTCTAATAAGTTTTCTAGTTTAAGAAAAGAAGTGTTAAATGTATAAGCTATATCAATTTCAATTAAATTCTTATTTGCAACTTTTTGATGTGACAAATCTATGCATACTTTAAACAAAACTTTAATTGCTACGGAACCTTCGTCATTTGAGCCACTCTTTCTCTCTCATTTATCAATTTCATCTTCACAACAGCGTGTTTTCGTAATTGAGCAGATAATTCTAATAAAGTTATGTTACGACTCGTTAATATCAGCTTCATCTTGAGCTTGAGAGACTCCAGATGTAATTATGACGAATGTTTGAAGTTGCTAATTGAAGTTTAATACAAGACTGATGGGGTACTAATGGATTGGGACAAATGTCTTGGAATTGCAGTTTACGATTAATCTTGGTATTATTAAGACGCAAATTCAATTTTGGAGAATTTCAAATAAGTATCATTTTAATTACCATTATTTTGACCACTAGGTATAAAAATAGTACGCTATGCGCCCACGACGAAAACAACAGAATTATTTCGCGTGCGGCAGAGACAGTATGTCGTAGCATCTTGTTCTTTATCACGGTATACATAGCTACCATATACCTAGCATTTAGCATCGTTAAGCACAACACAGTAGTCGTGTGTAGTTATAAATCCTTCAAAATTGTAACTAAAAGGACGCTGCTTGTTCGCACATGCACGTTCAAGCCTAATACGAGTATGTCAATCACATGAAACGTTAAAGTTGCCTTTGTGTGGAGAAATTCTCTTTCAAGAAACAAGACTCATCGTATCCGGTTCGAAGGACCTCAACAACGGCTCTTGTTTTGTAATTTCACAGCTTTCCTCATCTATCTGCTTTTCGCAGATCGTCGCTCCGCGTTGCTTGAGGGCGGAGAAAATGCCTAGACAAACTGATTTACACGTCGAGCAATGATGTAGTGGCTAATGATCTATAGAGAATAGATGCTAATTATTATCATGCATAATTTAAGTTAAATCGAAAAAAGTGATCCAGTGATACAAAATACATTATATAGACCAAGACAATTCCACTCTTCCAAAGCTCCCTACAAAATCTTTAAATAAACGGTAACTTACCCATCTATTCAACGACTGGGCATTTATTCCAAGCCTAGGCTCTCTCCAGATATCAAAAGATGAAGTAAGTATTCTATATCAATTTGCGCATTCGTGCAAAGTATATTTAAGTAGCCCCGTACCCGGTCTTAGCTTTTTAATGGCACCATTTATGGGATGGGGTAGAATATCCGTGTAAAGGAACGGACTAAGAATTCCTTATCATGTTATGATGATTAAGCTCGTGAGTTGAATATCCTTTGATATTAAAATTTACGTTTGAACGGCGTGTTCCTTTTAGTCTTTAGTCTCTTTAAATTAAGCCTTTTCGTTCGGGAACACTCAAATGAGTTTTTGTTAGCACGGGCACTTCAGTTAGTAAAAAAAAACTACACTATTACGCAAAATCTAAACTATTTTAAAGTTAGATTCAACTACGTTTCTTGGGTAGTCGTCAATTTTACCACGTTATTATTAATTCTCTTTATTATTTGTCTGTCGTTCCGGGTGGAATCTTGCAATGCGAATTTCGAGCACGTTCCGAATAGTTATCCGGCTGAAACTTCCAGGGTAGCTCAAAAATCAATGGCATTCTAAAAACATATAATTTCTTGAGATAAGATTGTTTGCTTGATTCGTCTTAAGGCAAAAGTTTTATTGTACGCAAAAGCTGCCTAATGAAACGACGATGTCTAAAGAAATTATGGCATCATATGAAAGGCGTACACGGTAATTCAATATCAATAAGAACTCAAAACTAAAGATTACAGAGAACATAATTGTGATACCATTAGCTCGATTCAGCGAAACGAAATCTTGGTTGAGCGTAAATGGGCATTGATTGGCCATTGTGGTCAGCAACAATAAGCAATCACACCGTTCATACGGAATAGCATACGGGTCTAGTGCTAATAGTGGCGCGAAACGTACTCATTTTCACAGCACTCGTTATGAGGGCACTTCAGTCAGCTCGTCAGTTGCGTCTGACACATACTCTGCAATACTCTGCATATATAATTTTAGCTCTATGAAGAACAGTGATGATATTGTTACATCGCGTCGTCGAGTCGCGATGTTTCGCCAAGCTTCTCGAACAAAAATACCGTGGGAAAGAATAGACTAATTACGGGCTATAAACACCCGACCCGACCGTCATAAAAGTTAACCTTCCGGGAATTCAGACCCTAGTCAATGTACCTAGTTTTGTAGTTAAGATTGAACCTTATTCATAAGTAGTTAGAGATCAAATTAGCATGTATGGTAAAGTTGTTTACGTCAGATGCTCAAAGGAAAGCCGCCCCTTTTGTTTGTGATTGTTATTGCTGTGTTTTGAACGTCTTTTGTCTATTGTTTCGAGTCAATACTAGAAAGTTCTGTAGAAATATTCTCGTCCTATATAAGACGTTGAAACCGCGGCTTGAGGCAGTCTTTCTCTGGAAGCGACAGTGAACTATCTAAGCGCGGATAGCGACCAAGTGATCGTTAAGTGTTATCAGTGAACTAGTGTTGTGAACTGTGAACAGTGAAATCAGTGATTGTGATTACCAACGACCTCAGTGTGTGTTAACGGACTTTTGATAATTGTGCAAGACGATTTGGACAACTACTGTGGAACATTGTGCTAACCTAGTGATCAGTGGAAATAAACGTTCATCTCATCGGATTGGCATTTTAATACCACCCCGCACGTAACAATTGGTGTCAGAAGCGGAATGCCAATCACTCCGAGGGAAGATACGCGTACTCCACGCACCAGGCGCCAGGCGGAGATGGATGCAACCCGGCAGAAGGAGCTCGAAGCATCGGGTGCAGGAACATCCACATTGGAAGAGCCAGCAGCAACACCGATGGCACCCACCATGGCAGCGCCACCTACAGCACCGCCGGTGAGTCTAACTACGGATGGAGGCCTGGAGGCCATGCTAGCCGCTCTCCTAGCTGGACAAGAAGCTGCACGCCAGGAACAACAGGCTGCACTACAGTCTGTACAGGCGGCGCAAGAAGAAGCTAGCCGTAAACAGGAGGAAGCTAGCCGCAAACAGGAGGAAGCTCGCCAGGAACAACAGGCTGCACTACAGGCTGTACAGGCGGCACAGGAAGAAGCTAGCCGTAAACTAGAAGAGGCTATTGTGCATCAGTTGCAAAGCGGACTTGCCGGCATGGGGAAAAAGATAAAAAAGGTGGAAGAGCGACTCGACGTACACGAGCAGACCGTGAATGACCTGGCTAGTAAGGTCCAGAAACTGGAATTACGAGGAGTCGGACAGAGCAGCCTGGTTCCCGCTACGACATCGCCCTTCAAACTTGATCTGCCACACTTCGACGGAACATCTTCGTGGGCAGCATACAAATTTCAGTTTACGACGCTGTCCAAAAGCTGTGGCTGGACTGACGAGCATGCAAATACAGCGCTCACATTAGCGCTGAAAGGAGACGCTCAGCTTATCCTGGAACGCATACCTGAAGAGGAAAGGACGCTGAAGACCCTGCTGGAAGCCCTCGAAACGCGCTATGGAGACAAGCACATGGAGCATGCGTACAGGGCACAACTACGTGAGCGCACCCAGAAGCCCACAGAGACATTGCAACAGTGGGCAGATGAAATCGAGAGGTTGGTCCGACGAGCCTACGTGTCGACGCCATCAACCATTGAGGTGACATCTCTACAGAGCTTCGTGGATGGAATCAGGGATGATGAGGTACGCGCTGCGGTACGATTGGGACATCATCAGACACTCAAGAGCGCTCTGGCTCATGCTTTAGAAGTGGAAGCAGTGCGACGGTACACCAAACCATACAGAGTTCGGGAGCTGGTGACTGAACCCAGGAAGCCCCGTTATGGACCGACATGTTACGGGTGTGGAGAAAAAGGGCATATTCAAGTTGATTGCCTGAAAACGAAAAAGCGGGCCACAGATATCCAGAACCAAGTGGAAATGGAAGCAGTGCGAAGGGACACTAAACCATATATGGCTCGAGAGTTGGTAACTGAATCCAAGAAGCCCCGGTATGCACCGACATGTTACAGGTGTGGTGAGAAAGGGCATATTCAGATTGATTGTCTGAAAACAAAGAAACGAGTCAAAGATGCCGAAACCCAAGTGGAAGAGTTCTACTTCGTGACAGTAAAACGCAGTGGAAAGGGTGATAGCAACACCGATGCCCTATCAAGAAGACCTAATGAAGAAGATTGCAAACACTACAAAAATGACGAGTCTCGAGAAGAAGTCAGAGTCATCAGGATGGACAGAACAGATGACGAATGGAACGGCGAAAATATGAGACAAGCACAATTGGAGGACAGAGAGTTACGACCTGTACTGGATTGGATAAAGTCTGGAAACAAGCCCCAGTGGAGCGACGTGTCAGCTTGCAGCCCAATCACAAAAAGTTACTGGGCTCAGTGGGACAGCCTGACTCTGGAACAAGGAATCTTGTACCGAAAATGGGAAAACAGCAATGGAAAAGAAACTACGATGCAGGTCGTTGTTCCCCGGAGTAAAGTGGCATCTCTACTACGACACATTCATGATGGAGTTTCTGGTGGACATCTAGGAGTCAAGAAAACTCTTGTGAAGGTTCGTCAACGATTCTACTGGGTACACAGCCGCGAGGATGTAGAAGATTGGTGCAGGAAGTGCACCGCTTGCGCGTCAGTAAAAGGATCGAAGACAAGAAGTAAAGGACAACTAAAATTGTACAATGTTGGGGCACCATGGGAGCGCATTGCCGTGGATGTTGCCGGGCCATTTCCCGAGACTGAAGAAGGCAACAAGTACATCATCGTAGTGCAAGATTACTTCAGCAAATGGCCCGAAGTTTTCGCGACACCAAACCAGGAAGCAAAGACAGTTGCAAAGAAGTTGGTGCAAGAAGTGATCTGTCGATTTGGTGTACCGATGGAACTGCATTCCGATCAAGGAAGGAACTTCGAGTCTGCCCTATTTCAGGAAATGTGCACCCTCCTCGGGATCCAAAAGACGCGGACAACGGCAGCTCATCCACAGTCAGACGGAATGGTTGAGAGGTTTAACCAGACGTTGGAGAATCACCTGGCTAAAGTCGTGGACGCACATCAACGTGACTGGGATCAGTACATACCTCTGTTCTTGTTGTCATACCGTTCCGCTACCCATGACAGCACTGGTATGACTCCTGCAAATGTGAATTTTGGACACGAACTAAGACTTCCTATCGACGCCATAACTGGTTCCCCGCCAGATGCTCCGAAGCCTGTAACCGACTATGTCAGTGATCTTCGTAGTCAGCTGGACGAAGTGCACAGGATAGTTCGAGAGAATAGTTTAAAAACTGGTGAAAAAATGAAGACCCGGTACGATCGTAGAGCGAATACGATGGGTTTCGAAGAAGGAACTCTCGTCTGGTTGCACAACCCACTACAAAGGAAAGGAAAAAGTCCGAAGCTGCAGGCTCATTGGGAAGGACCATACCAGATTATCACGAAGATAAACGACGTTACCTACCGCATTAAACGAGGCCAGAGAGGAAAGCCGAGGGTAGTACACATCGATCGACTTACACGATACCATGGAACAAATGATGATCGGGACGATCATAACTAAGAAGGGGATAATGTTACATCGCGTCGTCGAGTCGCGATGTTTCGCCAAGCTTCTCGAACAAAAATACCGTGGGAAAGAATAGACTAATTACGGGCTATAAACACCCGACCCGACCGTCATAAAAGTTAACCTTCCGGGAATTCAGACCCTAGTCAATGTACCTAGTTTTGTAGTTAAGATTGAACCTTATTCATAAGTAGTTAGAGATCAAATTAGCATGTATGGTAAAGTTGTTTACGTCAGATGCTCAAAGGAAAGCCGCCCCTTTTGTTTGTGATTGTTATTGCTGTGTTTTGAACGTCTTTTGTCTATTGTTTCGAGTCAATACTAGAAAGTTCTGTAGAAATATTCTCGTCCTATATAAGACGTTGAAACCGCGGCTTGAGGCAGTCTTTCTCTGGAAGCGACAGTGAACTATCTAAGCGCGGATAGCGACCAAGTGATCGTTAAGTGTTATCAGTGAACTAGTGTTGTGAACTGTGAACAGTGAAATCAGTGATTGTGATTACCAACGACCTCAGTGTGTGTTAACGGACTTTTGATAATTGTGCAAGACGATTTGGACAACTACTGTGGAACATTGTGCTAACCTAGTGATAAGTGGAAATAAACGTTCATCTCATCGGATTGGCATTTTAATACCACCCCGCACGTAACAATATCAATCTTCCTGCCAGTCATCTTTTGATTCGCCGAACATTGTTCAAGCCACTTAAGTTTCGTTATTTATAATGAGGCAGCGGGTTGTTGTAGAATTGTACGTTTCAGTAAATGCGACTCATTTGCAAGGTTTCTCAATCCGAAATCTCTGTCAGATTTCCTTAAAAGAAATCCTAGAACATCTGAAGATGAAGATAGGAGATATAGCTTTTGTCTGGAATTTGCAGATGCTCAATAGTCTAAGCCTTTTCTGTAAACGTTATCGGTTGTATTCACTGCCTTGTCTCAAACGAGTAAGCTAGTTTTACTCGTAAGGCTTCCAAGATACGCTCATACGAAACAATGCATTCATGTTTGGAATTCCGAACATGAGAATCTTTTGATATACCTGGGATCGGTATATTGTTATAGTATTTGATGAATAATTGATACGCAAGAAAATCACACGAGAATACCAAGTTCTCGGGAAGGAACTGTTGATTTGGAGAACTCAAAAACAAAGATTTTTCATCATTATTAATTACTGCCTTATCACTATATAAATATCTTAAATGGAATCTAATCAAATTAAACCTGCAAAGAATTCTGATTGATTTTCAAATGCACTTCAATAGGTTTATTGGTAATTTTATGACCCTAAGCCATGACATTTCGCTGCCAGAATTAAGCGCCATATTGAGGAGTTATAATTGGCTGACTTACGCAATAAAATCCGACAAGCCATCAAAGCATTAACAACTCGACAGACAAACTAGTTTCCTTCGCTCCCATTTACGGTGCTTTGATATCAAGCCCCTATTGTGAAAGCAAAAAGCAATCGGAAGTGATCGAGAGCCGCTTCAACGGATTTAAAAGAAGATTGGACTCTCACACCGCATTTTCCATTTTTTGCAGTTTCGATTTCTATTGGAATAACTCTGGACAAATTTACATTTTATACCTCGGACGTGTAAATGGGCTTAAGTTTAAAAAAGATTTCCTTTTTTTCTGAGAGAAAATATCAGTCTAGCGAGAACATCATTTGAAATGAATGTTCTTTTAGCAGTTTACAAGTAAATCAGGCGTCGTGTCCATTCCTTAACAAATTCTAGCGTTCAAACTTTACCCAAATAATTAATCAGGTCCTTGACATCGTAATATACAACCAAGGACAACTTACCACGTTTAATATCAATTAAAATTCTGTCACTGACGATCCAAGCTCTGGAGAGTTTTATTTTTAAAGGCAACCGTTCGCTTTGCGGTAACTGTGCCCCAGGGAGAAGTGTGGCCGATGTTCGTTTAATAGCCGTTCATTGTAGCGAGCACGTTAATAATGTCAACTGCTGATCGGCAAGTCAGAAATGTACGGTTTATTTTTGGTGGTATTTAATTAACAATATTTTTACGAGGCACGGATGCTGTGGAGGCTAAATATAGAAATTCTGGAGAGTATTGCTTGTCGGATCTTTGTTAGATTAGATTCAAGAATCTAACCACTTTTGAAAACAAACAGAGATAATACATAATCGAGCTAGGAGTAAGAAGAACAAAACAAACCCAGCGAACACAATATTATATTTTTGTCAGATAATAGTAGCTAGAATAAAAGCAGACAAGATATGAAGGTCAAAAAATATAACAGGCTACCAGCCATAGCAACATACAATTCACCGTAACTGAAGAGGTGACAGTAATAATGAACAAATCTAGGTATTCTCAATTCAATCAAATACATTTGGATTCGGAAACGTAATTAAGCATTTTTTAGGGTTCCGTAGCCGAATGGCAAAAAACGGAACCCTTATAGATTCGCCATGTCTGTCTGTCTGTCCGTATGTCACAGCCATTTTATTGCGAAACTATTAAGACTACAGATTTGAAACTTGGTAGGTAGATATATTCTGTGAACCGCTTTCCGATTTTTATACAAAAATAAAAAATATAAAAGTTTAAGGGGGGGCTTCCCATACATGGAACTGAAACAAATAAAATATTTTTTGTTCAAACCTATACGTGTGTCTATAGATATGTCTTTAAAAATGACATTGAGGTTTCTAAAATCATTTTTTCTCAAAATCAATCATTTAAAAGAAACTAAACAAAAAAACGCGTCTAAAGTGGTAAAGTGTGTGTCCCCCCCCCCCCCCAAGTAAGGGAGTGAAAAATCTAGAAAAAATATATTCTGTAGATCACAATAAAAACTTTCAACGAAAATTGGTTTGAACGAGATACAGTCAGCAGTTTTTGAGATATAGCGACCGCAAATATAACTTTGTTTTTCATACAAACACTATGAAAAACAAAGTTATTTTTGTAGTCGTGAAAAATCACAGTTACAGAATACTCTACTGTGTTACGGAACCCTACGAGTGCGAGTCCGACTTGCACTTGGCCAGTTTATTAAATTTACTAATCCGTGAGCTATTTAGACGCGGAAACCTTTCTTACATGACGTGATGACAATCACTGTTTTTTTTTAAATTATAATATCATAAATTATTTTTCAAAAATAATAAAACCGACTTGTTAACCACAAACAGGCACTAAAAGCGAAAAATAAATAAATTAATATAATTATTATAAACGCTACCCAGTTATCTATTTGAAGTCGGTGCCAGCCAAGTCTATTGGATAGTAGATAGATACTATGTATGTAGTAGTATTCTTGGGACTCTTCTTCTAAAACCAGTACATTCTCCTATGTTTGAGGTATTTATCTCCATATCTCAGGAGATACTAATCAGATCTCGATTAAATTACAATGGGACCACCTCAGAAACGTACCCTACCTATTAAAAAAATAATCATTTGAATCCGTTCACAATTGACGGAGTAATTGCGTAACATACACACAACATATAAACAAAAAAACATACCGACGAATTGAGAACCTCCTCCTTTTTTGTGAAGTCGGTTAAAAAGGGACATAAATTTCTCTAATGGGATTATTGTGAATTGCAAAGATCCGAGTCGAAGAAGAAGCAGTTTTCGAATCGGAATTTGCTTTCGAATGATTGTGAATTGCCATAATGCAGTCATCCGTAGCTTTAGAGCCAGACATGAATTCAGGTGATAAAGTTACTAATTGGGTGGTCTATATCCGCACAATTACCCTTGTCGAGAGCTATTTAGCAGACTACTTTACTGGCCATAAAAGTTTTACAGTAAGCGATCTCTTGAAAACTTTATGACTAAGCTATTATGACCTCTCTCAATTGGTAGCGGCAACTGCTTATAACATCCTACTTTATTAAAACGTGCTATTCCTAGTTTGCGTGAGAGTCCGTTTGACTACAACTTCATTTGTGATTTTTATACTAGATAGCACACGTTTATACGGCATTTGTTTACATGTCGTTGCAGTGATATAAGGTGTGATTATTCAGGCAATAGAGCAATAGGAAGTGGGGTCTCGTAACTTCGGCGGTCGCTATTGTGGCTCGGACTGCACCCTAGGGGCGCATATCGACGATGTACCTCTAATAGGGATCTATTGTATTTGCCCCCGCTTAATTACAGCTGTTCAAACGATATTCCGCACTGTACCACGCTGGGCGCCAATTTTACTTGATTAAAGTGACTCTAGTTGAGTTGTTCAGGAAATTAGATCAGATAGGGAGCTCAAGATTATATTTAAACAGATAATATAAAGGTTCTTACAGTAAAGAGTACTCATGTACTTAAATTGTAAAACATTATCACTCGAATTTCCTGAGTAAAATGTCATTCAGATAACTAGATAACTAAGAGCACCAGTCTAGTTCCACTTATTTGCTACCATGACACGAGATACCATTTATACTGCGAAACTAAACTAAGAAACTAAACCTGTTACCGGGTTCTGAAACTGGAGCGTATCCAATTCAGTGACATAATCGAGAACAGTTCCTAGATTAAACAATAAGTGAAGTGAAACTGCAGCTCTCCTTATCGGAAACCTAATCCTACTGCTTACTCTCAGCATTTTTCTCTATACTAAAAAGTAATGGACTATTTGAGGGGATGGAAAGACATAACAATATAATTGCGAGTATTTTTCAAATGCAATAAAAATCAATGTTGCAGTTGTTGCAGCTTAATCCTGGTAAGAAATGTTCGTAAACTTTGCACTAATGTTTTGTAGAGCTTGAAACGTTGCTTTTAAATTGCCTGGTAATGCTTACCACAATGAATGGTTTATTTGATACTTTCCCACCTGTTAGTAGCTGAGGTGTTAGGTACTTACCTGGCTTTAGAGTTTTAATCTTGTTATCTAAGATTCAATCCTACCCGCAAACATTTACTTCTTAAAGTCGTCAATGACAATCCGCCAAGATAAGGTTTTTCACTATACGAGTACGTAGACAGATACGAGTAGTCGTCAAATTGCAACTTGAAGGTACTATACGTGTATTTTTATCGATATAATTAAGATAGTTTAAAAACTAAAACAACCGACTTCCATGCCGCGCGAGTCAGTTTCAGTAGCAAGTTTGAGACGTTTATCGTCATATCTCTCGAGATACTTATCAGATCTCGATGAAATTACAATTCAAATTCAATTATCAGATCTCGATGAAATACATTACAGTGGGACCACCTCGAAAACATACCCTATCGATTAAAAAAAACATTCAAATCGGTTCACAATTGACGGAGTAATCGTGTAACATACATACAAAAAAAAACATACAGACGAATTGAGAACCTCCTTCTTTTTGGAAGTCGGTTGATAAAATTCATAATAAGCAAATAGTCGAAGATTTAATCAATGCAGCGGTGTAACTGACGAAGATATTGACCTGAAAGAGATACTTACTCTTAAAGACGATCCAGTGTTGCAACGTAAGTATGTTAAAGTCTTGATTAAAACTGCGTAACAGGCAAATAGTTCGTAGAGATATATCAGGCGTATATATCACACGTATCTCGTATTTCAGGCGCCGGCCGGTGACAGCTAGATTAACAGTTTGTAGTAGAAAACACAAATACTGTCTAGAGCTTGGACATCAGAACATGTTTACCAGGATTCCTAGCGTTTACACTGGATAACTGGTAGTTATAGAGCAGATGAGAAACTGTATTGGGTTACAGCACTCTCGCAATTATTGGATTTGAAAATATTCTCACCTTTACTGATGCACTTTGGAGGAACCTTTTACAGACTATGAAAAATATTCTGAGTGCATCGGAATCAAATGAATGGAAACTTGGCAGTAATCACTTACCTAAGTACTAAGGTACTTCTATTCCAAAAACTTACCTGTCACTAATTTGTATGATAACAGCACAGTTACGAAGAAAACCACTTCAGATATATTCACAAAGTGAAGTCCTGTTGTGAGATAATGAGCTCATCGCAAAATCAATAATAATGGCAATTCCAAGTTTTTGATAATCAATCATCGATATGAATGTACTACGTACATGTACCTTTACATGTTCCTCAATGTGATCAGTAGTGAAATGTGAAAGCAGAAGGAATTGTAATCACTAAATAGAAGACTCGATTATATTTTGAAAGCTAAGATACAAGTGGGTTTCCAGGCATTACTTAACATTAAGTTAGGTTGGCAGTTCAGTAAGATAGGGGTGGTTTAAAATAATATCCTCAACAAACGTTCCCTAAGGTATATCGACAGTATGTAATTCGATCATGCCTGCGACTTGGCAGCGCCTGTCAAGCTAAGTACATCTAATGGAAATCCTGTGTTCTTCTAAGTAGACGCCACGCTGATGCTTTTATACTTAACTACAACTTGGATATTCTAGTTCCGCGAGTATGAAAACTAGGTGGGTGAAGCGTGAATGAAGCATACACTCGCTATTTGAGTCTCGTAATAACTTCATTTGATGCATTCATGATTCATGATTGCAAACTAGTGAAATTAGTCCTGGGTTTATATTACAAAGATTACCATAAAAATCGTGCCGGACTTGCTAAGCGATCGGAGAAAACTATTTGATTTTTCCATAGTATTATAGTATACAGGTCCTCATTTCAATAAGTAGAAGCGCTCTGTTTGACGTGACAATAATTTGATCTTAATCCATAACATCGTCTGCCCTGTGTTCCAAAAAACCAGGGTTCCAAAATATCGGATATTTATTATAAATATCAAAATATCGGATATTTATGATATATATCGGATATATATCAATTTTGTATGAAAGCCATATTTATATTTTATTGTATTATTTATGAACAGTATTTTCATATGTGTTACATAAACATACTAAAATTATCAAAAAAAAAATAGAATGTTTTTAATGATTTATTTATTTAAATACTTAAAATCAGACAAATTAAACCAAAAAATAAAATTTTCTTTTATTTAAGGCAAAATCAACAAAAAAAACCATAAAATAGGAAGTAGAAATAGTAAATACAGAAACAAACGCTAAAAATTACTTAATAATATATATTTTTTAACTATTTTTGTATTGCAATATATTATAAAAAAAAACATTTGATATATATATCGTCGAACCCAGCTTGATATATATTTTGATATATATCCATTGATATATATCCCCTAGTTAAAACAAATCAAAACAAGCGCATCCCTACAAAACAAAAATTTAACAAAACAAGCAGTATCAAATAATAATTATTGACATGACATGACAGTAATTGGCCAACAATTTCAGCGACTTGAAAGAAGTTCTTTTCCCTTCAAATTACACTTTCCTTTGGAGCTTACAGTCTAAAATAGAACGAAAACTTGTGTTTAGTTTGATAAAGTCCACTGTTGTTACCACTCTCAGTTTGACCTTCGTCGTAATTAGCCGTCAGAGTTAAAACCGCCAAATCGCACGGGCAATTACCGACAAATTAAGGCAGAATTGGAGAGCTGTCAAATTCGGAAAAGTTCGCGTGACCACTATCACGTAAAGGCACTGACACACCGCAGCGTCCTGCGTGCGCGATCTAGGCGGCGATCAGATAGCGCAGTAGTATTTGTACCGACTGGTTCACACGAAACGCGATCAGAACACAATTAAAAGTACTGAGATTGCGCCCGCAGATCGCAGGAAGTCGTGGTGTGGCCGTACCTTAAGTTGAAGTACTTGGATTGGAGTTTGTGTAACACTTTTAGCATATCCGATGTAAATACAACTCGGGGAAAAAGCCGGTACGTTCATATTAAAAATTGGCAAAAATGTTAATTTCAAAGAATTCTGACCATAGCTAGTTTTATAACAGGTACATATTATAATAATTACTTATACTACGATGGTGTTACCCGATCTAGTTGTACCAGTTTCGTTATCACAATATCGATAAGGGGCAGCCAACCGTCGCCGCTCATCGTTATCGAACTAAGAATTTCTTGAAATAATGTTTGTTTGTAGAACAGAACAAGACTCAGCGAGCCGCGCCCGCGCAATGATAATTTCCACACAGTCAGGGTTGTCGAACTCGACATTTATTTTTGCAGGTTTCACCGAATTACAGCCTCGAATAGTTTCTTTATGCGTCATTACTCGTTTCGGTGGTGATGTTCGTTCAATTTCAATCGATATGTTTATCGCATGATAGTGAATGTTTTCGATGCTTGCTGACAAATGAACTCAAGCAATGCCAAGAGCACCTTTCGTATATTTGATATGTTTTATCGAAATCCGATTAACCGTGTGATCTTCAGTGCTTAAAGAAAACCGAGGATTGCATATTTTTACATCGGCATTTACAAGAAAATAAGCGATGGGAACAATGAGTTAATGACCCGTATTCGCATCAGTGTGCCGATTTATTAAGATATTAGTTTTCGCATCAGCCCTGAATATTTATGCATACCAACAGTCATTGAATGGTCCGGTATGGTGACGTCATCTCTCAGGCAGCCATGTCACAGAAGCCATACTTCGGTTCCGACTCGATTGTTGTTGACCGTGACCACTTTTATGTCACACACACATCACTACTCAACTACGGACGTCAATATAACACGCTGGTACCGGACCAGCGATGGTTTAAAAACGTTTGAAAGTGTCTATTGTCTAACGAACCCTCAATTTAAGTACTCCTCACATGCTGCTCGGTTTTATAACCATTGAAAATTACGAGGTATTCGAACAGCGATGGTTGTAACAATGTAAGGGGTATAAAGTTTTCTGTTTTTAACTAGCTAGTAGTTGAGGTGAGTGCAAGGAGTATAAATTAAGGGTAATGAATGAGTTATTGTGCGAGACAGGATATTATTATTGGTAGGCTGGTCGGGTTACGCTGGTGTCGTGCTCGTGCATGAGTGGACGGCGCGTTGGAGTTTTTAGTAAGAGAACCGGTAAATGTTTTCTGAGTGGAACGCGCATGCTGGCATAATGCAAAAGCCGTGCTCTGTCTAAATGTTTATAATGGCTTATGCATTTTGGTAGCTATGAGTTAACAAAAAAGAAAATCTACGAACCTACACAACAGGCTTTGTAAACTGAAGTGAATAGGAACTTTGCGCTTTACATCATCAACATTGAGCGATATGCTTAAAGTACTATGATTTTATTTTGACCGAGCTCTTTATATCTTGTCTTATTTCATAATTTTATTTAATAAATAAATATATAATGAGGGAATTGAGACTGCGGTAGGTAGAACTTCACTCACACAACGTCATAACACCTTATATATCAGGCATCCACTTAATGGGTCTTTAAACAGCATAATACGTATTGCCATTAACCTAAACACTTTTTTAATTGAATAAAATCACCATAGCCTATAGCCAGTTAATTAATTCCCGCCTAGAACGGAGTAATGCAGTCAACTTTTCTATACAAATGCTTTACATTCACGCAAGAAGTTCTCAAGAAGATGTGCGGCAGTAGTTGAGGTCATGCAAATTCAAAGCGCTCTATGAAAGCGATTTTAACATCGGTTCCAACGCGGTTTACTGGCGATTGGGTAGAGAAAAAAATATAGTACGTATATCTACGTACAATTGCTAAGTAAGTTATTTACGTACTCATTTTTTTTCCTTTCTTCCTACTGGAAGATAGAGACAAAAATAAACAAGTACCTACCTAATTGATTTAATATCACGCATACTTGTACACAATACAACAAGTAGGTACTTACATGTACTATTATTTATTTTTGGTATAAGTAAGGTAACATAATTTAAATTAAATTAAATTTAAAGGTAGATAGATAAAGGTAGATTATATATTGTTTATGTATGTATATATTGTTTATGTTATTGATTATATATTGTTTATACATTGATTATATATTGATCTAAAAATTAAAACAAAGTCCAGTTGGCATACAAACTTCAATTTTAAATAAATTAGTCTACTTATTCATAATAATGTACTATTTTGTAAAACAATGACAAACACCTATTCTGAAAATAACTAAATTGTTTACTATTAACTCCATTCACCCAACTGATTGCTTGTTATTGTTATTCTTATGAATGAATGGGTGTCCATTGAAAACTTCGTTTTAGTATGGTTATAAGCGATCATTTTCCTGTGCGTAGTAATTCTTATTGGAACGTTCATTCAGAAATACTGAACATACATCATACTACCTACAATGAATTAATTGCGTACAAGTTTTATTAGAAAATGTTATGTCGTCGATGCTTTTTTACTTGCTAATAATAACTTGCCACGAAAAACTAGCTAACCACCATCAAGGAGAAAATCTGCCTCCAAAACCGTTGAGTCAGAATATTTTGTGTTCAACATATTTGACCACATCATCGCTTACCACCAGGCGAGATACCTAGTGGTCAAACGCTAACCTACAAAATATAAATATAAAAAGTATATATAATCCATACATGGAGAGTAAAGGCATATTATAACTAGATAGTTAGTAGTGTTATTGTCGTGAAAACAATTAAAATAAACTTAAATGCGTCCCAAAAACTATCAAGACGTGTATCTGTGATCTGTTTGACGATGGGTGGCCGAAGATTGGAGTGCCTGGAGTTTTGTAAGAAAGATGCCTGAAAGTATGTCAATTTTAAGTTCTTTATTGACTGTGTATTTAAATATTATTTATGACATTTTTAATTGACATTTGTAAATATTTATATAAATTTTTAACTTATGTGTAATAATGAATGATTAAGATTAATGAATTGATATTATAGCGTTTCAATTTTTTAAGTCAATGATATTTTAATCAACCATTATGAAATAATGTTTAAATATTCTGAATGTTTGATTAGAAAGTCTAAAATTATTTGTTAGCATTAAATAAATTGGCAAGTTAAATTTAAAATTACAAACCGTTTCAATCGAATAATTAAATAAATAAATAACTTAACATCTAGCTAGATGAGATGAAGGTAGGTATCAGGAGGGTAACGGACGCAGTGTAGTGACGCGCAAAATTTTAGCAACAATTCTGGCCACAGTTAATATCTGTTATAGACAAATATCATCTCTTACATAGGTAATTGCATCTTAGAAACATATTTCATAGCTTTTTTTTAATTAAAAGAAAATAAGAGTAAGTACAAAAGCTTACGTACTGTCCTCCAAAGTTTATAGTAGTTATAATGAAAGGTGATTGATTCCTTTACCAGGTTCACAACTGGCGAATTTTGTTGTTCAACTTTTTAGGGATGTATATTCTTTTGATTCCGAGTAGGTACTTTTAGTATTAATACTTTGGAATCGATACCGAGTAGGTATAGGTTAAAAGTACTCTTAACGTTACTAAATTATTTTACTCGGAAAAACTTTAAGGATGGCATGATTGAGTGATATTAAAGTTAAGAATTATAAATAAAGCGCGATTTAATTGATAGAAAAGTATTTGTTTTGACTGGTATCATTCGTCAGTACACTCCTAGGATAAATATAATATCGTTTAAAGACTAAAAAAGAACCGACTTCAATGCCGCGCTATTAATTTTCAGTACCAATTTTGAGGTGTTTATTTCCATATCTCTGGAGATACTTATCAGACCTCGATAAAATTACCATGGTACCACACTTGGGATATCTCCTTTCCAACAAAAAAAAAGAATAATCAAAATCGGTTCATAAACGACGAAGTTATCCGCGAACAAACATAAAAAAAAACATATAAGGTCGAATTGAGAAACCTCCTCCTTTTTTGAAGTCGGTTAAAAATGAATAACAAAAATCGCCTGGTGTGAACCTGATATTACCTACAGTTGCGACGACAGCATTGTTCCTAGTTACAACAGTTACTTGGATTGAGTTTTGCATACGGCTTGACTCGCATTGTTCTCTATAATACGGCTTTGCTAACTCAATCCATGGAAAGTCTTGAATTCCAAGTCAATAAAGCTTAGGCTGTATGTGTGAATAGACTTTATTATCGGTTATAAAGGTAAGCACAGGAAGTTATTATTATTTACGTTAGGCAGATTTTACAGAATCAGCGAAAATGTGAAATGTATGCATAGCGGGCCTTTGACCTTAGCTCTCAACAGTCTCAACTACAAGTTCGTGTTTACTAACCAATGTTTTTATGTTTTGCGTTGAACTTACTTTTTTAACCGACTTCAAAAAAAGGAGGAGGTTTCTCAATTTGACCGTATATACCTATATATATATACGGTCAAATTGAGAAACCTCCTATATGTATATATATATATATTTATGTTTGTTCGCGGATGACTGTCGTTTATGAACCGATTTTCATTATTCTTTTTTTGTTCGAAAGAAGATATCCCAAGTGTGGTACCATGGTAATTTTATCGAGGTCTGATAAGTATCTCCAGAGATATTGAGATAAACATCTCAAAATTGGTATTGAAAATGAATAGCGCGGCATTGAAGTCGGTTCTTTTTTAGTTTTTAAACGATATTATTTTAATATATGTAAGCTATGCTAAGCGTTTGTTCACTATCTCGCCTGGTGGTAAGTGATGATGTGGTCGACGATGGTGAACACTCTAGACCTAGATTTAGACAGGCTGTGTTGCCTGAATACCGTAAGGTTAAGGAAGGAATGCGGGGTGCACTTTTCCATACAAATGTATTCCCCGTTTCCTCCCTGGAAAATGCTTCAAGAGCAAAACTTTTTAATACAAAAAATCAAGGTCTGCTGTAGCTACGCCCTTATCATTTGCACCCCGCGTTCCCCCTTAAGAGGTAGAACATTTTAAACTTCCAAGTGCATTTAGTAAGATTATAACAGCAGTACCTATAGATCATGGCTCAGTGACTTTCGCCAAAGGTTACTTTGGCTATTGTAAAGTTAATTCTACTTAACAATGGACCTATGTCGTGGTCACGACTGCCTTTCTCTAGCAAATGACTTTATCGGCCATCTTTGTTAATGGCCAGCTATTGTTATTATTTAATAACAGTATCGTAATGTTTTAAGAATAAATAGGTAGGTAGGTACCTATATGGTGACTTTGTTAGGATTTAATTTAATAATCTGTGATCATTATTAGGGTTGCTAACTTTTAAGTATAACTAGGAATGATTGGGGTTTTATTTTGCTTTCTATTTTTACAGGTATAACCTAATAATACGACGCCTTGTAATGCCTTACCTACCACTACCAATGGATGAATGGAATGAAGAAAGTAATGGTGTGTCTGATAGGATAGATACTAGGTACCAAAGATGATACCACAGAACAAACAAGTAAGAATATTACGTGATACTCCCGGGATGTAAGTAGGTGGTGGTAGGTAGGTAGGTAGGTGGTGGTATATAGGTAGGCAGGTATATGTGAGTGAAGCGCTTCACCACGGTCTTCACTTAGGCTAAAAAGCCCGTGATTCATAATTCATAATACATTTATTTGCTACAAAATGTTGGTACAAAAGCTGTTATAGGTTTTCAAGTTCCATGAACATTTTGCCGCATCGCGACGTGCAAATTAGGCACTTATTTATATTACATTACATTTCAATTTTATTTAATCACATGATTTACAGTACTAATTTAATACAATTCGTCATAAATTCAAATACGCGCAACTATCTATTAATTTATTAAAAAGGTAATTTAAAAATTATAATTATAATGTCAAAAAATATTTTATAAATTAGTAAAATAATATTGAATGTCAATAAAAAATTATAACACCATACATTTCAAGTCAATTTACAATTCAAATATTCATTGAATGAGTAAAAGCATCTTTGTAATTACCACACTTTGAACTTTTGTGAAAATCGTGTTTTAGGCAAGTCTTTAATTTCCGTCAACTTACAACGGAAATGAATACTTCAAATAGTACTACGTAGGTACTTACGTTCTATTGTACTTCCAAGACTTGCAAAGCAGAAAATAAAGTAATAATACCTATGTTATGATACTAAATACCTACCAGACAAAAACTAGTTACCTACATCGGTACTAGGTACGTCAAGACCTAGCGTAGGTAATGTATAATACATTGGGTAGGTAGCGTTGATTTGATTTATCAGCTCGACTACTTGACAGAAGTTGTACTATTATTTATTCTGTGACAGACGTGATAAGTTGTTATCAGTGGAATTAGTCATTTTCGCAGTAACTGACAGGTAAGCGTGATTTATTAAAACATCACGTCCCGCCATAGAACGACCGAGCAAAATGATCCTAGAAGTGTACAAACGGCCATAGTAGAACAAAGGCGTGCACAATGTGCACACCGGCACAGGTAGAAAGAGGTTTTTACCTTTTGTATACTGTGCTGACGCCACCGCGAGTGCACACAGCAGCAAAACGGCGAGCATAGCCCTCTCACTCCCGCGCACGTTCATTCTCGATCCCATTTTATTAAAATTTCAAACACGTCACTATTGTAAAAACTTGTCACCAACTCCAATCACGCTCTCACGATGTCTTGTAGCACATAACACGCACACTATAACACTAAATAAACGCACACCCATTTGAAAAATGTTCGTTTATCCGATAACGTAGCTCATCGTGGGACGCATGCAGGTAAAACGAGTAAGCCTATTAAGTTTCAATGACTTAAAACTACTTAGAGGAATTGTTTCGCGTTGTTTAATCACTAAACTTTAAGTTCTACACGGGAGTTGTGCACGATAATGTGTTTGGAAACTTCACATATTTTCGTAAGTTAATCTCGAAATTGAGAGCGGTAACGGCGACGCGAGACACGACCGCCCGGCGCATCGTTCGCCTCAGACTGCCGTGAAGTAAGCTAACGATCAACAAGTTGCGGGAAGCGCGCGAGGCGGGCCATTCGCCGCGGTTTTGGCGTTGCTTTCGGAGCATGCGCGTTTTCTTCCTATGTTCATACCCGACCGGACCAACAATGTTGCCACCTCCGCCCGCTTTCGCGCCGGCCGGCATATACTAGAACCGGTTTGTTTTCGCGCAAAAACAAGAAGACAGGACTGCGACCCTAGAGCCTGTTCCGAGTCTGAATCTAGTCGGTCCAGGTTCCTATTACCAGTTCTGTGGTTTTAAAATTAAACTCATGATGCTTTCTAAGCGTGTTTTATTTAATCCTGTTAGAGAGGATGTTCCTAAGTAATTTAGCACTCAATGTAGCAATGTTTGATTTCCATCGGGTTTTCGTCGTTGGATTGGCAGCTTTGATCCATTTGTTTCTGAAAAATAAGTAAAAAATATTTAAAACACAAGACGAATTCTGAAAACTTTAATTAATACATTATAAACCTGTCTGATGGAAAGTGATGAAGTTGAAATTTGAAAACTTTGAAAACTCATGCAATGTAAAAGCATGCAATGTAAAAGCAAGCTTTTTATGTTTAAGTCATTGATGCAATGTAAGTAGATAGGTAGTACCTACTTTACAGTAGTATAGGTACCTACATCTCCGTCATTCGTTGAACACAACGAGGGGTTAGGACGTCGGTGGTTAAACTTTTAGACATATTTTTTTTAAGTATGCTACCTGTAGGTACCACTGTCTTACGTAGTATTTATATTATCTTTGGGTACCACAGATTATATAATAGTTACTTGAAAGATAGACACTTCTGAAGTGGTAAAATGTGTTGCCCCCCCCCCCCCCTCCCTCTATCGTTTAAAGTAATGGGGGGGAATCTAAAAAAAATTAGTACCTATATGTTGTGGATCTCAATAAACACTCAACCAACTCAACGGAAATTGGTTTTTACTAGATATAGTCAGCAGTTTTTGAGCTATAGCTAACCGCAAATGTAACTTTGTTTTTCATACAAACACGTATGCATGAAAAATAAAGTAAATTTTTTGCTGGCGAAATTGCGAGTCCAACTTGCACTTGGCCAGTTTATATAGTTTTGTAAACGATAAGTTTAGATGGCGCCATCGATGCAAATTGGTTAAAATGCAATCTTTGTTAAAAAAAAAAAGCTTACTAGCAATGTGTGTTGCACATTACTAGTATTTTTGTTAACCCCTACAACTAAGCTAAATATGATATGCTTGTGTCTGGAGTGCACTGGGTTTACGTCAATAGTGCAATGGGTGGGGATCGAACGAAATCGACACGACCTTTCGATCGCTAGGCCGACGCTTTCGCCATTGGGTTGTTGCCGCTTTTTCAACCGAGTTCCAAAAAGGAGGAGGTTCTCAATTCGTCTGTATGTTTTTCATGTATGTACTCCGTCAATTCTGAACCGATTCGAATGATTTTTTTTATCGGTATGGTACATTTCCGAGATGGTCCCATTGTAATGTCATCGAGATATTATAAGTATCTCCAGAGATATGTCGATAAACGTCTCAAATTTGCTACTGAAACTGACTCGCGGGACATGGAAGTCGGTTGATTTAGTTTTTAAACTATCCTTATTATTATATTATGTAAAGATACAAACATACATAATAGCCTGCTATAATTAAGATAGTTTAAAAACTAAAATAACCGAAGTCCATGCCGCGCCAGTCAGCTCCAATTGCAAGTTTGAGACGTTTAAAGTCATATATATATCTCTAGAGATGCTCATCATATCTCGATGACCTGACAATGGGACCACCTTGGATATGTCTTACCAACTGAAAAAATAATCATCGAATCGGTTATTCGAATCGGTTCACAATACGTACAAAAAAACAACAACATACAGACGAATTGAGAACATCCTCCTTTTTGGAACTCGGTTGAAAATTATAACCCTTCCTTTTGTAGTAGAGTTTTCAAAGTATCGTGGAGACTTACATCAGTATCATACCGGAACCTGTTCTGCCTGGTTCTGGTCTTAGCACCGATCCCACAATCGCCAACATCCGGCACGCAAGGCGACCACTCACTCCATTCACCGAGACAACAATACGTACAAAAAAACAACAACATACAGACGAATTGAGAACAGCCTCCTTTTTGGAACTCGGTTGAAAATTATAACCCTTCCTTTTTAACCGACTTCAAAAAAAGGAGGAGGTTTCTCAATTCGACCGTATATATTTTTTTTTAATTGTTTGTTCGCGGATAACTTCGTCGTTTATGAACCGATTTTGATTATTCTTTTTTGTTCAATAGGAGATATCCCAAGTGTGGTACCATGGTAATTTTATCGAGGTATGATAAGTATCTCCAGAGATATTGAGATAGACATCTCAAAATTGGTACTGAAAATGAATAGCGCGGCATTGAAGTCGGTTGTTTTTTAGTTTTTAAACGATATTATGTAGTAGAGTTTTCAAAGTATCGTGGAGACTTACATCAGTATCATACCGGAACCTGTTCTGCCTGGTTCTGGTCTTAGCACCGATCCCACAATCGCCAACATCCGGCACGCAAGGCGACCACTCACTCCATTCACCGAGACAACCCGACTGCTGCTTGGATTCAGCTACCATCGGTTCCTCTTCAGGCTCTCTGTAGATAGATAGATAGAAACACTTTAATATTTAACACCTTAAATTACAGAATCAAACGTTATAAGTAATACAATTTAAAAGAACAGTGCAATAATAGGCGGTCTTATCGCTTAAAGCGATCTCTTCCAGACAACCTACGGATGGCGAGAAATGTAACAAGATTTGGTGGTAAGTTGTGTTTTATAATTGAGAGAAAAAAAAACTATTTAAATAATTACTAAAACAAATACATTTAAATAAAGTTAAGGTACGGACACACCGTAGCGTCCTGTGTGCGCGATCTAGGCGGCGATCAGATAGCGCAGTAGTATTTGTACCGACTGGTTCACACCAAACGCGATCAGAAAACAATTGAAAAGTACTGAGATCGCGCCCGCAGATCGCAGGACGCCGCGGTGTGGCCGTACCTTTAAGGAAAGAAGAATAAATATACATTATGGATTAGAACAGTTAACGTGAGCGTGAGTACATATATTATGTTAATTTTATGTTAACTAGCTGATTCCCGCGACTTCGTTCACGTATACTTAGAGTTATATCACTGAAAAGCTCTGTTAATCAACATTTTTGTGATCTGAGTTATTTAAGTTATGTGTGAAGATCACAGTGTGCTCCCCATACATGGAACTGAAATTTAAAAAAAATATTCATCAAACCTATAAGTGAGGTGTTTGTCTATAGATAGGTCTTTAAAAAATGACATTGAGGTTCTTAAAACTATTTTTTCTCAGAGTCAATCATATGAAAGATAGACACTTCTAAGTGTAAAATAAGTGCCCTCCCTCTCGAACCTCGGAACAATGCTTTAGTCATTGTTCCGAGCCTCCAACTTTTAAAGTAAGGGAGTGAAAAATCTAAAAAAAAATATATGCCGTAGATACCAATAAACACTTTCAAGGAAAAGTGAAAAGTCACTTTCGCGTGAAGGAGTATAACAAACATCCATCCACACAAACTTTTGCATATATAATATTAAATAGGAAGTAGGAGTGTACTTCGGTTATATATAGGTAGTTTACTAACTAATACGAGATACTATACTGTACGGAATACTCTCTTTTACATCTTATACGCTTTCGTTTGACTACTATCTCACTTGTTGGTAAGTGACGATGCGGTGAATGTACTACCTACCAACCGTCATACAAAAAAAAAATATTAAGATACTTACTCTCGTGTTTCTTGCTCCCATTCGTTTGCATCTTCATTGGTCCCTGAAATAGTTTAACTTGAATGTAATTTTATAAAGAAAACTTATGAAAATTCGTCAGTCTGTCAAGTCAAACATTTCTTTATTTATGAAAAAAAAACATGCTGGACACTAAAGGTACACACCGCAGCGTCTTGCGTGCGCGATCTGGGCGGCGATCAGATAGCGCAGTTTGTACCGAATAGTTCACACCAAACGCGATCAGAAAACAATTGAAAAGTACTGAGATCGCGACCGCAGATCACATGACGCTGCGGTGTGGCCGTAGGTACCCTAAAGCGTACATCATGTCAGAACTACATAACTACTGACTATATTTATAATATTTCTAACTAAAAAATCAAATACACGCACTGAGAAAGGGGGTAAATGTGGAGAAAAATACATCCACATCCGAATGCTGTTGAGCAGACAAAGAGCCTGATTTGTGGAATAAAACCTTGTAGTTAGAGTTCTTGTTCATTATAATAAATATAAATACGCCTTACCCGTTCCAATACATTCAATAGGATCCAACTCATATACATCCAGTCTTCGTACCTCCAGCATGGCGAATGGTTTCAAATCGTTCAAATTGATTTGATAAAATGGAGAGTCTCTGTTGAAGGAGCCCACTTCCACTCGTTCGATGTTGTTCACAGGCTGTGTCATTGAAGTTGGTGACTAGAACGGAAGGAGTGATTTTTTTTGTATCTTTAATAATTAAATGGAGATGGAAATTGTGATGGCTAAGTTCAACGATGTTTTTTTTAGACAGGCAGGTACAATCTCACCTGATGACGTTCTTAAATAGATTCGTGTTTGCCTGAAAGAATGCCACGATCTCATTCAATGCTCAACGCTATGATTAATGTCGAAAGACCGCAAAGACACGTTTGCTAATAAGTTTGGAAATATCTCAACCCACCTTTTTAACTAGCTGGCTTCATACCACGGATGCAGTCTACTATTCCATTTTAGCTAGCTCGATAGCACGTAAAGTACAGCCACGGCAAAAACCATCAAATTAAACAATACCACCGCAGCGACGTTCAGTCCACTTTTTTGTGGATTTCGATAAACAAATCTCCCAAATCTGCCAACTTACCATCTAAAACGGGGACACGTCTGTATAAAAGTATTTACCCTCTCATGGGACAGAAAGGGAAGGCTACTTACTGTCTTACTTTGGTTGGAGGGTATTTGAAAACAGGGAATTAATAACTTAACATTTTGCAGAATATTTTGCAAATTACGAATAAAAAAAGGTAAGCTATAGGTTATGGAGATGATACGGTTAAGATGTGACCTCAAAATTTGCCATTGTTGCTGTTTGCAAACAAAATATGAAGTGCGTAGGTTAAGTTTCCACTTTGAAGGATAGGTAGTACCTAGCAACAAAGTGGGTTAGATGCTGGCACCCAGTTTAAAGCGGTTTCCGCCTGAATTGCTGCCAAAAGATAGCTTACCACATTCAAAATGAAAATCAGCTGTCAACACCTAACGTTGTTCTGGCCCTTGAGACACTGACCATTCTAGGCCTAGCGTGTTCAGCATCCTTGACCACATCATCGCTTAACACCAGTCTAGATAGTGGCAGAGAAAAAATGTTCTTGGTAGTGGTATTAGTGGTCAAACGCTAGCCTATCAAACATAAAAAAAAGATTATTGGGGATAGCCTTAAATGGACTGCCCAGTTTCCAATATTTAATGTGAATTTGAACTGAGGTACAAAAAGTGCAATGTACTTTCTACATTTCTAACCCATCCGAAACTCCACTTTTCCGCCATTTGCGAGCGACGATCCCAAAATGCGTCAGAGTGATTGATTTGTGTGCTGATGTGTTTAAAAGTGCCTACTCCGTGTATTGCAAATAGGAGCTGCTTTGTTTACACATTATTTTGCGAACAGACTTTTTTGGAAATAAAAGTTGACGGTGCATTTGTAATGGATGGGAGTTGGAAGACAAATTACAGGAATCTTATTTATTTTTATATGTAGAAAGAGAAGATATGGTAGTTGCTAATTCAATTCACCCAGTGTACTATTTAAAAAGTATCTACTTATACCGCATATTGTAATATTTAATAATAATTAATTCTTTAATAATTACCCTTGTATTGAGTTTTTAAATAATCTCTACTCTACGAATTTTAGAATGGAGACCACGAATTGGCGAACGTTGTTTAGGCTGCTCTGAAACTTGTTGAAAGATCATATTCAAAAGATGGCTAGCAAGCAAGAAAATCCGTGAGTGTATAACCGTTTTAAATAATAATGTGGCTAGCAAGAGCTGAATAAGAACAAAACATATTATATCATCTGCCCCTCCCCCCCTCCAGATGAAATCCAATTTCTGTTGCCGTACAAGTTCACACTAAACGCTTCAAAACTTCAAAATAAATGGGAACGACATTGACAAACATTTGTTGTGGACAAATTTATACATTTTGAATTTGCGTTTGGCGTGAATACTAACAGTAATTAAATGTTGTCTAGGGGAGTTGGTAATATACCAGTTTCCATTATTACCTCATAAGAAACGCCATCCTTAGTCCCAGCATCCCAAGGATACAGTGGTATCTCATAGTGGTCTAGCCATCCATAATCCGTGCAGAGTTCGAAGCTGTTCGTACCCAGGAACCAATCAGGTGAGGGTTTGATGGCGATTGCTATGGAGAACAGGTGATGTATTCGATCCACTCTGAAGAGTGCGTGGGATGGTTCCGACATGAGAGGGTGTTTGCGACGCTTGCCGCGGATCATGGTACGAGTTCCGCCGTATACTGACATCTAAAGGTAAGAAATAGGGTTTAAAAGCCTTTATAACCAATTTTAAAATTAAACCGGGACGTTTCTTTTTTATATCTTATAGGCCAGCGTTTGACCACTATCTCGCCTGGTGGTAAGCGATGATGTGGTCGAAGATGGTGTACATTTCTGGCCTAGAATACTCTGACTCTCAAGGCTGTGTGCTGCTAGAACAAATTAATGTTATGGCGGCAGATTTCCTCCTTGATGAGGGTAAGCTACTTTTTGGTAGCAAGTCAGGCGGAACATCGACCACCTATGTGAAACGTTTATGTGCAAGTTGTCCGACCGCCAAAATTTGCAAACCCTTTTTCAACCACTTGCTGAAATCCGATTGAGCTAAAATTTACTTGTGTAAGTTTATTGAAAATGCAATATTATCGTACCATTATGCTGATATGATGGTGGAGTGGTGGCAAATGGTAGGACGGCCGAATTTGGGATAGTTTGTTTTGTTATCATGAATTCTTTCTATTACACTTAATATCAACGGTCTTTACAAAAAGCTTGGTTTTAAAAGTAATATTTACAATGGACTTGATTACTATCGCAACGATATTGCTCGTATGTCTGTACATAATATTTTGAGAAGATGTCATATCTATATTATTATTCGAAGAATTCGCCTTACATTGTCAATAATCTCTCTCTCCAACAAATTAGTATCAGCATCTTCAGCAAGTTTCTGCATTCCTGGTTTGGCGTTAGTGCCTTGCTCCCACAGTTTGTAGTGGTAAGCATGGGAAGCTCCCACCATGTGGCTGTAGCCGTTATCATCAGGCTTCTTGGGGTAATTTTGAGGGTGTGTTAGCCTAGACCAGCGGCCTTTGAAGATTACCTGAAACATTTCCAACTTTTAGATTTTTGTATAAATTATCATCCCTAAATTGTGTTGTTGTTACACGCAGTACCCATAATTTCCATTTATTCATGACACAGTTCTACTGCGAGAGATAGGTAGGCGAGTTACGGGCGGCTTATCAGATAAGATCCCAAGGTGCACAAGTGCAGTGCAGTCCAAAAGTACATTGATAAACTGTTGATACAATGTCATATGTCTGCTGCAAGAATTGAATCCGAATTTGGTAATTTCTTCTTTTAAATGTTAAATTATAGGATAACAGGAAGATATAAAGCCAGACGATATATCATCAGCCTGAGGCTAAGAAACGACAGTTTTTTAAGGTTTCGAACCCAAAGGGTAACAACGGAACCCTATTACTGAGACTCCGCTGTCCGTCTGTCTGTCTGTCTCTATCTGTCCGTCTGTCACCAGGCTGTATCTCATGAACCGTGATAGTTAGACAGTTGAAATTTTCACAGATGATGTATTGCTGTTGCCGCTATGACAACAAATACTAAGAACAGAACAATGTTAAAAATTTAAGGGTTTAAAACAAAAATTGTGTTTTTTACGATTTTTATGAATCTTATAGATGGCGCGCTATCGTGTTTACCTTAATCTCGGAATCTGAATCTGAATCTCGGAAACGGCTCTAACGAATAAAAAAAACAAATCGATCTAGCTAGGATTCATTTTTAGAAATTGTTGTTTTATTCGTGTTTTCAATAATCAACTTTATCGATAATCAACTTAAAATATGACTCTTCCCGACATCTATTGGCGAGTAGAAGTAGCTTTAGTGTTATTATGTCGTTAAAGCAGTTTGTTGCACTCAATTAAAAATAAAGTATTTTTATTCGCCTATAGATGTCGGGAAGAGTCATATTTTACTGTTTAAGTGGCAAAAAATACCGAGCAAAGCTCGATCAACCAGATATTTACTAATATTAATTACTAATACCTTTGTGTTAAGTTGTTAACGTTTACTTAGTTGGTGTTAGAAGTTCGTTAGAAATTCGCTAGATGGCGTTCGGAACCCTCCGTGTGCGGTACAAAAGTCTGACTCGCACTTGGCCAGTTTTATTTATTAAATTGTCTCAACTTAATAAGGCCTTCTAATACAAAGCCAAATCGACAACATCTGCGACGTATACTTTTTATTTGCTTTCGATGTATCACTGGATGGCTCATGACACATTTTAGTAATTATGGTTGTAATTAGACTTTTACTTATTTTGCCTTTTCGTTTAATATTGTTGACTTAACATCTCCAGCGGATACCTCATGTAGAGGCGAAAAACATGTCGCTACTTCTGGTGCTAATTATTTAGTCGAATAAACGCTAATACTTACTCAATGAATGGCTGTTTCGCAGTTTCCTGGTAAGGTTCCTAGTAGCCTATTAGGAACTTATGTGCCAGATAACAACTATATTTTTTTTCATATAACTACCGTTTATGTCAGATAACTATCTGAAACTTAGTCAGGGAAGGGAACCGTTAAAACTGGCTCTAAATCTCCTTAGGTTGTCGAGGATATATGTCTTACCTCATACCTAGCTTCACTGCAAAGGTTACACGTTTCATTAGGCTTGATAGGAGGACTGTCTAATGCAGGCTGTTTATTTTGCGTCAACATGATGGTCAGGTTCTCTCCAATGTACCAGGACTCGCTGTTCTCAGCGACCATGGCGCGAATCCTCACTCTGTCCGTGTTTTCTGGAGATACCCAGTGGATCTGTTGATATAGTGACGTTAGTTATTTGCCGTTTAGATGACTAGATAGCCTACCCTTACCGTTGGACCCTACCGTTGGACGTAGTGCTTTAGCCATCATAGTAAAGGCTGAATTTTGAATGACCTTAGTAGTAGGATAGGTTCCCAGAAGTCAAAGGTAGTCTAACGCTCGTTAACGCCTGTACAAATTTTAACACAGCTGGCAAGAAGTAAATGCTAATAACACGATGAGTTACTAGCACGACGACACCGCGACCTGAATTATCGATGTCTATCATCTGAACGAGTTTTAACTCTTAGTTCGGTTAGTTCTGAGACTGGACAAAAACGTCAATCCACAAATTCAAAGCATCGCGGTGTAGAGATATATTTTTTATTGTATTTGATTTTGTTTGACAAAAAAAAAAACAAATAATCAAAATCACATTCTGCGGCATCTTTTGGAGTTTTTTCTGAAAATTATTTAAATATCACAGCTCCATCGCCTCACCAGACATTGAGGAGTACCTCAAAGTCTCTTATGCATGTTCTGTTAAGTATCAACCAGAAGCGCTAAAGCTTGCATATCTCCTTAACGAGACTGTGTGTTTTCTAAAGGAGCCAAATGCATGTTGTTATTCAAAATGGATCGAACATTATTGAGAGTCTCACCTGAATCGTATACTTATCAGAGTTATCAGAACTCTCCACTGAGTTGGCACATCGCTCGCTGTACCTCGACTGTCCAGAATCCAAGGTTTTTAAGTTCCCGACTTTAGCTGTCTCGTGTCCGAAGAGATACATGTCATTGTCTATGTTCGGATCCTCGGCGGTGATCATGTAGCCACGGAACGGATAGGATCGGTTCCTAGTTTCCAGTGTCACTAGAAAAGTCAATAATTGAACGTCAGGCATTTTTTGGAATAGGACAGGATTCGAGACTGACTATACGTACGCCTGTACGGTGGTTAGGGTTTGGATATTAAAAACTGTGGACGATTTGCAAGGTTCCCTTAGGCTCACTTTTAGAGAACAGAGTTAACTTTTAGTTTTTTAATCCTAAGTATAGACCGAAAAGATGACTTTTAAATATTTTTGCACCAATAAATAAGTATTTATAGGATGGTAAATATTATCAACATATTACGGGATTAATCAGAGTTATTGAGCAATGTGGTTCTAGGCTGCGCCATTTCAAATTTCGTACAGCAAGTGTGAATAGTTATGCAGGGAATGCCACAGCAGCCTGCGCTTATGGTCCGATTGTCCGATTGTCCGTTGTAGACTAGCGAGCGCGAGCTAGAAAATGCCAAAAAAATCCTTCTTTTCCGGTTTTTTTGACCAGACTACTGGAATATATGTTCTGTGCCAACTGCCAACCAATTCGAAAGACGTGTTGGAGTAGTAGAGCATTAGTAGCGCTTCAAAGTTGACGCCTTAAGCAATTATGTAAGCAATATCAATCGTCATCATGCTTCCATAATAGTTTAAGGTGGTTTTGTTACGCTGTTACTTATTTATTAAGCTGTGTTTATGTAGTAACCAGTAAGCATATCTGGGGCTGTGTGCTACACTCGTTAAGAACTTTCATCCTATGTTCAGATTAATTTAATCCACAGTTAAATGTTGTACTATTGATATGGCACTCCTGTCCAAAAGTCTATGCTTCTAGGCTTTTATCTGAAGTGGATTCATATCACATTGCATTGATAAGATGTAAGCTAGGCAATGTTACTACCTCAAACTCACGGACGTACTACCCGTCCGTGCTCAGACTCACTCAGTCCGAGACAGACGTAGTATTATCTGATAATCTGAGGATAATACTTTACACCATTCAATTATCAGCCAACGAAAGTTCGGGTAACTATACAAATAAATGTAAAAATTACCAATGTTTTAGTGTAATTTTTGTCATGTTTAAATTGGGAATCAATTTAAGAAGGCTCATTATAACAATTATAACATTGAGATTAGATTCCTGTTTTAATTTGATAAGCTTGCTAGTTGATTTAACATTTTGTTGGCTTATTAGAAACCAGGTCATCATCATCATCTGCTTACATCAGGCCACTGTTTTTTTTTAATACTCCTCCGTCATGGGGCCGGAGACTTTTTTCGAGCGGGTTTTAATATGTAGTATCATGTGCAATTGACTTCGTTGAGCTTTCATGCGATTTTATTTATAGTGTATATTGTTTTTCATTCTTCGTGTGTGATGTCGTGTATGTATGTTTTTTATTACAGAGTGGCCACTGTTCTACATAGGCCTATCCTTAGGCACGCTATTGAACCAGATCTTCGGCTCTTTTTTTCTATGTTTTGTATTATCTTATATCTTACATACACACATAAGTCTGCAACGATGTGAAGAATTTGGTTCCATCAGGTGTTTCCTTAGCATTGGCTATGCTGAGATGGAACAATCCCTTATCTTCGCTTGGAGTGGGGACCTTAGCGTGAAGAGGAGTCTGATCGCATTTTGTAGGTTGTGCTGATGCTAGAGTCGCTGAGAATATTACTATGCATATTGCATACTTGTGAAACCTGGAATTGTAATACAAAACGAGCTTATCATTAGGCTCAAAGTTATTTACAGTATTATGTTTCTTTAAGTGTTACTTCACTTAATATTATTGTGACATTGTTATTTACAATCCATCCTCATGGAAAACATGTCCAGTGGGTGCTGTAAAAACTCAGTTACGGTACGATCATACCGATACGAAGAAACTATATAGTAGATTTAACAATTAATTAATTTAACCAATTTAACCATTTATTAATTGGTGGCGCCATCTGATATATAACTATAACTACTTAGAAGTAATAATTATATTGTAATACGGGACTTATCGCGCTAAAAACATAATTATATTTACCTCGACGTTTCGATCAAGTTGCATTGACCGTGGTCACGAGAAGACTTGTTTACTTAGAAGAAGAGGTGTTTACTTAGAAGTAATTACTTGGATGAAATAATTACAAATTTCAGATCTGAGAGAGGGTGGTCGAACGCTAGACAAAAAAAAAACCTAGTTTCTCTCTCCTGATTGAACTATTCTAATCTCTAACACTTAATGTTAATAATTATTGCAAATCCTGTAATTTTTTTTTTTTTTTTTTACCTACCGAACCTTTGCTACCGAACTGGGTAGCACTTGATCACTATCTCACCTGATGTTAAGTGATGATGCGATCGATGATGTAGCGTGCTTACCCAGAAGATACCTATTCACTCGCGATTTGAAGACCCCCATATTGTACTTAATCGGAAACACGGACTCAGGCAGGGTATTCCATTCCTTAGCGGTTCGTATGATGAACGAAGAAGCAAAACGCTTCGTTCGGGTAGATGGTATATCCACCATAAATCGGTGGCGCCTTTAAGTGTCTCTGGATGTCCGAATATAAAATGGGGATGGTGGAATCAAATCATGCAGTTCCATTGCACACTCTCCGAAATGTATCCGATAGAAAACCGATAAACAAGCGACTTTGCGGCGATGCGCGAGACTCTGGAGTCTCTTGCTTACTAATAGGTCATCGCTGATGAGTTTTTTGGCTCTCCTCTCAATAGCTTCCAGTGTCTCCAGCTGGTATTTAGCAGAACCATCCCAAAGGTGAGAACAGTACTCCATACACGACCGGGCTTGTGCTTGGTAAAGATTAAGCAACTGTCCCGGTGTGAAGTACCGTCTCACCTTAGCCAAAATGCCAAGCTTTTTTGAGGCTAGCTGGGCTCTAGACTCAATATAAGAGCCGAAATTGAGAGTTGGTGTCAAAGAGATGCCAAGAAGCTCGAGATTGTTACTTATCGGAACGGACACATCCCGGAAAGTAGGAGCCAGTAGAAATGGGCTCCGTTTAGCGGAGAAAAGACAAGCCTGGGTTTTCGCAGCATTGAACTTGACCAGATTGGCATCGCCCCAATCAGAGACTGCCTTCAAAGAAAAGTTCATGCGTTCGACCATCGCTTCTCTATGAGACTGGATTTGTAATGCGCTGGTTCGTGCGTTGGATGTATAACTCTCTACAACAGTGCTGTCATCCCCAAAGATACCGGGTTTAAGCAGGTCATTAATATGCAGCAGAAAAAGTGTTGCAGAGAGTACTGATCCTTGAGGGACTCCGGCATTTATGGCCAATTGGTCGGAAGAACAGCCATCGATGACCACTCGAATCGACCGATCCCTTAAGAAATCTGCTATCCAAACACATAAACCAGTGGGCAGGCCGTATGAAGGAAGCTTGCTAATAAGGCTATCGTGCCAAACCCTGTCGAAAGCCTTCGAGATGTCAAGAGAGACGGCCAGCGCCTCGCCGTGGTTCTCGATGGCTTCGCTCCAGATGTGCGTGGCATACGCTAGAAGATCCCCAGTAGACCGATTTCGGCGAAACCCGTATTGTCGGTCACTGAGGAGATCGTTCACTTCTAGGTATGCCAGGAGCCTGTGGTTCAGTACACGTTCCATAGTCTTACAGAGTATGGAAGTGACTGAGATAGGCCTGTAATTGACAGGGTCTGCACGACTACCCTTTTTCGGCACGGGTTGCACGTTTGCTTGCTTCCAGGACTTAGGCACTTGACCAGTCGTCATAGACAAGTAAAAGAGGCGTGTCAAAATAGGAGCCAACTCAGGCGCACACGTCCTCAAGACTACAGCTGGTATACCGTCTGGACCACTAGCTTTGTTCACGTCTAGATTGCGCAACGCTTTGCGTACTTCAGTCTGACGAATGCGGATTTCCGACATAATCGTCCCGCAAGTCGGCAGACTAGAAGGTACAGCATTGCCAGCATCTAAACGTGAAGACTCCGCAAACAGAGTAGCAAATAAATTCGCTTTCTCTTCAGCCGAGTGTGCTAGTGATCCATCGGGTTTCAGTAGTGGAGGCAGTGAGGGACGGCAGAAGTTCTCTTCGATCGACTTCGCCAGGGACCAGAACGCTTTGCTACCCGAGGGGTAAGAAGCAAGTTTGTTCCCTGTTCGGCGTATGTGATCGAAGCGAGCCTTCTTGAGAGCCTCGAATCGCTCGAAGAAAAACATACCTGCCGCCAAGGATAAGACGCGAAAAAACAACGCATCTCATCCCAATCTGCTGACCTGTATCGCCACATCGCCGGGTGCCTTTTTGGCTGGGATCGGGCGGGGAGTAGACGGATACAGACTTCACCAGACAGTGGTCGGAGCTACCTAAGGGTGATGAAACCGACACCGAGTAGCGGTCTGGTTCTGTTGTCAGCAGAAGGTCCAAGCAATTGGCTGTATGGCCATCAACGTCCGGTATCCTTGTTGCTCCCTGGACCAACTGAGTGAGGTCTAGCGTTAAAGCAAGCTCTCGCATCTCTCGACCAGCGTGGTCTGTGCTCTGGTATGGGTATAGCCAGTCTTGATGATGGGCGTTGAAATCCCCCAGAAGCACTAATTGAGCAGAAGGATACCTCTGTTGGGCCACATCAGCCGCCTCACTGAGGTGGTTTGTGAGCCTGTTTGTCTCTTCGTCTCCGCTGTGCGAACGGTAGACACTAGCATAAAGAATTTTCTCTATGCCAGTGTCCACCAAAATCCACATGACGGAAAGTTGAGGGTCTTCAAGGTTGCGGAGACGCCGATAGCAAATGTCATCGCGGGCATACAAACAAACTCCCGCCCTCGCCCTAAAGTTATGCTCTAGAACATAGCCTGGGTAGGCAAGGTACGCCGCGTCAGCTGGACATTTGATCTGCGTCTCCGTGAGGAACAGAATATGCGGTTTTTCGGTCTCAAGGTGGTGGTGGACCGAGAGGATATTGGAGTGCAAGCCTCGAATGTTTGAGAGGTGCACTTGAAGGGAGAGGACGTGCTTCCGCTGTTTAACCTTTATTCTGTTTCTGCCTTTCATTTTGTGGGGAGTGAAGTTAGGTAAGGGAAACGGAAGTGGAAACGAGGCGCTAATTACCAACCCGTGATACATATTAGGTCTTTTCACCTATTGGGAACCAATCCTGGAGACCGCGGGGACGCCCGAGCCCCCCCAGAGGTGTCCATCGGGTCCTCTCGTCCGGTCGCCAACCGGCACGATGGCGCACCTCCGGGATTTTTCGCGAGATGGCGGGGCAGCCTTTCATGAGTGGCTGGCTCACTACTTGGGCCCCCAACTGTCTGCGGTCGGCCAGCGGAGAACCGTGCCTCGGATCCCGCTGCTCTCCAAGATTGGCTGCCAGGTAAATTGACCTTCAATGTATCACGACTAGCTATAGTAAGCAACGCAACTGTTTCCGACCCGTTCCCCATAATGGCTTCACCAAACATTCATGCCGTAAAGCGACCGCTTGGCGGCATGGCTTTGTCTGGTGGGTGGTAACACGCCGCGGCCTAAGCCTACCACCTGAAAAGTACTGTCCGAAAATCTCATTATTTTGTCCTTGTCTTTTGTATGCCATTGTATAATACAGATTACTAGCTCGACCAGGTGAATAGACTGTATGTTTGGTGTGAACCAGTCGATACAAACACTACTGTGCTATCTGTTCGCCGCCTAGATCGCGCACGCAGGACGCCGCGGTGTGTCCGTGCCTTAAATCATTAGACGAGTCTAATCTTGCTTTAAAGAATCGTGTCCTGCACAAGGTGAAGCTATACTTCACACCGCACGAACAGCTTGTTCTTTCAAAGCACTAGTACACCCACTCATAGAGTATTGCTCGCACCTGTGGTATGGTGCATCAAGCTACTTGCTTCAGCCTCTTTACTCCCTACAGAGAAGAGCCACTAGATTTGTCAATGATCCAAGCTCTGCGACAGGTTGCAGCTGCTTAGCCTCCGAAGAGACATTCGATCGCTGTGCCATTGATGATCTGCCACTTTCTTTATAATGAGGAATAATACTCTGAAGAGATTTTCGACTTGATTTCTCCATCACCATTATTTTATAGAACTACTCGGCACCGTCAAAAAGCTAACCGACATATCTTACAGACTTAAAAGTCTCGTTCTAACCGTTTAATCGTGGCTTCTTGTGTCGCACCTGTAATATGTGGAAGGACCTCCCCGCAACATCTTCCCTTTGAGCTAAAGAATAGACGCTTTTAAAAAGGGTATTCTTAAATTTGTGAAGTCGGACACCGCATCATCAGCACCCACTGTGTTGCAAATGTTCATAGGTGACGGTGACCGCTTAACATCATGCGGGCCGTCAGCTTGTTTGCCAACTATTACATACAAAAAAGGCTTTAACAAAATGTCGAATGTAAACTACTAAATAAAACTGTCTTCATAATCATCATCGGCCTATCTTTATCCACTGCTGGACATAAGCCTTCACCTATAGCATGCCACTAAGCTCAAACTTCAACTCTAAAACTGCCTTAGCAACTCAAATCTAATATTCGCTACCTATATACAAACACGCGAACAATGAATTCCGATTTAAACTAATAAAATAGGTACAAACTGAGCTCCAAACACACAAATTCAAAGACAACTTCACACATAAATACTCACATTTTCAAAACAAACTAGCTTTTCAAAGTTTAACTGTTACGTGTATCACTGAATAAGGAACATTGCAAGGTTGCAAAACTATTCGAGCAGGTTTTGTAAATGGAGGTATTTCCTTAAAGTCACGACAAATTGGTGCAAATTCAATTCGAACGTACTATTAGGTTATCTTGCCGTCAACTGTACGCGGTCTATTCGAAATAAACCAATGACACCGTGGAGGGGAGAAACAGTGACTCAACTTCTTACGAATCTGCTATAATAACAAGTGCTCGGGCCTTGGGCGGAAATTGTTAAGAAGTTAGTGGCGCGTGAGAGTGACTGCGACTTTGTAGAAGCAAATATACGTGTATGTATCTAAGTAATAAAATGTATTAAACATTTACGAAATGTTTTTGAAATCTCTTGTTATTTATAGTGGACAAGCTAATGCTAGACTCGGTTACAAATAGGTCCCAACATCGATAATATGAATAAAACAGGCCAAGTGCGAGTCAGACTTTTGTCTCGCACACGGAGGGTTCCGAACTGCAGTATAATAATATGTAAGTATAATATTATATTATATTACCGTGTCAATACCAAACATGCTTATTAACTACAACGCCATCTAACGAATCTACGTATCTAACGTACTTCTAACACCAACTAAGTGAACGTTAACACAAAGGTAGGTAATTAATATTATTTATTTATAAGTTAAACAATCGTTCATAGATGGCGCTATAGTAAAAACACGTTTTTTGTATACCATACAAATACCCCATACAAATCCCCTATAATTTTTAACTTTGTTCTTTTAGTATTTGTTGTTATAGCGGCAACAGAAATACATCATATGTGAAATTTTCAACCGTCTAACTATCACGGTTCATGAGATACAGCCTAGTTACAGACGGACAGACAGACAGACAGACGGACTGCAGAGTCTCAGTAATAAAGTTCCGTTGGTACCCTTTGGGTTCGGAACCCTAAAAAAGGATCGGGTCCCAACAAACAAATTCAATATTCTTAATCAACCCATTGCGAATGTGTTTTAAATATTTTCTGTGTGACTATTGGTTAAAATAGACTTTTAGACTAAGCAGCTTTTTAATAACTCTTGCGTTGTCGATCGGTTGATGAACTATTTCAAGTGGATCATAATTTTCATAAATTAAAAAAAGGCACACCATAGAAAATTGTCGCGCTTGCGGGTGGGACATACACCCACCAGCTGGTTGTATTGTATATGTAAATGTATATCCCGGCTGCGAGCGATTAATGTGAGATTATAAGAAGTTCAAATGCTGATTGCATCTGTCGTTTCCATCGAAGAGCTATAGAAACCGCAAAGCGCATACTTCGACGAAGAAATTAATAAACGTCTTAAATTTCTTATTCTCTTAGCATTCTTGAATCGGCGTTAAAAGTAAACACCCTTATGTATAAAGTTGTGTTACTGCCTCTCCTGCTATACTGTACACTTCATTCTGAAGTTTGGAACTCGGCCAAAGTTGGTTGGTGTAGTAACTCGTTATTAATCTGCTATTATGAAAGTGTGCCGAGTCCGCACCTATTTCTGGTGACCATACGATATCCATATGGCTTACTGGAGGAGCTTGGAAGCTTTGCTAGAATGTAGAAATATGCTTTCATGCGACGACTGCATTCAAATCCCACCACTGACCACACTTTGTCACACTTCACACAACAATTTGTCTATAAATATATTTTTTGGAAAATTTACATTCGCTTCGTGTGGAATCGACCAAAGTCAGCTATCTTGCGCTCTCGTTGCATATTAGACCGCATCGTCACTTACATCAAGTTAAAGAGCAAGAGCAAGTGGACAAGAATTGTCTGTACGGAGTTAAAATAATTAAGATAGTTTAAAAAGTCAATTTCAGTAGCAAGTTTGAGACGTCTATCGTTATATCTCTGGAGATACTTATCAGATCTCGATGAAATTACAATGTGACCACCTCGGCAACGTGCCCTACCTTGATTAAAAAAAGAATAATTCGAATCGGTTTACAACGGAGTAATCACGTAACATACATACAAAAATAAAACATCCATTGTTTGACGAATTGAGAACCATCTTCTTTTTGGAAGTCGGTTGAAAATGAACACCCGACGGACTAGCCGTCGCCATCTCTACACGTATTGACTTTGTCTCTCCTATGGATTATGCTAACTGAGCTGGGGCCTTATTCAGTATCACCAATGAAATAACGCGTTCCTTAACGCGCCACGTTACGTTATTGAAAAAAATGTATTCTGTATGCCACACGATAGTAAATTATACAAAACGCGCGCGTTACACGTCCTCATATGACACGATATTTTGACAGCTCAAAACGCGCTCACAACCTTACCCTACCGCGTTACCGAACTTGAAATTGGCATAGAGAATACCATAACGCGGAGATAACGTAACACGGAACGGTAAGACTTTAAAATGGTCATACTGAATAAGGCCCCTGGATGAAATTTACAATGAGCTAAGTATATGTTCTTGGGCCTACTTAGACTTACCCACAGAAATAATAATAACATTTTATTTTAATGTTTATATTGTATGTTATATTACTTTTCCAAATAAGAAGATATGCAAGTCTCTAGAGTCTAGTCTAGAGCTCTTACTCTCTTGACGTAATCGTATCCGATTTGGATTTGAGTCAGTAAAATACAACTGGAAAATAATTTCCTCTAAAATCATTTCTAATCAGATGTAAAAGACCTTATTCGAAGTTCAATGCTGCAATTAGACAGTACAGTACCTGTACAAATCCTAGCCTTGCACCAATGAATTATCCTATGTGCATTCCTGAGTGTTCGTCCATATTTCAAAATCTGTAAAAAATGCATATGTGATATGCACATTTTAAGAAATCGTCTTTTTTTTTCACCGACTTGGGTACCTTTTTTTCTTAATTTTTGTATGTAACGCGATTACTCCGTCAATTGTGAACCAATTCGAATGATTATTTTTTTAATCGGCAGGGTATGTTTCTGAGGTGGTCCCATTGTAATTTCATCGAGATCTGATAAGTACCTTAAGAGATATGACGATAAACGTCTCAAACTTGCAACTGAAACTGACTCGCGGGGCATGGAAGTCGGTTGTTTTAGTTTTTAAACTATCTTAATTATTTATTCTCGTATCGCGTGTTTGTTACCAAACTTCGAAACGGCTGGACCGATTTATATGAAATTTTGTGTGCATATCGGGTAGGTCTGAGAATCGGCCAACATCTATTTTTCATACCCCTACGTGATAAGGGTGGTCCGAATGCGGGCAAAGCCGCCGGGCGCAGCTAGTAAGTATTATAAAGGCGAAAGTATGTGTGTATGTTTGTTACTTCTCTACGCTAAAACTACTCAACCGATTGAGCTGAAATTTGGTATGTACTCGTAGGTAGCCTTGACCCTGGAACAACACATAGGGCTCCGATATTCCCAAGGGAACGATGTCTATGCGGGTAAAACCGCGAGCACAGCTAGTAGAGGTAGTACTAGGAGTAGAGGTAGTAGTAGTATGAGGGCCCGGTGGCGTAATCGGGAGAACGGTCGGCTTTGATGCCAGAGGTACCGCTTTCAAACGTGCCGTGCACTAATGGATTTTTCTATCGAAAAATGTATGTGCGCTTTTCACAGTGGCCCTACGGTGAAGGAAAAACATCGTTAAGAAACCCCCAACACCTGCATGGTGGTAGGACATTATCTAGTGTCCGCCTGGCCAGCTACCACCCTCAAGCTAGAAAATCGGTCGCCAAGCATCTAATGTGTTCCGGCAGCTATCCTTGAGAGTCAGTTCCCATTCTAGGCCTAGCGTGCTAACCATCTTCGACCGTATCATCACTTACCAACAGGTGAGATAGTGGTCAATCGCTAGCCTTTAGATATTTAAAAAAATAAAAATAAATCATGATAATTTTAAATCGTTTGAAGTCGTAGGGAGCAACTAGTAAATTACGATAAATAAAATATGCTACTTGAACCTAAGTTAATTTAAAAACGTTTCCGCTACTGCGTACCGTTGGTAAATATAAATACTACCCAAATGTTTTTATTTGGCTAAAAGGGTAAGAAAATTTACATAAAAGTTTGTAAAGCAAAACTTTACTACGTAACCTTACACTCAGATAACGTTTTTTATTCTGCTCTTTTTAAACAGGAAGTATGTTATTGGTAGTACATAAAGGTAATTCGTGTTTTATTAAGGAAATATTTATGTAGGGTGGATTTTTGATATGGGTCCATAAGGACGGACGGCCAAATTTTTTTTTGTATGTTATTTATTAGGCTAGTATTTGACCAACTATCTCACCTGTTGGTAAGTGATTATACGGCCGAGGATGGTAGCAGGCTAGGCCTATAGAATGGGAACTGGCTCTCAAAAATTGCTGCCGGAACACATTCGATATTTGGCGACTGATTTTCTTACTTGAAGGTGGTAGCTGGCCAGGCGGACATGAGTGTCCTATCACCATGCGAGGGTTAGGGTTTCCTAATGATGTTTTTCCTTCACAGGAGGGCCACAGTGAAAAGCGCACATACATTTTTCGATAGAAGAATCCATCGGTGCACGTCGAGGATTGAACTCGGTACCTCTGGCGTCAAAGCCGACCATTCTCCCACTACACTAGGCCCTCAAGTAGTGTAGGTACCCTACCCATTAGTGGTAGATCCAACCATCAACCGGATATTACAGCCAGTATGGAAGGTGAGTTGGGAGACTTGGAAGTAAGCGTTTCTTCATTAGCCGGCCCGGCAACAGCCCAGCACCGGTACGGATACGTGCCGGCGCCGGCATGTCGTCGGATGGAAGTCACCTGCTGGTGTCTGGCCGGCATCTTACATTTGTGCTGTATACACACGTAAGCTTCCATGTGGACGTGCGAGTAGCGTGACGCCGCCTGCGCCCCCGGCGGCCGTCGTGTTGGATCATCTATATAATCTGCTCCTACCACCATTGGAAAAGCTTATCATGATCATGTGACAGATATGACATATATGACGCCCTTTGATTATAACCCTTTGATTATACTCGTCCAGATGGAGCATGACATTTCAATGTCACTCAAAAAACGGCCCAAATTTTGCTCTGTGTGTGCGTGACTCTGTCATAAAGCTGTCAGATATTGTCAATACCTGCCTGTTTAGGGATGCCAGCTGTTAAATTGGTCGCTACCCATTTTATAAGCTATTATTTAACTTGCAATGTAGGTATGTATGTATGTATGTTTGTATGTTCGGGTGTAATCTTGGAAGCTAAATGACACCTACTTCATGATGTCCGATTTGACTCAAATTTGGTTAAGTTATGTATCTTTAGTGACAATACAATAATATGGTACCATGGAGCTACTCTGATGATGGAGACGAAAGGTGGCCACGGCATCTCTGTAATAATAACCCCACCGAGTTTTGGCTCGATTGATTCGTCTTGAGGAGGACATTACACCTAGATGATATCCAGGATCTGATGATGAAGCTGAAAGGTGGCCATGGCATTTCTGTGATAAAACAACATAATCCCACTGAGTTTGGGCTCGATTGGTTTGCCTTGAAGAGCATTTTATCCATAATTGTATCATAAGATCCGTAGAATATTTTAAAACATCACGCCTACTCTAAAATACTCAGGTACCTTACCTACCAATAAATTAAAAACAATAAAAGTAAAAAATATGTTTTAAAACAAGTTTTTACCTGGGACAACGAACCAAAATGTTTAAAATAAATTCTAGTAAGTATTTTGCGAGTAGGTAGGTACTTTTTGCCCTCGAACACGAACAGTGCAAACGTCATATCATAGCCAATGGGTAGAATAGGACATAGAATACTTATATATGTGGGCAAAGCCGCGGGACACAACTAGTCTAATTTAATAATAATCGGTTCAGATTTGTCTACGATCTGAGGTAACAACAAAATAAAATAAACATACTTTTCGAATACTCTCTCCTTTTTCAAAGTCGGTTAAAGTACGATTGTATAATAGTTGTGACCTGTTGTATATACACTATAATGTTATACACAGAAAAAAAGTTCCCAAATATTTGGATAATTACCCCACTATTAAACTGACAACACTGACCAGTCCGACTAACCAACGAAAAATTTAAAATTAAAATCGTGTTTTCATACTCAAACGATTGAGAAATATCAAAACATACCGATGATAACTAATCTTCTTATTAATATCATGCCTTCCTGCGTGATTGTGGCATAATAGCATAGCACAAACCGGCATATTTTATTATTTCTTCATGAGCTCCGCGCGCTAGGTTGTTCAAGTGTCACTGTTGTAAGTAAACAGATAATCTACTATATATAGTATATTTTTATGTAGAAAGTTAAGAGTATTTAATACGGTATCTGGACATGTATATAATCAAAGATGACGCCATATAAAAGTTGACAAAAATCTGTCAGATAAGTTTCTAATGGGGGCTATCTGAAGCCGGGAAAACTGGCCCTTAGGCCTAAAACGCACTAGCGGCACGCCGCATTCCGGCTAACCGCATCGTCACCGGTTCTTTTGCAGTCCGCCGAAATCGTTGGACACGATGCATGTCAAAGAAATTGCAGCAGTTATTTATTAATTAATATCGTCAACATGGTTGACGGCTGGCCGCAAGTCTATATCATGCGGTTTCATATAAAAGTCGAAGCACGCCGCATCACGACCAGTCGCTAGTGCGTTGCTTGCCTTAGGTGAAAATACTATTCCGTATATCATACAATATACAAAGCAATTATATATTTATGCGAACATACATGCAAAATTCGAGAATTAGCCTGGACCGGGTTGATCCTCATTATTATTCCGTGGGAAAAACCGCGTTGCATCGTCATTCCACTATTTAATGTAAACTGTCGAAAACAAACGTTTTCGATGTAATTAATCATCTGTGCTGCCTGCTTTGTGGTAGACAGTAGCCATTTGTTTTGGTAAAGCCTATGTGTGTATTACGAAATACAATCTAAATTTCTCATAAACTCCGATTCAAATATAGCTCTTATAGTGAATCGAAGTCTGTGTTTCGAATACAGTCTTGGTGTTATTACCCCCGTATTCATAAACAACACTGAGGCACAGAATAATGAATAGTACTGAGGCATCATAGTTGTCGCGTATGCATACTGCCTCGGAACAATGACTAGCATAGTGCCCACAGAAATATGCACTGCTATGCGTTCGTCAAAATCTTCATGAATACGGCCGTTATAGGCGCGTCTGCATTTTTAACCGACTTCACAAAAAAGGAGGAGGTTTTCAATTCGACTGTATATAGCTCATAACTCCGTGATTTATGAAATGATTTGAAGAATTTTTCTGTTTGAGAGAATTATGCTTCTTGTTTGGTCTTCTGTAGAGTATCCGCAATCATTAACGTGAACAATTGAAAATAGCAAAAACGCAGTTGCGTGAAAAAATAATATTTAGTTGTTTTTGACATTTCCTACGAGGACGCGCGTTTAAAGTACATTCAGCGCCATCTAGCGGTGAGTAGCGAAAGAGCAGATTTCGATAATATTAGGGTCAGTTTAGACCGCGACGCGACGCAACGCGATGCGCCGCGCGCTTGTTAAGAGAGTGTTACAAAAAAGGACTTTATTTACTACACAAAAGATACACATTTTATTGAGGTAATTCGGTGGCTTCAGGCTGCGCCGCGCTACGCCGTGCGGTGTAGCTCGACGCAGCGAGGTGTGCGGAGCGGCCGAATTATGTCAATGAAATGTGTGCGTCTTATTGTGTAGGTAGTTAATAAAGTTCAATTTTTTATCACGCGGCTTCCCTCTGCACCGCGCGAAACAAGAAGCATCGTCACGTCACGTGGCGTCGCGGTATGAGCTGAACCCTTAGCACAGATTATATAATAGTTACTACGTAACCTTAGTACGAGTTTTCATACCAAACTCGATATCGTATATCGAGCAAATTTTGTATGAAAAACTGTACAGTGCCTCTAGTGGTTACTACACTTTACTAAATTTAGACCAATCAGGGAGCCAGAATGAATCGAAAACTATGTGATAGCACACCCCGCAAATATTTAGAGAGTAGATGCGGGGCGTGCCACAATCTTTCTACCTACCTAAATTATAACATTAGCAAGTAAGGGTTAGGGAGGTGAAATAACAACTGTACTCACGTGTTCCATCACATATAGGGTTTTATTTCTCACTTTACACCATTTTTACTTTTATTATATATATCGCTATCTTGCAGCGTAACGCCTTAATAGTAGAATAAGAACTGAGAGCCAGCACTAGCTGCTTGCCGACTTATATATCCAAAGGTCGACCATAAAAAAAGTCTCCCGCCATTACATTATGCGATGCTAGCGCCATTGCTCGACAACTACAGTCTATATAGCCAATAGAATGTCCATTTATTAAGTTTAAATAATATTTAAAAGGTCTTCCGACTTAATTATATTCTAATTAAATATAACTATAATTATCAATGTAGTTATCAGTCTATAGTTACAAGTGTTGTTATTAACAGTATTACATTATGCGATGCTAGCGCCATCGCTCGACAATTAGCGCGCGGAGCTCATGAAGAAATAATAAAATATGCCGGTTTGTGCTATGCTATTATGCCACAATCACGCAGGAAGGCATGATATTAATAAGAAGATTAGTTATCATCGGTATGTTTTGATATTTCTCAATCGTTTGAGTATGAAAACACGATTTTAATTTTAAATTTTTCGTTGGTTAGTCGGACTGGTCAGTGTTGTCAGTTTAATAGTGGGGTAATTATCCAAATATTTGGGAACTTTTTTTCTGTGTATAACATTATAGTGTATATACAACAGGTCACAACTATTATACAATCGTACTTTAACCGACTTTGAAAAAGGAGAGAGTATTCGAAAAGTATGTTTATTTTATTTTGTTGTTACCTCAGATCGTAGACAAATCTGAACCGATTATTATTAAATTAGACTAGTTGTGTCCCGCGGCTTTGCCCACATATATAAGTATTCTATGTCCTATTCTACCCATTGGCTATGATATGACGTTTGCACTGTTCGTGTTCGAGGGCAAAAAGTACCTACCTACTCGCAAAATACTTACTAGAATTTATTTTAAACATTTTGGTTCGTTGTCCCAGGTAAAAACTTGTTTTAAAACATATTTTTTACTTTTATTGTTTTTAATTTATTGGTAGGTAAGGTACCTGAGTATTTTAGAGTAGGCGTGATGTTTTAAAATATTCTACGGATCTTATGATACAATTATGGATAAAATGCTCTTCAAGGCAAACCAATCGAGCCCAAACTCAGTGGGATTATGTTGTTTTATCACAGAAATGCCATGGCCACCTTTCAGCTTCATCATCAGATCCTGGATATCATCTAGGTGTAATGTCCTCCTCAAGACGAATCAATCGAGCCAAAACTCGGTGGGGTTATTATTACAGAGATGCCGTGGCCACCTTTCGTCTCCATCATCAGAGTAGCTCCATGGTACCATATTATTGTATTGTCACTAAAGATACATAACTTAACCAAATTTGAGTCAAATCGGACATCATGAAGTAGGTGTCATTTAGCTTCCAAGATTACACCCGAACATACAAACATACATACATACATACCTACATTGCAAGTTAAATAATAGCTTATAAAATGGGTAGCGACCAATTTAACAGCTGGCATCCCTAAACAGGCAGGTATTGACAATATCTGACAGCTTTATGACAGAGTCACGCACACACAGAGCAAAATTTGGGCCGTTTTTTGAGTGACATTGAAATGTCATGCTCCATCTGGACGAGTATAATCAAAGGGTTATAATCAAAGGGCGTCATATATGTCATATCTGTCACATGATCATGATAAGCTTTTCCAATGGTGGTAGGAGCAGATTATATAGATGATCCAACACGACGGCCGCCGGGGGCGCAGGCGGCGTCACGCTACTCGCACGTCCACATGGAAGCTTACGTGTGTATACAGCACAAATGTAAGATGCCGGCCAGACACCAGCAGGTGACTTCCATCCGACGACATGCCGGCGCCGGCACGTATCCGTACCGGTGCTGGGCTGTTGCCGGGCCGGCTAATGAAGAAACGCTTACTTCCAAGTCTCCCAACTCACCTTCCATACTGGCTGTAATATCCGGTTGATGGTTGGATCTACCACTAATGGGTAGGGTACCTACACTACTTGAGGGCCTAGTGTAGTGGGAGAATGGTCGGCTTTGACGCCAGAGGTACCGAGTTCAATCCTCGACGTGCACCGATGGATTCTTCTATCGAAAAATGTATGTGCGCTTTTCACTGTGGCCCTCCTGTGAAGGAAAAACATCATTAGGAAACCCTAACCCTCGCATGGTGATAGGACACTCATGTCCGCCTGGCCAGCTACCACCTTCAAGTAAGAAAATCAGTCGCCAAATATCGAATGTGTTCCGGCAGCAATTTTTGAGAGCCAGTTCCCATTCTATAGGCCTAGCCTGCTACCATCCTCGGCCGTATAATCACTTACCAACAGGTGAGATAGTTGGTCAAATACTAGCCTAATAAATAACATACAAAAAAAAATTTGGCCGTCCGTCCTTATGGACCCATATCAAAAATCCACCCTACATAAATATTTCCTTAATAAAACACGAATTACCTTTATGTACTACCAATAACATACTTCCTGTTTAAAAAGAGCAGAATAAAAAACGTTATCTGAGTGTAAGGTTACGTAGTAAAGTTTTGCTTTACAAACTTTTATGTAAATTTTCTTACCCTTTTAGCCAAATAAAAACATTTGGGTAGTATTTATATTTACCAACGGTACGCAGTAGCGGAAACGTTTTTAAATTAACTTAGGTTCAAGTAGCATATTTTATTTATCGTAATTTACTAGTTGCTCCCTACGACTTCAAACGATTTAAAATTATCATGATTTATTTTTATTTTTTTAAATATCTAAAGGCTAGCGATTGACCACTATCTCACCTGTTGGTAAGTGATGATACGGTCGAAGATGGTTAGCACGCTAGGCCTAGAATGGGAACTGACTCTCAAGGATAGCTGCCGGAACACATTAGATGCTTGGCGACCGATTTTCTAGCTTGAGGGTGGTAGCTGGCCAGGCGGACACTAGATAATGTCCTACCACCATGCAGGTGTTGGGGGTTTCTTAACGATGTTTTTTCTTCACCGTAGGGCCACTGTGAAAAGCGCACATACATTTTTCGATAGAAAAATCCATTAGTGCACTGCACGTTTGAAAGCGGTACCTCTGGCATCAAAGCCGACCGTTCTCCCGATTACGCCACCGGGCCCTCATACTACTACTACCTCTACTCCTAGTACTACCTCTACTAGCTGTGCTCGCGGTTTTACCCGCATAGACATCGTTCCCTTGGGAATATCGGAGCCCTATGTGTTGTTCCAGGGTCAAGGCTACCTACGAGTACATACCAAATTTCAGCTCAATCGGTTGAGTAGTTTTAGCGTAGAGAAGTAACAAACATACACACATACTTTCGCCTTTATAATACTTACTAGCTGCGCCCGGCGGCTTTGCCCGCATTCGGACAACCCTTATCACGTAGGGGTATGAAAAATAGATGTTGGCCGATTCTCAGACCTACCAGATATGCACACAAAATTTCATATAAATCGGTCCAGCCGTTTCGAAGTTTGGTAACAAACACGCGATACGAGAATAAATAATTAAGATAGTTTAAAAACTAAAACAACCGACTTCCATGCCCCGCGAGTCAGTTTCAGTTGCAAGTTTGAGACGTTTATCGTCATATCTCTTAAGATACTTATCAGATCTCGATGAAATTACAATGGGACCACCTCAGAAACATACCCTGCCGATTAAAAAAAGAATCATTCGAATTGGTTCACAATTGACGGAGTAATCGCGTTACATACAAAAATTAAGAAAAAAAGGTACCCAAGTCGGTGAAAAAAAAGACGATTTCTTAAAATGTGCATATCACATATGCATTTTTTACAGATTTTGAAATATGGACGAACACTCAGGAATGCACATAGGATAATTCATTGGTGCAAGGCTAGGATTTGTACAGGTACTGTACTGTCTAATTGCAGCATTGAACTTCGAATAAGGTCTTTTACATCTGATTAGAAATGATTTTAGAGGAAATTATTTTCCAGTTGTATTTTACTTACTCAAATCCAAATCGGATACGATTACGTCAAGAGAGTAAGAGCTCTAGACTAGACTCTAGAGACTTGCATATCTTCTTATTTGGAAAAGTAATATAACATACAATATAAACATTAAAATAAAATAAAATGTTATTATTATATCTGTGGGTAAGTCTAAGTGGGCCCAAGAACATATACTTAGCTCATTGTAAATTTCATCCAGGGGCCTTATTCAATATGACCATTTTAAAGTCTTACCGTGTAACGTTATGCGTTACATGTTTTTTTTAAATATATAAATTTATTAAAAATATTTAATATAGATTATAAATTAACCAATATATAAATAAATAAAAAACTACTATTATGGACGGCTACATTTTATCAACACGCTTGTATTAAATCAGCAGCATACTAGGTGCCCACAAAACCAGTCCTATTGTTCTTTCGACGCGGCCGCTCCCGCTGCGCTTGCGCTGGCCACCGTCCTCAGAACGAGATCGATTCCAGGCGGAACGCACGCCTCCCTGCGCCGCGGTCTTTAACACGCGAATTTGTATTTATTCGCGTGATCGTGGTCAGAGGCGTCCCTAACGTCCCCCTTTGGAAATATTACATACTGTTGTTATTTTCAACAGGAGAATTTAACCCCAGATCTGGGTAAGTGGTGCACTGAATCATAAACTCATATAATTTTAATTGAATAACGATTTCTTTTGCTTAACCGTTTATTTTTCTTTCAGCCTTAATTTCATTGTTACGTACTTTGCACTTAGTGGGTTTGATAGCTATTATTATATACATATTAATTTTAATTTCATTTCATGGCAACGCCCTTCATCTTACATACCTACATACCCACTATATTTCATCTTTTTAAATCACTTGCATTTTGTAATTTCATTTCTATTTCTTTTACTATCGAGACAATTGTAATCTCCGTATCTGGTAGTGAACATCCACGGCAATACAGCCACGTACTTAGCGCTTTGCTGCTCATCCGTTGCCGTGGGTGCTCACGGTCTATGGCCGATTGTAATGCTTTCGCCTCTGGCACATTACAGGGTCCAAGGTCCAGCTAAGGAAGCTGCTGGAGCTCTTTTCATTAACCGCCATTGACGACTCCGACCTGAGCCTGGCCATCACTACTTGAGCGCCCACCTGCACCAGCGGCGTGTGACGTCAGGGAAGTGCAAGTCCAGAGCAAAGAAAAAAGAACCACATCGCTGTATAGGCTCTAATCCATCTATATCCCCACCAACTGAGCTACTGTGCCCTGTGGCATCATTAAACTGTTCACCGTTAAGTTTACCCTACCTCTTTTATTTACATATCCAAATAGGTAAGGTAGGGCCTTAACAAACTTAACGGGACACTGGCGCCCTTCATCGTGGTGGATATACAGCTGGTTCTTTTTCCTATTCTCTTGGATGTGGTTTGTGTGTCGGTGGTTGTGTGATGTAAAACGTCTTATTTTATTGGTTTTACTGCTACTAAAGTGTACCTATTGTACCGACACAAATGTAAGTACCTACCTACATTATATTTTATTACATTATACTCATTAAAATAACATTTATCATCCATTTAGAATCATTTTGTAGTACATATAGTAAAAATAATTCATTGTAAAAATTTTACCTGGGCACCTAAAATGCCACTTTTATGAATTTTGTTCAAAAATTTTTTTTGTGTTGAGTTGTTTATTTTATTATAAACAAAGAATACTGTTTTGATAATTCTTGTTATTGGTTGTACACATTAGTAGCACATTTCATTTATTAATTTGTTTTTTTCAAGATTTTGCCTGAATATCATAAAACTTCATTTTTCATATCATATTGTCACCTCATAAAAAAAAAAACCAGACGTTCGGTTAATATTATTGTAACAGAACGGAGAACGTGTTGATTTTTTTTCGTTTTCGACTGCACCACTTATCCATATACTGGAACATTATTCTCTGGTCATTCACTAAACATGTTGCCAATTAAGTTTTTGTCGTTACAAAAGTCGGAGTTAGAGTACGAAGTGCGTATTAGAGGTGCTACTCCCGCTACTTCAGTTGAGGAGTTACGCAAGCAAATTGTTAAATTATCACCTGAATTTCCTGATGAATACATTTTAGAGTCTCCACTTGAAGTAAAGCAGGATCTTAAGGGTTGTGTAGAAGTTCTTACTAAAATACAATTGAACCTTGACGTATCTGACCCGAGCGTTGCTTCACTTATGAGAACACAAAATATGTTGCATCATTTACATAATCGTATTGAGCGTATAACGCGTAGCGAACACATTAAAAAAGAATATGACGATATTTTAAGTGCATATAAAAGTTTATCTCAAAGGCTTTCTACTCTTTTAGCTAAAAAGCCTCCTTCTAGTACTTCTTATGGCACGAGTACGTCCAAAGATGTAACTTCTGTGCCGGAACTGCAGAACGTAATTTCTGTGACATGTGACCGTACCACAGCTGATTTAGGTAAGCTGAAGTTTTCTGGAAATACATGCGTTCGCTCATTTATACAGCGTGTTGATGAATTTATGCAGGCACGAAATATTCCATCGCATAAAATTATGAGTTTTGCATCTGAAATTTTTCAAGACGACGCCCTTCACTGGTTTCGTGCTGTAAAGGACAAGGTCAGTTCTTGGCATGAGTTGGCAGTTTTATTAAAAGAAGATTTTAGTAAACCAGACTACGATTACAGGCTTATTTCTGAAATCCGTGCTCGCACTCAGGGGGAACGCGAAAACATTACTATTTATCTCTCTATTATGAACGGGATGTTTTCGCGTCTATCTAAGCCTCTTTCTGAAGCGGATCAACTGGAGATTCTACTCCATAATATTAGACCATGCTATGCCAGCACATTAGCAGCGGCTCCTCAAATATCGACAATAGATACCCTGAGTTCGTTGTGTCGTAATTACGAGATCATTCAATCTCGTCTGTCTCATTTTCAAGAACCACCAAAGGTTACATTAGACACACTAGCACCAGAATTTGCTTATACTAAGGATGCCAATAAAACTGCAAATAAAGCTAGCACAAGTTATTATCAACACAAATATTATAGTGCAAATAATCAATACAAAAATAATAACTACAATAATAACAAAGCCAATAACAATCAATCTTATGTACACGCTGTAGAAGTAAACAAGACGCAACCTTATTGCCCTAGGTGTCGTAATAACACCCATCACATCCGTCAATGTCAGGCTCCGCGAGACATAGTTTGTTTTAAGTGTGGCAAGAAAGATATCAAAACGCCTGATTGCCCTAATTGTAATCAAAATAAAAATAATCAAAAAAACTAGATACGCAGAATTGTACCAATTTTGACGAGTACGACTGGCAAACGTGGCTTGCTTTTATTAGAACATTTTCCTCAACTTATAAGGTTTCTACAATTCTGCAATCGAAACCAATAAATGATACTAGGCCATACGTAAATATTAAAATTAACAACGCAGATGCTTGTGGGTTGTTAGATTCTGGAGCTGCAGTCTCAATAATTGGAAATAACTCCCATTTACACTTAGTTGACTGTACATTGCACCAGGACGAACTCATTAACATGGTTGCTGCTGGTGGACAACCTTTGAAGAGTATTGGTTACATGAACTTACCTGTGACTTTCGAAGGTCAATTTCACATCATTAAAGCATTCGTAGTGCCTGAAGTTGAAACTTCCGTTATATTAGGTGTAAATTTTTGGCGTGCTTTCCAAATTTGCCCTAAATATTTAGGTAGTGTTCAAATGTCTAATGCCTCGCTGGCAGAAATTAAAGTAAATATCGACGAGCCTTTTATTTGCTCATATGAAAATTTGATGGAATCACAAAAAGGTATAGCTGACAATATAATCGCTCAATTTAAGTCTATTTCAACTGAAGCGAAAGGTTTGGGTAGGACAAATCTAATAAGCCATCGCATAGACACTGGTAACGCGCAACCTATAAAACAACGCTATTACAGGATGTCTCCCGAAAAGCAACGAATTTTGGTTGAACAGGTAGATGAAATGTTGTCTCTTGACGTTATCGAACCTTGCGAGAGTGCCTGGTCTTCTCCCGTGCTCATTGTAAATAAAAAGAACGGACAGCCTAGGTTTTGTTTAGATAGCCGGAAGTTAAATGCAATAACCAAACGCGATGCTTATAATTTGCCGTATGTCTCGGAGATCTTAGACAATCTTCGCGATGCAAAGTACCTCACTAGCATCGACTTATCTAAGAGCTTCTGGCAATTGCCAATAGCGCCAGAAGACCGCGATAAAACCACTTTTTATGTCCCGGGCCGTGGCACTTTTCGTTTCAAAACCACACCTTTTGGTTTGACGAATGCGCCCGCTACGCAACAACGCCTTGTTGATTTGCTGATTAGTGACATGGAGTCTAAGACCTTCGCTTACTTAGATGACATTATCATCGTCAGCACGTGTTACGAAGATCACGTGTCACGGTTGTTGCGCGTTTTGGACAAATTAAAGCTGGCAAATTTGACAGTTAACTTCGAAAAGTGCAAGTTCTTTCGAAGTGAACTCAAATACCTTGGTTATGTTGTCGATTCTCATGGTCTACGCACAGACCCTGATAAAGTTGAGGCTATTCTCAATTTCCCAACCCCCACTACCAGGAAAGAGTTGAAACGTTTTCTCGGAACTGCAACTTGGTATCGACGTTTTGTCCCGAATTTTAGCACAGTGGCTGGTCCACTCAATAAGCTCACTGCTAACGGAAAAAAGGCTCCTTCTTTCCAGTGGTCAGCAGAAGCTGATGCAGCCTTTAATGCCTTAAAAGAATGCCTAGTTTCCGCTCCAGTCCTTTCTTGCCCGGACTACACAAAATCTTTTGAAGTCCACACCGACGCGAGTAGTTATGGAATAGGCGCGATGTTAACGCAGACTGTAGATGGTAAAGAACACCCAATCGCCTATATGAGTAAATCTTTCACCAGCCCCGAGAAAAACTACAGCATCACCGAACGGGAGACTCTTGCTGTCTTAACCGCTCTCGAGCACTGGCGGTGTTATCTTGAAAATGGCCAAACATTTACGGTGTATACTGACCACTCTGCTTTGAAATGGTTTTTATCATTAAACAATCCTACAGGACGATTAGCAAGATGGGGAGTTCGCTTATCATCATTCAACTTCGTTATCAAGCACCGTCGTGGTGTTGATAATGTGATCCCTGATGCCCTGTCAAGAGTTTATCCTGTTTCAGCGATTTCTCTTGCTAATGCCAATACAGATGATGCCTGGTATAAAAAGATTATGAACGGTTGTCTAAACACTCCCAACCAGTTTCCTAACTTTATGAAAAAAAATAACTCGTTATTTCGTCTAACAAAAAACTCTAACTCTCAATTATCTTCTGAATTTGACTGGAAAGAAGTTGTGCCAAGCGAATTCCGCGAAGACATTATAGCAGAAAACCATTCAAGCCCAACATCTGGACATCTTGGCATTTTTAAAACTTACCGGCGGTTGTCTCTAAATTACTACTGGCCAGGTATGCACCAAGATGTCGTAAAATTTGTAGGTTCCTGTTCTGTCTGCTTATCTTATAAGGCGCAAAATCACACAACATTGGGTGAAATGGGACGACCGAAACAATGCTCGAGACCTTACCAAATGATCTCGATAGATTTTTTAGGTCCCCTTCCAACTACACGTAAACAAAATAGTTACATGCTCGTAGTCACATGTTGCTTTTCCAAATATTGCAATATTTTTCCACTACGTCGTGCAACTTCAGATACTGTCATTAAGAGCCTAGAAGATTCAATATTTTTAGTTCACGGAGTCCCTCAAACAATATTCTTAGATAACGGTGCTCAATTTATAAGCTCTGCTACCGATGCTCTATTTCAAAAATATAACATACCCAATATATTTTTCACACCGAAGTATACACCACAGGTGAATACCGTAGAACGGTACAATAAAACCATTGTAACTAGTTTGTCTACATTTGTGGGTAACGATCACAGGTCATGGGACACTTATGTACCTAAAATACAGTTTGCGATCAACAACTCTGTCAACGAATCTACCGGTTATACGCCGTCATTCCTAGTTTACGGTAGAGAATTAGTTTTATGCGGATCGCACTATACCGATAATGACCTAGGCGACGAAATACTGTTCCTTCCACGTGATTTGTACGCAGAAAATAGAGGTTGTCTTCGTTCAGTATTCAATGATGTGCAAGCCTCACTGTGGCAGGCCCATGCAAAGAATGCTGCGCACTATAACTTGCGTAGAAAGGCAGCTGAATTTAATGTAGGCGACACAGTCTATAAGCGCGCATTCGTGTTAAGCGATAAGGATAAGTATTTTAGCAAAAAGCTGGCACCGAAATTTCTAAAGTGTCGCATTGTTGAAAAACGATCTCCTCTTGTTTATGTTTTGGAAGATATGTCAGGAAAAAATATTGGTATATGGCATATTAAAGATTTGAAAAACACTAGATATTGAAAAATTAATTATTATTATTTTTTTATTAATAATTACAGTTTATTTTTGTTTGGTTTTTTTAATGCAAATACTTACTCTAATAACATCTCAGCTCTTTAACACCTTACGACTAGCATTGGTCTTCTGTGCAAATTATCACAGCTGACCTATTTTTGTAAGGACACGTTAACAGTACTTTAATTTCTGTTATTGTTAGTTTATCAGGCTGTATGTTCATTGTATGGAAGGATTTTGTAAGAGATTGTATGAATGTGTAGTGCTAGTAGTAAACTGTAGGCGGGTTTTATTTAAGAACAAAACCCTTTCTGAGACGAGCGGGGTAATGTAACGTTATGCGTTACATGTTTTTTTTAAATATATAAATTTATTAAAAATATTTAATATAGATTATAAATTAACCAATATATAAATAAATAAAAAACTATTATTATGGCTACATTTTATCAACACGCTTGTATTAAATCAGCAGCATACTAGGTGCCCACAAAACCAGTCCTATTGTTCTTTCGACGCGGCCGCTCCCGCTGCGCTTGCGCTGGCCACCGTCCTCAGAACGAGATCGATTCCAGGCGGAACGCACGCCTCCCTGCGCCGCGGTCTTTAACACGCGAATTTGTATTTATTCGCGTGATCGTGGTCAGAGGCGTCCCTAACGTTCCCCTTTGGAAATATTACATACTGTTGTTATTTTCAACAGGAGAATTTAACCCCAGATCTGGGTAAGTGGTGCACTGAATCATAAACTCATATAATTTTAATTGAATAACGATTTCTTTTGCTTAACCGTTTATTTTTCTTTCAGCCTTAATTTCATTGTTACGTACTTTGCACTTAGTGGGTTTGATAGCTATTATTATATACATATTAATTTTAATTTCATTTCATGGCAACGCCCTTCATCTAACATACCTACATACCCACTATATTTCATCTTTTTAAATCACTTGCATTTTGTAATTTCATTTCTATTTCTTTTACTATCGAGACAATTGTAATCTCCGTATCTGGTAGTGAACATCCACGGCAATACAGCCACGTACTTAGCGCTTTGCTGCTCATCCGTTGCCGTGGGTGCTCACGGTCTATGGCCGATTGTAATGCTTTCGCCTCTGGCACATTACAGGGTCCAAGGTCCAGCTAAGGAAGCTGCTGGAGCTCTTTTCATTAACCGCCATTGACGACTCCGACCTGAGCCTGGCCATCACTACTTGAGCGCCCACCTGCACCAGCGGCGTGTGACGTCAGGGAAGTGCAAGTCCAGAGCAAAGAAAAAAGAACCACATCGCTGTATAGGCTCTAATCCATCTATATCCCCACCAACTGAGCTACTGTGCCCTGTGGCATCATTAAACTGTTCACCGTTAAGTTTACCCTACCTCTTTTATTTACATATCCAAATAGGTAAGGTAGGGCCTTAACAAACTTAACGGGACAACCGTTCCGTGTTACGTTATCTCCGCGTTATGGTATTCTCAATGCCAATTTCAAGTTCGGTAACGCGGTAGGGTAAGGTTGTGAGCGCGTTTTGAGCTGTCAAAATATCGTGTCATATGAGGACGTGTAACGCGCGCGTTTTGTATAATTTACTATCGTGTGGCATACAGAATACATTTTTTTCAATAACGTAACGTGGCGCGTTAAGGAACGCGTTATCTCATTGGTGATACTGAATAAGGCCCCAGCTCAGTTAGCATAATCCATAGGAGAGACAAAGTCAATACGTGTAGAGATGGCGACGGCTAGTCCGTCGGGTGTTCATTTTCAACCGACTTCCAAAAAGAAGATGGTTCTCAATTCGTCAAACAATGGATGTTTTATTTTTGTATGTATGTTACGCGATTACTCCGTTGTAAACCGATTCGAATTATTCTTTTTTTAATCAAGGTAGGGCACGTTGCCGAGGTGGTCACATTGTAATTTCATCGAGATCTGATAAGTATCTCCAGAGATATAACGATAGACGTCTCAAACTTGCTACTGAAATTGACTTTTTAAACTATCTTAATTATTTTAACTCCGTACAGACAATTCTTGTCCACTTGCTCTTGCTCTTTAACTTGATGTAAGTGACGATGCGGTCTAATATGCAACGAGAGCGCAAGATAGCTGACTTTGGTCGATTCCACATGAAGCGAATGTAAATTTTCCAAAAAATATATTTATAGACAAATTGTTGTGTGAAGTGTGACATAGTGTGGTCAGTGGTGGGATTTGAATGCAGTCGTCGCATGAAAGCATATTTCTACATTCTAGCAAAGCTTCCAAGCTCCTCCAGTAAGCCATATGGATATCGTATGGTCACCAGAAATAGGTGCGGACTCGGCACACTTTCATAATAGCAGATTAATAACGAGTTACTTTACCAACCAACTTTGGCCGAGTTCCAAACTTCAGAATGAAGTGTACAGTATAGCAGGAGAGGCAGTAACACAACTTTATACATAAGGGTATTTACTTTTAACGCCGATTCAAGAATGCTAAGAGAATAAGAAATTTAAGACGTTTATTAATTTCTTCGTCGAAGTATGCGCTTTGAGGTTTCTATAGCTCTTCGATGGAAACGACAGATGCAATCTGCATTTGAACTTCTTATAATCTCACATTAATCGCTCGCAGCCGGGATATACATTTACATATACAATACAACCAGCTGGTGGGTGTATGTCCCACCCGCAAGCGCGACAATTTTCTATGGTGTGCCTTTTTTAAATTTATGAAAATTATGATCCACTTGAAATATTTCATCGACCGATCGACAACGCAAGAGTTATTAAAAAGCTGCTTAGTCTAAAAGTCTATTTTAACCAATAGTCACAGAGAAAATATTTAAAACACATTCGCAATGGGTTGATTAAGAATATTGAATTTGTTTGTTGGGACCCATCGATCCTTTTTTAGGGTTCCGAACCCAAAGGGTACCAACGGAACTTTATTACTGAGACTCTGCAGTCCGTCTGTCTGTCTGTCTGTCCGTCTGTAACTAGGCTGTATCTCATGAACCGTGATAGTTAGACGGTTGAAATTTTCACATATGATGTATTTCTGTTGCCGCTATAACAACAAATACTAAAAACAGAACAAAGTTAAAAATTATAGGGGATTTGTGTGGGGACCCATACAAAAAACGTGTTTTTACTATAGCGCCATCTATGAACGATTGTTTAACTTATAAATAAATAATATTTATTACCTAACTTTGTGTTAACGTTCACTTAGTTGGTGTTAGAAGTACGTTAGATACGTAGATTCGTTAGATGGCGTTGTAGTTAATAAGCATGTTTGGTATTGACACGGTAATATAATATAATATTATACTTACATATTATTATACTGCAGTTCGGAACCCTCCGTGTGCGAGACAAAAGTCTGACTCGCACTTGGCCTGTTTTATTCATATTATCGATGTTGGGACCTATTTGTAACCGAGTCGAGCATTAGCTTGTCCACTATAAATAACAAGAGATTTCAAAAACATTTCGTAAATGTTTAATACATTTTATTACTTAGATACATACACGTGTATTTGCTTCTACAAAGTCGCAGTCACTCTCACGCGCCACTAACTTCTTAACAATATCCGCCCGAGGCCCAAGCGCTTGTTATTATAGCCGATTCGTAAGAAGTTGAGTCACTGTTTCTCCCCTCCACGGTGTCATTGGTTTATTTCGAATAGACCGCGTACAGTTGACGGCAAGATAACCTAATAGTACGTTCGAATTGAATTTGCACCAATTTGTCGTGACTTTAAGGAAATACCTCCATTTACAAAACCTGCTCGAATAGTTTTGCAACCTTGCAATGTTCCTTATTCAGTGATACACGTAACAGTTAAACTTTGAAAAGCTAGTTTGTTTTGAAAATGTGAGTATTTATGTGTGAAGTTGTCTTTGAATTTGTGTGTTTAAAGCTCAGTTTGTAGCTATTTTATTAGTTTAAATCGGAATTCATTGTTCGCGTGTTTGTATATAGGTAGCGAATAGTAGATTTGAGTTGTTAAGGCAGTTTTAGAGTTGAATTTTGAGCTTAGTGGCATGCTATAGGTGAAGGCTTATATCCAGCAGTGGATAAAGATAGGCTGATGATGATTATGAAGACAGTTTTATTTACTAGTTTACATTCGACATTTTGATAAAGCCTTTTTTGTATGTAATAGTTGGCAAACAAGCTGACGGCCCGCCTGATGTTAAGCGGTCACCGTCACCTATGAACATTTGCAACACAGTGGGTGCTGATGATGCGGTGTCCGACTTCACAAATTTAAGAATACCCTTTTTAAAAGCGTCTATTCTTTAGCTCAAAGGGAAGATGTTGCGGGGAGGTCCTTCCACATATTACAGGTGCGACACAAGAAGCCACGATTAAACGGTTAGAACGAGACTTTTAAGTCTGTAAGATATGTCGGTTAGCTTTTTGACGGTGCCGAGTAGTTCTATAAAATAATGGTGATGGAGAAATCAAGTCGAAAATCTCTTCAGAGTATTATTCCTCATTATAAAGAAAGTGGCAGATCATCAATGGCACAGCGATCGAATGTCTCTTCGGAGGCTAAGCAGCTGCAACCTGTCGCAGAGCTTGGATCATTGACAAATCTAGTGGCTCTTCGCTGTAGGGAGTAAAGAGGCTGAAGCAAGTAGCTTGATGCACCATACCACAGGTGCGAGCAATACTCTATGAGTGGGTGGACTAGTGCTTTGAAAGAACAAGCTGTTCGTGCGGTGTTAAGTATAGCTTCACCTTGTGCAGGACACGATTCTTTAAAGCAAGATTAGACTCGTCTAATGATTTAAGGCTCGGACACACCGCGGCGTCCTGCGTGCGCGATCTAGGCGGCGAACAGATAGCACAGTAGTGTTTGTATCGACTGGTTCACACCAAACATACAGTCTATTCACCTGGTCGAGCTAGTAATCTGTATTATACAATGGCATACAAAAGACAAGGACAAAATAATGAGATTTTCGGACAATTACAGGATTTGCAATAATTATTAACATTAAGTGTTAGAGATTAGAATAGTTCAATCAGGAGAGAGAAACTAGGTTTTTTTTTTGTCTAGCGTTCGACCACCCTCTCTCAGATCTGAAATTTGTAATTATTTCATCCAAGTAATTACTTCTAAGTAAACACCTCTTCTTCTAAGTAAACAAGTCTTCTCGTGACCACGGTCAATGCAACTTGATCGAAACGTCGAGGTAAATATAATTATGTTTTTAGCGCGATAAGTCCCGTATTACAATATAATTATTACTTCTAAGTAGTTATAGTTATATATCAGATGGCGCCACCAATGAATAAATGGTTAAATTGGTTAAATTAATTAATTGTTAAATCTACTATATAGTTTCTTCGTATCGGTATGATCGTACCGTAGCTGAGTTTTTACAGCACCCACTGGACATTTTTTCCATGAGGATGGATTGTAAATAACAATGTCACAATAATATTAAGTGAAGTAACACTTAAAGAAACATAATACTGTAAATAACTTTGAGCCTAATGATAAGCTCGTTTTGTATTACAATTCCAGGTTTCACAAGTATGCAATATGCATAGTAATATTCTCAGCGACTCTAGCATCAGCACAACCTACAAAATGCGATCAGACTCCTCTTCACGCTAAGGTCCCCACTCCAAGCGAAGATAAGGGATTGTTCCATCTCAGCATAGCCAATGCTAAGGAAACGCCTGATGGAACCAAATTCTTCACATCGTTGCAGACTTATGTGTGTATGTAAGATATAAGATAATACAAAACATAGAAAAAAAGAGCTAGCAGAGACAAATATTAAATATTTTTAATAAATTTATATATTTAAAAAAAACATGTAACGCATAACGTTACATTACCCCGCTCGTCTCAGAAAGGGTTTTGTTCTTAAATAAAACCCGCCTACAGTTTACTACTAGCACTACACATTCATACAATCTCTTACAAAATCCTTCCATACAATGAACATACAGCCTGATAAACTAACAATAACAGAAATTAAAGTACTGTTAACGTGTCCTTACAAAAATAGGTCAGCTGTGATAATTTGCACAGAAGACCAATGCTAGTCGTAAGGTGTTAAAGAGCTGAGATGTTATTAGAGTAAGTATTTGCATTAAAAAAACCAAACAAAAATAAACTGTAATTATTAATAAAAAAATAATAATAATTAATTTTTCAATATCTAGTGTTTTTCAAATCTTTAATATGCCATATACCAATATTTTTTCCTGACATATCTTCCAAAACATAAACAAGAGGAGATCGTTTTTCAACAATGCGACACTTTAGAAATTTCGGTGCCAGCTTTTTGCTAAAATACTTATCCTTATCGCTTAACACGAATGCGCGCTTATAGACTGTGTCGCCTACATTAAATTCAGCTGCCTTTCTACGCAAGTTATAGTGCGCAGCATTCTTTGCATGGGCCTGCCACAGTGAGGCTTGCACATCATTGAATACTGAACGAAGACAACCTCTATTTTCTGCGTACAAATCACGTGGAAGGAACAGTATTTCGTCGCCTAGGTCATTATCGGTATAGTGCGATCCGCATAAAACTAATTCTCTACCGTAAACTAGGAATGACGGCGTATAACCGGTAGATTCGTTGACAGAGTTGTTGATCGCAAACTGTATTTTAGGTACATAAGTGTCCCATGACCTGTGATCGTTACCCACAAATGTAGACAAACTAGTTACAATGGTTTTATTGTACCGTTCTACGGTATTCACCTGTGGTGTATACTTCGGTGTGAAAAATATATTGGGTATGTTATATTTTTGAAATAGAGCATCGGTAGCAGAGCTTATAAATTGAGCACCGTTATCTAAGAATATTGTTTGAGGGACTCCGTGAACTAAAAATATTGAATCTTCTAGGCTCTTAATGACAGTATCTGAAGTTGCACGACGTAGTGGAAAAATATTGCAATATTTGGAAAAGCAACATGTGACTACGAGCATGTAACTATTTTGTTTACGTGTAGTTGGAAGGGGACCTAAAAAATCTATCGAGATCATTTGGTAAGGTCTCGAGCATTGTTTCGGTCGTCCCATTTCACCCAATGTTGTGTGATTTTGCGCCTTATAAGATAAGCAGACAGAACAGGAACCTACAAATTTTACGACATCTTGGTGCATACCTGGCCAGTAGTAATTTAGAGACAACCGCCGGTAAGTTTTAAAAATGCCAAGATGTCCAGATGTTGGGCTTGAATGGTTTTCTGCTATAATGTCTTCGCGGAATTCGCTTGGCACAACTTCTTTCCAGTCAAATTCAGAAGATAATTGAGAGTTAGAGTTTTTTGTTAGACGAAATAACGAGTTATTTTTTTTCATAAAGTTAGGAAACTGGTTGGGAGTGTTTAGACAACCGTTCATAATCTTTTTATACCAGGCATCATCTGTATTGGCATTAGCAAGAGAAATCGCTGAAACAGGATAAACTCTTGACAGGGCATCAGGGATCACATTATCAACACCACGACGGTGCTTGATAACGAAGTTGAATGATGATAAGCGAACTCCCCATCTTGCTAATCGTCCTGTAGGATTGTTTAATGATAAAAACCATTTCAAAGCAGAGTGGTCAGTATACACCGTAAATGTTTGGCCATTTTCAAGATAACACCGCCAGTGCTCGAGAGCGGTTAAGACAGCAAGAGTCTCCCGTTCGGTGATGCTGTAGTTTTTCTCGGGGCTGGTGAAAGATTTACTCATATAGGCGATTGGGTGTTCTTTACCATCTACAGTCTGCGTTAACATCGCGCCTATTCCATAACTACTCGCGTCGGTGTGGACTTCAAAAGATTTTGTGTAGTCCGGGCAAGAAAGGACTGGAGCGGAAACTAGGCATTCTTTTAAGGCATTAAAGGCTGCATCAGCTTCTGCTGACCACTGGAAAGAAGGAGCCTTTTTTCCGTTAGCAGTGAGCTTATTGAGTGGACCAGCCACTGTGCTAAAATTCGGGACAAAACGTCGATACCAAGTTGCAGTTCCGAGAAAACGTTTCAACTCTTTCCTGGTAGTGGGGGTTGGGAAATTGAGAATAGCCTCAACTTTATCAGGGTCTGTGCGTAGACCATGAGAATCGACAACATAACCAAGGTATTTGAGTTCACTTCGAAAGAACTTGCACTTTTCGAAGTTAACTGTCAAATTTGCCAGCTTTAATTTGTCCAAAACGCGCAACAACCGTGACACGTGATCTTCGTAACACGTGCTGACGATGATAATGTCATCTAAGTAAGCGAAGGTCTTAGACTCCATGTCACTAATCAGCAAATCAACAAGGCGTTGTTGCGTAGCGGGCGCATTCGTCAAACCAAAAGGTGTGGTTTTGAAACGAAAAGTGCCACGGCCCGGGACATAAAAAGTGGTTTTATCGCGGTCTTCTGGCGCTATTGGCAATTGCCAGAAGCTCTTAGATAAGTCGATGCTAGTGAGGTACTTTGCATCGCGAAGATTGTCTAAGATCTCCGAGACATACGGCAAATTATAAGCATCGCGTTTGGTTATTGCATTTAACTTCCGGCTATCTAAACAAAACCTAGGCTGTCCGTTCTTTTTATTTACAATGAGCACGGGAGAAGACCAGGCACTCTCGCAAGGTTCGATAACGTCAAGAGACAACATTTCATCTACCTGTTCAACCAAAATTCGTTGCTTTTCGGGAGACATCCTGTAATAGCGTTGTTTTATAGGTTGCGCGTTACCAGTGTCTATGCGATGGCTTATTAGATTTGTCCTACCCAAACCTTTCGCTTCAGTTGAAATAGACTTAAATTGAGCGATTATATTGTCAGCTATACCTTTTTGTGATTCCATCAAATTTTCATATGAGCAAATAAAAGGCTCGTCGATATTTACTTTAATTTCTGCCAGCGAGGCATTAGACATTTGAACACTACCTAAATATTTAGGGCAAATTTGGAAAGCACGCCAAAAATTTACACCTAATATAACGGAAGTTTCAACTTCAGGCACTACGAATGCTTTAATGATGTGAAATTGACCTTCGAAAGTCACAGGTAAGTTCATGTAACCAATACTCTTCAAAGGTTGTCCACCAGCAGCAACCATGTTAATGAGTTCGTCCTGGTGCAATGTACAGTCAACTAAGTGTAAATGGGAGTTATTTCCAATTATTGAGACTGCAGCTCCAGAATCTAACAACCCACAAGCATCTGCGTTGTTAATTTTAATATTTACGTATGGCCTAGTATCATTTATTGGTTTCGATTGCAGAATTGTAGAAACCTTATAAGTTGAGGAAAATGTTCTAATAAAAGCAAGCCACGTTTGCCAGTCGTACTCGTCAAAATTGGTACAATTCTGCGTATCTAGTTTTTTTGATTATTTTTATTTTGATTACAATTAGGGCAATCAGGCGTTTTGATATCTTTCTTGCCACACTTAAAACAAACTATGTCTCGCGGAGCCTGACATTGACGGATGTGATGGGTGTTATTACGACACCTAGGGCAATAAGGTTGCGTCTTGTTTACTTCTACAGCGTGTACATAAGATTGATTGTTATTGGCTTTGTTATTATTGTAGTTATTATTTTTGTATTGATTATTTGCACTATAATATTTGTGTTGATAATAACTTGTGCTAGCTTTATTTGCAGTTTTATTGGCATCCTTAGTATAAGCAAATTCTGGTGCTAGTGTGTCTAATGTAACCTTTGGTGGTTCTTGAAAATGAGACAGACGAGATTGAATGATCTCGTAATTACGACACAACGAACTCAGGGTATCTATTGTCGATATTTGAGGAGCCGCTGCTAATGTGCTGGCATAGCATGGTCTAATATTATGGAGTAGAATCTCCAGTTGATCCGCTTCAGAAAGAGGCTTAGATAGACGCGAAAACATCCCGTTCATAATAGAGAGATAAATAGTAATGTTTTCGCGTTCCCCCTGAGTGCGAGCACGGATTTCAGAAATAAGCCTGTAATCGTAGTCTGGTTTACTAAAATCTTCTTTTAATAAAACTGCCAACTCATGCCAAGAACTGACCTTGTCCTTTACAGCACGAAACCAGTGAAGGGCGTCGTCTTGAAAAATTTCAGATGCAAAACTCATAATTTTATGCGATGGAATATTTCGTGCCTGCATAAATTCATCAACACGCTGTATAAATGAGCGAACGCATGTATTTCCAGAAAACTTCAGCTTACCTAAATCAGCTGTGGTACGGTCACATGTCACAGAAATTACGTTCTGCAGTTCCGGCACAGAAGTTACATCTTTGGACGTACTCGTGCCATAAGAAGTACTAGAAGGAGGCTTTTTAGCTAAAAGAGTAGAAAGCCTTTGAGATAAACTTTTATATGCACTTAAAATATCGTCATATTCTTTTTTAATGTGTTCGCTACGCGTTATACGCTCAATACGATTATGTAAATGATGCAACATATTTTGTGTTCTCATAAGTGAAGCAACGCTCGGGTCAGATACGTCAAGGTTCAATTGTATTTTAGTAAGAACTTCTACACAACCCTTAAGATCCTGCTTTACTTCAAGTGGAGACTCTAAAATGTATTCATCAGGAAATTCAGGTGATAATTTAACAATTTGCTTGCGTAACTCCTCAACTGAAGTAGCGGGAGTAGCACCTCTAATACGCACTTCGTACTCTAACTCCGACTTTTGTAACGACAAAAACTTAATTGGCAACATGTTTAGTGAATGACCAGAGAATAATGTTCCAGTATATGGATAAGTGGTGCAGTCGAAAACGAAAAAAAATCAACACGTTCTCCGTTCTGTTACAATAATATTAACCGAACGTCTGGTTTTTTTTTTTATGAGGTGACAATATGATATGAAAAATGAAGTTTTATGATATTCAGGCAAAATCTTGAAAAAAACAAATTAATAAATGAAATGTGCTACTAATGTGTACAACCAATAACAAGAATTATCAAAACAGTATTCTTTGTTTATAATAAAATAAACAACTCAACACAAAAAAAATTTTTGAACAAAATTCATAAAAGTGGCATTTTAGGTGCCCAGGTAAAATTTTTACAATGAATTATTTTTACTATATGTACTACAAAATGATTCTAAATGGATGATAAATGTTATTTTAATGAGTATAATGTAATAAAATATAATGTAGGTAGGTACTTACATTTGTGTCGGTACAATAGGTACACTTTAGTAGCAGTAAAACCAATAAAATAAGACGTTTTACATCACACAACCACCGACACACAAACCACATCCAAGAGAATAGGAAAAAGAACCAGCTGTATATCCACCACGATGAAGGGCGCCAGTGTCCCGTTAAGTTTGTTAAGGCCCTACCTTACCTATTTGGATATGTAAATAAAAGAGGTAGGGTAAACTTAACGGTGAACAGTTTAATGATGCCACAGGGCACAGTAGCTCAGTTGGTGGGGATATAGATGGATTAGAGCCTATACAGCGATGTGGTTCTTTTTTCTTTGCTCTGGACTTGCACTTCCCTGACGTCACACGCCGCTGGTGCAGGTGGGCGCTCAAGTAGTGATGGCCAGGCTCAGGTCGGAGTCGTCAATGGCGGTTAATGAAAAGAGCTCCAGCAGCTTCCTTAGCTGGACCTTGGACCCTGTAATGTGCCAGAGGCGAAAGCATTACAATCGGCCATAGACCGTGAGCACCCACGGCAACGGATGAGCAGCAAAGCGCTAAGTACGTGGCTGTATTGCCGTGGATGTTCACTACCAGATACGGAGATTACAATTGTCTCGATAGTAAAAGAAATAGAAATGAAATTACAAAATGCAAGTGATTTAAAAAGATGAAATATAGTGGGTATGTAGGTATGTAAGATGAAGGGCGTTGCCATGAAATGAAATTAAAATTAATATGTATATAATAATAGCTATCAAACCCACTAAGTGCAAAGTACGTAACAATGAAATTAAGGCTGAAAGAAAAATAAACGGTTAAGCAAAAGAAATCGTTATTCAATTAAAATTATATGAGTTTATGATTCAGTGCACCACTTACCCAGATCTGGGGTTAAATTCTCCTGTTGAAAATAACAACAGTATGTAATATTTCCAAAGGGGGACGTTAGGGACGCCTCTGACCACGATCACGCGAATAAATACAAATTCGCGTGTTAAAGACCGCGGCGCAGGGAGGCGTGCGTTCCGCCTGGAATCGATCTCGTTCTGAGGACGGTGGCCAGCGCAAGCGCAGCGGGAGCGGCCGCGTCGAAAGAACAATAGGACTGGTTTTGTGGGCACCTAGTATGCTGCTGATTTAATACAAGCGTGTTGATAAAATGTAGCCGTCCATAATAGTAGTTTTTTATTTATTTATATATTGGTTAATTTATAATCTATATTAAATATTTTTAATAAATTTATATATTTAAAAAAAACATGTAACGCATAACGTTACACGGTAAGACTTTAAAATGGTCATATTGAATAAGGCCCCTGGATGAAATTTACAATGAGCTAAGTATATGTTCTTGGGCCCACTTAGACTTACCCACAGATATAATAATAACATTTTATTTTATTTTAATGTTTATATTGTATGTTATATTACTTTTCCAAATAAGAAGATATGCAAGTCTCTAGAGTCTAGTCTAGAGCTCTTACTCTCTTGACGTAATCGTATCCGATTTGGATTTGAGTAAGTAAAATACAACTGGAAAATAATTTCCTCTAAAATCATTTCTAATCAGATGTAAAAGACCTTATTCGAAGTTCAATGCTGCAATTAGACAGTACAGTACCTGTACAAATCCTAGCCTTGCACCAATGAATTATCCTATGTGCATTCCTGAGTGTTCGTCCATATTTCAAAATCTGTAAAAAATGCATATGTGATATGCACATTTTAAGAAATCGTCTTTTTTTTCACCGACTTGGGTACCTTTTTTTCTTAATTTTTGTATGTAACGCGATTACTCCGTCAATTGTGAACCAATTCGAATGATTCTTTTTTTAATCGGCAGGGTATGTTTCTGAGGTGGTCCCATTGTAATTTCATCGAGATCTGATAAGTATCTTAAGAGATATGACGATAAACGTCTCAAACTTGCAACTGAAACTGACTCGCGGGGCATGGAAGTCGGTTGTTTTAGTTTTTAAACTATCTTAATTATTTATTCTCGTATCGCGTGTTTGTTACCAAACTTCGAAACGGCTGGACCGATTTATATGAAATGTTGTGTGCATATCGGGTAGGTCTGAGAATCGGCCAACATCTATTTTTCATACCCCTACGTGATAAGGGTGGTCCGAATGCGGGCAAAGCCGCCGGGCGCAGCTAGTAAGTATTATAAAGGCGAAAGTATGTGTGTATGTTTGTTACTTCTCTACGCTAAAACTACTCAACCGATTGAGCTGAAATTTGGTATGTACTCGTAGGTAGCCTTGACCCTGGAACAACACATAGGGCTCCGATATTCCCAAGGGAACGATGTCTATGCGGGTAAAAGCGCGAGCACAGCTAGTAGAGGTAGTACTAGGAGTAGAGGTAGTAGTAGTATGAGGGCCCGGTGGCGTAATCGGGAGAACGGTCGGCTTTGATGCCAGAGGTACCGCTTTCAAACGTGCCGTGCACTAATGGATTTTTCTATCGAAAAATGTATGTGCGCTTTTCACAGTGGCCCTACGGTGAAGGAAAAACATCGTTAAGAAACCCCCAACACCTGCATGGTGGTAGGACATTATCTAGTGTCCGCCTGGCCAGCTACCACCCTCAAGGTAGAAAATCGGTCGCCAAGCATCTAATGTGTTCCGGCAGCTATCCTTGAGAGTCAGTTCCCATTCTAGGCCTAGCGTGCTAACCATCTTCGACCGTATCATCACTTACCAACAGGTGAGATAGTGGTCAATCGCTAGCCTTTAGATATTTAAAAAAATAAAAATAAATCATGATAATTTTAAATCGTTTGAAGTCGTAGGGAGCAACTAGTAAATTACGATAAATAAAATATGCTACTTGAACCTAAGTTAATTTAAAAACGTTTCCGCTACTGCGTACCGTTGGTAAATATAAATACTACCCAAATATTTTTATTCGGCTAAAAGGGTAAGAAAATTTACATAAAAGTTTGCAAAGCAAAACTTTACTACGTAACCTTACACTCAGATAACGTTTTTTATTCTGCTCTTTTTAAACAGGAAGTATGTTATTGGTAGTACATAAAGGTAATTCGTGTTTTATTAAGGAAATATTTATGTAGGGTGGATTTTTGATATGGGTCCATAAGGACGGACGGCCTAATTTTTTTTTGTATGTTATTTATTAGGCTAGTATTTGACCAACTATCTCACCTGTTGGTAAGTGATTATACGGCCGAGGATGGTAGCAGGCTAGGCCTATAGAATGGGAACTGGCTCTCAAAAATTGCTGCCGGAACACATTCGATATTTGGCGACTGATTTTCTTACTTGAAGGTGGTAGCTGGCCAGGCGGACATGAGTGTCCTATCACCATGCGAGGGTTAGGGTTTCCTAATGATGTTTTTCCTTCACAGGAGGGCCACAGTGAAAAGCGCACATACATTTTTAGATAGAAGAATTCATCGGTGCACGTCGAGGATTGAACTCGGTACCTCTGGCGTCAAAGCCGACCATTCTCCCACTACACTAGGCCCTCAAGTAGTGTAGGTACCCTACCCATTAGTGGTAGATCCAACCATCAACCGGATATTACAGCCAGTATGGAAGGTGAGTTGGGAGACTTGGAAGTAAGCGTTTCTTCATTAGCCGGCCCGGCAACAGCCCAGCACCGGTACGGATACGTGCCGGCGCCGGCATGTCGTCGGATGGAAGTCACCTGCTGGTGTCTGGCCGGCATCTTACATTTGTGCTGTATACACACGTAAGCTTCCATGTGGACGTGCGAGTAGCGTGACGCCGCCTGCGCCCCCGGCGGCCGTCGTGTTGGATCATCTATATAATCTGCTCCTACCACCATTGGAAAAGCTTATCATGATCATGTGACAGATATGACATATATGACGCCCTTTGATTATAACCCTTTGATTATACTCGTCCAGATGGAGCATGACATTTCAATGTCACTCAAAAAACGGCCCAAATTTTGCTCTGTGTGTGCGTGACTCTGTCATAAAGCTGTCAGATATTGTCAATACCTGCCTGTTTAGGGATGCCAGCTGTTAAATTGGTCGCTACCCATTTTATAAGCTATTATTTAACTTGCAATGTAGGTATGTATGTATGTATGTATGTATGTATGTATGTATGTTTGTATGTTCGGGTGTAATCTTGGAAGCTAAATGACACCTACTTCCTGATGTCCGATTTGACTCAAATTTGGTTAAGTTATGTATCTTTAGTGACAATACAATAATATGGTACCATGGAGCTACTCTGATGATGGAGACGAAAGGTGGCCACGGCATCTCTGTAATAATAACCCCACCGAGTTTTGGCTCGATTGATTCGTCTTGAGGAGGACATTACACCTAGATGATATCCAGGATCTGATGATGAAGCTGAAAGGTGGCCATGGCATTTCTGTGATAAAACAACATAATCCCACTGAGTTTGGGCTCGATTGGTTTGCCTTGAAGAGCATTTTATCCATAATTGTATCATAAGATCCGTAGAATATTTTAAAACATCACGCCTACTCTAAAATACTCAGGTACCTTACCTACCAATAAATTAAAAACAATAAAAGTAAAAAATATGTTTTAAAACAAGTTTTTACCTGGGACAACGAACCAAAATGTTTAAAATAAATTCTAGTAAGTATTTTGCGAGTAGGTAGGTACTTTTTGCCCTCGAACACGAACAGTGCAAACGTCATATCATAGCCAATGGGTAGAATAGGACATAGAATACTTATATATGTGGGCAAAGCCGCGGGACACAACTAGTCTAATTTAATAATAATCGGTTCAGATTTGTCTACGATCTGAGGTAACAACAAAATAAAATAAACATACTTTTCGAATACTCTCTCCTTTTTCAAAGTCGGTTAAAGTACGATTGTATAATAGTTGTGACCTGTTGTATATACACTATAATGTTATACACAGAAAAAAAGTTCCCAAATATTTGGATAATTACCCCACTATTAAACTGACAACACTGACCAGTCCGACTAACCAACGAAAAATTCAAAATTAAAATCGTGTTTTCATACTCAAACGATTGAGAAATATCAAAACATACCGATGATAACTAATCTTCTTATTAATATCATGCCTTCCTGCGTGATTGTGGCATAATAGCATAGCACAAACCGGCATATTTTATTATTTCTTCATGAGCTCCGCGCGCTAGGTTGTTCAAGTGTCACTGTTGTAAGTAAACAGATAATCTACTATATATAGTATATTTTTATGTAGAAAGTTAAGAGTATTTAATACGGTATCTGGACATGTATATAATCAAAGATGTCGCCATATAAAAGTTGACAAAAATCTGTCAGATAAGTTTCTAATGGGGGCTATCTGAAGCCGGGAAAACTGGCCCTTAGGCCTAAAACGCACTAGCGGCACGCCGCATTCCGGCTAACCGCATCGTCACCGGTTCTTTTGCAGTCCGCCGAAATCGTTGGACACGATGCATGTCAAAGAAATTGCAGCAGTTATTTATTAATTAATATCGTCAACATGGTTGACGGCTGGCCGCAAGTCTATATCATGCGGTTTCATATAAAAGTCGAAGCACGCCGCATCACGACCAGTCGCTAGTGCGTTGCTTGCCTTAGGTGAAAATACTATTCCGTATATCATACAATATACAAAGCAATTATATATTTATGCGAATATACATGCAAAATTCGAGAATTAGCCTGGACCGGGTTGATCCTCATTATTATTCCGTGGGAAAAACCGCGTTGCATCGTCATTCCACTATTTAATGTAAACTGTCGAAAACAAACGTTTTCGATGTAATTAATCATCTGTGCTGCCTGCTTTGTGGTAGACAGTAGCCATTTGTTTTGGTAAAGCCTATGTGTGTATTACGAAATACAATCTAAATTTCTCATAAACTCCGATTCAAATATAGCTCTTATAGTGAATCGAAGTCTGTGTTTCGAATACAGTCTTGGTGTTATTACCCCCGTATTCATAAACAACACTGAGGCACAGAATAATGAATAGTACTGAGGCATCATAGTTGTCGCGTATGCATAGTGCCTCGGAACAATGACTAGCATAGTGCCCACAGAAATATGCACTGCTATCATCATCATCATCATCATCATCAGCCTGTATCAGACCACTGCTGGACATAGGCCTCTCCCAAGATGCGCCACTGAGCCCGATCTTCGGCTCTTCTCTTCCAGTCACTGCGACATACGCAAAGCGGTGGGCAGTGACTGGAAGATGCACTGCTATGCGTTCGTCAAAATCTTCATGAATACGGCCGTTATAGGCGCGTCTGCATTTTTAACCGACTTCACAAAAAAGGAGGAGGTTTTCAATTCGACTGTATATAGCTCATAACTCCGTGATTTATGAAATGATTTGAAGAATTTTTCTGTTTGAGAGAATTATGCTTCTTGTTTGGTCTTCTGTAGAGTATCCGCAATCATTAACGTGAACAATTGAAAATAGCAAAAACGCAGTTGCGTGAAAAAATAATATATAGTTGTTTTTGACATTTCCTACGAGGACGCGCGTTCAAAGTACATTCAGCGCCATCTAGCGGTGAGTAGCGAAAGAGCAGATTTCGATAATATTAGGGTCAGTTTAGACCGCGACGCGACGCAACGCGATGCGCCGCGCGCTTGTTAAGAGAGTGTTACAAAAAAGGACTTTACTTACTACACAAAAGATACACATTTTATTGAGGTAATTCGGTGGCTTCAGGCTGCGCCGCGCTACGCCGTGCGGTGTAGCTCGACGCAGCGAGGCGTGCGGAGCGGCCGAATTATGTCAATGAAATGTGTGCGTCTTATTGTGTAGGTAGTTAATAAAGTTCAATTTTTTATCACGCGGCTTCCCTCTGCGCCGCGCGAAACTAGAAGCATCGTCACGTCACGTGGCGTCGCGGTATGAGCTGAACCCTTAGCACAGATTATATAATAGTTACTACGTAACCTTAGTACGAGTTTTCATACCAAACTCGATACCGTATATCGAGCAAATTTTGTATGAAAAACTGTACAGCGCCTCTAGTGGTTACTACACTTTACTAAATTTAGACCAATCAGGGAGCCAGAATGAATCGAAAACTATGTGATAGCACACCCCGCAAATATTTAGAGAGTAGATGCAGGGCGTGCCACAATCTTTCTACCTACCTAAATTATAACATTAGCAAGTAAGGGTTAGGGAGGTGAAATAACAACTGTACTCACGTGTTCCATCACATATAGGGTTTTATTTCTCACTTTACACCATTTTTACTTTTATTATATATATCGCCATCTTGCAGCGTAACGCCTTAATAGTAGAATAAGAACTGAGAGCCAGCACTAGCTGCTTGCCGACTTATATATCCAAAGGTCGACTATAAAAAAAGTCTCCCGCCATTACATTATGCGATGCTAGCGCCATCGCTCGACAACTACAGTCTATATAGCCAATAGAATGTCCATTTATTAAGTTTAAATAATATTTAAAAGGTCTTCTGACTTAATTATATTCTAATTAAATATAACTATAATTATCAATGTAGTTATCAGTCTATAGTTACAAGTGTTGTTAATAACAGCATTACATTATGCGATGCTAGCGCCATCGCTCGACAACTACAGTCTATAGCCAATAGAATGTCTATTTATTAAGTTTAAATAATATTTGAAAGGTCTTCTGACTTAATTATTTTCTAATTAAATATAACTATAATTATCAATGTAGTTATCAGTCTATAGTTACAAGTGTTGTTATTAACAGTATTACATTATGCGATGCTAGCGCCATCGCTCGACAACTACAGTCTATAGCCAATAGAGTGTCTATTTATTAAGTTTAAATAATATTTAAACTGACATAATAATATTCTAATTAAATATAACTATAATAATAAACAATACTTAACGCCTACAATATTTATATTAGTGTATAAATATTGTGTTAATAATTTAAGAATTAGCTGTGTAACATAAACATCAATAACTATTTATAAGTATCGTTAACATATGTGAGATCTGTCAAAAGCGTTTACGATGAAAACTCGTATTAGGGGTACTGATCCTTACGTTACATAATATTTTGAATGCGTGATACGAGGTCCGACATACTCTTGGCCGAATTTTTATACATATTTTTGATAGCTCCTTTTAATGTCCTTCATTTACAAACCGTACTCGATAGGTTTGTTTAAAAAAAATATTGTTAACTTGTAACTTAGTGCCAAAACCCACCATTTTCGGTTTTTCAACCGACTTCCCAAATAGAAGGAGGTTCTCAATTCTTCTGTATTTTTTTTGTGTGTATGTTACGCGATTACTCCGTCAATTTTGAACCGATTTGAATATTCTTTTTTCAATCGGTAGGGTTCGTTTTCGAGGTGGTCCCATTTTAATTTCATCGAGATCTGATAAGTATCTCCAGAGATATGACGATAAACGTCTCAAACTTGCTCCTGAAACTGACTCGCGGGGCATGGAAGTCGGTTGTTTTAGTTTTGAAACTATCTTATATTGTTTCGGGTTCGGGTTTTTGAAACAAATCTAACGATACAATAACTGTCGAAATGTATCCAGCTTTTTAAAAAGTTACGAGACCCAATATGAAATTTTCAAACATAAATACAAGTTACGCGCAAAAAATAACCCTTCCATGGCATTCAGGTCAAAAGAATTATAGGTTCCACTACCAAATGAGAACTTTTCTCAGTCATTGGCAAAACGACTTCTATATATGACTACTAAACGGCTGTTTTATGAGCTCATGAATGCCGTCGGTTTACGTGGCCACTGAACCATTTTATTCCGAACTTAATACGGTGTTGACCGAATGGGTTATTGGCAACACATAGCCTAGTTGGCTCGACACTTACGGGGTTATATCGAACATTGGCTTTTAGATGAGATTGACTTACTTAGCCTGGAGTATAAGAGGTTCGATGAGATCTAGGTTTATATTGCCAGAAAAGGTATTTGAAGTACATTATTTAATAACTGACTTCAGTAATAATTAAGATTATTACTGAAGGCAAAACCATGAAGGATTTCCATACAAACTTGCGAGAGCCCTTAGAACCCCTTAATCCGGCCCTGTCGTAAAATCCGTTCTTAGCGAACGTCTATTAAGTATAAACTACCTCACTGCCAAATTTCATATTTATACGTTAAGCTGTTTTCGAGATTTCGTGATGAGTGACATTTCGCTTTTATATATTTAGATACATACATATATACATACACACATATACATACATACACATACATACACTCAAAAAACATAACCCTCCTTATAGATTTAAAAACGGGAATTTAACGTGACTTACGCGATGTCGATATAGCGATCGACATATGTTTCGGCCTCATCCGGAGGCCTTCTTCAGGATCTTGAGTGCGGGGCGCTCGTCGACGCGTCGCACCTCGCACTGCGGGCCGCTGCTCGTGCAGCGCGGGCGGACGGAGCGGGCGGCGGCGGCGGCGGTGGTGGTGTTGGTGGGGGGTAATGATGCGGTGTACATAGTGGAGGCGCGGGATTAGGTTGGAGGGCTTCGTCTTCATCACTGCTGTTTACTTCAGACGAGACCTCATCCAACCGGCAGACGGAACTCACGGTGTCCTCCTCACTGTTGCCACTGGTGACGTGCTTTCCATGAAGAACGGTTTTCCACGTATTTGACAGGTACCACCCTCTGTCTCTGTTGAAGTTACGACGACGACTGATCTCAATGGCTTCTCGGATTTTGCGGGGTACAAAGTACTTTTCACGCGCCAAAATCCGTGCCTTGTCAAATCTGATGTAGTGCGTCGTCCCAGATGTGAGAGCGTGCTCTGTAACCGCCGAGCTACCGCTGTCCACGTTCTTCATGGAAGCAATGTGTTCTTTGAGTCTTGTGGACACGTTTCTTCTGGTCTCGCCTACGTAGCTTGCACCACAGTCGCAAGGAACGACGTAGACCCCAGGAGCTCCTAGGGGATCCTTATCCTTTGGAGAGCGCAACAATTGCCTGACACGTGAGGGGGGGCGGAATATCGTCTTGATGCTATATCTTCGGCGTAACAAGTGTCCAATTTTGTCCGTGACCCCCTTGACGTATGGTAGGTACGTTGCTGCTCTCTCAACCGATGTTATTCGGCACTTTGTGGAGTTGTTCGCAATCCGATTACTCTGCTTCCAGCTGTATCCGTTTGCCTCTAACACCGCCTTCACATGCGCGAGTTCCGTGTCTACATGTTGTGGGTCACATAATCTCAGCGCTCTGTTGATAAGTGTCCGAGGCAACGACGCTAGATGGGCGGGATGGTGATGGGAGTCAGCTCTCAAGTACCGGTCTGTATGCGTACTCTTGCGGTACACTGTGTGTGAGAACACTGTGTGTGTTACGACAAGAAGTAGCATTGACATTGCGAAAATCCAAGGTACCTAAATCCAACATCTCGAACTCGGAAATGTTTGCACTACGTAGTTTACGTAACAACACAGAGCTTTTAGTTTTACCCGCAGATAAGGGGAATGCAGCAGTAGTCGTGGACACAGCACAGTACGAACAGAAAATAAACCAGCTCCTCAGTGACGGTAATACTTACAAATGTGTTACATACGACCCTACATCTCGAGTAACTACCAAACTGAGTACACTACTGCGTGCATTAAATGAAGATCTGTACAGTAGATTACGCCCTTTGAACCCAACTGCACCGAGAATTTATGGCCTACCTAAAATTCACAAGCCGTCGTGGCCTTTGAGACCTATAGTCAGTCAAATCGACTCACCCACTTATAAAACAGCTCGATACATGGCTGACATGCTACTTCCATTAACAGGAAACACCACAAGTTTTGTGAGGGACTCGCGACACTTTATACAGCTCCTAGATGAAGTAACATTAGGTGAAGACGAACTGATGGTGAGCTTCGACGTCACGTCATTGTTCACGAACGTACCGATAGAGGACACACTCAAAATTATAACGGATTTATTCCAGAGAGCTCTTATACCTATCGAGTACATGAACATAATAAAGTACATACTGACAAGTGGGTATTTTAAGTGGCGCGGTGAATTTTATATTCAGACGGAAGGTGTGGCCATGGGTTCTCCTATAGCTCCAGTAGTTGCGAATATTTTTATGGAGTGGTTCGAGACATCGGCACTACACGACATATCCTTTAGACCGAGATACTGGTGGCGATATGTGGATGACGTGTTTGCTATTTTACATAAGGACCATGTAACACCCTTATTAGAACATCTAAATAGCAAACATCCGACGATCACTTTCACTGTCGAACGAGAAATAGAGGGCGCGTTGCCGTTTCTTGACGTGTTACTCAAGCGACAACAGAATGGACATCTCTCACACACAGTGTACCGCAAGAGTACGCATACAGACCGGTACTTGAGAGCTGACTCCCATCACCATCCCGCCCATCTAGCGTCGTTGCCTCGGACACTTATCAACAGAGCGCTGAGATTATGTGACCCACAACATGTAGACACGGAACTCGCGCATGTGAAGGCGGTGTTAGAGGCAAACGGATACAGCTGGAAGCAGAGTAATCGGATTGCGAACAACTCCACAAAGTGCCGAATAACATCGGTTGAGAGAGCAGCAACGTACCTACCATACGTCAAGGGGGTCACGGACAAAATTGGACACTTGTTACGCCGAAGATATAGCATCAAGACGATATTCCGCCCCCCCTCACGTGTCAGGCAATTGTTGCGCTCTCCAAAGGATAAGGATCCCCTAGGAGCTCCTGGGGTCTACGTCGTTCCTTGCGACTGTGGTGCAAGCTACGTAGGCGAGACCAGAAGAAACGTGTCCACAAGACTCAAAGAACACATTGCTTCCATGAAGAACGTGGACAGCGGTAGCTCGGCGGTTACAGAGCACGCTCTCACATCTGGGACGACGCACTACATCAGATTTGACAAGGCACGGATTTTGGCGCGTGAAAAGTACTTTGTACCCCGCAAAATCCGAGAAGCCATTGAGATCAGTCGTCGTCGTAACTTCAACAGAGACAGAGGGTGGTACCTGTCAAATACGTGGAAAACCGTTCTTCATGGAAAGCACGTCACCAGTGGCAACAGTGAGGAGGACACCGTGAGTTCCGTCTGCCGGTTGGATGAGGTCTCGTCTGAAGTAAACAGCAGTGATGAAGACGAAGCCCTCCAACCTAATCCCGCGCCTCCACTATGTACACCGCATCATTACCCCCCACCAACACCACCACCGCCGCCGCCGCCGCCCGCTCCGTCCGCCCGCGCTGCACGAGCAGCGGCCCGCAGTGCGAGGTGCGACGCGTCGACGAGCGCCCCGCACTCAAGATCCTGAAGAAGGCCTCCGGATGAGGCCGAAACATATGTCGATCGCTATATCGACATCGCGTAAGTCACGTTAAATTCCCGTTTTTAAATCTATAAGTTTAAAATGAACGTGAGTTTTTATAATAACCCTCCTTCTTTCGCAGTCGGGTAATAACAGCTAAAACTTGCAAAGCCCATATATTTTACCATAATTTTAAACATGCTTCGTTACGAATGGTGATACCGCTTGTTTATGGCACCTATCAGAATGTTCATAAAAGAACTATAGTGTGGAATTCTTAATTAAGTGCTGCGGTCATATTCATTACTTGTGAAGTGAAATTATGCTGTTATGCTGTAGGTATTGTAGAAAAGCATGCTAATAAACATTTATGTTATGCATTTTATCAGTTATGTGTTACCACATTTCTCTTTTTATATTTTGTTGTAAAAGTACTTGGTAACGTCAGCGTTTTAGAACACGCGATGTAGGCCATGTGATGAAATCCGTCCATATATGCGCTACAGCAAATTTCGCCCCTTCTTGGAAATTTTTTCGCTACATCTTATGTAGAATGAAGTCCTTAGTGTGCCTCTTAAATTTGATTGAAATCCGTCGTTAAATAATGCTACAACGAACTTCTCTCCTCTCCCCTCCCCCTATTTTCCCCCCAATCAAAAAAAGCAAGATCAACAAAATTCTTAAATAAATCAAGTAAAGCTTGTGCCAATTTTAGTCACAATCGGTTGAAAAATGCGATGTGTGGGCGAAAACAGACAGACATAAAATTCAGACACAAGCATTTTTGGCCTAGTCGAAACTGAGACGCTTTGCTCGCTCGATCAATTAAAATAAAACTGGCCAAGTGCGAGTCAGACTTTTGTCGCACACGGAGGATCCCGAATATCTAACGAACTTCTAACACCAACTAAGTGAACGTTAACAATGTACAATAAAACGAGAGGTCCAATGTAAGCCGTATATTGACCAAAGAAGATCTACTATCGTAGTGAAGTGAACTGGCTTGGTTTGCCTAGCTTTCTTAACAAAACATAAATTAGTTCGAAAGGTACACCATTTCTGCAAATAAACCGTTTGCGCGATGCAGAACATGCATTTACATAGCTAGCGCCATCTGTTATCATTCTTACGAACTAACCTTATACATTCCACCCACCAAGGACAAATTGATATTGTCCTTCTACATGCTCTGCCCACCATGAACCAACGTGGAAATAAATTTGATAAAACTACTTGACTTGTCCTTAGTGAGTTGAACTCTTTACAAACTATGTTTACCATAATACCAAACCAAATTACAATGCCATGTGAAATTACATAACTTAAAAACAATACAAACAAAACAACGATTTATGGACTGTATAACCAAATTAAAACAAAACATACTAGAATTTAGACGGCTACAGGCAACACACACAATTTGGATGTAGACCGTTTGATAACAGAACCTTTTGTGCGTAACGTGACTACGCGTGTGACATTATCAGTCCCTGGATGCTTAGCAACCACCCGACCAAGCAACCACCTACAAGGAGATAAGTCATTTTCCTTAAATAATACTACGTGTCCAATTTTCGGTTCAGGGGTTTGGTAAGACCACCTATAGCGATGCAGAAATTTTGACAAATATTCAAGAGATCAACGTCTCCAAAACTCTTGCAACATCTTTTGAGTTAACTGACATCGACGTAATTAGTGACATTTGAAGTTTCAAAACTATGGTCTGGAACAGTAATAAGTGGCTCCCCTACAAGCAAATGCCCTGGCGTTAACACATCTGCATCAGACTCGGATTCGAGCCGTGACAGTGGTCTCGAATTTAGGCAGGCCTCGATCTGCGCTAAGACAGTCGACAATTCTTCAAATGTCAACGCTGATTCCCCTATAACCCTCTTCAAGTGGAATTTCGTGGACTTGATTCCTGCTTCCCACAGCCCTCCAAAATTAGGCGAACGGGGAGGAATAAAGTGCCATGGCGTTCCATTAGCAGCCAAAGATTTAACTACTTCCTGTGGTAGCCCTGAGTTCTCCGCAGCTATCAAATTTTGCAACTCACGGGAAGCTCCGACAAAATTCGTGCCATTGTCGCTCCAGATATCGGTACAATGACCGCGACGTGCAACAAACCTTTTAAAGGCAGCCAGAAACTCCGACGTAGTTAGATCACTGACTACTTCTAAATGCACAGCTCTCGTGACCATGCACACGAATATACAAATGTAGCCCTTATAAGAGTGGTGACCACGGCCCTTTGTTGTTCTTACGCTGATTGGATCCGAAAAGTCAACACCGCTACATTTGAACGCTCTCGTGGGAGTGACTCGAGCAGCTGGCAGTTGACCCATCAGTTGATAGGATGACCCTGCACTTTGTCTAACGCATTTGATACATTTACGTGTGTATCCCTTCACTAAACATTTTGAACCCAAAATGTAGTATTTCGAGCTCAAATAAGCCAACATGAGCTGAATGCCCCCATGAAGCGTCTTAAAATGGGCATCAGCAATAACCAAGTCCGTGAATGTCAACTTCTTTGGCAACAATATTGGGTGTTTAACGCTTTCACTCAGCGGTGATTTATCCAAGCGTCCACCAACTCGCAACACTCCTCTTTTATCAAGAAAGGGATTCAAGGACTTGAGCGCTCCCTTTATCCGAGCGAAATGTCCGTCTTGTCTAATGACATCTAACTCTTTCTTGAAGTGTTGTTCTTGACACTGTTTGATACAACACTCCAAGCTATCTGTCAACTCCATGGGCGTAAGATAATTTAAAAACTTTGTACCCTTTGGTCTCAGAAACCGCCGGCAATATGCCACTACTCTAACCAACCTTGTGAGTGACGAGTATCTGTTCCAGATGGGTATTTTTGCTACTGCGACATGAGTCTTGATTTCTTCTAGCTGGGTTTCAGCGATCGGTTTGCTGTATGAAACAACCACGCGTCTCAAGAATTCCGGTCCATTGAACCACATCGAATTATCAAGAAGCTCTGCAGGCGTTATTCCCCTCGATGCGCAGTCTGCAGGATTCTGTCCTGAAGATACGTGCGCCCGCTGACTCGTATCTAGTGTCGTCAATATTTCGGATACCCGATTGGCGACAAATGTTTGCCACCGACTTGGGTGACTGTTGATCCAAGCTAGGACCACAGTAGAATCCGTCCATGCCCGAATATTTGACTTTGGAATCGCCAAAACCTCCGCTACTTCTACTAGTAGTCTTGTTACTAACACTGCTACACACAATTCCAGTCTAGGAATGGAGATCTGTTTTATTGGTGCAACCTTTGTCTTAGCAGTAACTAAGGTTACCTGAACGCTTTCTGTTTCAGTAATTTTACGCAGATAGACTGCTGCCGAGTATGCAAATTTAGATGCATCTGAGAACCCGTGGAATTCCATGTGTTTAGCATTTGTACACGTCCCAAGCCATCGAGGTATGCGTATCTGCGTCAACACCGTTAATTCATCACGGTAAGTCATCCATTCACCAAATATTTTGTCTGATACCTCCTCATCCCATCCCGCTATCCACAGCTTTTGTATAAGTATTTTTGCCTTGATCACACAGGGTGCCGCCCACCCTAATGGATCATACAGCCGCGCTATTTGCGAAATAATTTTTCTTTTTGTTACAGGTCTTGATTCCGGAGCCAGCGTCACCGTGTATCGGAAGTCATCGGTTCTTCTGTCCCAGGTAAGTCCTAACAACTTTACTACTTCATCTTCTTTCAGCTTGAGTCCTTCCTGCATGATATCCTTTTTCTTAATTGCCTTTAAAAGTTCGTCACTATTGCTCATCCATTTTTGTAATTCAAATCCTCCTTTTTTTAACAATTCATTAATTTCTTCATAAATAACAACTCCTTCCTCTACAGAGTCACAACCCGTAAGCAGATCCTCCATATAGAAGTCATTAAGAACCTTTTCAGAAGCAACAAGATACCCTTTTCCTTCATCTTGCGCTACTTGTTGCAGACTTTTGACAGCAAGATAAGGAGCAGCAGCCGTACCGAAAGTAACTCTAAGTAGCCTGTAATCTTCAGCTTTTGCTTCTGCGCTTTCCTTCCATAACAGTCGCTGATAATCGACGTCTTCTTCTGATACCTTGACTTGACAATACATCTTTATGACATCAGCTACTAGACATATCGAATGTATTCTCCAGCGCATCAGCAAATGCCTTAGCTCTGGTTGTAGTGTAGGACCCGTCATAAGTGCATCATTTAATGACACACCATTTTTATATTTACAGGATGCATCGTACACCACTCTAACCTGTGTAGTCTCCTTGTCATTTCGCACAACTGGATGGTGAGGTATGTACACCGCTTGCGTATTATCTTCGTCTACTTCAGGAATCTTCTCCATGAATCCCAAATGTAAGTACTCTGTTATAACCCTTTGATATTTTTTTTTCAGATCTTCATCCCGTTTGAAATTCACCATCTGCACAATCTGGTCTTTCTGTTTTGAAGGGAAGCTTCACAATGTATCTTCCTTCGACGTCACGTTTTGTTGTTTCAGCGAAAACCCGCTCGCATGAAACTTCTTCTTCAGACATAATCCTTTTACGTGGCGTAGGATCAGCTTCTATCTCCCAGAACCTTTTCAGTAACTCATTTTCCTCGACGCACACATGCATCGTAACAACATTTGTTGACAAAGACTGTGAACGTTGGCACGTTCCCGATAAAACCCATCCCAATGATGTGGCGTGAGCCAAAGGATATCCTTGAGGACCCTTTCTTATACCTTCTTGGATTACTTGCTCCTAAACCTCAGCGCCTAACAAGACATCAATTTTATTAGGCGTGTGATATTGCGGGTCAGCTAAATAAATATTATTCAGCCAAGTTACCTCTTCCATCTTCGTGTTTGGAAGTAACGTCGTAATCGATTTGAGAACGAACGCTTGAACCGTGATTACTACGTTGTAATCTAACCTTGAGTGGATTTTAAGTTCCACTTTAGACTTGGCAAGGGTAGTTTTATGCCCTTCCACGCCTGATACCATTGCCTTTACTGGATGTTTCTTAATACCCAAGAATTGAACAGTTGCTTCTGAGACAAAGGATGCCTGTGAACCTTGGTCTAGCAATGCCTTGATATATTGGTTCGTACCCTTTGACGACTCTGCCAACACAACAGCAGTTGCCAACAACACATGACGCTTTACCGGCAGTTGACCGAAACACGAGACCACTGCTGCCGCTTCTACCACACTGGAGTTGCCTACTGATTTTCCAGTAGATGAACCACCCACACCTGCTCCAGACGTTGAAATGCCAGTGTTTGAAACTTGTGGACTACCAAATCCACCTGAACCAATTGGATGAAGCAAAGAATGATGCTTCGCCTTACATACGCGACAAGTTGACTTACTCGGACAGAACCTAGCCGAGTGATTGCCGCCCAAGCAGTTGAAACATAACCTTTTGTTAAACACAAACTCTCGTCGCGTGGATACGTCATCTTTACAGAATTTCTTACATGTAAAAATCTTGTGGTCTTCAGTACAGTAATCACAGACTATATTAGCAACGTGTAAAACCTTGTGCTTAATTAAATGGCTCGGAGTGGGACGTGAGGTTTTTGGTTTTACGATCGGCTCAATCGACCCAAGAGCTCTAAATCACGTTTGCTTAAATTCTCGAAACTCGGAAAATTTAGGCACCTCTTCAGAATTATTTGCCGAAATCCTCAATTCCCACTGCTTGCGTGTTTCCACATCAATTTATTTGCCACAATAAAAATAACAATTATGTCCCGCGACTTGACATCAACCCCTATATTTTTTAAGCCATGTAGACAATACGATGTCGTATCAACTAGCTCTTTTATTGCCAAAGCTGATTCAGAGTTGGAGCTCCTTTGACCTAAAAGTCTTTTTAGGATACAGTTCGCCAAGAAATGCTTATTATTGTACCTCGCCTCTAATTGATTCCAACACTCAACATAATTAGCGGCGGTAATTGGTAATTGACGTATGAGCTGTTCCGCTTCCCCGGTTAGCAAACTTTTAAGATAATGTAACTTGAACATCGTCTAAATCGGGGTTAGAGTGTATCAGAGATTTAAATACATCTCGAAATGATACCCATTCTGAATATGTCCCAGAAAACGGGGGAATCGTTATTTTAGGTAGTTTTACGGACGTATTAGTACTACGTGCCTGACCTTCATTTGAAGAAGCTGAAGCAACAAGAGGTCGACTCTTAACCAATTCACTTTTGTATATAACATAGGCCTCTTCTGCTTGATCGTAAATGTTTTCTTTAATATAGACAGACTCTTGAAACTTTTTCCAATCACCAGAGTCATCTATAATATCTTGGTGTATTTTTTTAAACCTACTCCATAAATTTTCCAATACAGTAAGCCTTGTCTCAACGTAAGGCCCAGACAACCGCTCCTTAGGTGATTTTTTAAAATTACTATAAGCCTTTGTAATTTTGTGTAGTACATCTCTCTGCGCATTTAATTTAGCTGTTGCCATATTGAAATGATTCTAAAGATACATACACCAAGTACAGCTTGTTTAACTTTATAACTAAAGTTACAGAAATTTGTTACAAAAAAGTGCTTGAAATATCGACATAGAAAATCTAAAATTGCAAATGATTCTAAGTCCCAAATTGACTTTTAAAATTTTACAAGTGTTTGAAAAATTGGCACTTAGAAAATTTGAAATTTGGGCATAGGTTCCCCGTATAAACCAAATTTGCGAAATTATTCTAAGTTCTAAATTAACGATATGTTCATAAAAGAACTATAGTGTGGAATTCTTAATTAACTGCTGCGGTCATATTCATTACTTGTGAAGTGAAATTATGCTGTTATGCTGTAGGTATTGTAGAAAAGCATGCTAATAAACATTTATGTTATGCATTTTATCAGTTATGTGTTACCACATTTCTCTTTTTATATTTAGTTGTAAAAGTACTTGGCAACGTCAGCGTTTTAGAACACGCGATGTAAGCCATGTGATGAAATCCGTCCATATATACGCTACAGCAAATTTCACCCCCTATCGCCCCTCCCCCCCCCCCTTCTTGGAAATTTTTTCGCCACATCTTATGTAGAATGAAGTCCTTAGTGTGCCTCTCAAATTTGATTGAAATCCGTCCATAAATAATGCTACAACGAACTTCTCTCCTCTCCCCTCCCCCTATTTTCCCCCCAATCAAAAAAGCATGCTCGACAAAATTCTTAAATAAATCAAGTGAAGCGTGTGCCAATTTTAGTCACAATCGGTTGAAAAATGCGATGTGTGGGCGAAAACAGACAGACATAAAATTCAGACACAAGCATTTTTGGCCTAGTCGAAACTGAGACGCTTTGCTCGCTATGCTCGCTCGATTGTGTCAATACTAAACATGATTATTAACTACGCCATCCAACGAATATCTAACGAACTTCTAACACCAACGAAGTGAACGTTAACACAAAGGTGGTAGGGTAGGTAATTAATATTATTAATAAGGTAAACAATCGTTCATAGATGGCGCTATAGAAAAACACTCGTTTTTTGTATGGGGACCCCCTTTAATTAGGGTTCCGTAGCCGAATGGCAAAAAACGGAACCCTTATAGATTCGCCATGTCTGTCTGCCTGTCTGTCAGTCTGTCCGTCCGTATATCACAGCCATTTTATTCCGAAGCTGTTAAGACTACAGAATTGAAACTTGGTACGTAGATGTATTCTGTAAAACGCTTTCCGATTTTTATACAAAAATAAAATATATAAAAGTTAAAGGGTTAAGTTATCCCATACATGGAACTAAAACAAAAAAAAAATATTTCAAACCTACACGTGTGGGTTATCTATGGATAGGTCCTTAAAAATGACATTGAGGTTCCTAAAATCATTTTTTCTCAATCATTCAAAAGATAGGCGCGTCTAAAGTGGTAAAATGTGTGTCCCCTTCCTTTAACTTCTAAAGTAAGGGAGTGAAAAATCTAGAAAAAATATATTCTGTAGATTTCAATAAAAACTTTAAACGAAAATTAGCTTGATACAGTCAGCAGTTTTAGAGATATGGCGACCGCAAAGATAACTTTGTTTTTCATACAAGCACTATGAAAAACAAAGTTAATTTTGTAGTTGCGAAAAATCATAGTTATGGAATACTTAACTGTGTTACGGAACCCTACGAGTGCGAGTCCAACTTGCACTTGGCCAGTTTATTTTTAACTATGTTCTGTTTTTAGTTATTTGTTGTAATAGCGGCAACATAAATACATCATCTGTTAAAATTTTAACCGTCTTACTATCACGGTTCGTGAGATACAGCCTGGCGACAGACGGACAGACAGACAGACAGACAGACAGACAGAGGGACAGTGGAGTCTCAGTAATAGGGTTCCATTGGTACCCTTTGACCCTTTGGGTTCGGAATCCTAAAAACAACTGACTTTTTCTATCCTCTGCTGCAAGTTAAATTTTTTAAGAAAGCTTACATCTACGAGTATGTCGGTTGCATAATATGAGTAGTCCTCCAAAATAAAATGCTAAATATTCTTTTGTCTGGATATTTTTTGGCTAGTGCCGCTTTCGATTGGATTTTAGATAACTATCTGACACATAAGACCATATAAAAGTTATCAAAATTAAGATAAGTTCATAATAGGGTTATCAGGAATCGGTGAAACGACCAATTTTAACTACAAACTGATGATTTTCAAACAGCTGAATGGATTTTATTCTGATCGAGTCACCTTTAAACAAAAAAAAAACTAAATTGTTTGGGAGCTACAATATCATTGATACACACGGCAATCGTATAACATCCTTCTTTTTTCGTCGCAGGATAAAATAGAAGACAATCCTGTTTATTCTCAAACTGTAACGTGTTAGCATCCACAGTCAGGGAGTCACGTTTTAAATTGGAATAGTTGGTTGTGATTCCAAGAATAGTTGTAAACGACAATATAATTTCCGTGTTAGGTTGCGTCTTGTTCTACTTACGAATGTAGCATTCCATGAGGTAATTTCTTGTACAATGGCTATATTAAGGTTAGGTTACTACATTTCCATTTTTCAATTTTTCCTAAATTTTCAAAGTCGGTAATGTGGGTTGCTCAGAAAATTAGGCGACTGAAGATTGATAATGAAATAAGATGAGAGCCCTATAAGGGATAGATGGCTTGAATTTTAAGCCAGAGGTCGCTGGCTCTACGTCCATAGGTGCTAGAAGCATATTATATCTATGTTCCGCCTGACTTGCTACCAAAAAGTAGCTGGAAATAATCTGCAGCCTTTGAGAGTCTGAGTATTCTAGGCCTAGCGCGCGTTTACCATCTTCGACCACATTATCGTTTACCTTCAGGCGAGATAGTGGCGAAATGCTAGCCTATGAGATATTTGCGCTGTTTGTATTGAACAAACGTTATATGGTTATCCAGCGGCTGGGCTCACTGCCATCTTCAATTTCCAAACAAACACGATTCCAAGGCCTACGCTGACTGGGATGGCATGGCAAGGGATTGAAATTTTTACCAATGGACATTCAAATTTCAAACGTATCGAATAGAAATACGACATAAAATTCTATGCTTTAAAATGATTCCGTGGTATCGCAAGAGATTTCACAGCATCATTTTAAAGCATAGCAACTTATGTCGTATTTTTATATGGATACGTTTGAATGTCTATTTGTAAGCATTTAAATACATTTCCATGCCGTCCCGGACTGCGTAGGCCTTAATGACCGTAACGTTAGTTAATATCAGGTGAGAAACTCGTAGTAGTCAAGCGTATCAGCATAAAATATATAAGTACTACTTTGTGAGCACAGGTGTATTAGCAGAAGTCCTACCACTAGAACTTTTGAAGCAATAATTTTCAGAATATGACAAAAAGCAACGCTAAAGACTTAAAACGTTGTAAGGTATTTATTAAAAAGAAAGAAAACAAACTTATCTCATTATTCCAACCTTTTAAGAAAACAACTGGATAAAACGACAACACTCAATGTAGGATGTGCCGACTGTCTACACATTCGAAGCACATTAGCGGGACAGAACAAACGTAAACATATCCTGAACAGTTATGGATGTTCTGCTGCAAATATAATGTTTAACAACACTCTATCACACCGAATCAATTATTTATATCACACCAAAGCAATTATTTTGTAATTATTATTTATACATTCTTACAAAGATCTAATTATAATTTTTGATCACACCCACAAAAGATCGAGAACCACGTTCTTAATTCATAAGCTTACGATACGATACGAAATGGTCGTGGAGTTAATGAACTCTTCATTTACACCACTAAAATAGGAGAATATCGCTCGCTTATACATAGGTAGGTATTTTACAAAACAAAATTTGAAAAAAAAACGAAGCATCACCAGTCAACTCCCATATTATAAATGCGAAAGTCAGTTTGTATAATTGTCTATTTATTCACGGTTAGCTGCTGAGCCAATTTGGATAAAATTTTGTACATAGTAGTTAATAGAGTATACTTTTTAACGCGGGTGAAGCCATGGGGCGCACCAATTAAGGTTAGCTCAGCTTCTTAATAGATTAGAAGAGAAGAGGTTTGTGGACTCAAGTTTTCTTTGTTTATTTGCCATTTTACATGCTTATCCGAATTTCGTGAAGTTTTAACAGATTTTTAAAAGGAGGTTCTGAATTTAACGGTTTTTATGGTTCCGTAATCAAACAGTAAAACGGGACCCTATTACTAAGACTCCGCTGTCTGTCTGTCTGTGCGTCTGTCTCCAGGCTGTATCTCATTAACCGTGATAGTTAGACAGTTGACATTTTCCCAGTTGGTGTATTTTTGTTGCCGCTAGAACAACAAATACTAAAAACAAAATAAAGTTAAAAATTAAAGGGGGTCGGTCCCCATACAAACAAACGTGTTTTTAGTATAACGTCATCTATGTTTGTTAAGCTAACAACCTTTCTAATTAGTTTCAGCAATATGACATAGATGGCGCTAGTGAACGATCCTCGTCTTTCGTCGGTCTTTTTAGATCGCATTGTCGAGATTCTCCGTGAACTCGTATACCTTACAAAATGTTCTTGGTAATATCAATTACTTAAATATGAGTTCGAAACTCTGTTGTGTCGTATTGTACTGTGGTACGGAACTCTCGCAAATTGTGCGATGCGAGATGCGACTCTGACTCGCACTTGGCAAGTTTTATTTTAATGTTTGTTGCCTCAGAAGCCCGTCATTTATTAACCGATAGAGAATGTTCTTTTTTATTGCAGAGGGTATACTGCCCGTTTGGTGCCATCGTGAATTGATCAAGATTTGATGAGTATCTCCAGAGATATGGAGATAAACACCTCAAACTTGCTACTGAAAATGGCTAGCGCGGCATTTGAGGTTATTTTTAGCGTTTGAAAGGATAACGTATTTTAAATTATTTTTTTATACGGTGAGATGGTAAGATGATATACAATAATAAGAGATAAATAGATAAGCACTTTATTGTACACCTTACAATTTTTTATCAATTAAAAAATAATTTACAAGAAACAATACGGCAACAGGCGGCCTTATCGCTTAAAGTGATCTCTACTAGACAATCTTATCAATCTAGATACCTCAGCAATCTCTAAAGATATGGAACGAAATACAAAATCATCATCGGAGTCTGTCCTTACTAAAGTAGTCTAAATGATATTCGTTCCGTTCGGTGTAAGCTAAGTCTCTTCTGCTTCAAACATAATGCAATGGTTACGATATCTTTTGCGAAGTATATAATTCTTCCGTGCCGTATTATGACGTCACATGTTCCTGCCAAAAGTCTTGCTACTGGTGTATTAACAAGATTTTTCCTGTTGTGATCACTTCCCTAAGGAAACATTTTCGGATGTGCCCCTTTTCATAACGATGTACGATGTCGTTTTATGTAGACGTGATATTTGGTGGTAGATGGAGCTATTTCCTATTAGCTGGGCTTAAGAATCAGTTCTTAAAAGATTTGCCAAACTGAACAGATTGGTTAATTATCTGTAAAATAAAGTATAACTTTCATATGGCGTTATCAAACTCAAATAACTTTGTCATACCAATCACTTATCTTAAACTTCAGTAGAAACTGGTGAAACTGGGACTAACCGTTATTTATCTACATATTTGCTACGGCGTAGTCTTTGTAGCCATTAGGTGTATGTGGTCGTAGCAGTTTCTATTCTGTGTCATAATTTAGCCAAACGTTAAGGGTGCATTCATAGAGAACACAGCTTTTCGGTACGGTACGGACAGGTAATCAGTACCGACATCTACGAGTATATGTGAAACAATCTGTGTCTATACATACATATGTCAACGCATACATTATCATGAGTCTATTTTACGTGCACTGGTCAGTACATGTCCGTACCGGAAACTTGTGGAAATCTTTGAGTATAAATATAAACGTTTACTAATATATATCTTTAGTCATCTCCCAGTAAAATTAATTCTACCAAGCAATGCAGCACACACAATATAGCACCTACGCATGTAGACTAAGGTCAAACAATCAATAATATTACAATAGATAGAGCTACAAACATTTAGAATGCGACAACACTGATAAAACCTTTTGCATCTTTATTAAATCTACATAATTGCATAGTTCAACTACGTAAAACAATAGCAAACTACAAATAGCTTCAGAATAACGGGCTTATTGTTTGAGAACAAGAGATCTTGTCAATATTGGCCTCACTAAATCCACAATGGAGTCTAAAGGTTAATGTTTAATGTCTTGGTAATATAAATTTCGAATGAATATTAGTTTAGATTGTAAAGGGTTAAAATAGTTTCTTAGTACATATATTTTTGACTGTTGTCAAAAATGTACGATAACGGAATTGTATTTTAATCAAGTTACATAATTTGTCGCCAATCATCTAATGTGTTTCGGCAGCTATCCTTGAGACCTTATTGCCATTCTAGGTCTAGCGTGCTTACCATCTTCGACCGCATCATCACTTACCAACAGCTGAGATAGTGGTCAAACGCTAGCCTATAGGCTATAAAAATAAAAACTGGCCAAGTGCAAATCAGACTCGCACTCGTAGGGTTCCGTAACACAGTAGAGTATTCTATGACTATGATTTTTCGCAACCAAAAAATTAACTTTTTCTTTTCATAGTGTTTGTATGAAAAACAAAGTTATGTTTGCGGTCGCTATATCTCAAAAACTGCTAACTTTATCTCGTTCAAACCAATTTTCGTTGTAAGTTTTTATTGAGAGCTACAGAATTTATTTTTTTTAGATTTTTCACTCCCTTACTTTAAAAGTTAGAGGGAGGGGGACACACATTTTACCACTTTAGACGCGCCCATATATTGACTTTGAGAAAAATTATTTTAGGAACCTCAATGTCATTTTGAAAGACCTATCCATCCCACATGTATAGGTTTAAAAAAAAATTGTTACAGTTCCATGTACGGGATGCCCTTAATCATTTATATATTATATTTTTGTATAAAAATCGGAAAGCGGTTTACAGAATACATCTACCTACCTAGTTTCAATGCTGTAGTCTTAATAGTTTCTGAATAAATTCGCTGTGACATACGGACGGACAGACAGACAGACATGGCGAATCTATAAAGGTTCCGTTTTTTGCCATACGGCTACGGAACCATAAAAATAAAGTAATTTTATTTCATTTATAATTTATTTAATTTTATTATTTAATATAATTAAGTCCACCTAATTTCTATTTAATAGTTGCTAGTTTTACCACTTATACATGCATCTAGTCCTTGTTTTAGCTCAGCAAAACATATTTTAGCCTTCGTTGCTTACATAAATTATGTGCAGCTTCAAAGTACTTTTTTTTCTTATGTTTTACTCTTTGTGACATTTATGCTTTTCTTTTTCTTTAAGTTATTGATATCGGATTATTTGTTACTTTTGACATGAATATGTAATTTTAATGACATTTAATGATGTATGGAGGATGTAATTACTTTATTTTGTTTTCACTTTTTTCTGTTTTGTTTTTATAATTTTAATTGTGATGTTTTTTTATAGCCTTCAATTTATTTTGTATTTATATTCACACACAATGTTAAAATTGTTTATTGAATAAATTGAATTGAATTGAATATATATCCACTTAGGTGTTTCCAAATATTTAATATTTCCTACATTTGCCATCAAAGCTAGTTACCTAAGTTACCTATGTTATCTTTATAAAATAAGTACGTGCTATGTTTACCTGTTAATTGAGTATGCACGTTATCTACAATACCTATCGTTTAAAATCAAAATGTTTTGTGTGTCTTATGTTGGCAAACTAAATAAAAATATATAACGAATACTTTATTTTATTCAATAATAACTGTTCCCACTGTTTTGCCCAAGTAAACATGTTATCTGAATATTTCATAAGTAAAGGAAAATGTTTTAAGCAGTATCTATTCATGTGCAGGTTATATTTTGTAAACTTTAAACTTTCGCGATTTGAACAGATAGTTATAAATATTAAAATACGGGACTTATCGCGCCTAAAACATACATTTTTATTTAAACTCGACGTTTCGACCAAGTTGCATTGATCGTGGTCACGAGACGACTGTCAGTCGTAATTTAATATTTGTGACTACACTTATATTTAGTGTACTACTGATTATTTATTAATTGAAATCCGAACCGCGGTTTAAATCTATTCCATTCTCCATTCCATTTACCTTTGAAATACTTCGATTATAATGTTTATTTAGAGGAATGTAAACTAAACATAGCAAATCACATTTTGATTACCTATTATTTGAATTTGTCACATTGAAATACAAATTCAATTATTTCCGAATTACAATGTGACGTAGTTACCATCATTTGGCAAATCAATATTGTGCAATATTATTCAGTTGCTATATAATAATAGTTTCGGAATAAAGTGGCTGTGTCTCAAACACAGCTACTTTATTCCGAAACTATTAGGATTATACAGTTGAAACTTGGGAGGTATATTCTGTAAACCGCTTGACGATTCTTATACAAAAATAAAGAGGGTATAGAACTAAGACAATTTTTTTTACATCAAACCTATACCGGCACGTATAGGTTTGATGTAAAAAGTTTCAAAGATACCTAGGTATTTAAAAAAATAAATAATATCTTAAAAAAACTAAAAAAATACGCTTTTATAGAAAATCCAACTAAAAAATAGAAAATAAATTTAAATAAATTTGAATTAAAAATAGTATAAGAAAAAATGATTTTATTGTAAAAAAAAAGCGTGGGGTGCATGGTATCAATAGTTCCAAATATTTTATGAATAGAAATGACTAGAAGGGTTATTTTGATATTATCCTGAAAAGAACCCCACGCTTTTTTTTTACAATAAAATCATTTTTTCTTACACTATTTTTAATTCAAATTTATTAAAATTTATTTTCTATTTTTTAGTTGGATTTTCTATAAAAGCGTATTTTTTTAGTTTTTTAAACTATTATTTATTTTTATTTTTTAGTCGAATTTAAAAAAAAAAATATTTATGGTCATCGGTCCTTAATAAGTATGCCAAATTTCGAGTTAATCCAACGTTTTGAAGGGGGTTCAAATCATGTTCAAAGATTCCGTTACATACTAACATACAAACATAGATACGTCTGAAGCTAATAAAAGCGTATTATTTGGCATTGATGTTCCTAAAACTTTTTTCTTTACTTGAGTGAAAATACTTTAAAATATATGTAACATATAAAATATGCTGTTGATCTCAGTGAATATTTTCAACGACAATTGGTTTGACCGAGATAAAATAAATAGTCGGCAGTTTTTGGGATATAGCACATTTTCAATGACAGCAAATATTACCTTGTCATTGATACAAATTCTATGAATAAATAATTTAAGATCGTTTAAAAAACTTAAAGAACCGACTTCAAACGTCGCGCTAGTCAACGTAGCCAGTAGACGTAGTAATTATTACATAATCTGTTCCAGTAGTTAGTAGTAACTAGTAAGTCGTCGAGATAAGTAAATGCGTCGTAATACAAATGTTGATATATTAAAAACGGCTCGGCCGATTTCGTTAAAATTTAAATGGGACCACCTGTGAAGGGTTACCCTTTGAAGACTCAATATAAGAATTTTCCAAATCGGTTCAGGAATCTTATTAAAAATAAATAAAAAATATTTTTCACAATTTTATTTCAGCACTTTGTCGGCGTAATATATATACATACTCTCACAAAATTACAGCTTTCTAGTATTAACGGTCTCTCAGCAAAACCTCGGACAGACAGACAGACAGACATGACGAAACTATAAGGGTTCCTTGTCAGGACTACGGAACCCTAAAAAAAGGTTCCGACGAATTGAGAGCCTCCTCCTTTTTTGTGTAGTCGGATAAAAATAAATTATGTGGTGGCGAAAAATGGTAGTGGTATTTTTTTCAGCATTTTTGCTCGATCTTATAAAATATTGTACTGTGGTACCGAACTCTACGAATGCGAGTCCGACTTGCACTTGGGCTGTTTATTAATTATTTGATTGTTGTGCAAACGTAAGATCGGGCGGAGCAACTTTTGACAAAAATGGACACAGAACTAACGGTGGCAAGAGCCCGATGGCGACTGCCTGAGCCTGACTGACTGGCGGGTGAGGCGACCGCGCGGGGTAGCTCGTAGCGGTGTAGCTAGCAGGCGTGTAGCGTGTTGTGAACTCGCTGGGCAATATAATACAATACAATACAAATACTCTTTATTGACACCAATTTAGAAAATACATAATGAATAGGACTTAACTAACTAATACTAGGTACAATGGGCGGTCTTATCGCTAAAAGCGATTTCTTCCAGACAAACTTTGGATGGATATAACATTACAATGTTCAGGCAATGTTCCAGTTATGGGATAAAATCACAGTCTCAATAATAGTCCCTTATTATTAAGAATTCTGTGGAAAAAATTAATATAAATAATTACAGTTTTCATCTTTTGTTTGCAGATCTAGGGTAGCCTGTAGAGACGGTATTATGCAGCTGATAGACGGACAATCGGTTCCATTCGGAATATGATTTGTACTGCAATTAGTCTGCGTTGTATTTATTTATTATGTTTCATTATTTCACAATTTTTTGAATAAAAATTGTCTGAAGTACTGAAACATGCACTGGGGTACTGAAACATGCGGGTGCACGTAATAGTACGGTTGGCAACCCTACATTAATCAAGGGAATTAAACATGTGTTTTAAGTGTGACGTTCGACGTCTAGATGAAAGCTGAATGGCTCAATACCTTTGTTTTATTTTTGTAAATTCAAAGCAATATGTTATGTTTCTGTTATATCTATAATATTTTTTATTGAATATGATCTGTTTAATGTTATTTGACGTGTGTAAGTACAAATTTTTAATTTGCCCATATACTGAAATGCTTTGACTTTGACTTTGACTATTTCAGTTGAAAACCAAAAGTAATTAAGATTGAGATTTGAGACGTTTATCGTCATATCTCTGGAGATACTTATCATATCTCGATGAAATTACAATAACCCCGGGAACGTACCCTACTGATTAAAAAAAGAAACATTCAAATCGGTTCACAATTGACGGAGTAATCGCGTAACATTCGAGTACATAAAAAAAACAACATACAGACGAATTGAGAACCTCCTTCTTTTTGGGAAGTCGGTTGATGAGTGGGGTCACTGCAGAATTACTAATAATAATAAGCACATAGAATGTTATGTGCACCGTACCTCTCGACACCCTAAGCCGTCCAAACCAATGTTGCTCCTTGGCTTCAATATATCGGGTTGCCCATATGAGGCGCCCATTTGGTGAATGGCAAGTCACCACTCACTTAAATATTTTGCAATGAAGCATTATTGGCGAGTGCCGCACCTCTTTCCATAGATCAGATTATTGACAATTAAAATTCATAATAATGTTTTAATCCATTGTTTTGTAATATTTTTAACCGACTTCACAAAAAAGGAGGAGGTTCTCAATTCGTCTGTATGTTTTTTTTGTATGTTACGCGATTACTTCGTCAATTCTGAACCGATTCGAATGATTATTTTTGTAATCGGTAGGGTACGTTTTCGAGGTGGTCCCATTGTAATTTCATCGAGATCTGATAAGTATCTCCAGAGTATGACGATAAACGTCTCAAACTTGCTACTGAAATTGACTCGCGGGGCATTGAAGTCGGTTGTTTTAGTTTTTAAACTATCTTAATTTTTTACAAGCCATACCTTCCATGTTCGATATAATTGTAAATTATTAAAAGGGCTTCTTAATGTTGGCTACAGCTCCATTTAATTTAAGTTTTAAGTTTTCATGGTCACTGACACTATTATTAGTATTGTTTACGGGATATTTACCATGTTACCATTTTGAGTCATACTTTTAAGTGAAAAACATGGCAAATATTACGTGAACAATTTTTTTTAAAGCTTACTAGCAATGTGTTTTGCACATTACTAGTATTCTTGTTAACCCCTCTAACTAAGCTAAATATGCTTGTGTTTAATGTGGGTTCACGTCAATAGTGCAATGGGTGAGGCTCGAACTCACGACCTCTCGATCGCCAGTCCGACACCTTATTTATCGTTACAAAAAAAATCTTACTAGCAATGTGGGTTGCACATTACTAGTATTCTTGTAAACCCCTCCAACTAAGCTAATGCCAGATGTCAACCGAAGTTGTCTATGGAAAGCCGACACATACAGTTAGGTACCTGGAAGCGGATTCACATCACCATCCCTCACACTTGGCTTCTGTAGCCAGCTCACTGATTAACAGAGCCCTGTCTATATGTGACCCACAATATGTTGACGCTCAATTAAAACATATTAAATATGTATTGTAAAGTAATGGCTACAAGTGGCGTCAAGGTACGTTGGGCAAGTAGGACCTCGAAAGTACAATCTGAAACTGTACAGCGGTTTTCAGCTTATCTGCCCTTTGTGAAAGGAGTAAAGTAACAGACAAGGATAGTCATTACCTCAAACGAAAATATGATATCAGAACGTTTTTTCGATCACCACGACAACTGCGATACATGCTTCGATCACCAAAGGACAGGGAACCGTTGAGTGGTCCGCGAGTGTATAAGATCCCGTGTGACTGTGGAAAGTGCTATATTGGAGAAACAAAACACAATGTATAGCTACTACTTACTAGAATAGCTGAACATATACGGAGCGTCAGAAACCTCGACACTGTTCGGTCGGCGGTAGCGGAACTCGCCCATATTTCCAAATCTAGACACTACCTTCGCTTTGACAAAACTTCCGTGCGGGAGAAGTTCTTTGTTCCCCGCAAGGTGCGACAGGCTATTGAGATTGATAGATGTCTAAATTTCAATAGAGACGGAGGATGGGCTATACCGCCGTCATGGAAACCGGTATTAAATAGTGTCGCCCATACTAATATTACCTGGACGTGCGAAACTGATACTACTGGCTTAGTGTGTCTACATCGCAACCCTTCAGACACAGATAGCGACACATCTTCGGACGCCGATTCAGTGTTTTCATATGAGCGCAGACGAAGATCGCCTACACCGCCCGAGCCCCCCGCCCCGATGCGAACCGCCAGGCAGTTACGTGCCGAGGCTAGAGCATCGCGAACGGGCTTGTAGGCGAAACTCTCAGATGAAAAACTTCAAGAATGTTCGAAACTGGTTGGAATTAACGTCAATAATGCAATGGGTGGGGATCGAACTCACGACCTCTCGACCCATTGGGCTATTGCCTTTGAATACGATAAAACCTCAAGGCGTATAAAACCAAATTTAATTATTTAAAAGAAAAATATGTTTATTTGAGTTACTATAGCGTGTCAGTTAGAATAATAATAAATCACTTTATTTCAGGTATCATGACCCATATACAAAAAAGACACGATTAACAATCAAAGTAAACATAAGTATACAAGCATTTCATTACACAATACAAATTACATATATAAGAATTTAACATTTAGAATAATAAGTAATATGTCAACAAAGACGAAATATTAAATTGATATTATAAATTAAAACGAACGAAATACGATAAAATCTCAAAACATAAAAAAACTATTTTAAAATAAAAATAATTTCATTTAAAAATGTATGGGCTTTGTGAAAATAATTTGGTACAGTTTTTTTAAGTTTTATTGATTTAAAGCAAAATCTCAAGCTAAAGCTCGTTTAGGTGATTTTATTTTATCGAGAAAGGAGGATTTTATCGTGCAACGAATAAGTGCATTCATTAGGCGACATCTTGAGGTTTATTGTAAACTAGAAGAGCCCTGCGGCTTCGCCCGCGTTAAAAACTTTTTCATTTACTTAAAGTTTTTCTTTCGTAAAACCCTTTCTATCATTAAAAACACGTCATAAAAGAATTAGCCAAATCGGTTCATTCGTTTTCAAGCTATCGCGTGACTAATGGAAATAGGGATTCATTTTTATAAAACCCGATAAGCCATATTGAGTTACAAACTTTGTTACCCCACTTCACTTTTTAAGGGTGAAAAGCCTAAAAAAGAATAAAAAAAGACCATCTAATCTTATTTCTCTTTACTAACTTTAAACCCCCGTTTCATCCCCTTAAGGTGAGAATTTTGGATAATCGTTTCTTAGTGCTTACACCCTTACGTGCCAAGTCAAATATACCCTCCAAATTTCAAGTCTCCACGACCAGCGCTGCAGCGGTTTGGGCTGGGCGTTGTCTCTATGTCAGTCAGTCAGTATGTCAGGACAATAATTCTTATAGTATTAGAAGAAGATATAGATTTACTACTTAAATACCAATCTTCATCAGTAACAGTAGCTTACTTGTGCACCTGTATGCAGCCTTGACAAAAAATATTGGTAATTCAATTCAATTTAATTCAATTTATTAATTTCAAGCATAGTGAGTGACAATACAATAGTTAGCACAATTAAATATACATACATTATATTTATGAGACTTTATAAATATTATTATTGCTAAAGCTACATATCTCTGCGCTAGACTAAAAGCCTGTATTGCAGAGGTATGTTTACCCCCATTACAGTGACAATAACTAATTTTACGTAATTTATGGTTAGTGACAATTTCGTGCTTAATTAGTATACGATTGTGAAATTATTGATGAAACAAATAATAATTAATAATTTTAATATTAAATGAACAACTCAATTACCAATTTTCATCGTCTTAAATTCAAAAGGAAAGAAGTAACTTTCGCCATGAACTTTTTAAGTGTGGTGAACTTTAAAGCAAAATATATTGATAGGTAACTAAATTTTAATATCAAATGAACTACTCAAATACCAATTTTCATCAGTATAACTTCATAAATAAAGAACTTTCGAAATTAACTTTCATCCCCCATTGCACCACCTTAATGCCCTGGCAAAAAATATGATAACTTAATTTTAATATCAAATGAACTACTCAAATACCAATTTTCATCAGTATAACTTCATAAATAAAGAACTTTCTAAATGAACTTTCATCCCCCATTGCACCACCTTAATGCCCTGGCAAAAAATATGATAACTTAATTTTAATATCAAATGAACTACTCAAATACCAATTTTCATCAGTATAACTTCATAAATAAAGAACTTTCTAAATGAACTTTCATCCCCCATTGCACCACCTTAATGCCCTGGCAAAAAATATGATAACTTAATTTTAATATCAAATGAACTACTCAAATACCAATTGCCATCAGTATAACTTCATAAATAAATAATTTTCGACATGAAAATTCATCCTTTCATAATGCAACCCTGGCCAAAAATATTGATAACTTGATTTTTATATGAAATGAACTAAATACTCAAATACCAATTTTACAACACCTTTTTCGAATTTTTTTTTATTTTCTAACCTTTTTAAAAATAAACTTTGATTTTGTTTTTGTGTTTGTATGAAAAACAAAGTTATATTTGCGGTCGCTATATCTCAAACACTGCTGACTATATCTCGTTCAAACTAATTTTCGTTGTAATTTTTATTGAGATCTACAGCATACCGAAGGACAGATAGACAGACATACATGACGAATCTATGATGGTTCCTTTTTTTGCAATTCGGCTACGGAACCCTAAAAACCGACTTCAAATGCCGCGCTAGTAATTTTGGCTACCACGTTTGACGTGATTATATCTCTGGAGATACTAATTAGGTTCCATTTAAATTACAATGGCACAATTTACAAAAAGGGCAGGCTCATAAAATTCTACCAGAGTTACAGTCAGGTTTCAGGCGAGGCAGAAGCACGGCCACGGCTCTTATTGATGTTACCGACAATATTATTGCATCTCAAGATCAAGGCATGTGCTCTTTACTAGTGTTATTGGATTTTTCCCGCGCTTTTGACGCCATAAATGTCTCGCTACTGATTTCCAAACTAAGCTATTACGGATTTGACTCTTCTGCGCTAAAGTGGTTTAACAGCTATTTAGGAAACAGGCGACAACATGTCGAGTTAAAACAAACCTCTGGTGATGTCTTAAAATCAGCTCCTACTGAGGTAAACAGAGGTGTACCGCAAGGGTCCATTCTAGGACCAATTTTGTTTATCCTTTACAGTGCTGATATTATTAAATGCATTAAACATTCCAAGTACCACATATATGCAGATGACATCCAAATGTACATTGATTTTGCTCCGGAAAGTTTAGATTTAGCCATACACAAACTAAACGAAGACTTAGACAGGATAGTGAAATGGTCAACAAATAATTGCCTCTTACTAAACCCAACTAAAACTAAATTTATGGTTCTAGGCAGCAAACACAAACTGTCATTGTTGCCACATACCATCGACATAACCCTCATGGGTGAGAATGTTGAGAGGGTATACGTGGCCCGCAACTTGGGCTTAAAGATTGATGTCAACTTGCGTTTCGAAGAGCATATCACGGAGTCAGTACGAAACTGCTTTTACAGGTTGAAAACATTATATAAACTCAGACCGTACTTAAGCGAAGAACTTCGTATAAGATTAATAGAATCTCTTGTACTTTCGAAGCTCAATTACGCTGACACCGTATACGGTTCTCGTTTACTATCTAGAACCCAACATCTAATCCAGAGGGTACAAAATGCATGTGCAAGATTTTGTTTTAATATTCCTGCCAGAAGTCATGTAACACCTTTTTTGAACAAAAACTATGCCCTTAAGATGAAATCGCGTCGTAAACTTCACCTTGCTTCTCTACTGTTTGGCATAATTAACTTTAAAGAACCCCTATATTTGCACAAGAAGATTAACTGGATGTCTCAAAGGAGGTCATGCTCTCTCAGGTATGTCTCTCAGCCACTATCCATACCGCATCACCGTTCTGTCGGCTTTCGGGGCTCTTTCCGCTACTCCGCTACCAAGTGCTGGAACAATATTCCACCGCCAATCAGGAATGTAAAAACTTTAAGCTTGTTTAAATATAAATTGAAACAGTACTTGGTAGTCGAGCAGCGGAAATACGGTGATATAAATAAAGATATGTCATTCATCTAACATAATTATATTATGACATCTTGTCCACTACTAAAATATTTCCTTCTCTTACCATAAGCCATAGATCACATTTTGCATTTGTATCCAGCATTTGTATGTATGTATCTATTTATTTCTCCTTATATCTATATATATATATATATATGTATATATATATATATTCTATGTATATATTTAACTTACTAATATGTATTGTATTTATATTATATTACATTGTATATAATATTTAAATTTAATAAAAATATTTTCGCGCTAGTTCATCACCCGCAGGCTTAGCTGAAAACCAGCGTCTAGGTGTGTAACCCCAGACATATGTGCTGAGTTAAGCCTTTTTGGCACCTCACTTCTCATAAACTTATTTTAAAACCTGTGTTCTTTCTTCTTTTGATGTTTTACATTATTATTATAATTAATTAAATTTGTTACTATGTGAGTTTTTGCCAAATAAACGATTTTCTTTCTTTCTTTCTTTTCTTTCATTCTTAGCACAAAGAATTTCTATAGCGAATCAACGCGGGAATCCAACCAACGATCTTAGCACTTTACAACACGGAAATCCCTTAATTTTAGTTTAGTTTAATATTTTTCAGCACATTTGCTCTAAAAATGCATTTGCGAAGCCTGTATACATTGTTCGAAAGTTAAAAATTACGCACTATACAACGGAGCCTGCGGTAAGTACTATCCACACGCTCCCTTGTATGGCACCGTGCGTATCCTTTACGGTGTTTTTTAATTTCCGTAAAACCTAGATAAGAATGCCACCAAAGCACAGATTATATAATAGTTACACGAAAGAGTTTCATATTGCGAAAATAATTAAGCTGAATCATAGCACCTCCTTGAAAGCGCATTTGCTTGATACATTTGTCCTAGAGTTGTCTCAATTTAATACTAAAGAAAGAGTAAATGAGACGAAAGATGTAGTTCTAATTTTTAATACATCATCATCATCATCATCATCATCAGCCTGTATCAGTCCACTGCTGGACGTAGGCCTCTCCCAAGATGCGCCACTGAGCCCGATCTTCGGCTCTTGTCTTCCAGTCAATGCCCACCGCTTTGCGTATGTCGTCGCTCCACTTGGTCACAGGACGTCCTACGCTACGTTTGCCGATTCGCAGTCTCCACTCTAGGACAAGTCTACCCCAACGGTTATCAGTCCTGCGGCAGATATGACCAGCCCACTGCCACTTCAGCTTGCTAATCCGTTGAGCTATGTCGATAACTTTAGTTCTCTGGCGAATTACTTCGTTCCGGATTCGATCCCGCAGAGAAATACCGAGCATAGCTCTCTCCATAGCTCGCTGAGCGACTTTAAACTGGTGGATCAGTCGGACTGTGAGTGTCCACGTCTCGGCTCCGTATGTCATCACAGGTAGGACGCACTGGTTAAAGACTTTTGTCTTTAGACACTGTGGTATAGGCGACGAGAAGACTCGACGAAGTTTTCCAAATGCTGCCCAGCCCAGCTGAATTCTTCTCTGGATTTCCTTCTCGAAGTTATGTTTGCCTAGTTGGAGCGTCTGCCCTAGGTAAACATACTTAGTGACAACTACGGCAATCGGTTCCGGAACAACGTGCTCGTTGTACATGACTTTGGTTTTATCCAAATTCATCCGGAGACCAATGCGACGAGAAGAATCATTTTTAATACACGTGGCGCCATTTGAAAATTTGAACGAAACGTCAAAGATTGTTTCGAGTTTTGATTATTTTATTTATGTTTATTTTATTACCAATGTTTGTTTCCAATGTGTGTTTTCTAGCAAATTTGCAAAAAATGTTGTATGACACTCGTGTGGATATTGATTTTAACAAACTCGTGACTATGGTAAACCCCTGACTTCGTCTCGGGCTTACATTCGTCTACTCGTTTGTAAAAACCAACCTACCGCACTAGTATCATAAATAACTATTATTGAAAATATTCTAGTGTTCTTTAAATACTATTTTACATATTTGATATTACACATTGATATCCTCAAATTAAAAAGTGAATGTAATTATTTTAAAATAAAATAAAAATACATATATGAATATTAAAATGTCACAAATGTGATCGAGCAAATCTATTTTCTTTCCTATCTCTATACATATTATCTATTTGATTTGCTGCCGGTAAATCGCCGTATTATATAGATGTTATAAACAAATATGTTGCATCATTTTAGTGGTGCTTTTTAAACATCCAACCACGTTCTAACACTTTTAAGGTTATGTAGGAGACTGATCTTCTTTCGTACACGTTTTAAATAAAAGTGAAGTATAAGGTCTGACGTCTGTAAACGCCAGGACGCCCGCTTCACCTTTCCACAGAGCGAAAGCACCGATACCGAACACCTTGTCTCCGGAGTATAACACTGCACCAGAGGCAATTCCTCGAAAGTCCCTCGTATTTAAAATGCATATAAAATGCCCGCACACTCTAGGAATCCACTCATCGCAGTCCACAATGACTTTGTCGTAAGTAGTATTATATCTCTCCGACTTCAAAAACCTGGACTCCTCGATATGTACATCATTGGCATGTCCGACAGAAGCGAATTTAAATGTCGATTCGAAAACATCATTCTTTTCGGCTAGTTTGCTTAAAGTGGGTCCAATCGGAATATATAACTCTTCATTGCTTTTCCACCAGTTTTCAGGGCTCTTGTAGTATAAATTCTGGGATTCCGGGATTCTGGGACAGGTTCGAGAAATTGTACTGGTGAGTTTAATCGCATCACCATTAGATCGTGTAGTGGGCGGTGCATTCCGTGACGCATGTGCGATGGATACGTTATATTGAACACGTTGGGCATCACTTCCCTGGCGCAAGAAATCGTAGGTCGCGGCGATATGTTGTGATAAATTGTTACATTGTTGTATTGCGATACGGAACGTGCAACTGAATAAAACATTTCCAACCCGTGAAAAGAATCATCTTCTCGAGACACATGCCTGAATGCGTTGAAAGAAGTCAATACCAATTCCTCTGTAATAAACACTCCGGTGACAACATTTTCATACAACCGAGGACCTGTATTGTCGTTTGAACGAATATATATAGTGATTACTCTATCAAAAAAAGTATCGTAATAGCGATCTTCCGGGTGTCGCCAGGCACCATCTATGTAGACCATAACGAATACTTTGTTGAACTCGCCGTGAGGCGTGAATTGGTCTGATGGAGCTATCAGGGCGAGGAGCACGACGTTGGCGAGGACGATCAGTTGAAATCGATAAACACCATTCTGAAACAGATCACATTTTAATGTACAGTATCGGTCAAAATTGGAGAAGCAGTCTCAAAAAGCAATAGCATGACAGCAAAATATGCACATACGACATTTTTCTATAAGACGTTTCGAAAGTAACATAATGAAAGAGAAAGATAGAAGAGATAGAAAGACCCATATATCGCACTTTCTTATTATGAATCCATTAGAAAGAGCGCATGTATTAATTGTCGAATAGCTAGACCAGTTTCGCTTCTTTTATCAGTTTTACAAATAATGAGGGTAGATTTGAAACAAAATGTATTGATGGCATAAATGTATGAAGATAACATTGTCGGTTGGTGAACTTTGGTGGTGGTTGAAGTTTGGTTAATAAATAACTTAAAAAATCAAAATGCAAGCAAATATAATTATTAAAGACAGCGAATATTGAGGCATTGCATAGAAATGGACTAAATAAATTATATTATCTCAAATGTATAGTGAAAGCGGTATAAGTGTAAGTTATTGCTGAGTGATAAGTGTTGAGAAATCCTAGTTGTGAAAGTAAATTGTTAATAAAGTGTGTTAATAAGATTTGGTGTTTTCAGACGGATTTTATTCGCAATTATAATGAATGTTGGCCGCGCACACCATGGGCATATTATTATTTTCCATGCCATGGGGTTTAATAAAGCAAAGATGAGCGCGAGACGAGAGATTAATCGTGAAAAGATTAAAATTAAGAAAATACTATTTAAATACTTATGCTGTAATAATATGACAAAAAATGTATGCAATACTATAATATGCTATATTTTTAGGCATACATTTTTTGTCATATTATTACAGCATAAGTATTTTGCCGTACCTGATCCTATAGACCAGAAAACAGACATCAAACAGCACACATTCATAGCCATGACTAAAAATGTACCATCATTTTATAGTTTTTCATCTCTTCATCACAGCAATCCATCCAAAAACATAAAAAAAAACATAGAATTTAAGTTTATCATTGTAAAGGGCCTCTTGACGTTGGCTTTGGCTCCGTCAATGCCTTGCAAAGGACCGGGCGTTTTACGACCCGTGATGTTAACGAAATAATAATAATAAAAAGCCTTTTTTAAAGCTTTTATTTAACTTGCAATGTATGTATGTATATTCCACCCGAACATACATAGTGACAACTATGTATGTTCGGGTGGAATCTTGGAAGCTAAATTAGACCCACTTCCCGATGTCCAATTTGACTCAAATTTGGTAAACTTATGTATCCACGGGGACAATACAATAATATGGTACCATGGAGCTGGTCTGATGATGGAGACAGAAGGTGGCCACGGCATCTCTGTGATAAAACCACAAAACCCAACCGAGTTTGGACTCGATTGATTTGTCTTGAGTTGGACTTTACATCTATATGATATTCAGGGTCTGATGATAGAGCCGGAAGGTGGCCACGGCATCTCTGTGATACAACAACATAACCCCACCAAGTTTTGGCTCGATTGATTCGTCTTGAGAAGGGCTAGTTACACCTAGATGATATCCAAGGTCTGATGATGAAGCTGGAAGGTGGCAACGGCATCTCTGTGATAAAACAACATAATCCCACCGAGCTTGGGCTCGATTGATTCGTCTTAAGGAGCACTTTACACCAAGATGATATCCAGGATCTGATGATGAAGCTGGAAGGTGACCATGGCATCCCTGTGATAAATTATCGTAACTCCACCGAATTTAGTATCAATTGATTCGTCTTCAGGAGCACTTTACACTTAAATGATATCCAGGATCTAATGATGAAGGTGAAAGTGGCCTTTATGTGATAAAACAACATAACCCCACCGAGTTTGGGCTAGATTGATTTGCCTTGAAGATCACTTTACCCATAATCACATCATAATATCCGTAGAATATTTTAAAACATCACGCCTACTCTAAAATACTCAGGTTATAGTAGTAACCTATACCTACCAAAAAGTCATAAATAAATTAAAAGTAAAAAATATTCTTTAAAACAAGCTTTTATAGTTGTCCCAGTCCCAGTCCCAGTCCCAGAGGACAAGGAACTAAAATGTTAAAAATAAATTCTAGTAAGCATTACTATTCTACCTATACTCTTAAAAGTTTGAGGCACTACCCGTTTGACAGGTTAGGTACTTACTATACTTCTGTGCCTCAAGATTTTATTTAACTTGCAATGTATGTATGTAAGTATGTTTGTTCGGGTGGAATCTTTGAACTCAATTTTGAAGTTGATATCTTCAACCGATTAAGCTGAAATTTTGTATACACGTTTAGTTTGGATGACAATGCACGACATGGTGGGTGACATCATTCTAAATCCAATATGGCGGACCATCCAAGATGGCGGACTAGTTATTTTTAATGCACTTCTACAATATGGGTATCAAATGAAAGGGATGGTTGAGAGTTTGAGAGTAACCAGCTATAACAATAAAATAAAAAATAAATTAAAAGCAGAAAAACTTTTTAAGAAAGCTTTTATTTAAACGCTCTAAAGAGAAGAAAATAAATTTTTCCTTAAAAATTTACCTATCAACTTATAACCTCCTTATACAGCATGATTCAGTACCGATGGATCAAACGAAGCAGGGTAGAGGACCTCACTGCGCAACTATTGAACCCCCATGTATGTTCTACGATTTTGGATAGTTTATGAGATATGACATTTTTTTTATGTATTTGCCATCTGCCGCTCAATAAAAAAAAAAAAATTCTGCTCTACTCTTTTCTTTCAACCAACCGAACCTTACCTCTACATGTGGTCAACTATTTAGCACCACCCAGGGATCACGTAAAGGGTAGTTTAAGGTTTAAACTTAATTTAAGTGGCTGTGACATACGGACGGACAGACACACATGATGAATCTTTTGGGTTCCGTTTTTTGCCATTCGGCTACGGAACCCTAAAAATCAAATCTTTCCTTTTTTTAACATTAGTTTATATACAATCAAAATATATATACACATATTATGTGTTTATATGTATTTTAGGAATTACAAACATTTCCTAGGAATTGTATACAATGACGGATTACATACATTTCCGGTAACATATTAAAACACAAAAAAATCTACATTTGTTCGTTATAGACTTGGAAACCATTCGATTTCAAATTTTCGATTTTCATTTTACATTTTCATTTTTTTCGACATTTCGATTCTGTCCGATGTCCGGTTTCATTAGAAAGGCACAATAATGCGAAGATTGTTTTAGACCACTAAAACAATGCATTAGGCACATTCAGTAAGATTTCTATTTTTAACCGACTTCCCAAAAAGAAGGAGGTTTTCAATTCGTCTGTATGTTTTTTTTTGTATGTAAGTTACGCGATTACTCCGTCAATTGTGAACCTATTTGAATGATTCTTTTTTTAATCGGTAGGGTACGTTTCCGAGGTGTAATTTCATCGATCGATCTGATAAGTATCTCCAGAGATATGTCGATAAATATCGCAAACTTGCAACTGCAACCGACTCGCGCGGCATGAAAAGCGGTGTTACATTACATTCCAGGTAATTATTTATCTGTTTAGAATTAATATTACTTTATTTCGATACAATCTATCGATTCTATATTTATATTGCTACATTTTTTCATACCATCATCTGTTTTCGTATACGTGTGAGCCTTTAATTGGTTTTATAGTTTATATACTGTCAATCATTGAGTTTTAATTTAAACTGTTGGCTTACCATAAATAAATAAATAAATAAATAAACAATCACAATCAATGACGCCGCGGCATGGGCTGCTGGGCGCAGGGCAAGGGAGGAAGCGCACGCGGCTTGTTGGTGTTGACGCGGCATACTCGGGCATGCCGCGTCATAACAAAGCGTCCTTCGGGCTGCCGAAACATGCCCAGCCGTGCCTTGAGTGCCGCGACGTCAGTCAGCGCCGGCCCTTAAAATTTGGTGTCGCTCCCTATTTTAAAATGAAATGTAATATACAGTTACCGTAGTTGTAGTAATTTTACATGGCCATCTTAACCTCATTTATAACCGACTTCAAAAAAGGAGGAAGTTTCTCAATTCGATCGTATATATATTTTTTGTTTGCGGATAACTTCCTCGTTTATGAACCGATTTTGATTTTTTTTTGTTGGAAAGTAGATATCCCAAGTGTAGTACCATGGTAATTTTATTGAGGTCTGATAAGTATCTCCAGAGATATGGAGATAAACACCTCAAAATTGGTACTGAAAATTAATAGCGGGGCATTGAAGTCGGTTGTTTTTTAGTTTTTTAAGCGATCTTATTATTTCACCTATTTATATTGCCTTTATTTTAACTAAGGCAACATAGTTTAAAGTTTATAGTTCAAAGCATTTATTCAATGTATAGTGTTATCAATTATGTATAGGCAGTATTTATATACCTATGCACATATATAAACCTAAAATCATTAAATAAATTATAATCAATTATTAAGTAAACATAGCAAAAGCATAATAAAACGCTTTGAATTAAAAAAAAAAACAGAAGTAATAAGCTATTCAGTTGTCGCCAAATTTTCGACGTCGAAAGTTATTGAATTAGGGTTGCCTGCAATACTATTAAACGCACCTCTATATGTCAGTACATCAGACATTTTTTTATCAAATAAATGTGAATTAATGAAACTTATTTTAAAAATATGCATACTAATTACATTATGATGATCCGAATGGATTGTCCGTCTGTCCGCTGCTTAATATCCTTCAAATAAAAATGGCCAACCTAGATCTGCGTCCAAAAGGGGAAAATTGAATGGCTGTTAAACCAACCAGTGTCACAGAAATAGTATTAATTAATATAATCAGAGAAGACACTTATAAATCAACATTGTGAAAAATTGAAAAATAAAAATGACATTAACATCAGATATGGTTACAAAAATAATTTATTACAAAGACAATATATTAATACAATATCGTCGTTGCAAAATGTTACGGTGTGTTTATTTTTATGTAAAATAAGTCACTACTCGAATGAAACGAAAAGAAAATTCTCCCTGAAAAAAAAACTGAGATAATAATACATATGAGATACGAGTACATACACATAGGAAGGAGATTGTGATAAGCATGAGATAGGTAATTTAATAATGAAACGTATACCAGATGGGAGTTCTTGCTAACAGTAGCTATCCAAAAATATTTTTCTATATTTATTTATAATATAAATAAATATTCTTCAAAACTAATTAAAACGAAACTATCACATAGGAGAATTAAAATTTGCAACGACGATATTCGAAAATACGTAATATTATGGTAAATTACGAGTATACGAGTTTACCAGTTATTATAGCACTCCAGCATAAGCCTGGCTTTGCTAAGTTATTGTAGTTATTTATCACAATGATAAGAAAAAGGGTCACATCATTGATATCTTTATAATATTTTGTGCGTAGCTCAAAGTATAATCTTGCAAAAACGCGGTACATGTAGTAAGTAGTAAACACAGATGATCAAGGTATAACCTTGAATGATAAATGTATAATTTCTGTTAAAATATCTGGCATATCTTTTTTTTTAATACTTTATAGGCTATCGTTTGACCACTATCTCACCTGTTGGTAAGTGATGATGCGGTCGAAGATGTTAAGCACAGTAGGCCTAGAATGGGAACAGCTCTCTCAAGGCTCTCAAGGATAGCTGCCGGAACATATTAGATGTTTGGTGACAGATTTTATAACTTGAGGGTGGTGGTAGCTGGCCAGGCGGACACTAGATAGTATCCTACCACCATCCTACCATCTGCGGACATTTTTCCATAAATGTTCCTAAAGTTTCATAAATACTCCAATTAACGTAATTAATAAGCTGATATAAACATCTCCCATCTATTGCTATAAAAGCCATCTATTTTTAAAATCTACTAGTATTAACCGCATTCAAACTCCAAAGGAGCATTTTCAATAACTACTCGAAGATATATTTTTCGATTTTTCGCTTAGTATATTTGTATGGCAACTCATAAAACTTGACTTAGGCCACTACTTAGCCTCTTCAGATATATTGGAGGCGATATTGAAAATCCACGTTGCACCCCCTATTTGGAGATCACTTCAAGCCGAACGTATGAAAACGTAGGGAATTGAAATTGTGCCGTGCGCCGAATTTTATTCCTCTGATAAGGTTTAGAGTGACGCTTTCAAGATTTAGGTAAATACAGATTTAAAAATATTTGGACGAGCTCGATAGGTGCCGATAGTGTTCCTCAAATATTTATGTCATTCGGAATGTGAATTTAAAATCCACGACTGAGTATGTACATTGTTGGCTTTGACTATAGCTGTAATCCATACTAATATTATAAAAACGTTTGTTACTCTGTCACTCTGTCTATTTGTTACCTAATCACGCCTAAACGGATGATCCGATCACACCACATACATTGTTTTGATATCAACAACCATCACTTTGCGATTAAATGGGATGAAAACATTAATGTAGTACTTATCATCAGCAATTTATTACATTACATTGTACCTTGGAGTATTCTTCTACCAATTACTGTTAAAGGATTTAATTTGTATTCTCACATATCAACCCTCTATTATAAAAGAGGAGCGGCCCGCGAGCAGACCGAGTTATTTGGACTCTCGCCGTGCGGACTTACTATTACATTACACTTTACACTTACAGTACATTTTACGGTCCGCAACACGTTCATAGTTTCTATTCGTTTATTCTTTGTCGCCAATTCAAGGCCGCATCCGAGGCGTGTAGCGTATTTGAACGTTACCGGCATTGTAACTAGGTTTAATCTTGCATTTTTGCTGTCAAGGAGTGCATCTTTTGTACTTGTACTATTATTTATTCTGTGCCGCGGCGTCCTGCGTTCGCGTGCGCGTTTGCGATCTAAATTTCTATTGTTTTTTGATCGCCGTAGATCGCGTTTGGTGTGAACCAGTCGGTACAAATACTACTGCGCTATCTGATCGCCGCCTAGATCGCGCACGCAGGACGCCGCGGTGTGGTGGTACCTTTACTGAAATAATGCAAGATACTTTATAGCATGAGGATGAACATAGGCTACTAAATTATTGGTGTACGTGACCGAAGTCGCGGATAACAGCTAGTTAGTAAGCTGAAATGGCAATGAGCCGGCCACATTAGCCGTAGAGTCGACAACCGGTGAAGTAAACAAACAGACTCAGTGAACATCGGGATCTCACCTCACTCCCGAGGAAGAACGACGGATTTGCTCGAAACCTAGGTCGAGAAAATTCAACTAAAAGTACGTGAATTACAGCCGGTATATAACATTGATAATATCTATTACCTGTTCATAGATCTTTCCAATTTGGCCAAGGACGACATCTCTATAAATCAGTGAGGAGAGCATCTTAGACATATACCAGAATTATGTCATGGTAGGTAATCATGTCCTTACAATAACAGGACACCAAATTAGAATCGAGCAAATCTGTAGGAGAGGCACTCATACCTTCATCATCTAGGAAAAGGCTAATGATTTTCAAACTCCTGAACAGAATTACAATACAATACAAAAACTCTCTATTGACACCAATATATAAACAATAAATAAAAACAAAATTGGCATAACTTAAATTAGATGTACAATGGGCGGTCTTATCGCTAAGAGCGATCTCTTCCAGACAACCTTTGGATGGATATGAAACCTATGATAAGCATGAACTACAGATCTACAGATATTCAATACATACATTTTATATATCTACATATATATACACAATATAAACTATATATATATACATACATATACATGCATAAACCATACATATTATACAAGAATTAAACTAAATAAAACGTTGCGAATGTAGACAAATGTCATAATTAATATTAATCAATTGACAGGTAATGCTTTTTCACTTGAGCCTTGAAAAAGAACAGTGATTGAGCACGTCTTATATCCACTGGTAAATTGTTCCAGAGGCGTACAGCTTGCACAGTGAAAGATGCATCATAAAAGTTGGTACTGTGTGCTGGAGTGCTCAGAACCAAGTTTTCGGACGACAGATTTTTTAATTAACTAAAACACAAGTTACCTACATTGTAATAAAAAATAAAACTGGCCAAGTGCGAGTCAGCATCGCGTCTCTTATCGCACACTTAGGGAGGATTGTATGGGGACCCCCTTTAATTTTTAACTTTATTTTGTTTTTAGTATTTGTTGTTCTAGCGGCAACAGAAATACACCATCTGTGAAAATTTCAACTGTTTAACTATCACGGTTAATGAGCTATAGCCTGGTGACAGACGGACAGACAGACAGACAGACAGACAGCGGAGTCTTAGTAATAGGGTCCCGTTTTACCCTTTGGGTACGGAACCCTAAAAACCCATAAAAACTAAAAACTCTATATTGGTTTATCAGTTTAGGAGCTACCATGTCACTCAAAGACCTAAGACATACTGTACCACGACTTATAACAGCCCTATTTTTTCGTCGGAGCGGGGGTTAAAAAAAGACCATAGATTATGCGTAGAATCTACAGCGTATCATAAATATACTCGTACCAACAAAAATGATGTTTCAGTTCACGTGACATACTACCATCATGAATAATTTAACCATTACAAACATATTCAATTTCCTGAAGCATTGTTTTTACAGCTATGAAAATACATATTTAGAGATTGATAGAAAATAATAGGCAGGGTGAGGAGTGGCACACACGTTTTGTTAACATTGTTTTACAAAATGTGGCTTCAAATAATGAAATTTCAATATTATTTGTATACTGGAAGAGATCGCTTTGAGCGATAAGTCCGCCCATTATACTGTAGTTTTTACCCGACTGCAGCGAAGCAAAAAGGAGGGTTATGTTTTTGACCGTTATGTGGGTATGTATGTATGCAAGTACGAGTATGTATGTATGTATGTTCATCTGTTCCCTCATAACTTTTAAACTGCTTATCATCATAATTTGACGAATGAGGTGTCGTTAGATGCGTCTTGTTAAAAGTTTATTGTTTCATAAGTTATTTTATATGGTTTACAATAAAATATTTTGTATTACTATACTTTGCTGGAGCTCGGGACTGATGGTTATTGTTGACATATATCAATGATTTAATGCCTGTATGAATTTTGTATCTATACAATTTAAGATCGTTTAAAAAACTAAAAGAACCGACTTCAAACGTCGCGCTAGTCAAAGTAGCCAGTAGACGTAGAAACTATTATCTAATCTGTGCCAGTAGTACTCGTAAGTGGTAAATCGTCGAGATAAGTAAATGCATCGTAATACAAATGTTGATATATTATAAGATCATTTAAAAAACTAAAAAGAACCGCCTTCAATGCCGCGCTATTAATTTTCAGTACCAATTTTGAGGTGTTTATCTCCATATCTCTGGAGATACTTATCAGACCTCGATAAAATTACCATGGTACCACACTTGGGATATCTCCTTTCCAACAAAAAAATAATAATAAAAATCGTCGTTTATGACGAAGTTATCCGCGAACAAACATTTAAAAAAAAAAACATATATATGGTCGATTTGAGAAACCTCCTCCTTTTTTGAAGTCGGTTAAAAAATATGCCTACATAGATAGATCTTTTTTAACATTGGTATATATTGTACAACTTCAAAATAAATTAAACTATCTATCCTATGGTGTGGAGTGTTGTTGGATTAGATCGTTTAAAATATTGCTAGTGTGTGAAAACCATTTTGAAGTTCCAGGCCTAGCGTGCTACCATCCTCGACCGCATCATCACTTACTGAACTACTTACAGGTGAGATAGTGGTCTATAATTGGTATTGGTATAATAATATTATAAAAGCGCACATTTTACCACTTTAGACGCGCCTATCTTTCAAATGATTGACTTTGAGAAAAAATGATTATTTAGACCTCTACATCATTTTTAAAGACCTATCCATAAACACCCCACACGTATAGGTTTGAGGAAATTATTTTTTGTTTCATTTCCATGTATGGGATAAAAAAACTTTTATATTTTTTATTTTTGTATAAAAATCGGAAAGCGGTTTACAGAATACATTTACCTACCAAGTTTAAATTCTATAGTCCTAATAGTTTCGGAATAAAATGGCTGTGGCATACGGACGGACAGACAGACAGACAGACAGACATGACGTATCTATATGGGTTCCGTTTTTTGCTATTCGGCTACGGAACCCTAAAAAAGTATGTTTGTTACATCTTCACGCTAAAATTACTCAACCTAAAATTTGGGACCTAAAATGTAGATAGCCTAGACCTAAATAACACATAGGTATCCTGATATTCCCACGGGAACTATGTCTACGCGGGTAGAACCGTGGGGCACAGCTAGTTATTCATAAAGCGATGTCTAGTAATAATAGTAGCTATCAAAATAATATTGTGAAAACAAAGTTTGGATACGTATTTTCGTTGATATTAATTAAGGTTAAATTCGTCTTACATTGCAGTTAAAAGCGTATGTTGCAGGCGCGTTAACAAAACACAGGTACAAACGTGATATGTCGCCTGAAAGTTCCCTCTCCGAGTTACAGTCTCATATTTTGTTGTTAATAAATTTCATTATAACTTGCGACGAGTTGCGGGTCGCTTCTTTGAGTTAATTAAAAAGTGATGCAGGACCGCCGGCGCGTCTAATTGTGCATACGTGTGTGTACACATTCTGAGCGCTGGGCTGGGGAGCGTTCATACTGGGTTCAGATTAGATGCTCACTGCTCGAGTTGGTGACGCAAATCAGCTGATAAACAACGCGACGCTGTTGTTAAATAAATATACAGTAGATCAAATATTATGTTTCTTAGGTGTTATCTGCACTTTATATTTTTAATATTTAAAATTTCGCCGCCCAGCGGGAGTCAAATTCGTGCCTCTTGGATATCATGCCCCAGCGCTGTAACCAACGTAACTAACTTAATTATGGATGACTCCCACTGATGTGACAAACCTTATGGACGGCGAAATTTTGGATTGTAGGTATATAATAATGTACACATATCAGTCTTAAGCCGTTCTTTCTTCGTACTTCACGTAAGTCACGTTTAATATTTACTTCTATACCTTGAAAATATTTGTCTGTTCATAAGTAATTCATCTCTCATTATGTATCTTAAAATTAAAATATTAATTGTTTTTTTCAAAAAATGCTGCCTTACTTACCTGTGGTTAGCAGATAATTACTCGTCATAATGGTGTTTTAAACTCATACAATTTCTGACTAAAGCAACCATGTGTGTAAATGTTATGGCATTAGGCGCATAAAGTGGTGAAAAGCTCTTAAACTTTTCTTTATTAAACCTATAATGTGTTACAGCGAAGTGCAAAACTCTTTCAAATAACTAAATTAGTTGCTGATATCACTGCGCTAAACTCACAAAATATAATAAATATTATGGTTATTACGCCCATCGGTACGCGGTCGGTCTACCCGTATTATACTTATCGTTATGTTTAGTCTCTACGCTTTGCAGGTACTGATAACTAACTACTATCACCATAGTGTAGAAACACAGTGAAAGTGGCGCGGAGAATAGGATCCTTGAGCGAGTGTTTTAAACACCTTTTGTGTATTTCGCCGCGGGGGTTGCGCGGTGTGTGTTTCCCGCTCATCATCTTAAGACAGAGTATTTAATTTTTATTTTTTTAATCAGCGAAGTCATTTGAATCGTTGGCTTCGCTTGCTGTCACTCTATAATACCGGCTTTAGAGTGACAGTAAGCGAAACCAACTGTGAACGTGCCTTTATACGGTGTGAGCGAAATTATAAAACAACACATCAAGAGGGCCGTTGTGCGCATCTCGCTCGTTTGCGTGACATTTAGTTTCAGTTATGATGAGGTAGCTCCTTCAAATTGTTTTTGTTGGGTATAATAGTGTACTTTTTATTAGAGTTATCGCCCAGGGACATCTTTTTATCGCAATCTGACAGGGACTTGATCAATCTTAACTGATGTACAGATAAGCATTATTTGTATCTGATGGTAAAAGTCGATACGATGCGGTCTGATATTTAAAGGAGATACTTGTAGAAGACAACATACTTTCGTCTTATCCAAATTCTAGACCAAGAATTTCTTTCGATGACACTTTATCGAAGACGGAACTGCTTCACTGATTGGCAAGGCGTCTTTGATTTACAGAAAGCGCTTGTCATTACTGAAGAATAGGGTAATTCCATACAGCGTGGTTGCCAATAGTCTATTGGGTACAACTCACTCCTGCCGATGTTTACACTTAGATTGTTATAGAGACACTTAGTTACTGTTAGTACGATTATGAATACTACTTTCCTGTATTATAGAACGAAGCTCAAGCGTGGATCAGCTCTTAGCAGAGAATGAGGACATTTCATTGGTTAATTCGCGCCTAGTTAACTGATTAAATGGCTCCATTCCATGTCAACAGCAGATCGGTACTCGAGTATCGTTCTGGATTTTTTTTATGTCGAAGTTGTCAAACAAGAAAACAGCCAACCTGATCGAAAGTGGTCACCGCAGCCTGTAAACACCTGCAACACAAGTATTATTGGCAGTACTTTGCCTACCTTTTGCATAAAGGACTCTTTTTACCACTCACTGTATACTGTAGCGGATAAGCCGCAGTTGGGAGATCGTTCCACATGTTGCAGGTTCGTGGAAGAAATGACCGCATGAAACGTGCTGTATGCGATGTCCACGTGTCTACTATATGTAGATGGGCTCTGTCGCGGAAGATCGTGTCGTGAAGATCGATGATAAAAGCGAGATGGCGGGATGGGGTTAAAGATTTCATCAGAACATTACCCTTTATAGTATTGGTAGAAGAGGCTAAGTGAGCCAATATCTCGGCGTAACTCTAACTTGTCAGTAAGTACAGGATTGTCGACAAGTCTAACGGCTCATCGCTGTAGAGAGTCAAGTGGTTTCAGCTGGTACTTCGGAGCCCCACTCCAGAGCTGAGAGCAGTACTCCATATGCGGCTGAATTTGGGCATTATAGCATAGAAGCAGTTGGCTTAGCGTGGAATACCGCTTGGCTCTGTTGAGGACACCAAGTTTTTTAGCAGTTATACTTGCTTTGCATTCCATGTGACTCCGAAACTGGACTTCGCTGGAAATGTCCACACCTAAGATTCCTATACTGTCCGGTAAGGTTTGAGGAATGTTTTGAAACTAAATAACAAGTAAATACTGGCCTAAGAATAAAATAAGAAATTTGATTGGTTAATTAGGCGTGATTTAACCAATTAAATGGTTTGATTTTATGCTAAGAGTATGATTTGTATTAATATCAGTCTAACATAATTACGTTGTAAGAACATAGTATTATTTATCCTGTGGGTCCGGCCTGAGTCCGATTACTTATCCGTACTCACCTCAAGTACAAAATACCTACCTGGTAACATCAAATACAGCTTAATCATATTACCGTATCAAGTAAGAAACTCAATCAACTATGACAACAAAAAGTCTGAAAGCCCTGCTGCTTATGGGCGGAAGACCCAAACGACAGTTTAAGCGGTTCCGGAAACCACAAAAGTAAATTACTCACTCATTGTAGCTCGATACTTGTTTGGTTACTCAACAACTTAGTTACCGAATGTCTCACACAGGGCCCAGTATATTTGAATAAGGATGTGTCGTCCCTAAAATTTGCAATATATCGGTGATATGTGTTGATTACCTAATTTATAATAGACGATATAAACGGACATTAATGGATGGTTTTAATATTTTTTATGACAAGAAGACAAACAAGACGCTCGATCGATGCGAAGCGATGGCGTTAACCTATAACAAAAAAGTTAGCACTGATCTAAGAATTAGGTCTTTATTTATAGTGCCATAGGCGAACAAGCTTAGGAACGGTCGTCGTACACGGTAACGTAACGGTCGTCAAGTCCGGATTTTAATCAGATGTTCCAGTGGCAGAACAATTTATATGGAGCTATTTACACATGTCAGCCCGATTTTGTCCTCGGTTTTGACAACCCGATTAAAAATCGGATCCGACACACGACATACGTGAACAGGCGGGTAGTCGTCAAGATGCTTGTCTTTCTAAGTCCGAGGAAGACCATCAGCTCAAAATTAAATGTGTTTCCTTCAATCAGACTATAAGAAACGAATTGATCTTTGAGGTAACAATATACGACATGATGCTTAAGCAAATACATAAATGTATCAAATGAGATATCGATAGTTTCAACTATTCGTATGCTATCCCATCTCTATCTAGCAAACTCGTTCAATCAAAATTTAAGTCTATATTGGAAAAGTTTCAGATTGATGCGTACCTAACAACAGCGGCTTGAAGATATTGCTACTCAGAGATAAGCCCGCCTTTTTCGCGTAAAAACTTTTCCCAGTAAACTAGGATCTGTTTTCGTTGTTTGCTTACGTGAGGTCTTAAGAGAATTAAGTTGTTTTTGTTGTAGGAACGAAATTAAAAACAAAAGCCTGATGTGTTTTGATAGCAGATTTTCTACGGATCTAGTAGTTTTTCTTCAATATTTATTGTTTTAAAAAATAAAATATAAAAATTAAATAAAAATATTTAAGAGCTAACATTGTTTCGCTACATTATTATTGGCATAAAACGTGGGTCACACGACCAATAGCGCACTAGCGGCTAGGTCGTAGCGGCCAACGGCCACCGCGGTTTGCTGCTGGCCGCACTGCTGAGACTGAGACCGTGAATCGGCAAACGTACCGTAGGACGCCCTGTGACCAGGTGGAGCGACGACGGATAAAGGTGGTCAGTGACTGGAAACAAAGAGCCGAAGATCTCGTCTTGGGAGAGGCCTATGTCCAGCAGTGGACTGATACCGGCTGATTATGATGATAAGCAAAGGTATGAACCATAAAGACAGGTCGATTTGCATTAATTAGTCCAATCCACATAGCGTAATTGTCATAACGTGTGTTTTATTTAATTAAAAAAATATATTGAATATATATATCATATATATATATATATATATATATATATTCGCCTCTAGTCGTAAAAGAGTCTATATAAAAATCTGAATCGGCAGGCATTTTAAATCCATAGATCAAGCCGATGTTGAGCCGAACGACATTTCGCAAATATAATGCGTTAGCGGTTGTCAAAACGTACGGAAAATCGCATGTAGCGGTGAAAATGTTCGACAAATCGAATTACTCGGTCGCACAAACATGAATACGACCGGGAATGTTTAGCTGCCTCTCCTTTATACACGAAAAATCTTGTTTTCTACAATATTTATAGTCATAAAAAAACATATTTTACTTACTTTACTTTACTTTAATTAGCTTAAAAGCCATTCAATGCAATTTTGTTTGGTTTATTCAAGTGAAAACTTCTTTAGCAGCGTTGTGCACTTTCATGGGATAGGTAAAAATGGTGACGTGTCTTGATCGAAAATACGTAAGACGAGGCGCAGGGCGCTTGGGAGTGCGAGGTGTCATTCCAAAATATTCAAAAATGACGTGTTCAAGTTTTCACTTCTGCCGGTACTCCGGGAGTGCAACCCGTTGTTTTTTTTTTGCGAACAGCACTTCGCTACCATATCACCAGATGATCACTGTGAATTCATAGGAAACAAAAAGTATTTTTTAAAGTTAATAGGAACTATCTGAGTCCTACCCTATCTGAAATATTTTCTGAGAGAGTTCCGCATCGCATCAAAGGCTGTATCATGCGTAGTAGATAAATAATATGAGGGATGGGGCTAACTTAGGAAAACAAAAACCAGTATTATAAATTGTTAAACGAACTAAGAAATAGGACTCTAGATCTATTTTTATTTTGAATTCTTTAATGAACATTAATAATGTTGCTTAAAATGTAACATTTTTAATATCAGTTATCAAAAGTAATTTCAGCTGTATTACAAACATTGTATCGTCACAGATAAATACTACTTAATATTGTCCTGACTAGACACATCGCCCGCAGTAACCTATTTGGTGACGTCACCATACTTAATTAAAGCTGAACAAACGTAGTAACACCGTTAACGTAGAATAAAGTCTCCACGTAATGAATCTACGTCCTCTCGGAGTGTTCCACGTAACGATCGCTACGTACACGTCCGGATACCATTTAAACTTCTAGTTAAGATTTAGTATCAGTTGTCGTTTTAAATTATTTTGAGGGGTTTTTATATGATTTAAGGATAAGGAAAACGCTAGCCTGATCGTAGGTCATATGTCATGAAAGTTTATCAGAATAGAAATTAAATAATGTGGCAACTGGATTGCCACAATTTTACCACACTGCACCTGTTATCCTGAAACATTGTTTGAGGATCGATGTGGCAGATATAAATACGATATTGAGTGGGATTTAAAAAAAAAACTGATTGTGTCCTTATGTACAATAATGAATTATACCCTATTTTGTGACTAAATGTATGTTCATCTTTTAGTTAAAATATCTGTTTGTAAACTTTTGTGTTTTTAATATTTCATATATCAGTTCCAGAATGCGGCAGTGATAAAATACTCGAGTTGCCCGTCCAGCCAATCATTTACACGGAACTGACGCAATCTTTACAGGAAAACCAGCAAAGGCGTAAAAGAAAATTTTATGAATTTGATTTCAGAAGTGAATTTTTAGGCGGTTTATTCTCGCTAGCGGACTATTGTGCATTGAACGGTTGATATTTTTCAAAACGTGCCTTGCATTTTACCATTTGGCTTTAGAAAACCGAGGCAATATTTTCGATGATACATTGTTATGCAAATTGAACGTGTTGAAGTGGCGTTGTGAGGAAAAACGGCGATGGCAGGAACCGGAAGCTGACTAAACTTTATGGACGGTGGACGTGTTATTTGCATAATGCTGCCAGCCTGGCATTAAAACCATTGGAGAGGAACATACATCGATTGTTGTATGGCTACCAAGCCGATAATATCCTGAGCCGTTACTCTGTTCGACCGAAGAGTAGGTAAAGTGCTGACGTGATAAGTAGGTGCTAACAAGAAAGTAAACTCGTCTATTTCTTTCTCTAACCGTTTCACAGACTTTGTTTTTTTTGTTTTTGAGGGCCCGATGGCGTAATCGGGAGAACGGTCGGCTTTGATGCCAGAGGTACCGAGTTCAGTCCCCGCCGGGCACCAATGGATTTTTCTATCGAAAAATGGATGTGCGCTTTCACAGTGGCCCTTCGGTGAAGGAAAAACATCGTTAAGAAACCAACAACCTCCCGCATGGTGGTAGGACACTATCTAGTGTCCGCCTGGTCAGCTCACCCTCAAGTTAGAAAATTTGTCGCCAAACATCTAATGTGTTCCGGCAGCTGTCCTTGGGAGCCAGTTCCCATTCTACACCTATATCTTCGACCGCATAATCACTTACTAACAGGTGAGATAGTGGTCAAACGCTAGCCTATAGAATATTAAAAAAAATACATAAAAGTAATTGAAAATAGATTAAAAAACTGTACAACTTGTTTACTGCAATAGAATAAGAATGCAGTTTTTCAGTATCTCCTCCGGGATTCCGTTGGTTGGTGCCTTCATTATAGTACTTTAAAACTTATATATTTCTGACGTACAGTTACTCGACTACTATCTTGTCCGATGTTTAGAGTTATCTAATATTGATAAATGTATGCCATAAACTCCGTTTATAATTTCTACATACGTCTTTTATACATAATAGCTAAACGCTTGACCACTACATCATCTGATCTTAAGTGACTTAATACATTTATTATTATTACACCGAAACTCAACAGCCTGTTGCTTGAGTTTCTACTGCCTATAATAACAGCTGACCAAACCCAAACTCTGGTTTTTAAACACCTATTAGCTAGTACAAACGTGTGTTCAAATTAGGCACTCTGGTCCAATGCTCGCCCTCTAATCGTCAGCAACACGAGTCTACGAGTCCCGTCGTACAAAGTCTACGAGTCCCGTCGTACAAAGGGTCAACAAGCATTGTTTACAAGAAGTCTAATTTGGCAGAGGACCTACGAAAGACAAGTAAAGAGTAGCAGATGCACTGTGTTTTTATAAATAAAAGCTTTGTTGGTGGCTAGTGGCGCTCTCAGATTCATTTTTTATACATTTTATTTTATAATTTCTTCCCCCTTTTGCTTTTCTAACTCTAGCTAGCGTGTCAAGTTATATGGTCGAGACGGGCAACTTATTCATGCTACGAGAACAAAGAGGTTCTTGCAAACATTTTACAGTGGTTCGACTGAAGACTATTTTTTAATATCATATAGGCTAGCGTTTGATCACTTGTTTGTAAGTGATGATGCATTCGAGAATGGTAGCACGCTAGGCCTAGCATGGGAATTGGCTTTCAAGGATAGCTGCCGAAACACATTAGATGTTTGGCGACAGATTTTCTAACTTCAGGGTGGTAGTTGGCCAGGCGGACGCTAGATAGTGGCCTAATACCATGCGGGTGATGGGGGGGTGTTTCTTAACGATGGTTTTCCTTCACCTAAGGGCCACTGTGAAAAGCGCACATACATTTTTCGATAAAAAAAATCCATTGGTGCACGACAGGGATTGAGCTCGGGATACCTCTGGCATCAAAGCCGACCATTTTACCACGACACCACCGGGCCCTCTACTGCCTTAGATAAAACCTCTTTTGATTTGCCTCATTATTTTTACTTTTACTTATATTCTTTTGTAATCTTCAATCATTATATGTATCTATAATAGTTGTATGAATCCATAATAAGAAAAAAAAAATTAAGACTAAAAACTAAAACACCGACAACAAATGCCGCGCGAGTCAGTTTCAGTAGAAAGTTTGAGGTGATCTCCACATCTCTGGAAACTCGTGTCTTCCAATCTCAATTAATTGACTTTAATTGATTTTTAACTTTTAAACCAACTTTACATACCACGCAAGTGAAAATCGTAAGTTTAAAGTGTTTATATCCATATCTCTGGAGATATTCATAAGTCCTGATGAAATTAGTTGAAGGACCGTCCCTTCATCATCATAATTAGCCTATATCTGTCAACTGCTGGACATAGGCCTCAGCTATGGCACGCCACTGAGCTCGATCTTCAGCTATTTGTTTCCAGCCGCTGCCAGCCAGCTTGCGTATATCATCGCTCCATCTAGCTGAAGGGCGCCCTACACTACGATTGGTATACCCACCTCATAACGCGTAGCATACAAACAAAAAGAAGGATACAGACGAAGCTGATAAGCTCCTCCATTATGAATGTCGGTTAAAATAGAAGACTAATAATTAATATTACCAATTGTTTAATTAATGTTATTGATTTTGTGCCGTTTACATTGAGATAAATTAGTAAATAATCAAAATACTCTGTAAGTTAGCCGCTGTCTGGGCTCTCGATCAATTTATTGAAGCATCATATTGTATAAGGTTGAAAGGATGAAACTTAGCTCAATTAACTGAACCCGCGAAACTTTCAAAGTAACAACTGAATGCTGACTGAAAAATAAAAGTATTTTTTTCTCATTTCCAACAAAGGATACTTCCGTCTGTCAAACAAATGACGAGCGATCAAGACTGTCTCTCCGTTAAAATGAAATTATTTTTTGAGGACAAAGAAAGTGGGTTTCTTCGAGACTTAATTAGCCGATGTCTTTTTCCTTTTCGGCAGGGTTTTGATTGACTTAATGTTACACTGTTTTATACTTTGACATGGAATATGAGCTTTTGTATGTTTTTGACCTCTGACCTATATGTTCAAAGTTGGCTTTTGGGTGATGAAAGTTGAGTGATGTTAAAATAAATTACTTGAATAATATTTACGTACATAGTCAGGAGGGAATATTTTTTAAAGAGTATTTTAAAATATTCTTAATGATGCAAATTAAGTATAAAATAAACTGGCCAAGTGCAAGTCGGACTAGCCCTCGTCGGTTCCGTACCACACTACAGTATTTTATAAGATCGAGCAAAAAATACCACTATCATCTAACGCCTAACAAAGGTGTTAGGGATCGACATTTCAATATAACGCCATCTATGGGACGTTTACCTAACTAAGCGTTCATAGATGGCTTGAAATGCCGAAAAAAACACGTTTCTTGTATGGGGACCTTCTATTATCTTTAACTTTATTCTGTTTTTAGTATTTGTTGTTATAGCGGCAACAAAAATACATCATCTGTGAAAATTTCGGACGGAAATATAAAAAAATACTATTATATATATATATATGGGTACAGGACATTATTTACCTACCAACTTTATTGCTTCCAAACTTATTGAGTGGATGATTACTCAATTAAGTGGTAGGACTTCAGCTAGTCGCGGTTTGCTGAGGCAGCACCACTACCGCAGGAATGTTTTGAATAGCAAAGTGTCCAGTGAAATGACAGTACATGTGATGTTTAACATCTAGATTTTTTTAAGAGACTAGCTTTAACCACTATCTCGCGTGGTGGTAAGCGATAATGTGGTCAAAGATGGCGAACACGCTAGGCCTAGAATAATCTGACTTTCAATGAAAAAAAAATCTGAACTATCCCATCCATAATTCTATTAATAGTAGTTCTGATCTCAAAACCATCGCGATCAAGAATATAAATAGAAGTAAAACTAGAATAGATAGTGACTACCAGACTAGGGATGGCTTTAAAAAGATAACAACATTTATAAGTTGCACGGCAGCCTAACAAAATGTGCATGTTTATTTTTAAATTAACCTAATAATTAATAAAGGAGCGGAGCGTGGCCCCGGGAAAATAAGCTAACTTTCTAATTTCCATCACGGACCAATGGAACGTTTAATTAAGCCAGTTTTTTGACCTTTTTTTTTCTCTCTCTTGTAACAATAATTACAAGTTCCCTTACTTCTTTGATCTAATTTTGTATGTACTTAAACGCGAGGTTATTATTCATTATGAAAGATAAAAGAACTGGATAAAGGAGGAAGTACTATTAAAAATACTTGGTTAATTCTTTAAGGAATTTAAGTTGAAGGGTAAGGCCTGAAACGGTATCATCTTTTCAACTTAACCTAACTAATAAGCTAGGCTTACTACTAATGTACAATTTGTGTCAGGAGTGGGTTCACATCAATAGTGCACTTGATGGGGATCAAACTCACGACCTCTCGATCGCCAGGCCGACGCCTTAGCCATTGGGCAATTGCCGCTTTGTATAAAATATTACTACATCGATGTAAATGTACTATGTACACCTCCATGTATTACTACTACATTATTATATATAGTACATTTTTACACAAAAGTGTGTAACACTTATAGTAATATACTATTTTATTATATACTAGAAGAGCCCCGCGGCTTCACCCTCTTTAAAAACTTCTTATATTTACTTAAAACTTTTCTTTTGTAAAAACTATTCTACCATTAAAGACATTAAATAAGAATTAGCCAAATCGGTTCACAAGTTTTCATGTTATCGCGTGACTAAGGCAATTCGGGATGCATGTTTATAAAACCCGAAAAACTCCAATTTTCAGATTTTGTTACCTACTCCATTTCGAAAAATCGTACAACACGTACTTTATCTCATCTTGTTTCGCCATACAAACTTTGAATCCCCGTTCCGCATCCCAGATACATTTTTAGAAAATCCTTTCTAAGCGGATACCTACGTCATAACAATTATCTGCATTCTAAATTTCAGCGCAATCCGAAACAATATTGATTTCCAGACTTTGTTACCCCAGTTACACTTATAGTGGCATTTTGAAAAAAGTCTGAAACTCGTATTTACTTATTTATTTACAGAAGTACTTGTGTGTAATTTCGAATAAAATGACTTTCCAAACTTTGAAACTTTTTTTCCGCTTCATCCCCTTGAAGAGTGAATTTTGAAAAATTCTTTGTTAGCTTAAGTCAAAATAACTATCTGCATGCCAAATTTCAACGCAATCCGAAACAATATTGAGACTTTGTTACCCCACTTCACCCTTTTAGGGGTAGAATTTCGAAAGAGCCTGAAACACGTAATTATTTACTTAAGTACTTCTGTTAAGTTTCGAATATAAAAGACTATCTAATCTTGTTTCTCCATACAAACTTTTGAACCCCCGGTTCATCCCCTTCAGGGGTGAATTTTGGAAAATTCTTTCTTAGTACACCCTTACCTTACTACCTTACACCTGACGTACTAAGACAAATATACCCTCCAAATTTCAAGTATCTACGACCAGCGGTTTAGGCTGTGCATTGTCTGTCAGTCAGTCAGTATGTCAGGACAAAAATTCTTATTGTATTTTATATTTAAAAATAAATTGCTGTTCGTTAATCGCTGTGCTGGGCCGATTTAGCTGATTTTGGTTTTGAAATGTTTGTCGTAGTCCAGGGAAGACGCTGAGAAAATGTGGAAAAATTTCGAGGAAGATATTAAAAACAACAATTTCATTTTTCCATATAAACTTTTCTACCTACTTTCCTGTCAAACATTTGACGTTCGTCCTTTCGGTACGGTAGGGTTGACTCTGTTCCACTCTCGTGGAACGGGACAGTTGCGCAGCATAAATTGGACTAATCTAGCTCACAACGGGAATGTAGTGGCTGGAAAATGGTCTCGGAGAGCAGCGGGATCCGAAGCACGGTTTTTCTGCTGGCCGACCGCAGGTAGTTGGGGGCCCAAGTAGGGAGCAAACCACTCACGAAAGGCTGCCCCGCCACCTTGCGAAAAATCCCAGAGATGTGCATTCGTGTCGGTTGGCGACCGGACGAGAGGACTCGATGGACATCTTTGTGGGGGTTCGGGCGTCCCCGCGGTCTCCGGACCAACTTCAAACAGCTGCATCATCTCGTTTTTTGGGTTATGTAGTCCTTTACGCAGCGCCTCGTCCCACTGCCATCTTTTCACCTATTCACTCCATTTAAAATCAAATATGAGAAACGGTAAAAGCAAGTTGAGTTTTAAACAGCGGAAGCACGTCCTCTTCCTTAAAGTGCACCTCACAAATATTAGAGGACTGCACTCAAATATCGATCCAGTCCACTTTCATCTCGAGACTGAAAAACCTCACTTGCTGTTCCTCACGGAGACACAAATTCGATGCCCAGACGACGCCTCGTACCTGTCGTATCCCGGTTATGTTCTGGAACATAATTTCAGACCACGTGCCGGAGTACGTGTGTACGACGACATCTGCAGCCGTCGTCTCCGCAACTTAGAAGACCCTAAGTTCTCTGTGCTTTGGATGATGGTTGACACCGGCGTAGAAAAGATCATCTACATATGGGAAGGATAATATAGTGACAAACTAATCTAAAAACTAGATGTACGTGTTTACCTTGTTCCAAAATTATAGTGAAAGTGTTATCTAAACAGGCTTTGCCTAAATATCGAAGAAAAATAGGAGATAAAAATTGGAAGTGCTACTGATCAAAGTGAACGAGGAGCTTATAATTGGTTATAATATGTGTTTATCAAGTTGCCAAAACCCTAATAAATAACTGGAATTGAAGTGTTTTCTAGCTAATATATCTTATTTGTGAATAATTATAAATAAAAGATCAAGATAAGTATTCTGTTTAATAAATACATAGAGGGTAAAAGTGCATCACTATTTGTGCCGATAGAAGGTAAATCTAAATTATAAACCACTTGTGAACACAAAGTACAAGCCGTTCAACTATTTCGTTACCTCTATCATGCGAATAGCTAGCCCAATTGGTACTAGAGGCGGCTGAGACTACAGTTCCCATCTTAGGTACCAGGATCGAATCTTGTCAGGCGAAATTACTTTTTGCGTCTGATTTTTAATTCAAGGAAGGAATTAATACTCATAATAATAAAAAGAAATGGATTATGTTACTGTCAGGAATCCACTTGTAAAATCGAGATCACAGCTGGATACATCGTTGATGACTCAAGACGATGATCCATCGATAGATTCATCATTACTAAATGATACTATTAAGAGTCTCCCTATGACCTTGGAGACGGAATCATCTCAAATAATAGAGCTCAAACATGTATTAGAAGACTTACAAATGCAACTGAACACAGCACATGACGAGATAGGAAATTTAAATTTGGAGAACAATTCTTTAAAAGAATCACTTAGAAATAAAGACAGGCAATTATTTCTACTATGTAACCTTTCTAAGAAAACTAGTCAATCGCTTCATGAGTCTACAAATACAGAAGAATCCATGATTCAATACACGCCTTCATATAGAAATATTTCACTTATTAAAAGAGATATTGCTAAAAAAATATGCTTCTCTCCTTCATATTTTGAATACAAAAACAGGAGAAACTGCGGCAACACACCATTAAACATAATAAATGCATCCGAATTATTAACAAGCTCTACACCGAGACGGAGACCATGTGATCACCTCAGTGTGCCATCAACAATAACAGTGCCTGTTAATAAAATTGATAAAATTATTCCCGTTGAAATACCTCCAATTAATGAACCCTCAACAAATAAAAATGGTGATAATTCACAGTTCATAAAAAATGGATCATGCAACAGCAGTAATAATAATAATAAGCCTAAAATATATATATTTGGAGATAGGCGCCTGCGCAACTTGTCACTGGAAATAATGAAGAATAAAATAGGAAGATGGAGTGACACATACGAAGTCACTAGTACAATTAAGCCCAATGCAACATGCTCACATATATTACAGAATTGTAACAAAATTAATGGTTCACTAAATCCAGAAGATGTTATTTTATTGGCCGTTGGATCACACGACAAACATTTGCTTGATGTATTAACACAGTTGAGTTACACACTAGGAGGTATCAAAACTAGCAAAGTATTTCTTATAAATGTAAATTATAACCCTTATTTTGATACAAAAGAATTGAACACGCAATTGAAACTTTTATCGAAAAAAATTATAAACTGCTATTATCTTGAAGTTGAAAATAAAACTAATATATACAGCAGTATGCGGACTCATAATAAATATTTAAGAGATCTAGTTTTTAAGTTTAATGTCGAGCTTTCTTATATATATCAACGCACTCTATTCATGACTTCTAATAAAATTGACAGAGCACAACACGACTCAAAACTATGTTGCTCGAAAAGAAATAAGTTTGAAGTTCAGTTCTAAAACCACACAGCAAACTAATAAAACTAATAAATGATAAGAATAAAAATTCATTAATTGGAAAATCTAGAACATTTTTTCGTCGATAGTAATGATTCAAAACAAATAACACTATTACATAAAAATATAGCTGGCGCTTTGAGTAAACAAGACTTATTACTGGTTAGTCTACAAGATCTAAGCAAAACTTTAGACAGCACTATAGACATAGTTTGCCTAACAGAGACATTCATAAAACGAGGCTCTGAAACGAATTTTAGATTAGATAATTATCGATTAATTTCCTCTTTTTCCAGATCAGACCAACGTAGAGGCGGGTCATGTATCCTAGTAAAAACCGACCTTGAGTGTCAACCGTTAAATAACCCTATTGAACCTATACCAAAGCATTTTGAATTCTGCGCTGCAAAAGTACTGACCTATAATGCTATCGTCGTCTGCATTTACAGAACTCCAGACTCTGATATACAAATATTTTTCGACTGCCTAAGCAAACTTTTAAATAAACTGAATGTCAATAAAAACAAAAACAAAACCGTTATTCTATGTGGCGATTGGAACATTGACACATTAAAAATTAATAAAACCTCTCAAAATCTTAATTCAATATTACTCAATTTCAATTTAACAAGTCACATTAAGAAGCCAACTAGAAAATTATCATGTATTGATCTTATTGTAAGCAACTTAACCAATATAGAATGTAATACCCACTACTTAGCTTTATCGGATCACGAAACGGCTCAAACTATTTCATTTAAAGGGGTTATTAAACAATATAAAATAAAACCAAAAGCATGGATTGAAGAGCGACGAGACTTTCATAACGAAAATATTAAGAAATTTAAAGACTGCATGTCGAACTTATCTTTTGAAAACGTTTTATCGCAAACAGAGTTTGAAAATGCATTTAATGAATTCCACGATACTCTCACATTGTTCTTTGATCTTTGTTTCCCTATATTAAAAGTGAAAATAGCCAAAAAACCCATTAAAACTAAATGGTTATCTAAAGGCCTTAAAAAGTCCTGCATTCAAAAACGACAATATTACCTAAAATACCACTTGTCTCAAGCCAACAAAAAATACAATAAAAAAAGATATCAATGTTATTCATTTATACTTAAAAAATGTATTCACAAAGCCCAAAAGATTAACAACACGAAATTTATCAATCAATCGACAAATCGATGTAGAGCCGGGTGGCAACTAATAAATGAACACTTTAATAACAATTCAAATAATAAAACGTCTGAACTAGAGGAAATATCAAAGAATAACATAAATTATACAGACCCCCAGATAATTGCAAATCTATTTAATGATTACTATATTAACCTCACTAATAAAATACTATCAAAAAATAATAAAGACACAACATTTACGAAAAAAATTAATAATACAATATATATAACCCCAACTGACCCAATAGCTGTTCTTAAAACTATTAAAACTTTAAAAAACTCAAATTCAACTGGCTATGATAGAATAAATACAAAGATTCTTAAAATATGTGCAATTGAACTAAGTATTCCATTGTGCTATTTAATCAATCTATCATTTACAGAGGGTAAATTCCCTCAACGCTTAAAATATTCTATAATAAAGCCCATATTCAAAAAAGGTAGCAAATCTGAAATGAGCAATTATAGGCCAATAACTTTAATTCCCATCCTTTCCAAAATCTTTGAAAGAATCATGTATACTAAATTAATGGGCTTTATAAACGTTAATAATATTTTGAATACCAACCAATATGGATTTCGAAAACATTGTTCCACTATTGATGCTTGTTTTAAACTAATGAAAATAATAATGGAAAGTTTAGATAGAAAAAATCCTATGATCACAATATTTTTGGACATGAGTAAGGCTTTTGATTTTGTAAATTACACAACAATGCTTCAAAAATTAGAAAGTTATGGTATCCGAGGCAAAGCCTACGAATGGATTGAAAGCTATCTTAGTTCAAGATTTCAATGTGTAGAAGTTAGCAAAGTTGTAGGAGGACTAAAAAAGATATATCGTTCAGAATATAAAATAAATAATTTTGGTGTGCCCCAAGGCAGCGTTTTGGGGCCACTATTGTTTCTTTTATATATAAACGACTTACCCGATGCCACTAAACACAAATGTTTGTTGTTTGCCGATGATACAACTATAATAGTAGAAGGCAAAAACAAACTAACCTTTGAGAGGGAAGCAAATGAGGCACTCAGCAGTGTACTTCTCTGGTTGAATAAAAATAACTTAACAGTAAATATAAGTAAAACAAAATTAATTGAATTCCAAACTTATAATGGAAATCCCACAAATATTAAAGTTTCAGATGGATGTGATGACATAAATAGAGTCGATGAAACCATATTCCTCGGAATAACAATAGACAAGTTTTGCAATTGGAAATCTCATATAAATACATTATGCGCAAAACTAGACCGATTCGTATACGTTCTCTATAGACTTCGGCAAATAGCAACAAGAGAAGCGGCTCTGTCCGCATACCACGGATATGTATCATCGAATTTGAGGTATGGAATCATTCTATGGGGATATTCTGTGGATGCGGAGAGAGCATTTCTTGTTCAAAAAAAATGTATACGTTCAATATGTGGAGCAGAAATCCTAGACAGCTGTAGACCTCTTTTTAAAAAGTTAAAAATTTTGCCGTTGCCTTCACTTTATATTTATGAAATTATCATATTCGTATGGCAACATCCAAATCTATTCAAAAAACACAGTGATGTAATTAAACGAAGCTGCAGATACCCTTTTAAATTGTATATACCCCCACAAAGACTAAAGTTAAATAGCAATAACGTAAATTGTATGGCTGTAAGAATTTATAATAAATTACCCGATGCTTTAAAAGATTTCAGTTACAATGAATTTAAATTAAAATTGTTTGATTTTCTTCTTGATAAATGTTATTATTCAGTAAAAGACTTTCTTAGTGATAGATTTATTTAACGGATATTTTACTTTTATTAATAATTTGTTCTAATATTGACCAAACCAACATGTACCAAAATTCTGACAAATAAATCATTTCATTTCATTTCATTACATTTCATTTCATTTCATTACGCTTGTGTGTATAGATCGCACAGCAGTGATCAGGAGACTAGCGGACTTACGGACTATTTAAGTATGATAGCAGACTTAGCCCAACAACGGTACCCCTCGGCTCAACTTGTGCTTCTGGGGGATTTTAATGCCCATCACCAAGATTGGTTATTCCCACACCAGATCACCGACCACGCTGGAAGAGAAATGTAAAAATTAGCTTTGACACTAAACCTCACCCAGCTGGTCCAAGAAGCGACCAGGGTACCCGATGTCGAAAGTCATACCGTCAACTGTCTCGACCTTCTGCTGACTACAGATCCAGACCGATACGTGGTGTCGGTAGCATCACCGCTTGGTAGCTCTAATCACTGTCTGGTGAAGTCTGTGTCGTCATAGTTCGGGTTCGATCGCCGCTCACTCCAATGAAGGATGTGCTGGATGATGGGACGCTGGTTGGAGTTGTCGGGACCAGGTTTAGTTCCAGGGATGTAGTGAAAATTATAAAATCTATCTCGAGAGGAAAATCACCTGGTCACGATGGTCTCAGCATCGAGCACCTTGTTCACGCCGGACCACATATATCGCGGATATAAGCAATGTTCTACACGCTGTGTGTGAGTCACTCATACCTACCGCCAGACATGATGAAAACAGTTGTTGTGCCCATCGTGAAAAATAAAACGGGAGACTTAGCGGACATAAACAACTATAGGCCAATTTCGTTAGCGACAACTATAGCTAAGGTGTTTGACGGCCTGCTTGAGGCGCAGTTACATAAGTTTACTGTATTGCACGATAACCAGTTTGGTTTTAGGCCCAAACTTTCAACTGAAAGTGCGATACTGTGCCTTAAGCATGTCGTCCGACACTATACAGACCGCAGTACTCCCGTACATGCCTGCTTCCTCGACCTGTCCAAGGCCTTTGACATGGTCTCTCATGACATATTGTGGGAAAAGCTTAGGAGTATCGACTTACCGCCAGAACTGACCAGTATTTTTAAGTATTGGTACATGAACCAAGTCAACAGCGTCAAATGGGCAGGTGAGATGTCGGATTCATATCGGCTGAAGTGTGGGGTGAGGCAGGGAGGGCTGACTTCGCCCTCCCTGTTTAACCTATACATGAATGCATTGATCGTCGAGCTCAGCAACAAACATGTCGGATGTCATATCAATGAAGTCAGTGTAAATAATCTAAGCTATGCAGACGACATGGTGTTGCTGAGCGCGTCGGTCTGTGGACTACGGACGTTGTTGCGGACCTGTGAGGAGTATGCCGTGAGTCATGGGCTAAAATACAATGTTACCAAAAGCGTATGTATGGTCTTTGAGGCAGGAACGAAACGTCCCCAAAATGTGCCTCCCGTATTTCTCAATGGTGTTCCATTGAAAAGGGTGGAACAATTTAAGTACCTGGGACACATAGTTACTACCGATCTTAAAGACAATGCAGACATAGAACGTGAGCGAAGGGCTTTGTCTGTACAGGCGAATATGCTGGCTCGTAGGTTTGCACGTTGCTCGGGGGAGGTGAGGATTACGCTCTTTCGAGCATTCTGCACCTCTCTCTACACGTGTAGCCTGTGGGCTAGGTATACCCGCTTATCATACAATGCTCTTCGTGTACAATTCAATAATGCGTTTAGGGCTATGATGAAGCTGCCCCGCTACTGCAGCGCTTCGGGCATGTTTGCGCAGGCTCGCGTGGATTGATTCCACGCGACCATGCGCAAGCGTGCCGCGTCTCTGGTGCGCAGGGTGCGGGCCAGTGACAACATCGTCCTAGCCATGATTGCAGCGAGAGTCGACTGCCCTTTCATTAATCATTGTTGTTTGAGACATGCTCCCACAGTACAATGATTGATTTTGAAAGTTGATTCAGATTTGAACAAATGACCATATTCTTCTGTTTCACTTTTATTTTATTTTATTATTATTTTGTATTGATCTTTTTATTTTGAATTTGAATTGTGATTTATTTTATGTGTATTATGCAATGTTTATAATATGAGTTTTGAATAGCTTGAAATAAATGAATTTTGAATTTTGAATATTCCTCGCCTGATCCCAGCCCAAGAGGCTGTCGTCGGATATGGCGATACAAGTCTGCAGATTGGGATGAGATGCTTTCTTTCTTCGCGTCTTATCCTTGTAAGCAGGTATGCTTCTCTTCTGGCGATTCTTCAGCTTGCGCGGATGCTGTGACGGAAGTTTTGCAACAAGGATTGGAATATTTTATTCCATTTTCTGACGCTCCTTCTGCCAGCAAAACTCGTCCCTGGTATAGAGCCGAATGTGGAAACGCAGAAGCGTTAAAGCAGGAGGCATATATTGCTTGGGTTGATGCTCGAAACCGTAAAGCTAAGGATGTGAGCGAAAAGAAGAGAGCCTTTAACCGTGCTTGCAAGTCGTACAAAAAGGCACTGAAGAAGGCACGCTTTGACTACATTCACCGAATAGGAGCCAAGCTAGCTTCGCACCCTACAGGTAGCAATGCGTTCTGGTCTCTGGCGAAATCCGTTGAAGCCAATTTTTGCCGTTCTTCATTGCCACCACTGCTGAAACCAGACGGGTCTCTAGCTCATACTGCTGAAGAGAAAGCAAACTTGTTTGCCACTATTTTCGCGGAGTCTTCACGTTTAGATACTACGGGAGAAGTACCTCCGAATCTACCTGAGTGCGAGATGGCTATGCCGGAAATCCGCATTCGTCAGGTTGAGGTCCGTAAAACGCTCCGAAATCTAGACGTGAACAAAGCTAGTGGACCCGATGGTATACCAGCAATAGTCCTTAAGACGTGCGCTCCTGAACTTACACCAGTACTAACACGCCTATTCCGTCTCTCCTATGAGACGGGTCAAGTGCCAAGTGCATGGAAACTTGCAAACGTGCAGCCAGTGCCCAAAAAAGGCAGTCGTGCCGATCCTGCAAACTACAGGCCCATATCAGTCACGTCCATACTTAGTAAGAGTATGGAACGTGTTCTTAACAACCGGCTCTTGGCATACCTAGAAACGAACGATCTCTTCAGTGACCAGCAATACGGGTTCCGCCCAAAGCGGTCCACTGGAGACCTTTCCTGGCATGATAGCCTTATAAGTAAGCTTCCGGCTTATGGCTTACCTAGTGGCTTTCGTGGCTGGATATCTGACTTTTTGAGGGAAAGGTCATTACGAGTAGTCGTGGACGGCTGCTCGTCTGATCGATTAGCTACTAACGCTGGGGTACCTCAAGGATCTGTTCTCTCTGCGACACTTTTTCTGCTGCACATTAACGATCTGCTTAAACCCGGCACCTTAGGGTATGCAGACGACAGCACCGTCGTAGAGAGATACATATCTGACTCACGAGCTGGTAGTGCTAAGAGATCCAGTCTCTAAGAGAAGCTATGATTGATCGCATGAATTTGACACTTCAGGCAGTCTCCGATTGGGGCGATGCTAACTTGGTCAAATTCAATGCATCTAAGACACAGGCGTGTTTGTTCACCGCTAAACGGAGCCCCTTTGCCGTCTCCAACATTCTGAAATGTACCGTTGCCTGTCTCAAACCACCTAGAGCTGCTAGGAGTTACATTAACTTCCAACCTCAACTTCGGTTCCTACATAGAGTCCAAAGCTAAACTAGCCGGTAGAAAGCTTGGCGTTCTCAGAAAGGTAAGGCGGTATTTCACGCAGGGACAGCTTCGAAGTATGTACCAAGCACAAGTCCGATCTTGCATGGAATACTGCTGCCACCTCTGGGACGGCTATGCTAAATATCAGCTCGAGGCTCTGGATTCTATCGATAAACGAGCAAGAATGCTAATTGGCGAAACTGAATCTACAAAAAACAAGCTTCAGAGCCTCGAGCATCGGCGTAGAGTTGCTAGTTTATCTGTGTTCTACAGGATACATTTCGGTGAGTGTGCGATGGAATTACACAATTTGATTCCTTCTTCCCCCATGTTACTAATTCGGACCGCAAAGGAATGGAACACGTTGCCGGCTGACTTGTTTCCGAGTAGCTATAACTTGGGTCTCTTCAAGTCAAGAGTGAACAGGTATCTTCTAGGCAAGCATGCTACACCCTCGATCACATCGTCACTTTCCACCAGGTGAGATAGTGGTCAAATGCTTGCCTATGCAATAAAAATAAAAAAAAGGTCTTACAAACCTTAATAGATAAAGACTTGAAAATTTACTCATGGTGTGTATTACAATGGCTGCTTTAAGATCAAATAATAAAAAAAGTAAATTAAATAAGGGGGTTCCCATACAATTCGTATTTTATCGTATTTTTCCGGAAAATGTTGTTCAATCGCCACCCTGCGTGTGCGGGTCCGACTCGCACTTGGACAGTTTATTTATATTCGCGGTACGAAGTTCGCCGGGTCAGCTATAGTTAGAAGATAGATATAGTGATCGTATAATATTATATTATACCCCAATTTTATTTTGTAATGTTGTATATAGCATGGGAAGTAAGGCACTCTGCAAATATCAAGCGATAGCATCTGCCTGCAGTATTCGTAACAAACACTGTGACATCAATACATTTTGCGTATGCTGCATTGCAACTGTAACTTTGATACATTTAGATTTATATCGATTAATTCGAGGAGCATTATATCGATGTTCCGCCTAATATGCTGCCAAAAAGTAGCTTACTACCATGAAGGAGAAGGATTGCCTCCATAACCTTACGGTGTCCTGGCAGATCACGCCCTTGAGCGTCGGAGTATTCTAGGCGTAGTGTATTTACCATCTTTGACTACATCATCGCTTACCATCAGGCAAGGTTAAAAGGCGGCAATAGCCCAATGGATAGGGATAGGATACACCCCACCCATTGCACTATTGACGTGAACCCACTCCAGACACAAGCATATTTAGCTTAGTTGGAGGGGTTAACAAGAATACTAGTAATCTGCAACCCACATTGCGAGTAATCTTTATTAAAAAAAAAAAAAAAAAAGTCGCCTATAAGATATAATAAACTGGCCAAGTGCAAGTCGGACTCGCACTCGTGGGGTTCCGTAACACAGTAAAGTATTCTTTAACTATGATTTTTCGCAACTAAAAAATTAACTTTCTTTTTCATAGTGTTTGTATGAAAAACAAAGTTATCTTTGCGGTCGCTATATCTCAAAAACTGCGACTGTATTTCGTTCAAACCAATTTTCGTTGTTAGTTTTTATTGAGATCCGCATATATTTTATTTAGATTTTTCACTCCCATACTTTAAAAGTTAGAGGGGGGAGGGGGGTACACACATTTTACCACTTTAAACGCGCCTATCTTTCAAATTATTGACTTTAAGAAAAAATTATTTTAGGAACCTCAATGTCTTTTTCAAAGACCTATCCATAAACACCCCACACGTATAGGCTTGAAGATTTTTTTTTTGTTTCAGTTCCATGTATGGGATGGGATGTATGGGATCCCCCACTTAAACTTTTATTTTTTTAATTATTGTATAAAAATCGGAGAGCGGTTCACAGAATACATCTATTTACCAAGTTTCAATTTTGTAGTCCTAACAGTTTCGGAATAAAATGGCTGTGACATACGGACGCACAGACAGATAGACAGACAGACATGACGAATCTATAAGGGTTCCGTTTTTTGCCATTCGGCTACGGAACCCTAAAAATGGATTGCTTGTAGTAAGTATTTAAATTGAAGTTCTTGAATAGATCTTTTTACTTACTTTTCTAAAACTCTACACAGCTGGATTCGATGGAATTTCGTATATTGGACATAATATAGGTATAATATGTATACACGTACAAATAAAAAAAAAAGTTGGCACGGTACATGGGCATCGGTACTTGTTATAAATTGAAATGATCTAAAATCTTAATCCTACATTCTATCACACCATGCCAATCCAAAACTGAAATCACTTCAACACTTTGGCGCGGCATAAACTATAGCGACATTAACATCAAAATAATAACACTCCCAGATATTTGCCACCCCGGGTATTACATTTAAAATTACCGTTAAACAAACGAAAACAGTTAACAATGTACATTCGTAGCTCGTACGACCAACCTCTTATTCTTGGTCTTATTGAAGCATCACAATGGGGAGGCAAACAATGGACTCGCATTAGGTATTGTATACTGAACCCGCGAAACGTATCAACATTATATATGGATGTACATTTGACGAGGAAACCCAGGGGCTTACTTCTGGCATTTGAAAGCTTTGCTTGTGTTTACGGAACCATAGACTATTTATAATTGTTGATTATAGATCTGTAATGAAAAGACTGACGTTCATGAGTGTACACTGCTCAGTGTACCCAAATGAAACAAATGAATTATAATAGAAAGGATGTCTTGATCACGAGATCATTGGGTAACAGCGACGTCCTACGCGTCGTTAATCCTTGGGTAACGTCAAAATCGAATTAGTTTAACTCCCGACGCAAAAAGAAGAGGTGTTATAAGTTTGACGTGTGTTTCTGTGTGTCTGTCTGGGGCATCGTAGTGCTTAAACGGATGAATTGATTTTGATTTAGTTTTATTTTGTTTCATAGGTGTTTTATTCGAGAGTGTTATTTGCTTTGATTCTTTGATCCTATTCCTAATTCACTTTTGTGTGATCAATTTAAAATAATGTTGTGTAATCTTTCCAACAGACGAAGATTATACAATACAATAACTCTTATTGATTACCAAGAAGAAGAAAAAAACTGAAAGTATTATAACAATATTCAGGTAATACAATCGGCGGTCTTATCGCTAAGAATGATCTCTTCCAGACAACATTAGTGATCAAATGTTTGTAAATAGTAGTATTGAAAAATTTAAACCGTTTTTAAGGAATTGATACATTTCTGCCGTTTCATTTAATAAAATATCGATGAAATTGTACAAAATCATCTCTCATGTAAGTACTACTGAGACATGTTATACGTGTAGTCTGCTAAGGTCATAAATTATCTAGTACACTAATATCTTATAATTACCTGCCGAATCAACTATATTAATTAATGATATTACATCTAATTGGAATACCATGCGAAAATTAAGTTAAGGCTTAGTTGTGACACAAAGGTTAAATTATACCTTGTCTAATGTAGGCTTCGAGCATTCCCCAAAGGAGATGTCAACGCAAGGCGTACACCTTTGCTGGCCATATGGCGCTATTCGGCCATACACGTTATATAAAACTACTTTACTCGCAACCCGGCCATTCCGCATCGTACCGTGTCGTGAATAAGAGCTCAGTGAAAATGGTTAATTGTGCGGTATTTTGGTGTAAAAGGCGATCAGCGACATCAAACTTAAGAGAACACGGTATTTCTTATCATAAGTAAGTGTTATCTTTGTCAATTGTGTTTGTAATTTTGTAAAACTTTGATTGGAATGAAATACCATTTGTACCAGATTAGCGACAGTTTTACGCCACGCCGTCCTGGCAGTGTTGCCGTTCTACAAAATTAAAAGTCCCTAGTAATATGAAAAATTCCGCTAGATATTGGTAAATATATTTTTTTTTTAATCCGCTTTATATCCGCTAATAGAAGTCGTTAAATCGTATCGCTGACGCTTAAGTCTAATCTTGAAGTCCGCGCCTCATATCTTGGGGTTTTTAGAGGATTTTGGAGGGCGCCGATCGTTTAATTTTGGCAAATATTTTCAATTACCAGGTATATTATTTGTTAAGAAAAAGATTGTGAACGAGACATATTTTGGTGCTGAGGCTATATAAGATAATTTTTTGCCAGAACGGATGTTTATGGTTATTCAGGAGTAATGGTGGTCTTAAAAACACATTATTCTTTAAATATTTTTGAAAAAAGCTTATAGCTAATATAAGCTCGCTTATACGACGCCTCAAAATCCGCTAGAAGCATAAAGAAAGTATATATATATGTAGAGAGAATATTAGCGTATGCGAATGAAATAGCTATAGACATATAACCTGACTAAATAGATGAACACGTGATACATATGCCAGCTATAAGATAAAATGAACAACGTAATTTGGTCGGGATATACACGACAGCGGGTGAGAGCCAGTGGGACTAGAGCACTAGAACACTAGAACTTGGTTCCAAACATTGCTGGAACCAGTTTAATCGCATACGCAGGTAAAGGATAAAACATTGTTGTTCATCTCGCTCTCTCATACAGTGATTGTATAGTTTTATTCTTCTCATATTATTATTATTATTTAAATGCCACATCCGCTTAATATTTAATCCATGGCTAGAAGTCTCGAAATATTTTTTGTCGCTAACTCAATTTTTTTTGCTGCTAACCACTCATAAATTCCGCTAGATCTAGCGATTAACTCTCTAGAACGGCAACACTGCGTCTTGGTAGAAGGCATAGTGCGGGGACTAGTTGAGTGAAATTGATTAAATGATTGATGGGATGAACGTAACATTATTTGAAAATGCGATGTATTTTACTTACTGTTTTAAGAGCGCATTAGTGTTAGAAAAGGAGTACAAGCATTCGCGCCTTACTTTAAAAAAGGAGGTTCTAAGTTCGACCCGTATGAATGTATTTTTGTTTTTTTTGCGATTTTCTCAAAAACTACTGATTAAATTTTAGATGGGGCTTTCGTTGTTTGATTGTATATTTTTCAGGGACGGTTTAAGTATATATTTTGCTATCCCAAGGAAACAAACTAAAATTTCATCGTACCGACGGGACTCGAACCCGCAACCTCCTGGACAACATGTCCAGGTGCTCTGTCAATTAAGCCACAGTTCGATATATTGATACAACGAAATTAGTGGATTGCATTTTTTTAACCCAATTATGCATTGGTAGCGCCATCTATGACTACTTTTTTCGAAAGTAAATTATTCGGAAGAAATCATTACAGTTTTCAAATCCGACGAGAGATGTTGCACTGCGTAAATCAAATATTATGTTTCTTTGAAGTTTTATACACTTTATATTTTTGTAAATTGTTAAACACAATCCAAAATTTCATCGTACCGACAAAATAGAGGTCTAGCTTAATTGGCGCTTACCTTAATTACGTTTTTTTTAAATAAATAAAATTGAGCTATTATGTGAATTATTTTTCGGAATTTTTCCTTTAATTGTGCAGTAATGCGCTTTAAGCGATAAGACCGCCGATTGTATTACCTAAATATTTTTTAATTTAGAACTTAAAGTGTTGTATATTCATGGTAATCAATAAAGAGTTATTGTATTGTATTGTATTGTATTGTAATGATTTAAGATTATTCGGTTCTGAGTATAAACTTCGGAGATAAAGGGATTCGACTTTTAACATAAATTAACACTAAAGAAATCTTAATATATATCTACAGATCCTAAAATGGAAAATTACTTATAGAATTTAATCTTCATATTTTTAAAAGTCCCATCCAATAATATTCTAGGCCTAGCGTGCTTACCATTTTTGACCGCATCATCACTTGCGAGTAATGACCAAAACTCTAAACTTGCGAGTACACTTAGACCTCCTTACTCCGGCCCTCTCGCAAAATTCGTACTTAGAGAACGTTTAATAAATACTTGTGCAAAATTTCAAGTTTGTAGCAAAAAATGAAGGAAGTTCATACAAACTCGCAGTTTTCTTAGGCTAAATTTCTAGTTTTCAAGAACTTTTATACAAACTCGCGAGAGCCCTTAAACCTCCTTAATCCGGCCCTGTCACAAAATCCGTTCTTAGTGGACATCTACGAACTATAAACTACCTCCCTGCCAAATTTCGCCAAGAACACAAAAGCTGGTTTTGAGGTCCGAAACCCTAAAAACATGTTTTTTTCATTGATTCTTTTATTGTTCAAGTTTACCGGTCTTAGTGAATGCCCATCACTAGAGACGATCGTAGTGAGCGTGTGTCTAAACACCGTAACTACGCTGTATTTTTAAAACTGTTTGCGTTTTTTAAGCCAGTGTGCGGGATCGTGATAGTGAGCGTTTTCATGTATAAAATTTTGATTTGTGTGTGTGCAATACGTGTTTACCTCGTCCCCCGTAAATATCGTCAGAAAAAAATGTTTGCGGATTACAACGTTGACATCTCCTTTGGTGAATGCTCGGAGAATGTAGGATGATAATTTTGACAGCTCACGCTCATAAAGTTTCATTTTCAACCAACTTCCAAAAAAGAAGGAGGTTCTGAATTCGTCGGTATGTTTTTTTTTTGTGTGTATGTTACGCGATTACTCTGTCAATTATAAACCGATTCGAATGATTCTTTTTGTAATCGGTAGAGTACGTTTTTGAGGTGGTCCCATTGTAATTTCATCGAAATCTAATAAGTATCTCTAGAGATATGTCGATAAACATCTAAAACTTGCTACTGAAATTGCCTCGCGGGGCATTGAAGTCGGTTGTTTTAGTTTTTAAACTATCTTAATTATTTATTTGGTAAAATGTACTACAATTATTGTTATACTTCATTGATGGGTACCGCCCACATAGTGAAGTGCCGCGCTGGTGAATAATCACAGACTATCAAAATCGGTTTTGAAATAAACATTTAAATTTAGGTAACTTTATTATGTTTTTAAATATATATGTTACTATGCACTTTTACAGGGAAGAAATGCTGACTTTTTTGCAAAATACGTGTTAAAACGTTACTGCGGATGTCTGGAGAATAGAATCGGAACACACTAATTAAATTATACAAGAAGACTAGGACCGGGACTTTAAAATTGTAAAACTGTTCTAGGACCGTGATGTCCACTTCGACAGCCGCAAGAATTTAATCAACCTAAGGGAGAGTTTTAGTAGTAGTGATGACGATTATAATGATAATGATAAACATGATATAGGTTTCTTTAAATGCTTATTCCTTGTTTCATTTCACCCTAAGGGCCATCATAATTGATTTTGACTCGCGCATATTCAACGCTAAATAAACTGACTGACCTAATAAAATTAGGCACTTGTCAAAATCATCATTATAAATATAAATATAATACATATTTATAATTAAACAATTTGATTTTTAAAAGTTTGCCTTTTGTTATAAACTGACCATACAGCAATAACCGTGCAAATATCGATTTCAATTTCTATTAAAATAACAATCGATAATCAGAAAGAGTCACTAACGATTATGCACCACCTCTTCACCACTTTTGTGAAGCTGTATGTATGGCGACTGGCGCTGGACTGTCACGAAAACCCGTATACACGATGCCAGTCGCTGGTGCCTGTCTGTTCTCCATCTGTTTGGCATTTTAACACTGGTATCGTATAAAATAAATCATATTTTATGTCAGTGTACTGCGTGCCTTAAGCGCATCATTTGCAAATGTATATTTATTAGGTCCACTAATTAGTAATAGTTCGTGTTTAATGGACAGTGGAGTGATTGCCAATATATGTTAGAAGTAGTGATGCTAAGCAACTAGGTTGATTCAGTGTTTAAGGCAGAAGGCAAGCGTTTAAAGCTAAAGAGTTGGTTTTTTTGCTACGCAGTAATAATGATAATATTTTTCGTAGAGCGGCCCCATCGTTAGCACTCGTAGATGTTGTAGAACATCGTAGCATATAGTAGCGTAGCCAGTGGGGACATTAAGGTAAAATTCTAATACTATCATCAGTCGTGTCTGTTCTTATTAACATAAACACACACACACACGCACACACACACACACACACACACACACACGCACACACACACACACACACACACACACACACATACACGCATACACATATACATACACACACATATACACACACACACACACACACATACACGCATGCACACAAACATATACACACACACAGTCACACAATACCTCTTTTAAACTTATTATTGGGATTGTTATACTCCAGTTGTTTTGTTGTAGTTTTTTTAAATTTGTTTTTAATTTTGTATAATTTACTATTTTATTGCCTTTTTACTAAACGATCTTGTCATATCGTTATTTTTGTACTATATTTACTTACTGTTGCAATATTATGTAAAATAATGATCACTGCAGGAAGAGTGAATCTGACAACACAAGGGTTACTGATTCAAAGCTCATAAGCTTTGTTTTAGTATATAAGCAAATACGAAACTGTTTTAATGTGCTAAAGTGCAAATAAATTATTTATTTATATCAGTTGGGCGACCCTGGTCAAGAGTGATGAGAATGACTATTCTCTTCTCCCTCACCAGGCCGGCAGGTGACTACCAGCCATGCATGGCGGTCTGAGGAAGCTTAGAATCAGCTAAGTCCCGGCATGCTTGATCTAAATTCATAGTACAAACAAAATATAGCCTACTAGAAGTGCCCCGCGGCTTCGCCCGCGATAAAGACTTCTTTTATTTACTTAAAACTTTTATTTTGTAAAAACCTTTCTATCATAAAAGACAATCAAAGAATTAAAAGCCAAATCGGTTCACCCGTTTTCAAGTTATTGCGTGATCATATTGATTTTCAGACTTTTTTACCAACCCCTTGCAAAAATCTTGCAACACGTATTTACTTATTTATTTACAGAAGTACTTACGTAAATCTATAAGTTTATATAAATAATTAAAAATAATAAGTTAAATCCGGGGGGATTTTTTATAAAATCCTTTCTAAGCGGATACCTACGTCATAACAACAATCAGCATTTTAAATTTCAGCGCAATCCGAAACAATATTGATTTTCAGACTTTGTAACCCCACTTTACCCTTTTAGGGGTGGTATTTCGAAAAAGCCTGAAACACATATTTACTGAAGTACTTGTGCGAAGTTTCGAATAGAAAAGACTATCTTATCTTGTTACTCCATACAAACTTTTAACCCCCGTTTCATCCCCTTCAGGAGTGAATTTTGGAAAATCCTTTTTCAGAGCGAACTAACATCGTAATAACTATCTGCATGCCAAATTTCAGCGCAATCCGAAACATTATTCAATTTCACCCTCTTAGGGGTGGAATTTCAAAAAAGCCTGCAACACGTTATTACTTATTTTTGTACTGAAGCACTTGTGTGAAGTTTCTAATAGAAAAAACCATCTAATCTTGAACCCCCGTTTCATCCCGTTTAGGGGTGAATTTTAGGAAATTATTTCTCAGAGGGAACTAACGTCGTAATAACCATCTGCATGCCAAATTTCAGCGCAATCCGAAAAATATTGATTTTCAGACTTTGTTACCCCATTTCACCATCTTAGGGTGGAATTTCAAAAAAAGCCTGAAACACGTATTTACTTATTTTTTTACTGAAGCACTTGTGTGAAGTTTCGAATAGAAAATACTATCAAATCTTGTTTCTCCATACAAACTTTGAATCCCCATTTCATCCCCTGAAGGGGTGAGTTTTGGAAAATCCTTTCTTAGTACACCATTACGTACTAAGACAAATATACCCTCCAAATTTCAAGTCTCTGCGACCAGTGGTTTAGGCTGTGCGTTATCTGTCAGTCAGTCAGTCAGTCAGTATGTCAGGACAAAGATTCTAATAGTATTAGATGAGGCGCTGAACAACTGACTTTGGTCAAACTACAGATAGAGCGTATTTATCCCAACCAATATTCCATTCATAAAATTGCTTTGTGAGCTATATCCCTGATAGCTCATGCAGCAATTGTTAATAAATAATATGCAATTTATTTATTAAAATACCGAAATCACACGATATGTTTCACGCCGTTGAAAAATAATCCAGACCGATTTAAATATGCCATAACCGCAACCACAGAGTTTTAATTTAACGTTATAACGGATACGTTTACATAAATAATTAACACACCGAATCAAGGTTGTGTGAAGATGTGTATTGTCAGAATGTCAAGCAGTGTAACAACGATAGTGGTCAAACGCTAGCCTATCACATAAAAAAACTGACATAGGTAGGTATATCAATAGGTCTGGTTTTGGACACATCTGCCACATGCCTTGGTTTATATCCGAAGCCAAAAGGTAAATAAAGAATTATAATTTCATCAGAATAATTTTGACTTCAAATTTACTTCGAAAAAGAGAACGAGGTGCTACTAAACGGCCGTACAGCAATATCTCGCTCTCTCTGACGGAGTAAGATTAAAACTTTTTATAATCAAAGGATTAAAATAAGAATTTCTTATGACCGTTTGGTAGGTACATTAAACGGACACACTGCAGCGTCCTGCGTGCGCGATCTAGGCGGCGATCAGATAGCGCAGTAGTATTTGTACCGACTGGTTCACACCAAACGCGATCAGAAAACAATTGAAAAGTACTGAGATCGCGCCCGCAGATCGCAGGACGCCGCTGTGTGGCTGTGCCTTAATAGGCGTGGCTAAAAATTTTGACTTTTGACGGGGTACAAAAAAAACAAAGTCACCTTTCATATCAAAATCGGTTCAGCAATCGGGTATAAAGTCAATGAGTGTCTGCATTATTCTATAGTTTTAGAATTAAAAAAATATTGATTGTCTTTTTCTGGCAGTTATGGTGAGTAACAACTAAATTATAAAACAAAATGTCAAATTATTGTGCTTTGGCATTAGTAAATTTACTATGTCTCTAAAGATCTCTCTTAAGCACAGTTCTTTACAGCAAAAATGCAAAAACCGCGCAATGAAATTACAACAAAGCGACGAGATATCCAGGCGTAATTATTTACTATGCACGCGGGGCGTCTCGTATTTCACCACCGGAATAACTAGAACGGAACATTCTGTAGCGAAAATTTATTAGTCTGTGGCCCCAGACTTACTGAACATTGTGTAATCATTTTTGTAAGGACTCTTCATTGTTATGGAAATAATGCAATGTAATTTTAATTCAAAAGGCAAGGAAAATTCTGCGGAAAAGTAGGATTTCAACTGCTAACCTCGGCGTGTCGTCGATGTTTTCAAATATTTTCTCTGGCTGTAAAAATAAGATGACGATCTCAATATGATTTTAAAAGATGTTTTTTTTATCTTCCTGAAATATTGGATATTACTAATAATATTGGATATTAAAGTATTGGTTTTTATGAGCTTACAGGTTGTTATACTATATTCATATCATACGTGGACAGTTGTTTTTTTATATCTGATAGGCTAGCGTTTAACCACTATCTCGGCTAGACGAAGATAGTGGACACGCTAGGTCCGGTAATAATTGTATATTAGAGAGGTCCATTAAATTGGTAATGTATCAAGGCACAATATGTAATTTCATGAACATGGCAGGAAATCGAAAATCATTTGAATACGCCTTGTTGTAACATACATTTTTTTCACCTTAACCTAATGTAGTCATACATTAGCCACAGGTGGACAAAGGCATCTCCCAACATTTATGCCACTGAGCGCGATCTTCGGCTCTTCTTTTCGAGTCACAGCCCACTGATCTGCGTATGTCGTCGCTCGACTTCAAAATTAATTAAAAACATCCCAAAGAAGCCACCAGCATATCTGGCTCCATAATGAATAACTCAATTAACCACTGTGAATAAATGATAACATAGCTAACGTAATGCCGATGTGAAGTCATCTCACTAATCTACGTCCGTAGCGATTCATCAATTATGGGGAAACAGATTTGTAGTTTCCAAATACCGAAATACATTTCCAACGATCTGTCTAATTTAGTGCGTGTCTGTTTAGTAAGATAATTGATATGCTCAATTCTATTTATCTGGCGTCTATTTCACGATGCGGTTTACGTTGTGCCGCCTGATTTCTTAGAAGACGCCGATTCACTCTCATCGCTTGAATGAGTACCTCTAACGGCTGTTTCAATTTATCTGGCGTCTATTTCACGATGCGGTTTACGTTGTGCCGCCTGATTTCTTAGAAGACGCCGATTCACTCTCATCGCTTGAATGAGTACCTCTAACGGCTGTTTCAATTTATCTGGCGTCTATTTCACGATGCGGTTTACGTTGTGCCACCTGATTTCTTAGAAGACGCCGATTCACTCTCATCGCTTGAATGAGTACCTTTAACGGCTGTTTCAAGTTATCTGGCGTCTATTTCACGATGCGGTTTACGTTGTGCCACCTGATTTCTTAGAAGACGCCGATTCACTCTCATCGCTTGAATGAGTACCTCTAACGGCTGTTTCAATTTATCTGGCGTCTATTTCACGATGCGGTTTACGTTGTGCCACCTGATTTCTTAGAAGACGCCGATTCACTCTCATCGCTTGAATGAGTACCTCTAACGGCTGTTTCAATTTATCTGGCGTCTATTTCACGATGCGGTTTACGTTGTGCCACCTGATTTCTTAGAAGACGCCGATTCACTCTCATCGCTTGAATGAGTACCTTTAACGGCTGTTTCAAGTTATCTGGCGTCTATTTCACGATGCGGTTTACGTTGTGCCGCCTGATTTCTTAGAAGACGCCGATTCACTCTCATCGCTTGAATGAGTACCTCTAACGGCTGTTTCAATTTATCTGGCGTCTATTTCACGATGCAGTTTACGTTGTGCCGCCTGATTTCTTAGAAGACGCCGATTCACTCTCATCGCCTGAATGAGTACCTTTAACGGCTGTTTCTATTTATCTGGCGTCTATTTCACGATGCGGTTTACGTTGTGCCGCCTGATTTCTTAGAAGACGCCGATTCACTCTCATCGCTTGAATGAGTACCTTTAACGGCTGTTTCAATTTATCCGGCGTCTATTTCACGATGCGGTTTACGTTGTGCCGCCTGATTTCTTAGAAGACGCCGATTCACTCTCATCGCTTGAATGAGTACCTCTAACGGCTGTTTCAATTTATCTGGCGTCTATTTCACGATGCGGTTTACGTTGTGCCACCTGATTTCTTAGAAGACGCCGATTCACTCTCATCGCTTGAATGAGTACCTCTAACGGCTGTTTCAATTTATCTGGCGTCTATTTCACGATGCGGTTTACGTTGTGCCACCTGATTTCTTAGAAGACGCCGATTCACTCTCATCGCTTGAATGAGTACCTTTAACGGCTGTTTCAAGTTATCTGGCGTCTATTTCACGATGCGGTTTACGTTGTGCCGCCTGATTTCTTAGAAGACGCCGATTCACTCTCATCGCTTGAATGAGTACCTTTAACGGCTGTTTCAATTTATCTGGCGTCTATTTCACGATGCGGTTTACGTTGTGCCGCCTGATTTCTTAGAAGACGCCGATTCACTCTCATCGCTTGAATGAGTACCTCTAACGGCTGTTTCAATTTATCTGGCGTCTATTTCACGATGCGGTTTACGTTGTGCCACCTGATTTCTTAGAAGACGCCGATTCACTCTCATCGCTTGAATGAGTACCTCTAACGGCTGTTTCAATTTATCTGGCGTCTATTTCACGATGCGGTTTACGTTGTGCCACCTGATTTCTTAGAAGACGCCGATTCACTCTCATCGCTTGAATGAGTACCTTTAACGGCTGTTTCAAGTTATCTGGCGTCTATTTCACGATGCGGTTTACGTTGTGCCGCCTGATTTCTTAGAAGACGCCGATTCACTCTCATCGCTTGAATGAGTACCTCTAACGGCTGTTTCAATTTATCTGGCGTCTATTTCACGATGCAGTTTACGTTGTGACGCCTGATTTCTTAGAAGACGCCGATTCACTCTCATCGCTTGAATGAGTACCTTTAACGGCTGTTTCTATTTATCTGGCGTCTATTTCACGATGCGGTTTACGTTGTGCCGCTTGATTTCTTAGAAGACGCCGATTCACTCTCATCGCTTGAATGAGTACCTTTAACGGCTGTTTCAATTTATCTGGCATCTATTTCACGATGCGGTTTACGTTGTGCCGCCTGATTTCTTAGAAGACGCCGATTCACTCTCATCGCTTGAATGAGTACCTTTAACGGCTGTTTCAATTTATCTGGCGTCTATTTCACGATGCGGTTTACGTTGTGCCGCCTGATTTCTTAGAAGACGCCGAGTCACTCTCATCGCTTGAATGAGTACCTTTAACGGCTGTTTCAAGTTATCTGGCGTCTATTTCACGATGCGGTTTACGTTGTGCCGCCTGATTGCTTAGAAGACGCCGATTCACTCTCATCGATTGAATGAGTACCTCTAACGGTTGTTTCAATTTATCTGGCGTCTATTTCACGATGCAGTTTACGTTGTGCCGCCTGATTTCTTAGAAGACGCCGATTCACTCTCATCGCTTGAATGAGTACCTTTAAGGGCTGTTTCTATTTATCTGGCGTCTATTTCACGATGCGGTTTACGTTGTGCCGCCTGATTTCTTAGAAGACGCCGATTCACTCTCATCGCTTGAATGAGTACCTTTAACTGCTGTTTCAATTTATCTGGCGTCTATTTCACGATGCGGTTTACGTTGTGCCGCCTGATTTCTTAGAAGACGCCGATTCACTCTCGACGCTTGAATTTTGCAACCATTCTTATTTATTGAAATGCTGATAGATAGCTACGATTGATAGGCATTTTTAACGAACTTCAAAAAAGTAGGAGGTTCTCAATTCGTCAGAATCTTTAATTCGTCAGAATTTTTATTTATGTTTCTCGATTACTCGAAGACGTCTGCCCCCTGATTGTCCATCATTCGAAAACCTATGCGGATTCGGAAGTTTCATTTTTAATTTTGAATATTGATAAATCCGTGAGCTATTACGTCGCGGTAACTTTTCCAATTAGAATCAATAGTTTTTTCAAATTGAAATATCGCAAGATCGGATTTGTATTGTGAATTGCAATGATCCAAGTCTAAGTAAAGGCAGTTTCCGAATCCGAATTTGCTTTCTAATGATTGAGATTAACCCTGCTGATCCTATTTGGAAAATAATTATTTTGTTTGTAGTATACTTCCCAGATAGTCCCATTTAAATTTTATTAAGATCTGATGAGTGCCTCCAGAGATATGGGACCTAACACCTCAAACTTGCTACTGAAAATGACTAACTAGCGCGGTATTTGATGTTGGTTCTTGTAGGTTTTTAAACGATCTCAAATCATTACTAGTGGTAAGAGAACGTTGATCAACAAAGACTTGCGCATCGACATACCTATTTAATTCTATAGATTCGGGCAAGACAACTTTAGGTCGTCACCCATTCACACGACCCTTTTTTTTTACAGGGGAAACCCGTTCGGGTACCACTCCATCGCGGGGGCGATGAAGTAGTTATGTCGGGCTCCAACCGACTAAAGCCCCATGGTGTTCCTAGCTGCACCCTAGTGTCGGGGCTACGGGTACTCCTGCGCACTTGCTCGCGGCCCCGACGGTGTCGGCTCCTCTAGGGGCCGCAGCGTCGAGATGGGTGGAGTTGGAGATGAAATTGAAATTTATTGAAATTGAAATAAAGATACCCCACCTTTACCACTGAGATGCGCGCAGGAACACCGCTCGCGCCATCTACAGGTCTCAATGACGGGCGACGATCACCCCCGTGACCACCGCCCTGATCTGTTATGGGGTTGAAGAAGGGCGTGGTAAGCTCCGACGCCCGGCTCTCCGGCTACGGATTGGAAGGTTTGATGCGATCTCACGCTCCCTCTCCGCTGTTTCCTTCTGCGAGATAATATCTTCGCAGAAGTCGAGCACGGCAGTCCATAACCTCTCGCTGTCAAGCATCGATTTAATCAACGCTGGCATCGAGAGGTCCGCCCCTACGACTGCAGTGAGGACAAGGCGTTGGCCCACCCAAGCTGGGCAGACCGCCAGCGAATGCTGCGCCGTGTCCTCATCGCAGTCGCAATGGTGGCACACGGTTGTAGGTTCCCTTCCGGCTATACGACAGAGGTACTTTCCGAAACATCCATGTCCCATCAGTACCTGCGTCAGCCGAAAGGTCAAAGACCCGTGCGCCCTGCCCTGTCCACCCAATACTTAAAGACAGAGCGGACAGCCTCGACAGTCCTGTGGCCAGCACGGGGTTCGGCCAGCCCCGTCTCCCACCTTCCCATTAAGGACTGCCGATCGCGGAACTTCCACACTTCAAGCGCTCTTAGCGAAGGACTTTCTCCTCGAAGGCGAAGATCCACGCGCCAATTGTACATCGCCGCGTAGATCTCGGCCTACAGATCCTAAGGTGGGGATCCCGCCAGCAAGCACGCTGCCTCAAAGGAGACAGTGCGATATCCACGGATGACCCCGACAGCCATCACCCTCTGAGATCTCCTCAGCAGGGCAACGGTTTTCTCCGTCAGGGCCTCCTCCCAAATTGGGGCCCCATATAGGGCCATGGACCGCACCACCCCCATATAGAGGCGGCGAGCACTCGCTTTAGGCCCCCCAAGGTTGGGCAACAACTGCTTTAAAGCGGCTGCCGCACCAATCAGTCGGTGGACAGGCGCTTGAAGTGCTAATGGAAGTTCCCCATTTACACATAAGCTTGGCTACAGCGAGCTGTCTGCTAATTTGTGTTGTCAATATTTTTTTTTTTTTTTTTAATTTATTTATGAATGCAAGATACAAGTACAATTTCTTAATCTAGTTTCTGCCAAACTGCTGAGCAGTTTGTCGGCAGATGATACTCTCATTCCTAAATTAAAGTACCTTGATCTAAACCTACATAGCTGCATTGTGACTTTCATAAACTAGTGCTATTTATATATATAAAGAGACACTATGCTTACATTTACACTTAAATTATTTAAAAAACTATAACTATATAATCACGTAAGTATATAATTATTAATGATTATCTAAATGACTAATGTACCTATGTATAGCGGTCTACATACCTACATGTACAATTCTAATAACAATAGTAGTTGAATTATCTTACATTTTTAAATTTCTTCAGCAGTATTTAGTCTTTGTAAGTATAATTTCTTTAGAGACTTCTTATATGAATACTTAGTTATTTGTTTAATTTCAAAACCTTCAGGTAAGTCGTTCACTAATCTCGGCACAAGATATTCCCTGGTACGCCTTCCATAATAATTACATGCTTTAAAGTTTTGTACAAGTTGTGGCTTGGCTGCACTGCGGGTGGCATAGTTGAACATTCTTTTTTCTTTGTACGTATCATTATTAAACTGTTCTATTAAAATTAAATAATTGACTTTTAAGTCAACCGGTAATATCTTACATATTTTAAATAACTTATTATATTCCTCATTTAAATTATCTTTTATATTTTTACACACTAATCTTTTAATAATTCTCAACTGTATATTTTTAACCAGCTGTAAATACGTAGGGAACGTAAGTCCGTAACAATTTAAGCCGTAACTGATAACAGACTCGACTAGCGCGTGGTACACACTATACAGGGTGCCTCTGTTAAGTATATTACACAACTGATAAAATTTACCTAATATTATTCTAAGCTTATTGTTAACATTGTTTATGTGTACTTTCCAAGAGAAATTATTATCTATAGTTAATCCTAGATATTTAATTGTTGGTACTTCTTCTAAACTACTACAGTTACAGTTATCCCCATTTATATGTAGGCAGCTATAAGAGTGCCCGGTTATATGTATATTACCTTTTATGTTTTTATTGTACGGAGAGTATAGTCGAATCACTTTAGTTTTATTAATATTAAGAATAATTCCATTATCGTGAGCCCATTTTACTATATTATCGAAATCTTCTTGTACTTTCATTTGTATCATATTTATATCATCATCACCGTACAATAAACACATATCATCTGCATACATATAGCTGTTACAATGTTTGACCACGTTAGTTATACTGTTCACATGCATTATGTACCCGATTGGCCCGTACACTGACCCGGTTGGTACTCCGTACTTAATATTGCCATTCTCGCTGCTTGTCTTATCTATTACCACTTTCATGTGTCTTTCATTTAAGTATTCTTTGAACCATGTGTTGACATATCCTCTAATACCACATTCATTCATAGCCCGCAACAAGCCATCATGATCCAAGGTATCAAACGCTTTTTTAAAATCTATAAATATAGCAACTACCTGTTTTTTACAATTTAAATAATTATTAACGTCTTCCGTAAACTGTGCAAGTGCTGTTGATGTATTTCTATTTTTTCTGAAACCGTGCTGTTTGTTACTTAATATGTCATTACCCTCTAGAAATGTTGTAATTTGCCCTACTAAAATTTTCTCCGTTATTTTATTAATACTATTTAATATTGCTATAGGTCTATAATTCGTAAAATCACTATGACTGCCTTGTTTATATATTGGTCTTATGATTGATAGTTTTAATTCGTCAGGGTATTTACCCTTGAGCACACTTAAGTTAATAAATTTTGCTATAATCGGACTAATTTTTTCCTTTATGTATTTAATATCCTTTATTCGAATACCATCAGAACCTGGTGACTTGTTGCTGTCTAGCCCGTCTATCACTTTTGCAATATCCCTTTCATTCACTTTTCTATATAAATATGTAACCATGCTTTCGTTGACGTAAGTTGACCTTTGTAGGAACAATCGATTACAATGATGTTTAACGGTGTCAATTTCATTTGTAAATGTTTCACAGAATTTGTTACAAACTATATTTATATCCTGAGTTGTACACATATGCTTTCTAATCACATCATCTAAATTATGTTTTTTCCGTCCTAGCCAATTATTTATATTTTGCCATATTTTTCTTGTATTCCCCTTGCATTGTGCTATTTCTTCTCGCTTATACATATTTTTCGCAGTATTTATTAGTCGATTGGCCTTATTTCTCGCCCTTGTATATCTTAATCGTAAATTATTATTATTAGGTTGTGATTTCCAATATTTAAATAGCAAATCCTTGTATTCTATTAAATTAAGTAACGTTCGGTCAATCCACGGCTGAGTATTTCTTTTAGATTTAGTATTAATTTCTATTTTTGACGATTCATATATTTTATTAAAAATGCAATTAATTTCTTTATACAATTGTAAGGGGCATTCTATATTTAACAACTCGTCCCAGTCCGTACAATCTAATTTCTTGTGTATCATATTTTGACACAATATAATTTGGTTACCTCTTTGCAACTCATCCTGTATATCAAATCCTATCGTCAAACCGGTTAAGTAGTGATCTGCGAGCTTGGTGTTAAGCGTATACGCCGCGAGCTCGAGCACAGCGTCAGTCCGAGCGAAAATGTGGTCGATGCAGGATGCAACCCGGCACCCCGCCACCACCACCTCGCGCGTCACACATCGTATGCCACACTGTAGACCATGTATGCTTAGCATATTCAGGTACCGTGTAGTCAACGAACTATTTAAGTCGTGAATATCTATGTTGCAGTCGCCCGCCAATATTACGCTATCTTCCTTCGGTATATTGCTGAATATGTTATTTAGTTCTTCCGTAAATAATATCTTGTTGTTGCTGGGAGGTCTATACGCTGCGATAAGATGACAGTTGTAGGTATTGATAGTAAGCTTCATATGTACGCCTTCGAACGCAGTACAGTCGATGTTTTGTGCCGAGTATTTTACATTATTCTTAATGTAAATAACAATACCTCCTCCTCTTCTATTTATTCTGGTGTTTGCGTGTATAGTATAGTTCGGTATAGTATATAGTGATAAGAAATCTTCACTGATGTTGGTCTCCGTGAGTATCACTACGTCGAGTGCATCGATACATTTGTGCAGTAAAACAACTAATTGACTGAAGTACTTCCGAAGTGAACAAATATTAACATGAATTATTTGTAATGAGCTGCTGTGTTGGTTAATAATATCACTCCACTCAGATATATCAGTGTAAGTTTTACATGGAATTTCGTCTGGAATATCCGTATCAGAGTTCATTGTTTATTAATTATGTATATAGGATATGGGTGGTATTCTTAATAGAATTACTCCCTGTCGAAATCAGTATAATTTTCAATATCACTCTGAGTGCGAATTTGATACGTCTTCTTACTTTCGTCGTTCTTTTTAATTAATATCTTAGCATTTTGTATCCATATATATTTATATACATCTCTCAGTTTAGTTTTTGTTTCCCAAAATAGTTGTCGTATATGTTTTGTTATATTCTCATTTATATATATCGGTGTGTTATTTTCGTTATTAAATATTTTTTGGTTCGTAAGGCGCTGTTTACGGCATTTTATCCAGGCCAGTCTCGCTTCTCGGCTGCGCATAACAACAACGATCGGGCGTTTCTTCGATTCACTTGTTTTCATGCCTACCCTCCATGCTTTTTCTATATATCCCGGATTTAAACCAAGTTGTTTTGAAATGTTAGTGACAACATCCATGACTTTTTCGTTATCATCGTCCTGTACGTTGACAAGTTCGACATTTTTGTCAAGTTCTTTTTGTTCCAAAACACAGATACGCTCCTCCAACGCCTTAGAATATTTTTCAAGATATAAGTTCTTGTGGTTCAAGTCTAATATTTTATTGTCTTGTTGCTTTGATTTATCTATGTATTCTGTTTTAAATTGCTCAAGTTCTTGGTACTTCTCTGCGAAGAAATCGACTGTTTCAGTCAATTCATCCATTTTTTCTTTCATTGAATAAACAATATCTAGTTTTTCATTAATTTGCATTAAAACTTTTTCTATATTTGAACTTCCCTCACATGGCATAGCGATTTTGTGTCCGGTCGCATTCTTCGAGCCATCAGTACAATTATCACAAATCTCAGTTTTTATGAATTCCTTCATATCTTGAACACATGATCTATGGTAGTACCTCTGACATCGTCCTTTGCATTGAATCACGTCACTTTTATTTTTAGATAAAAACTGTTTACATTTTTTGCACTGCACCATTTTAGTAACTTATTTAATTGTCACAACACGCGGATATAAACTTAACACGTCCGCTCGCTGAGAGTGCGCGGGCGTCTCTATAAAGTCTGTCAACAGAGAACTAACATAAGGCTTACATATTAATGAACATTATTTTGCCGGGTGGGAGCGGGGTCGTATAAGTGGGCGACAACCTTTATTCCTCGACAGTACCTACGTACAATAAAGAAGGCATTTCGTTTGAAAAACTAACACACTAAAAATTTAAAAAAATATCAATATCCCATGGAAATCTTCAGAGGTATGAAACTTAGCTGTTGTAAAAATTAACTCTGCCATCTCCTTTCTTCTAGGATACTTAATCGTCCTAGCCTATCTTCCATCGTACCACCAGATATTCCAATATGCGGCTTCGCCATATATTAGACATTATATCCTACGAATGAATAATTTAGTCGTAGATTCTATCATTATATTTTACTACCCATAACACATTTGTCATACGTAACGCATATACGATTTATAACGTACGTAATGTCTTACCTACAAAACGCAAGAACAGGTATCTTCTAGGCACGATACATCTTTAATCACATCGACCATTAACGGGTGAATTAATCAAACGCTTCATTACCCAGCAGAATAAAATCTACACACATACCGAACATACTGAAAAAAATATAAACAACCGCATTGAGAACCTCCTCGTTTTTTGAAGTTGGATAAAAGTCTACGCATTGCATTGACTCAATTCGCTATACAAACCTTAACTGCATTACACTCATTAGCAGAATCACAACTCAAATCTGCAAATTATGCAAGTCTAGCTGCAATCCAAATGTCACCCTGATCGGAAGCTGAATCATACGTCCGACAGATTAGCGTTTAGTTCGACAAATGGGACGAAGCCGATACGTGGATCTACTAGTATGAATCATTGATGAATATTAAAATGACAGCATTCGAGACGTCTCCATCGCTTGTATTGAAAGGTTGAAAGCTATTTTGGGGTTACATTTTGAATTTTGGTGTTTGTTTTATGGATTGTAGAACTGTGTGTACGATTTGTTTTAATATAATTTGTTTTAATTGGATATGATTAATTATTTCTTAATTTCGCGATCTATTTGTAATAGACCTTTGAATTTAAACAAAAAAAAAATTGGAAGTAAGGAAATTTATGTTATGTTTGACCGTTAATATTTTTGTATGTTATTATTTTAATATTTATTATTATACAATCCTAAATAACATTACAACTTGTCTTTTATTTATTTACTTAACCGACAGTCAGATAACGATAATCTTTGCCAAACCAATTCCGTAAAATCGTTAAAGTTCAATGTTCAGTTTTGCCAAGTCAACTTTCAATTCCGTTTTCGTCCACAACCCATAACAAATATTGAAGAATTCTGGATGCAAGCAAGTTAAGCTAGAAAACATGTAAGTTAAATGAATCTTCCAATTTGGCTTCGACATTTTTTTTCCTTTTTGTTTTAGCTCATATTTTATTTTTTATGAAACGAAGCGTTTTAGCTACTTACATGTGACTACTTTTTATTTGAAGACTGTTTCTTAAAAGAGCTAACTCTTATATATTTCGAGCGATTCTTGTACGTATATACATTATAATATATGTATAGATTCGCAACATACATTTCGTATCTCGAAAATGGCTCGCTGGTTCTATTTTGCTTTTTATATTCACCTACATGATTGCATGTTTTTTTGAGCAAACCTTGGTCGCCCTTTTAACCTTGATACATAGTTAGACCGAAGTAGTAATATTTTTAACTTTCTCGCATCCAATATTATGCAATTTTCATTCACTTGTTCTCACTCATGCACTGGTCATCATCATAATCAGCTGGTATCAGTCCACTGCTTGACTTGGTCTCTCCCAAGAAACGCCACTGAGCCCGATATGCAGAAAACAATTGTATAGAAAAAAAAACATAATACAACAAGTACCTTTTCACGTTTCCGCCAGAACCCTCAACAGTGGTTACTAATCAACAGGCAAAACAATATTAATTTAAAATAAAGCTATTGTAACGATTTTCAGAAATAAACCGCTACGTTAAGGGCCCTCGGAACTTAGAATAACTTCTCAGAAAATACTCAACTGTCAGAAGTTGAAGTATCCATTGGGAATGGTTTTTTTACTGCGCTCTGTTAGTTTAAGTCCGTTTTACGAACAGTTTGAATCTAAGTTTATAATCCGCTGAAGATGAGTTTGACTGAAGGGCGTTATTCTTTGTGGGTGTGGGGAATTTCATAATGACTTGAGTTTCGAAATTATTTTTGGAATGTTCTTTCTATTTCGTTGCGGTAAACTTTTGGAAGATATTTACAGGTTTACATGGTAAACGATTTTCATTTTTCCATAAATCAAATTAAAAAATCCACAAAGAAGTTTCAAATTGTGTTTGTGCTTCGAGCATTTATCAATGGAGATGTCAATGAAAGGCTTACCCCTTAGCCAGGCCCCCTAGGCCCCCCCTATAGCCATTAATGGCCATATGAGCATGCGTAACTACGCTGTATTTTTAACCGACTCCAAAAAAAGGAGGAGGTTTCTCAATTCGACCGTATATATATATATATATATATTTTTTTTATGTTTGTTCGCGGATAACTTCGTCGTTTATGAACCGATTTCGATTATTCTTTTTTTGTTCGAAAGGAGATATCCCAAGTGTGGTACCATGGTAATTTTCTCGAGGTATGATAAGTATCTCCAGAGATATTGAGATAAACATCTCAAAATTGGTACTGAAAATGAACATTGAAGTCGGTTCTTTTTTAGTTCTTAAACGATATTATTAATACTGTGTGCGTGTTTCAAGCTAGTGTGCGGGATCATCAAAGTGAGTGATTTGTGTGTGTGCAATGCGTGTTTACCTCGTCCCCCGTAAGTATCGGCAGAAAAAAATTTTTGCGGATTACAACGTTAACATCTCCTTTGGTAAATGCTCGAAGTGTTTGTGAGATGAAATAAGCTGAAAGATGAAACCTCTTTGGCAGCGCTTTTGCTCAATGCGTTTGTTTCGCTTTAACATATAATGAGAAAATGAGACGAAAGATGTAGTTTTCACGGAAACGGAAGTTTACTTTTCACCACACCAATGTGGCGCTATTTGCAAATTATCGCCATGTTTATATTAGAAACGACAAAGATTGTTGTGACTTTCCTACTGATATTTATAAACAAAATAATAATACGAGCACTATTGAGTTCAAGTGGGGATTTTTTTCATATCCTATGGTATTGTTTTCTCGCAAATGTGTTGAAAAGCGTTGTATGACACACGTGCGGAAAATGGTATTTACATTTATAAACTCGTGACTGCGGTACCAATACCCTTTGATTGACATGTATATTATCGAAGGGTATACCGGTATTACATTCGTCAATACGTTGCTAAAAACCAACCGGACCGGACCGGACTAGTATAAAATAAATAACTATTATTGTCATCACATTCAGGACTACATTTGTACCTACATACGTTAATAAAATATAATTTAAAACTGTAAAAGGTAATTAAATATATATTAAAAAGAACAAAAGTATTTAAATGATACATATTAAATACAAAAATTATAGCATGTGCTGCGTGCACAACGTCTTGTACACACCGCGCTGGTTTCTTTTTTTTGAAAAGGAGATATCCCAAGTGTGGTACCATATATTCATCAAGATCTGATAAATATCTCCAGAGTTATGGAGATAAACACCTCAAACTTGGTACTGAAAATTAAAAGCGCGGCGTTTGAAGTGTGTTTTTTTTAAACGATCTTATTAGAATAGAATAGGCATGACGACAGTATCAAAAAATCGAAGATTTGATGATTTTAGGCGAAAATACATATTAATACAATTCAAAACACGGAATAAAAGAATATAAATATGCAAAAAAAAAAAATTAAAACACTTGTTTAGTTTTATATAAAAAATTGAGATTATTAAGATTTTCAATAAAATAAAACCTTAAAATACTGCAATTGACCATTTTTATTGAAACACCAATCACAGCTCATGACGTCACGCCTATGTCCTCTTATGAGGTGTTCTTGAAAATGTTATTAAATTTTGGAAAACCCATGTGTATTTATTAATTATATAATACATTAAGTATGTCATTAATATATGCGTGACGTCACAGCCGACGCCATGACACAGTGAGCTGTTTTTGCGCACTATTGAAAAATATTAGAAAAATTGCTTTAAACTTCGTTAAACTTAAGTTACTTACCGGAATATAGGATTTCAAAATCTTTCGTCACGCCTATTGTAAAACTGTGGCAATGTTTAGATAGCATTACCGCGGCTGAGGTACGCTGAGATGTTCGCAATAAAGCGGATTACATAATATATTAATTACTTGCTGCGCCCCGCGCCATCGCCCGCGTAAAAATGTATCCTATAGCCTAATCCATAATACTGACTATCCCTGTGCAAAATTTTAACTAATTCGGTCCAGCCATTTGACCGTGAAGAAGTCCCAAACAAACAAACATATATTAAAGCGGACTTTCGCATTTATAATATTAGTGTTAATTAGTTTCCCGTAATTACAACTTTAAAGCAAACTATGTTTCTTTTTTTTTCAGCTTTTAATTTCGTCGTGGTTCTATAATATTATTTTGTTTTAATGCTATTTATTTACATTAAATGAAATAACTAACTCCACCGTAGTCTTCAAACTCATTTTCACAGGTGCCTGATACACTTTTAAATAGTTATATCTGATATAATATGTCTTTTTATTAATGTATAGAATATACTAGATGTGTATTTATGTTATAGTTTATATGTAATCGAAAATAAATTATATGTACTTATACTAGGTATTTTATTTATAATTACTCAAACCTAATTCTCATACATCTCTAATCAGCCCACGGTGCCTGAAAGAAATTGTGTTTTTCGATTAGGCCGCCAATGGTACTTAAATATGGATAACTACTGTGATCCATTCTAATAAGTTCAATAAAGCATATTTTAAATATCTATTTAATTTTATCTTTGACACCATGCACATTTTGTCAAAAATCTCTTAGATAAAATCCTAATAGAACTACACTATCAAGGACCGGTGAAACTGGGCTTTTATCTTCATAGCAGGATTATAGGTAGACATACTACAACTCAAGAAGACTGACTGAAGAAGAATTCATCAAGAAAATTAGATACTTTCAAAATTGAGCCTTATAGCAATAGTTTTTTTTAATCTCATAAAATCTAGCGTTTGACCACTATCTCACCCGTTGGTAAGTGATGTTGCGGTCGAAGATGATAAGCACGCTAGGCCTAGAATAGGAACTGGCTCTCAAGGATAGCTGCCGGAACACATTAGATGTTTGATGACAGATTTTCTAACTTGAGGGTGGTAGCTGGCCAGGCGGACACCAGATAGTGTCCTACCACCATGCGCGGGTTGTTGGTTACTTAACGATGGTTTTCCTTCACCGGAGGGCTACTGTGAATAGCGCACATACATTTTTCGATAGAAAAATCCATTGGTGCACGGTGGTTTGAACTCTGCACGTCTGGCATTTTGAGCCAACCGTTCTCCCGATTACGCCACCAGGCTCTCATGATATTATGTATGATCAAATCATAGACCAACCAGGACATACAGGCTGACTGCTATTACAATCTGAGACTACAATCTTATTATCTTACCAACTGCCAGATTACAGCACCAGTGAAGTGCAGATAGCTAGTAAATAGCTACCTTCTGGTTAGCTCATTATTTTGACATCTTTGACATCCCTTAACATTAGGTGAGAAAATGGTAAAGCGCTATTGTATGTCGCTTTAAAGAAATTCTCTTGATGAAAAGCAAAACAAAGAAAATCGTTTCCAAATAACCAGTCGCTTTAGATTACGCTCCAACAAACACGTTTTGAACTTTTCATCAGTACGGCAAACAAACCATTATTATCAAATGCAATTATGCAGAGTAGCGCTGGGCGACTAGATCACAATACGTTCTAATTTGGCTATTCCCAGCCGCTGCGTTTCGGTGCTAGCAATATCCATGTACTAGTTGTTATTTATTACTCAATATTACTCGCGCCACTTATACTGTTATGTTATAGTGGATGTAATGACAGAGACCAAGTTTCATACGTTTTTAAGGGACCATTTAAGAGGGGAATACAATACGTATCCAGTATTGACAGCTAGATATGGCTAAGCGTGCGGTAATTGTAAATTAATTCTGAAATCAATTAGCCTCAAAGGTTTGCGTAACCTTTTAGGCCATTTTTTGTACATGTTTTGCACACATATAGCAAGAAAAATACTATGATATATATGACGAGAGCTTTATAAGTAACTTATTCGTCTAGATCTACGTATACGTCTCGATGAAGGCTGAATGGCTCAATACCTTTGTTTTTTTTGTAAACTCAAAGCAATAACTTATGTTTCTGTTATATTTGTAATAATTATTGTTGAATATGATCTATTTAATGTTATTTGACGTGTGTAAGTACAAATTTTTAATTTGCCCATATGAATAAATCAAAAGTCAAAGCAAATGCTTTGACTTTTGATTTATATACTATTATATACTGATTTATATATATTACTGATATAATTATTAACTATATACTATTATATACTGATTTATATACTATTACTGATATGATTATTAACAACATTAGTGTACTACCTACGTAGGCTAGACCTATGTATGTGGCCTGCACTGGACTAATCCACTAACCACTCCAACTGTATGCCATCTAACTCTACTCTACAGCCACCTTTCAAATGTCATCCATTCTGTGGTTTGCCCTATCCTACGCTATGCTTGCAGATTCGCACTCTCGTCTCCACCCAAAAATTTGTTTACCCCAACGATTTAAGATTCTTTAGACAATGTGGCCCTTTCGTGTACTAATCCGGTGGGCTATGTCGATGATTTTCGCTATGTGTCGGATCACCTTGCTTCAGCATCGGACATAGACCTCAAAACCTTCTTCTCCATAGTATCTTACGGATAAAACGCCAGAATAAAGCTTATTTACTGTATCCCAGAGAGATAGTTCCAAAATGTGGCAAATTATGCGCGTATGCTAATTCTGTACGTAGCGACCCGCGAACGTTAGCGCTGCAGAAAAGGCTAGGAGAAGAGGTGGGTTCTTAGTATTTTCAAGAAAAATATTCTTTATTTGTTTTTTACGAGGAGAAGTTAAGTGTCGACCTGGCGCAACGGCGTAAATAATTTCAAAAATGCTGGTAAAATAAAAAAGTCTTATTTACATATTTAATAATAACCGCATGTGGAATATAATAAAATATTTTAAAACATTTACTGACATATTAAAAAAAGAAGGTAAATAATAATTTTATAAGTACCTATTACGAAAAGTTATGAAAGCGCACTTAGCTCACATATATTTTTTATGCCGCAATTGACCACTCTCTCACTTGATGTTAAGTGACTATGTAGTCTAAGATTATGAGCCTTGTCTGGAATTGAAAGACAGCAGTGAGACGAACCGCTAGACAACTGATTTCAGTCCGTTCTTCAGAGTAGTACGAAGTGTAAGGGTTGCTTAGAAGTACTCGCAACACTTTAAAATTCGTTCTTATTTATTTATCCCACATGGTGTTGGGTTGGGCCTCAGCTTTCCTCTTTTTAGAGCACACGATCATTTATTTCATCACTACTCCTTCCAGATTGTGTTAGATCTTCCTCTGAACCTTTTATCAGAAAAGGAACTTGAGGAGAAAAAATTGAAAAAATATTGCGTGGTATTTGCAACACCCAATTCCGTCGAATTCAGATACGTTGTGTCGTAAGCAGCAACTATTTACCACTGATTAAATACCGCTTTTAGAACAAAGTCTTAGATTTGTATTTTTTTATTTAAAAATCAATCCTACCGCGCACATCTTTATTCAGCTCAGCTCGGTTTTGGTGAATATCGGCCCAGTCTTAAAAAAAATACCCGTTAATATCAAACCCTGTAATATATCTGTATTGATGTATGTAATACATCAATTCGCGTCATAAAAAAACGTTTTAACAAAAAATAAAATAGTATTATTAGACATGACTTAAATCAGATCAGAAATCACAACAGAACCCTGCAATACTATAAAAAATACGTTCAGCCCCGCTAAGTGATTGCTGTAACGACAACTTAATGACCCGACTAGCAATTCCAGAGAAAATATAGATATTGGATATCAAGATAGCGCGGTTATTGCAAAACCGATAAATATTGTGAATAATGATGTTCTAATAAATGAAGCCTTAAATTCACTAGGGAAGTCACTCGACAGCAGTGGAACTATGCCGTGACTTTGCTGATTTTTTTGTTTTTACATATACAGCAGCAAACAAGCATGCGGTCCAACTAATGGTAAGTGGTTACCGCCGCTTGCCTATTGACAATAAAAACGGATTGTTAGCATTTTTATGATTTTTATAGTACCTAGTGTTTGACATATGATAGTTTATAGCGCAGGGTTTAACCACTGCCTGTTTTGTTAGTAGTTTTGTACTTGGTAAGTGATAATGTCAATAAAGTATCTAAAAGGCCTAGAAGGGGCATTTTTGAGTAATAAAACCTCCAGATCGATCTAAATGTGTTTCGTAAAATGCACCAAGTATTTTTTTAAGCATTCATTTAAAGTAAACAAAACTGCGCTTGGTATGCGAGCATCAATCAACGGTGCTACCAATTATTAATATTGCACAATACATTGGTTAAACTTACCAAGCCGAGAGCAAACTGCTAGTGCTGCAATATATATATGCAATATATATATATGCTTAACAATAATCACAAGAGAATATAGCAGGCACCATTCTTAAATCTTAAGCATTTAGGAGCCCTTTACTTCAAAAAGAGCTAATTATAGATTTAAGTGAGCAAGTCTGACGACTGAACCTAAATTTGTTGCACAATTCACGTAAACCAGCGAAGCGACGAACCTCTGAAACAGGCAAGTCAAAAGTCTTTTGTGCCCTTATCGAACGAGATTTTTTCTATAAATCCGGGACAATAGCATCTCTCTCGCTTGTCCTGCTTACAATGAAATCCATCTTACAATGCTAGCACTCGAGTGTTTTCATAGGTATGCTTACGTGATAAACAAAATTTTAATCTTTACAGATGGGAAATTTAGAGTTCTTCCAAACGCTTGTAACACTGGTGGAATCTACTATGTCACTGAAGCTTTCTGTTTTCTAGCTTATAGCTGCATCTCGTTCTATGCCACGAACAACGCCATCTATATTGCCATGGACACAGTTCACTATCATGGCAATACAAAGTTTGGCGTGTCACAATATATAGGCTGACGTTATTGCTTACCATCAAGCGTAGTGTAATCCGAGGTCTGTGATAAAGCGAGTGTCATGCTTGTCGTCATTTTATATCATAATCATTTAAGATCGTTTAAGAAATTAAAAGGACCTACATTAAAAGTAAAAATATTGAGTGAAATAAGTGTATATGTCGCAGGCAGAAAGCTTAATAAGCCTTTCAATCAAAATTGTCGTTTAACCAACATTGAAGTTATTCATCGACGGCGAATCAAGGTGATCGACATAGCTTATCCTATTGGTAAACTGAAGTGGTAGTGGGCTGGTCACATTTACCGTAGGACCGATAGATAACCGTTAGGATAGATTGGTCTTACAGTGGAGACCGCGAATCGCAGTGTAGAAAACCCTGTGACCAGGTAGAGCGACGACATGCGCAGAGCCGTGAACACTGGGCAGTCAGTGATTAGAAAAGAAGAGCTGAAGATCAAGCTCAGTGGCGTATTTCGGGTGAGGCCTATGTTCAGCAGTAGACCGATACAGGCTGCTAATGATGATGATACCAACATCGCGTTTAATTAATTTAATGCTTTCTAATACTTAAAGTCTCTAAGATAATAAGTTTCTAGTTGAATATGGAATCCTAACGTCAACATTAAAAGTGTCACTAGGCTAAAGCCTAAAACTTTTAAAATAGTTGTAAACAACTATTTTAAAAGTTACATTTATTTCATCCCAAATTTTTATTAAGTCGATCGTAATCACTAAATGCTTCCTTGTAACAAGTTGTATAGGTAAAAGTTGTATCTCTTGAAAATTTCCTCGTCATGCCTATGCAGCGAAAATATTGCTTGAATTTTGTAACTTAAGTGAACTCTTTATAACGCCAATTTCTAAAGGATACTTTGATGAAAATAAACGCTTAAAATATTTAGGAGAATACTTGTCTTGGTTTTAAATAAGTAAGAAACGAAGGCAATATCTCAAGGGAACCAGTAAAGAGATATTTTGCTTATACAGGATGGATTTTTGAGACGGGAACGTTATCTTATATTATTATATAAGGTTACGTTCTCTTATATAATAAAATAAGGTAAACAATATGTATTGATACGTTGCAGCTATAAGAAATGAGACTTTAGTGGTTTTTACATTTATTTTTATATACGCAAATAATGTCATAATGCGGTAAATACACTAAGGACACGGACTGTCTTCACGTTTTATTTTTCAACCAACTTCCAAAAAGTAAGAGGTTCTCGAGTCGTCTCATGTAAAGTCGGTTTTATTAGTTTGACCACTATCTCACATGTTGGTAAGTAATGAAGTTGTCGAGGATGGTCACACTCAAGGCCTAAAATGGAAACTGGCTCTAAAAGGCAGCGGTCGAAACACGTTTTCCAACAACTTTATTATTTTATTTATTTATTAGATATACTTGCTTGATTGATTAGAATATACTTGCATAATATTGTATCTAGACGTCTAAAACATGACTGGATGAAACGAATCATACATATGAATGTATGATTCGTTTCGTCTCGACGTCTTACTCTCGACGGGAGCTTGGACTCATGTCCAAGCTCCCGTCGAGTTTGGGCGACTGAAGAGTTCCATTATCAACTTCCTGGCTCTATAAACAAATCAGCTTCACGATACAATATATAGGGTATATTAAAGTGTATTAATAACCACAAACTGAAAACTCTGCTAACTGTAATACAGGTAATTTACATAAATCGTATTGTACGTTATGTGACGTCACAAGGTCCATGCTTACAACATAAATCGTTCGTGATTAAACACTCCACGCGGCGCGTCACGTCGCGTCACGTCACGCAGATAGCGGTGACGTGACGCCGTCAATGTCGTCACGCATTATGAGTTAGTGTGTTTACGGCTTTATAACCCGGAAAATTAAGTTGATGTATGGCTGAATCATAAAGTTATTATGATGAGCTGAATATACTCAAAAAAGTAAGTAGGCACATATTTTTTGTGTAAGTATGTCGGTAGTAGTATTTAGGTTTGAAAACTTGTTATTACCACCGATATTTTTATATGCCAAAGTCAGGCTGTAAGTATGTGTTTTCTCAAACTTTAGACAGATTACACTGCTAAATTGCACTGGAATAACCTACATAGAGTAGATTATAAGATCATTTTTAACGCAGACGAAACTGCGAAGTATTTTCAATATTTTATTAAATATTAAATTTTAAAAAATATCCGTTTATTTCTCTTCAGAATGATTGAGTATCATAAAAGTAGAATATAATACTTAGTATGTAGCAAGAATTAGATGCAACCAATTTTGTGAAGAGCCGGTGCCTGATGTAGGTTGTTTAAAAAAACCTGTATTACATATCACCAGGCTCTCACTCCACGGGTACAACAATGGAATTAAAAAAAGACAGAAGTAACTTACTAATGTAGAATACACATCCATGGTTTTTAGAAACAAACATTACAAAGCTATTCACTAATATCTTCACTTAACATAGCACGTATCTCATAATCATTACTGTAACTGTATATATCATTTACATCTCTCATTTTCAGTAAGTAGGTCTTTATTACCCCCAAATGGGCTTGTAGGTAACCAATTAGCGCTCTAGGGTAATAATGTAGCTAGAAAAGCCCTAGGGCGGTAAGTAATTAAAAAAAACTCTTCACTCTTTCAAAAAGTTCGCGTACATCTAACCATCATACTGGCAATGGACATCATGCATTCAGCCCAATGACAAAAGAGGTCGCTTCACTATTCAGCCTTGTCTTCGTATGAGTATAATAGTCATCAATTTTAAATATCGAACGGCGAAGCTCAATTTTGTTCTTGAAAAAAATAAAATAAAAAAAAGATGAAAAAAGGCGGTAATAGAAAACTTTTACTTTAAATATTGTTTGTTTTTGGGATTTTTTTATAATTACGTGCTAATTAGGAAAAAAACATGAGTTCTGCAAGTGATGAAGAAATAAGCTGCACTCCCGATACAATGAAAATGGAAGCTGAAGCAGCAATTAACAATATTTTGCCTGAAAGTTTTAAAGAGAGTTATTTGAAAACTCACGACGAGTTCATTAAGTGGTGAAAAGAAAAACGAGTAAAGTCTTTATCTGAGACTGTATTCCATACTTTAGTAAGCTATCAAAAAAGCTGCAGCCATCTAGTTTTAATTTGAAAATTGTTCTCATTTCACTATCAATTTTAACTAATACAATATTTTATTCTTGTAATGCCGGTTTTTTTCTACTTACCTCACAATCGAGATGTAAAGCAGAGTAGTTAGCTCGGGTGTAAGCATCAATTGCACCCTCGAACTATAGGCGCCCTCGCTGCGCTCGTGCGCCTAAATATCTCGGGCTGCAATTGATGCCTTACAGCCCTTGGCTACTAATCTACTATTATTGTGGTCTGTGATCTTTAAAACATTCGTTATCACAATATCGACAATTTAGAATAAGAAGATAGATAATAATATAGAATAAGATATTGAATGCACTTCGCAGTTTCGTCTGTAATAACCGTGTATTTTACGAAGTACAATTAATTTAGATATTTGATTTGGCTAGGATCATTTATAAAGCTGCACTAGAATTAACAGTAATGTTGATTAATTTATTAGAATATCTTGTAGAAAAAAAATATTGCCATAAACATCTAATAAAACTTAATGATAATACGAGACATAATTTTACGCGTTCTACACTACAATTCAATGCAAATAATGTTATACTTTGTTGAAATTTCTATGCGGTAATTAACGCTTATTTTTCCATGAAATCATAAAATAAAACAATTAGGTCGAAGTCGTTACTTGAACAATATAATTTTATGGCACACATGATTTTAAATATTTTCGTGAATAGTTTGCGTGAGGCGTGCCACGCACTGCGATCTTTTACGACAACTATGGAGTAAATGTATACTTAAAACTATTAATTTAAGCAAATATATACTTTTGTGGTATTAGGTTACAAGTCAAACAAGATTTCAACTGATGGTAAGTTATGAAATCTGCCTAGAAGAGGTGGCGTTTAAATCTGGATTGCCAGAATTTTCGATCACACTGTATATTAAAATATAAGTCATGCAATTTCACTCCGAACACTCATACAGAAAAACATTTGTTCATGCGTTTGAATGACTTATAGATTTATTTTAACGTGAGCAAGGGTGATGACACATCCCCTGATGAGAGATCGTGGAGAGTAGCAAAATCTAAGGGGCACATATGATAAAAAGAAAGAGGCTTAAAAAATGTCATTAATTCGCTTTCTGTTCAAAATAAAGTAAAAACTTAGGCTGAGTTGCACCATCTTACTTTAACCGTAACTATAATTATTAACCGGTGTTATTGTATGGAATTTGACGAATTGTTGACGTTTGTTATAGTTAAAGTAAGACGGTGTACCATCTTACTACTACTAACTAAGCCTCAATGCTTAAAAATATCTTATTCGCAGTTGTACAGTTGTACCTACAATCAATCATGAAATGAAATCAATGATGTTGCATAACAAAATTGTTGATTTACCTTGTTTCAGGTTTCATTAGTTTCATTTAAAGATAATCAGGTTAATATTTTTAGAGTTCCGTAGTCAACAAGAAACTTGCTTTATTATATTGTTAACGATAAACCATTGATCAACAACGAATATTAGTTGTCTAATTTTCTGATACATTATTTTCTTGTTTTATAGAAAAGTACTTTGTACAAGAGAACTCTAAAATCAACTCCAATGTGATAACGTGAGTAAAACGAGGTAAAAAAAAACATATACAAAAGAATTTAGAACAGAATTTAAAAGTAAAAGACATAAGAGCGTTGGTGCACATATAATGTAATTATGAGCATCTCAGTAATCGCGAAGTCGGAATTCAGACGATTATTGTGTGTATATGTGCACATTAGATCTCTCTAAAGGTAGTAAGATAATCAAATCCTGTTTTCTTATTGTATATATAAAAATAAATGGGTTAATACTGTTCGTTGGCAAGCGCATTACTTGAGAACGATCAAACTGATTTAGTAGTATTAAAGATTTAAATGTTCATAATAGTCCGAATAAGGTTTTTACAAACTTTCGGACTTATTCGGACTATTTCGTACGTTATAATATTTTTTTTTGACACAAGATTCAGGGAAAAATACAATGAGAGCACACACTCTTTCACGTTGTGTCAAAACTCCTTTGCATAAGCTATGTAGGTTTTAGTGCTAAATAGTACCTAAAACCAGACGTGACAGTAATTATTATTCATTTTAATTTATATGGAAGAACATGTCTACTCTAATAACACGTAAAATGTGTATAAATAATTTAACACATAATTTGTGCTAGAAAGCTTTGCGATGTACATATAATTTGATTTCAATAATGTCTCGTCAATTAGCGAGCTATCTTGTGCTTGCTCTATGTCAGGGTTTCTCAAATTGGAGTATGCGTACCCCTTGGGATAAGCGTGTCTCTTGGGGTTCGGCAATTTATCTTTAAGGGTCGCGGAAACATGTACGCAGCAGACTTGAGCATGCAATATTGACTTATGTTTATGCCGGAGAGATTAAATTAGAATCATGCTTGTCTAGAAATTAAAGACAGCAGAGAGTCAAGGCACAGGGCAGCTGAGTTTAGTCCAACATACAAAGTGCAAATATCTCAATCCGTCTACCAAGTTATCGATCGTATGAGCAGATGTAGTCAATTTGAAATGTTTGTTCAAACAGTAATCTGTAAGAATCATATTGACTACATCGCTCATAGAATAAATACAAAATACAAAGTTGATTATACGTGATCAAATCTTTGCACATTTATTTATCTGGCTTGCTATTTTTTTTTTCTATTTAAGAAACAGTTTTTTTTTCAAAGCATTACGGCGTTGTCTAATAAAATCTCATAGAAGTACATGAAGCTATAAGTTTGAGAATCCCTGATAAGTAAACACGCACGTACGCCACGGTACGTTAACTTCATCAAATATTAATATCAAGTTTACAGAAATAACCTGACCTGGTTCACTGTTTGTGTTATTGTATATATCTTAATGCATATTCTACTCTCCAGAGACGATATTAAAAATAATACACCGCCTGTCGAGCGTCGATTACCCAATTTTCAGTAAAAAGGGATTTTTCTCAGCTTCGGGTTGCCATGTTTAATGGTTTTATCGGACAGATGTAATAGAAAAGAAAGAATGTATTAGTATGCTTTTACATCCAAATAAGTGCATAAAAGTGTATAAATGTATTAGTATGCTTTTACATCCTTCTGTTTTACATCCTTAGTTCTATTAAACACTTTTTTGTGTAGTTCCAAATGTTCCGGTTCCAATTCTAGAATTGGACTTGGAACTACACAAAAAATCTAGCTTAGCAAACGTGACTTACCAACAGGCGAGATAGTGGTCGAACGTTTTGTGGGGTGGTATTGTAATTCGCAAAGCGGTGGGCAGTGACTGGAAACAAAGAGCCGAAGATAGGGCTCAGTATCGGGGGGTCAGTGTGTTGGGGGGGGGGGGGGGGGTTCAGCAGTGGATTGATACCGGCTGATAATGATGATGATGAATCGAGTATGACTACTAACGTGATTACAAAATGTCTAGCAATTGTAGTCTCGGAGTAAAGTCCACAAAAAGCAAGACGTGTTGTTGACCTATTGCCTAATGACTGTAACAGAGTGAGCGAGAAGTGCCCGCCGACTTTATTGCACCTTTTTAGTCAAAATGATGATAATTTTGCTGCGCAGTAGTTTTCGCAGCCAATGCGCCAAGTTTTGCTTTACAGAAAAAGTCGCTCGACGACGTGACAGATTTAACTTTACATCAAAAATGCATTTTACAGAAGTTACTTTTTGACCAACTTCTGAGGAGATTTACAATTCGTGTGAATATTGTATTTTGGAACCCCCGTCACAAAAAACGAGGGTGTTATAAGTTTGATGTGTGTATCTATGTATGCGTTATCTGTCTGTAACATGCCAAACAAAAGAACTGACTGTGATTTTTTTTTTTTTTTTTGCTTGATTGTTGATGAACGAATTTGCTTGATTGCTTTAAAGCAAATCCGTTCAGTCGTTTAAAGATTATGAGCTCGTTTCTAGATGATAAGGCTAAAAGAGCAGTTTTTTAAAATAAATATAGAGCAGCAAACAACCATGCGGCCTACCTGAAGGTAAGTGGTTACCGCCCCCTATTAACACCTGCGATACCAGAGGCAATAATGGTGCGTTGCCGGCTCTTTTAAAAGAGGAATCTGTTAACTCTCCTTTTGAATCAACTCAGATCAATCTTGTGTGGAAAAACATCAGAAAAAGGTCATTCAATATCTTGCAGGCACGCAACGACTTTCAAATGCTTGATCAGTTCCAAATTAGGTATTCTGTTTTTATTCAATGATATTGCAAGAACAAGGTAACTTTGATATAATGCTGAAGTATTTTTTTTCTGCAGAATCTTACAAACTAACAGCAGAGATGTCGTGTTGTCAAATTGTCTATAAGACATTCTATATTTTATGTTTAACTCCAAGATTTTGAACGTCATTTAGGTTTTTTTTACCTACCCTTGTTTGCAGCCCACTGTAGATTGATCGGAGGGCGGAATTCTAAAAAAAATAATTTTGCAAATAATTCAAAATAAGTCCTAAAATTATATCAGTGTGGGCATGCGATGTTCATCATTCATGCTCAGTACATGAATAAGCACAAGAAAAAGCTGCTATAGGCAATTTTAATATATGTGTCTAATCTAGCTTTGATGTGATATAAAAAACAAAAGCTTGTTGAGGCTTATCCCAAATACAACGAATACACTATAGGATTTTTGCATTTTGACCCGAAAATAATGTCAGCTAAAATTTTAAAGCTACTCCATTGGGAATCACGCCGAAATATTTATTTAACTCGGAGTGCAAAATTACAAATATTATGTGTCCTGTTCTAAAATTCATTTGAATGTGAAACTGCCGAGGCTCAGTGTCGGCGGCGTGACAGTGTGTGAGCGGCGTGACAATTTCAAATGCACCGCGATCTCGCGTGACAGCGACATGAGTTGACACGTGTCGAGTCATGAGCCATGGCGAAATCTGACCCACTATGCTGCCACTTTGAAACGTGTTAGTGATTGAAGAGAGAATATAAATCGCTTGAAACAGTCTTATAACATGTCAAGGTAAATATAGTTACGAGATAGGAGACCAAGCTATGAGTCTACAATTTCAGAAAGAAATTAAACTTGTTGCTATATTGACCTGAAAGTTTACCTACAACGGGAGAGCCTGGTGACCTCCAATCACAGAAATATCTTATTATTCATACTTCTGTGCCTTCAATACAGGTTTTTGCAATAGCTACTTTTTCATGAATTCATCACTTACTTACTATTAGTCTTAAATAGTTTGTTACCTACTTTGTGTTGAGGAATAAATAGAATTATTATTCATTTTATTTATTTTTTATTCATGGGTCGTAAATCCTCCGGTCCTTTGGAAGGCATTGACGGAGCCGAAGCCAACGTCTAGAGGCCCTTTACAATATTACCTTAAATTATATGGTTTGTGGATGGATAGATGAAAAACTATAAAAGATGGTACATTAATTTATTATGGTTATGAATGTGTGCTGCTTGAAGTCTGTTTTCTGGTCTATGAGATAAGGTACAGCACCCGCCAATTATGCCTTATTTCAAAATATTAAGGCGGGTGGTGACTCGCCGTTTCAACCGTTATGTCGGCGCCGAGGGGCAACATTGGCGTTGATAGCTCACCCTTAGCTATTGAGAGGTGTGCTGCACTTTCAGTAAACGCTACTAGCGGCTTTATGCCTTTTAAACTTCCACCCTGGAGCTTAGGTCATAGCTCTTGCGATTCCCACCACCGGCCGGCCGGTCAAGGCAAGCCGGGGGTCAGAGAGTCTCATTTAGCCCTCACGGGATAGGGGTACGCGGTGTCGCCACTCACCGTCGGCTCGCCACAAAGCCGCCCCTGCGGGTTAAACTTATTATTATTATTAGGTACTAATGGATGGATTGAATGGTATTTCATGCTATCCTCTCTGGATAATCTTACTAGAATTTTGAATAATAATGATGCATAGTAAACTAAGGATGGATAGAATATTGAAAACGATTTTTAAGATAAATACATAACTTAGAAATAATGAGGTTTTACCAGCAGATTGTGCTGAGATACTATTTGCCTTTAAGTGGTCAAAAGAGATGGACTATGAATTATAGAATCATAGACAGATTTCCATGATGCTTGTGTTAAAAATAGTAGTGACAACTATAAATCATTTGCAATGTTTCCAATTTTTATGTTTTAAAAAATGTGCGTCACTTTCCCTGATGATTTTAAAAGATGGAAACGGAGACATATCCTTAGAACGTGAAATTGCCACGTATACTTTGATTTTATTATAATGATAAATCAACACCTGTTTAATTCAGCTTTCATTAAAATATTCGTGTTTATTTAACATTATACATATAAGGTTTCACAACTTTGCATATGCTCCCACGCCGCACGCATGACGCTACACGTCAGAATGCCAGAACTTTCTTCACAAATGGTTACATTACCCATTTCATTATTCGCAACGTGCAAAATGTAACTTTTCGCCAACTTTTCGTCAGCGTACTTAAGTAAAAATATTTTCGCAAGCTGTTGATAATCGTAGCTATCCGTAGCAAAGCGTTGATGGCGCGTAGCATGGCGTAGACTTTTAAGTTAACGTAGCTTCGTAGTCTCGTAGCATTATAATCTCGTAGGCTATAAGACTATCCTTATAAACTTAAAAAGTTATGGGCATGTCGGGCAATGCTTTGTTCGGAATTATACAATTAGCAACTAAGTGCGCCCCGCAGCTACGCCCGCGTTTGTAAATATCCTGTATCCTACTCTACTGGCTATCCATGTGTCAAATAATTCAAGCCGTTTGACCGTAAATATGCAGCAAACAAATGCTTCCGCATTTACGATATCGTTACAAGATATCGTTAATCTATCAGTTATACAGCTATTATAATTATATTATATTAATACAGCTTAGCCGAATATCAGAATAATGTGTAGTACTCAATATATAACTTACATTTTATGTAATGTATTTTACGAACAAATTAGCTAAATATATTATAATGAAATACGAAAACGACTAGCTGTTCCCCGCGGTTTTACCCGCCCGCGTAGACATCGTTCTCGTGGGAATATCGGGATAAAAAGTACCCAATGTGTTATTCCCGGGTCTAAGCTATATACACATATGATATGAGTTCAATTGGTTGAGTAGTGTTAGCGTGAAGAAGTAACAAACATACTCAAACACTTTCGCATTTATAAAATTAGTAGAATGATGTTGATTTTTTAAATTAATTGATTCAATTGGTATGTAAGAGAGCACACATACCACCTCAGTCCTCCCAGCCAACCTCACCTGCCCGTGGTGCATCCTGCTGACCAACCAACGAGGCTCTGGCGACCGACAAATGGCGGTATAACCATTTCAAATTATGGCGTAGCTAAATACTACAGGCCGGTGACGGGCAGCAGCGTCACCGGTGCGAGGAGCTACGTCCTGCGATCGCCAACCCGCCTGCCCAGCGTGGCCATTAGGGCATATCATTCCCAATGAGCCGAAGATCGGGCTCAGTGGCGTATCTTGGGAGAGGTCTACGTCCGGCAGTGGACTAACACAGGCTGATTATGATGATGATGATGATTCAATTACATGACAAATTGAATAGTACTGTTAAATTAATTTAATATTTTCTTGTACAAACATAAATGTCCTAACCACAAAATTAAAATTACTATTGCAGAGTAGATACTGATTAGTTTAGTGCATTAACAATCTGCAATTCTAATTAAATAACACTAAATAATTGTGGTTTTGGCACCGAGAGATTGTACATGATTATTAGATTCGAATACATACGCGTGAAACAATTATTCTAAAGCTTTGTCATTGATATGAAGGAATCTGATTTCTTTGTCATTGATTTGAAGGAACCTGTTTTCTTCGTCATTGATTTGAAGAAACCTGATTTCTTGTCATTGATTTGAAGGAACCTGTTTTCTTAGTCATTGATTTAAAGAAACCTGATTTCATGTCATTGATTTGAAGGAATCTCGTTGTCTTCGGAAATACAGACTATTCAATGTCTAGTTCCGAAAGTATTTTTGGAGTACTCCATGGTGTTTGCAACAGCGGCGAGATATAGGAAGCCTATTAATAGTGAAAAACGTGGTAAACATCCCGTTCAAATATCTTGTGAAAATGTTAGTGACCATGAAAACTTTAAAACTTGTGTCAATGAGATATATTTTAGCAATAAGTTCGTCTAGTAACTTATACAATTAACAATTAATAGAATTATTTTAAAACTTTTTATGTGTAAATAATTAAACTGGCCAAGATTGAGTCAGACTTTTGTCTCGCACACGGAGGGTTCCAAACCGCAGTATAATAATATATAAGTATAATATAATATTATATTACCGTGTCAATACCAAACATGCTTATAACCAAGGCTTTTAACCAGTTTATGCTTAACCGTTTTTTAAAGGTTTAAACCGGTTTTAACCAATTATGTCGCTCAAAGTAGGGCTAAAAACCGGTTTATGCATAACCGGTTTAAATACGGCATAAACCGGTTTTTTAATTATTTCATTTTATAACCGGTTTATTCCGTGAGAGGCCCACGCGTACTTACTTGCATTTGGCACGGATGACAAAAAAAACATGCACTCGCACTTTTCGAAGTTTGCTTGCCATATATGTACTTTATGGCCGACCGCTGTTTTCATACGTGATTTACGTGATTTACGATTTCTAAATCGTTGTTTGCTTGCTGCCTGTGCACACGCGGCTGCAAACGGAAAAGTGGTCGCTGACCATAGCTAAAACCGTTCTAAACCGGTTTATTCAACGAAACCTTTACTAAAAAGGTTTTTGCTCAATATCGTTCAATAGCGGTTTATAGAATAAACTAAAACCGAAAAGAAAAGTTCATATGTACTTACGCCCGAACCGATTTGAATTTTTAACCCGGTTTCCAAGCCTTGCTTATAACTACAACGCCATCTAACGAATATCTAACGAACTTCTAACAACAACTAAATGAACGTTAACACAAAGGTAAGTAATTAATATTATTTATTAATAAGGTTATTATAATCGTTCATAGATGGCGCTGTAGTAAAAACACGTTTTTTTTATATGAGGACTCCCTTTAATTTTTAACTTTGTTCTGGTTTTAGTATTTGTAGTTAAAGCGGCAACAGAAATACATAATCTGTGAAAATTTCAACCGTCTAACTATCACGGTTCATAAGATACAGCCTGGTGACAGACGGACAGACAGACAGACAGACAAACAGACAGACAGACGGACAGCGGAGTCTCAGTAATAGGGTTCCGTTGGTACCCTTTGGGTTCGGAACCCTAAAAATGTAGAAAGAAAAGAAATGTTTAACCAAAATGTTCGCACATTTCAAATTAAGGGAGCCCGATTCCCCAACAAAGCACCGGAGCGATTGTGCATCCGATAGTGGTTAATCGCGTCCTGCTTTCGTCATCGCGATACGGCTTGCTTTGACGTCACGTGACGCCACATGATGCAACGATCTTGATGAGAGAAGGAATAGTCCAACAAACTTTGGTTTATATGTAGGTAGTAGTAGGTATGCTGAGATATAAGAACATTCACAAATATAACGCGCTATACGATGGACAACCCATCGTCACGTGGAAAGTGTTTCGGTACCTTTTTTATCATAACTACCAGATTCTACTCTTTGCCAACATCTGTGCTTCTCATCTAAACTCATCTTCTTCACTTCTCATTACAATCGTATTGAATCGTAATCGTAGTGAAGGAAATGTGTCATCTTCGCTGTCAAAATGCTTGATTTATTTGCTACTAGCTGTGCCCTGCGGCTTCGCCTGCGTTAAAAACGACTTCCATTTATTTAATTTTTTTTCATAAGAACCATCTCCTGACTATAAAAAACACGACAAAATAAAACTGGCCAAGTGCGAGTCAGACTTTCGTCTCGCACACGGAGGGTTCCGAACCGCAGTATAATAATATATAAGTATAATATTATATTACATTACCGTGTCAATACCAAACATACTTATTAACTACAACGCCATCTAACGAATATTTAACGAACTTCTAACACAACTAAGTGAACGTTACCACAAAGGTAGGTAATTAATATTCATCTATTAATAAGTTAAACAATCGTTCATAGATGGCGCTGTAGTAAAAACACGTTTTATATATGAGGACTCCCTTTAATTTTTAACTTTGTTCTGTTTTTAGTATTTGTTGTTATAGCGGCAACAGAAATACATCATGTGTGAAAATTTCAACTGTCTAACTATCACGGTTCATGAGATACAGCCTTGTGACAGACGGACAGACGGACAGACAGACAGACAGACAGACAGACGGACAGCGGAGTCTCAGTAGTCAGGGTTCCGTTGGTACCCTTTGGGTTCGGAACCCTAAAAAGAATTTGCGAAATCGGTCCAGCCGTTCACGCGTGATGCCGTGACCAAGGGAAATTGGGATTTATTTTTATATATAAGAAGAAGAAGAAAGAAGATTCTTTTTTTTGTTACCTAAGTAATAAATTATTCAAATATTTTGATGCTACCGTTATTGGATGTGTATTAGAATAGGGTGTACAGAATTTGTAATCATTTTATTTTTAAGTTTATTGCGTAAAACATGATGTAGAAGCCTATGATAAATACAAGACAGCGCAACAATTCAAGTCCGTCTACGCAACTAGTCGACACCAAATGATAGTGCCCGATTACAAGCGGTACTATGGTTCAATATAATATTAGGCGTGAGGCTCAGCTACAAAACAAGAAGCAGGTTTGCCAGTTACTTGCTGATGGTAAACAGAAGTGTCTATGTAATGCTTTCAATCTCCAATAATTGTTTGGACAGAGCACTGATGGTTCATGATGCCTTTTCAACCGACTTCCAAAAGGAAGGAGGTTCTCAGTTCGTCTGTATGTTTTTGTGTGTATGTTGTACGATTGCTTCGTCGGTTGTGAACATCCAAAACTTGCTGCTGGGGCTGACTCGCGGGGCGTGGAGGTCGGCTGTCTTGGTTTTTGAACTATCCTAATTATTATGCACGTGTTTATTTTCTTATCTTAAGTCTAGGTTTTTTTACTATTATTATTATAAGATCAAAATTTAAAAATAGAAAAGTCATAATTGACTGACTTTCTATTGGATGGTATTAACTAATAAATTTAAGAATATACAATTAAAAAGTAAAAATAATACATTTTATCTCCTTGTAGATAGTTTTCTCATTAAATATTGCACTTTGAAATTATGGTCAAGTGCATGAGGAAACTAGTTGGCTTTCAATACTATATTATGACATCTAGTATTTGAAATCTTAGTTTACTTAAATTATATAGTTGTGGCTGATCGCTATTTAATTATCTGAATTCAGTGAAATCAGATTTGATTGAGTATATACATGTAAAATATTATATGCATCACAGGAAGATTATCATTATACTTGCCTGTATTAACTAAAGGCAGTATTAGGTTCGACGCCACAATATGTGATGTTTATATGAATGTTTAGAGTGAAATGGAAAAAGAGATACGTGGGTGATGAACTTGTACTTATACCAATGGCAAACTTATCTGACTGATTTTGACAACTTTTATATCAAGAGAAATGGTTAAAAGATAGATATCAAATATGTATAAAGAGAATCATAGGAAACTAGCTGTTACCCGCGGCTTCGCCCGCGTTATTTGTGTCATTATGACCATTGAAGTCTAGATCGATGATCTCTTAGGCCAAGTCACCATAGATGACCCTCAAAGTCGAACTCAATATCCTCTATTGTTAAAGTCATTAATCATTTTGGTTAGGTATACGAAGTTGTGCTGTTTGAATGTTTGACTCAACACAACAGTTCCTGAAACATTTCTTCTTACCCGCAGCTTCGCCCGCGTTATTTGTATCTTTATGACCATTGAGGTCTAGATCGATGATCTCTTAGGCCAAGTCACCATAGATGACCCTCAAAGTCATACTCAATATCCTCTAGTGTTAAAGTCATTAATCATTTTGGTTAGGTTATTATACGAAGTTGTGCTGTTTAAATGTTTGACTCAACACAACAGTTCCTGAATCATTTCTTACAAAGAAAATAAGGTGAATAGCTGCGCGAGCGTAAATTTTTACGTCGTTTTATGACCCTGATAGTTTTTATGACCTACTAAGTCAAGACCGACGACCCTAAGGATAAACTTGATATCCACTTATTTTTAGGTAAAAAATCATTATGATTATTGAAGGTTGAACTGTTTCAATTTATAAATTCGTTTTGATGCATGTGGCTATTAAAATACAAAAAAATGCTGAAATTTTACCTACAAAGTAGATGAAACAAAGGTTTGCGTGAGTGCAGCGAAAATTTTTACGTTTTTTTATGACCCTGACAGTTTTAATGACCTATTAAGTCAACACCGATGGTTAAACCTGATATCCACTTATTTTAAGGTAAAAAATCATTATGATTATTGAAAGTTGTACTGTTCCAATTTATGACTTGTCTTGATGAATGTGGCTATTAAAATACAAAAGTTGCTGAAATGTTTCCTACAAAGTAGATATAGCAAAAATGTTTGCGCGACCGGAACGAGCGCTATTACTGCGCGAGCTTAGTAAGCGCGAAACATTTATACGACCTTTTATGACCCTAACAGTTTTTATGACCTACTAAGTCAAGACCGATAACGCAAAGGTTAAACTTCATATCCACTTATTTTAAGGTAAAAAATCATTATGATTATTAAAGGTTGTACTGTTTCAATTTATAAACTCGTTTTGAAGCATGTGGCTATTAAAATACAAAAAATGCTGAAATTTTACCTCCAAAGTAGATATAACAAATGTTTGCGCGACCGGAGCGAGCGCTATTACTGCGCGAGCTTAGTAAGCGCTATCAATGCGCGAACGAAGCGAGCGCGAAAAATGTTTACGACCTTTTATGACCCTAACAGTTTTCATGACCTACTAAGTCAAGACCGATGACGCAAAGGTTAAACTTGATATCCACTTAATTGAAGGTAAAAAATCATTATGATTATTGAAGGTTGTACTGTTTCAATTTATAAACTCGTTTTGATGCATGTGGCTATTAAAATATAAAAAATGCTGAAATTTTACCTACAAAGTAGATAAAACAAAGGTTTGCCCGAGCGCAGCGAGCGCGAAAATTTTTACGTCATTTTATGACCCTGACAGTTTTTATGACCCACTATGTCAATACCGATGACCCTTAGGTTAAACTTGATATCCACTTATTTTAAGGTAAAAAATCATTATGATTATTGAAGGTTGTAGTATTGTTTCAATTTATAAACTGGTTTTGATGCATGTGGCTATTAAAATACAAAAAATGCTGAAATATTACCTACAAAGTAAATAAAAAAAAGGTTTGCGCGAGCGCAGCGAGCGCTAAATTTTTTACGTTTTTTCAGTCGTCGGTCGCTCGACCTTGGTGGCGCACGCGTCCTTGGATTGCAGTGTAAATATGAGTGAAACAAATATGTGTTCGAACAAAAAGTGTAACAGTTGTAATGTCATAATTAATGAGCTCCTAGCTTTCATACAGAATAAGTTGGAAGTCATGGATGAAATAAGTATGGTTCGTTTATGCAGCGGTTCTTTTGCCGCGGAGGTGATAGTGGATGCGAAAAATCTTCTTTTTGAGTGTGTCACAACATCGAAGCGCAAAATACAACGGAAGAAAGAGGGGAAGATTCAAAAAGATTTAGAGGACATAATAGCATTATTCAAAGAAGTCGATCCGGAAAAATTGCCAATTTTCGTCGCAAAAGATTTGAGTGTCCTACCCCCAGTTTTGTTCGATCATTTGGATGCCACTAGACTACTAAAGGATATAATAATATTAAAGCAAGAAATATCATTAATGAAAGAATCATATGTAACAGTAGAAGAATTGAATGTTGTTAAAACTGAACTTATCAACCTGAAAACAGCATCAATTGTAAACAATTTTGGTATGAATTATGTAAATTCAATAAGGGGTAGTTCGAACCGGCTTACTATCGACAGTTGTGATAGCGGGCCTATAGGTATATTGCAACTACCAGAGGAAGAATCTAGCGTGCAACAGGTGTCTCAAACAAACCAGTGCGTAACACCTAGTTCTGCAGTGAAGACAACAGTGACAAATGAATCATCGACACTTCAAATGCAAAATGTCCAAGACTCGATATTAACATCACAAAACGCCCCGCCGTGTAGTAGTAAACAATGTCCTACAACTAGCCAATGCTAAAACCCATCAGTACCAGCTGATAACAGCGACGCGATGGCTAACGGGAGTATGGGCAGGGACGCACTCAGGACGACGAAAACATTTGCGCAAGCTGCGACGGAGGAAGGTGAATTTAACGACAATAGGGATGAAGAATGGACAAAAATACAGCGAAGAAGATATAAAAATAGATTCATTAGTTTACATGGACAAGCAGCAATAGGACCAGCGGGTAAATTTAAAGCAGCGGACGTAAAGATTCCATTGTTTGTAAACAATGTTGACCGAAATACATCCGGAGAAGACATAGCGACGTATATATTACAAAAAACACAAGTAAAAGTGACGGCGGAGAAGATAAAGACCAAGACTCAGAGAAGTTATGACGTTTACAAAGTAGTAGTACCACAGTCGAAAATTAATATATTTATGAATGCAGATCTCTGGCCTGATGGAATTAAATTTAGACGATTTGTCAATTTTAGGCGAGATGCTGACCATGGAGCTTCTGGCAATTGATTTTTATAACACGATTTTTATGATGGATGACAAACAAAAGTGCAATTTAATCACCTTTAATTGTAAGTCGGTAAAACGTTCAATTGGAAATATTAAACAGCTATGTAGCTCAGTTGATATCATCGCACTACAAAAGACGTGGTTATTACCACATGATATCCCCTATCTGGGCTCAATCCATGATGACTTCGATTTCACGGGCAAGTCAGCGGTGGATACGTCCCTGGATATACTACGAGGCAGACCCTACGGAGGTGTGGCACTATTATGGAGAAAAAACATATTTAACTCAGCGACTGTGATCCCCTGCGATAGTGTACGTATCTGTGCGGCAAAGTTCGTTATAGACCATAGATCGTTCATTATCTTCAGTATCTATATGCCTACGCAATGTTCAGACAACTTATTTGAATTCACGGAGTGCTATAAGTGCAATAATTGAAAGTGCCGGTGTCGAATCTGTATTTATGTTAGGAGATTTTAACGCGCATCCGGCTGAGTTATTTGGTAATGAACTGTCTAGCTTCTGTTCGGAACAACACTGGTTATGCGCGGATATAGAAAAGTTAGGTATCAACTCGGGCGCTTATACGTTTGTGAGTGACGCACACGGCTGCCGGCGATGGTTGGACCATTGCGTTGTGACGCGATCTGCCTGGGATACCGTTACGGAGATTAAGGTATGTTACGACGTTTTGTGGTCTGATCATTTTCCAGTGTTAATTAAATGTAATTTGAATATAGTGCGGCCTAAAAATAACATAGGTCAGTATCGATCTCAGAATCAAGTTACGTGGGGTGAACGATCGAATTCTCAAACGAAACGATACTTCGAATATTGTAATCAAAAACTTAAAGATATTGATTTCCCAACGGAACTTTCATTTTGTGCAGACAATATTTGCAGTGAAGTCACTCATAAGCGTATAATTGACGACCTGTATAGGAATATTGTAACCATTCTTAGAGAATCCGCAGTACTGGCTTATGAAAACAAAAATAGTAAGCATTGTGGTAAACAAGTGGTAGGTTGGAACAAACATGTGAGCGCTGCTCACAGGGAGGCCAGGTACAAATTACAGATATGGAATTGGTACGGCAAGCCGAGCGGCGATATGTATAAACAAATGTGTGAAAGTAGAAAAGTTTTTAAAGCTAAGTTAAAATGGTGTCAAAAGCACCAGGACCAGATCAAAATGAACATAAAAGCAAGCCATAGGTCAGCTAAAAACTTTTCTAAATTCTGGAAAGCCACTAACAAGCTTAATTTGAAACCTGACCTGCCTGTGAGCGTCGAGGGCCAGTCAGAACCAAAAGATGTCGCTAACCTGTTCATGGACAACTTTAAAGTCGAGTCACCTCTTTGTCCTACCCGGGTGCTTGATACTCGGACCATAGATGGAAAGGAATGCGGTGTTAGGTTTACACCTAAGCAAGTTAGAATTACTATTAGTACCATGAGTAGAGGAAAATCTCCAGGACACGATGGTTTGAGTATTGAACATCTGCAGTGCGCGGGTGTCCATCTAGCGCGAGTTCTGTCTTTGTTCTACTCACTATTCATTTCTCATTGTCATTTGCCGACAGATCTAATGAAGACCATTGTCGTGCCAATATTGAAAAATAGAACAGGTGACGTTTCTGATAAAACCAATTATCGGCCCATTTCACTAGCTACCATTATTGCAAAGGTACTGGATCGCCTGCTGGACAAGCACCTCACTAGGCATTTACACCTGCATGATGGACAGTTTGGTTTCAGGACGGGTCTTTCGACGGAAAGTGCGATTTTAACACTCAAGCACACCGTAAGATACTATGTTGATAGAAAAACTTCTGTATATGCCTGTTTCCTTGACTTGTCCAAAGCCTTCGACATGTTGTCTTACGATGTGCTTTGGAAGAAGCTTAGAAACACCACCTTACCGCCGGAAGTGTGCTCTGTTTTTGAATATTGGTACGACAATCAGGTAAATCATGTAAAGTGGGCTGAACAGCTTTCCGAGCCATACAGGTTGCGGTGTGGGGTTAGGCAGGGAGGGGTAACCTCTCCCAAACTGTTTAACCTTTATGTGAACGAGCTGGTAGAGGGTCTTAGTGGTATGTAGGTCGGATGTTCTATTGACGGTACTTTTGTCAACAACTTAAGGTACGCCGACGACATGGTACTGTTGGCACCCTCTATTAGCGCTCTGCGGAAGCTACTGAAATTTTGTGAATCGTACGCTGTCAACCACGGTCTACGCTATAATGTCAAAAAAACTGAAATTATGGTGTTCTCTAAGGGTGGAAAAGGACTGTGTTATGTACCTCCTGTTGAACTGAATGGTGCCCCACTTAATCGGGTAAAACAGTTTAGATACTTGGGGCATATATTGAGAGAGGATCTCAAGGATGACGATGACATTAACAGAGAGCGTAGAGCGTTGACGGTGAGAGCTAATATGTTGTCCCGTAGATTTGTTTCTTGCTCTGAGAAAGCAAAAATTACACTCTTTAAGGCGTATTGTCAAAGCTGCTACGGAAGTAGCCTATGGACAACATACACTCAGAAAACCATCAACGCTCTACGTGTTCAATACAATAACGCTTTCAGATTGCTGATGCGGCTGCCTAGATTCTGTACTGCGTCTGGTATGTTTGCAGAGGCGCGCACAGATGGCTTTGCTGCCATCGTACGCAAAAAAGTAGCGTCTCTGCTATACAGGGTACGGGGCAGCAGCAACAACATTCTGAGGGCTATAACAGATAGGTTTGACTGTCCTATCCTTAGTCATCAAATTGGGATCCTCATAAAATAGTGTGAATCTCTGAATTTAAATGGATAATTTTTAATTAAGTATATATTTATTGATATGTATATAATTAGATTGACATGTAATTTAATTTAATAATAATAATTTGATTTTAAATATGTAATTAATGACTAACAATTTATTTTAATTAAGATTTTAGACTTATGATAAGTACCTACTAACCAAATGGATCTATGTGTCTGAATAACAAATGAATTGAATTGAATTGAATTGAATTATGACCCTGGCAGTTTTTGTGACCTATTAAGTCAACACCGATGACCCTAAGGTTAAACTTGATATTCACTTATTTTAAGGTAAAAAATCATTATGATTATTGAAGGGTGTACTGTTTCAATTTATAAACTCGTTTTAAACGTAAACATAAACATGTGGCTATTAAAATACAAAAAATGCTGAAATTTACCTACAAAGTAGATAAAACAAAAGATTGCGCTAGGGCAATCAATGCGTGAGTGAAGCTAGCGCGAAAGCTTTTACGTCATTTTATAACCCTGACAGTTTTTATGACCTCCTTAGTTAATACTGATGACACATAGGTAAAACTTCATATCCACTTATTTTAAGGTTAATAATCATTATGATTATTGAAGGTTGTACTGTTTCAATTTATTGACTCGTTCTGATGCATGTGGCTATTAAAATACAAAAGTTGCTGAAATATTACCTACAAAGTAGATCCAACAAATTTTTACGTTTTATGACCCTGACAGATTTTATGACCTACTAAGTCAACACCGATGACCCTAAGGTTAAACTTGATATCCACTAATTTAAGGGTTAATAATCATTATGATTATTGAAGGTACTGTTTCAAATTATGGACTCGTTTTGATGCATGTGGGTAAATGTGGCTGTGTAGGTTAAATGTAATGTGGCTTTTAAAACACGAATGCTTTTAATATACTTCCCACAAAGTAGATAAAACACGTTGGGCTAGCAAAGTCATCGCGTAAATTTTGATGAATTTTAATGACCCTGACAGTTTTATGGCCTAATTAAGGCACTTATTAAGTTTAGTCATTATTTAGAACCTAAGGTCAAACTTTTATGATTATGCAAACTCTATGTAAAGTTAACAAAAAATGTAGGCACCCGTTTAACTGCCTTAAAAAGTATTCTTTGCCAATTTATGCCTTATTAAATGTCTTTGTACAAAATTTCATCTGAATCGGTCAAGCCGTTTGGCCGAAAAGAGGGCACACATTTACAAAATTCCATAATAAAAATATAGACAACCGAAATGTCCACCCAAAGAAAATGTATTCGTTGCCCTTCTATGTCTTTTTGACTGTCTGTGTACAAGATTTCAGCTTAAATGGTTAACCCGTTTAACTGAGAGTAGGCCACACATTTACAAAGTTCAATTTAAAAATTCTGAACACCTGGACTCGACTGCCAGAAAAAAGTATCTTATGTGATTCTATGCAATATGAACTGTAAAATGTATAAAATTTCAGCTGAATCGGTCAAGCTGTTTAGCTGATAAGAGGCCACACATTCACAAATATCAATAAAAAAATCAAAACACTCAGACTCGATAGCCAAAAAAAAAGTATCCGATATCCTATTCTGCCCTATGAACTGTCTTTTTACAACAGTTCAGACAAATCGGTCAAGCCGTTTATTTGAGAAGAGATCTTATATTTAAAAAATTCAACAAAAAATATTTGGACCCCCTGACTCGATAGCCAAAAAAAAAGTATTCTATATTCTATTCTGCCTTATGGACTGTCTTTATACAACATTTCAGGCAAATCGGTCAAGCCGTTTATTCGAAAAGAGGTCCTTTAGTTACAAAATTCAATTAAAAATATCTGGACTCCCTGACTCGACAGCCAGAAAAAAAGTATCCTCTATCCTATTCTGCCTTATGACATGTATTCGAACAAAATTTCCGGAAAATCGGTCAAGCCGTTTATTCGAGAAGAAGTCTTATATATACAAAATTCAATTATTAATAATATATGGACCCCCTGACTCGATAGCCAAAAAAAAAGTATCCTATATCCTATTCTGCTTTATGTTCTATCTTTGTACAAAATGTCAGCCAAATCCGTCAAGCCGTTTGACCGTGAAGAAGTCCCAAACAAACAAACAAACAAACAAACAAACAAATAAACAAACTGACTTTCGCATTTATAATATTGGTGTTGATTGGTGTTGATGATTGGTGTTGATTGATATAAATTCTATAGATCTCTTATTATCATCAGATCTAAATTTAACAATATTAATCATATAATCAGTTAATTGCATGTAAAATAAATAAGTACATTATTGTAGCCATTGCTAATTATTAGATATTCTGAAATAATATCATGTTTGGTGGGTGGTTTAAACCACAGCTAAAGCCTATTTGTACCGACTGGTTCACACCATACGCGATCTGCAGCGATCAGAAAACGATTAAAAATCAGATCGCGAACGCGCACGCGGACGCAAGACGCCGTGGTGTAAATCTATCCGACCTAAAAAGTTTTTTTTAATACGAGTCGATAACCAGCACTCATATAAAAAGCTTAGTGAAACACACCGAATTTATAAAGCTCGCACTCAGTTACCCGAATATCCGAAAGGTTTTGCCAGCCCAATGAACGCGCAGTAGTTGTTGTGTAATTGTGAAATATTCTCTTTGTAATCGACGCATTGGCTGTGTATGTGCACCTAGTCACATGTTAACCGTAGACTTTTGCGAACCTCTGTAAAAACAAATAAAATATATCGTGTAATAAATTATTTTTCAAAAAAAATAAAACCGACTTCATAACCACAAACAGGCACTCAAAAGCGAAAAATAAATTACTTAATATAATTATTATAAGCGCTACCCACTTATCTAATTGAAGTCGGTGCCAGCCAAGTCTATTGAAATGAAATGAAATGAAATGAATTGAAATGAATTTTTATTTCCATGCATCATGCATACAGATTATTCGTGATTATAATAAATTGGTTAGCTTAATTATCTTAATTAATTATAGAATAATTACATTACAGTGCTTTACTATGAACCACTAATAGTTTTCGGTGGGCTCCAAACTAGGCTAGGCCTGTATCTTGGACGCCCTGCATCTCGGGTTAAATCAAAAAGGTTTCTGCGCTGGTTATGTACATTACAAATCGAGAATATTGTATCGTTTCATAATACATCTAGCAATCTTCATTTGCTGTTTGTTAATTACGCCATAATAAAAAAATATGTTGTGTATCTGGTTTGTCTATCACATTTTGTTTGCAGAAAAAATCCAGAAAACTCATATTTGTAGATGCGTTTATATTTGTTATAATTATTATTATGTTGGGTATTATAATTATTAACTATCATTAGTTAGCGTATACGCCTTGTTTTTAGTTAGAATACCTTAAGTTTCTTTATTTCAAATCAGTACTATCAATGTTGTATATAGAATCAGATACTATTTATCGTAATTAAATTAGGTTACTTATAATAGCATTTCAATAAATTATAGATTACTATTTAAAATAATTAGAACAGGAACACTGTACTATAAACATAATATTCTCTATAGATTATAAAATTGTAGAATCAAATTTACAATACTTTAATTATTACCTATACACATGCTGTTGTGTTTAACTAGGTTAGATCCTTATTTCATTAATCTTTAAACTTAATTCCTAAAACTATTTATTGAATTGTTTTAGGTAAATAATTATTAGCAATGAATTTAAAATGAATATTCCAATATAATTATCAGTTAAGTTATTAATGTATAATAACTTTGAATGGATGACTGAATTCCGCATTATATTAATTACAAACAATAATAAACAGTGTGTGTGTGTGTGTGTGTGTGTGTGTGTGTGTGTGTGTGTGTGTGTGTGTGTGCGTGTGTGTGTGTGTGTTTGTGTGTGTTTGTGTGTGTGTGTGTTTGTTCATGTATGTGTGATAGTTTGTTTGTACTCGTAGCTGATATACATTCATTTATTTTGCGCTAGTTTCAACAAATTACTTATCAATGACTTTCACAAGTCTTTCTGTTTCCTCATAAGTCAAGGATTGCAACCAGCGTTTTATTTTGCATTTTGCTTCCCAAAAATTGGAGTCTCGGGTTTCCAACTCTCTGCTTACGGCATTAAATGTGAAAATTTATAAGTATTGGATAGTAGATAGATACTATGTATGTAGTAGTAGTAAGTAGGTAGATACATGTAGGTAGTATCTATCTACCTCCTATGAGTGCCTGTTTGTGGTTGTGACGTCGGTTTTATTTTTTTTGAAAAATAATTTATTTTACCCTTTTAGTGCAAAACAAGTGTTAATTAAATTACATGCATCTATAAAATTTCGTGTCTGGGCTTCACTGATATGATTATACACTGACGGATATATACTTTGTGAAAATTTCAAGTATGTACCTATTACGGTAAAGAAGATACAGATCTGTAAAGTGTGCACATATAGACACACGGACGGACGGACCGACGGACGAACGGGCAACAAAGTCTTAGAAAGGGTTCATTTGGTACCCTTTGGGTTCGGAACCCTAAATAATTGACTTTAAATGCCGCTCCTTTTTTGTGAAGTCGGTTAAAAATAAAATTCCGTGTGTGTTCTTTCGTGGTGGGGGTTAGCTACGCTAGTATTGGACTTACGTCAGTTGTCCAATGCCTATGCCATCTATTAGTTACAAAAAATTAAGATCGTTTACAAAAACCAAAAGAACCGACTTCAAACGTTGCGCTAGTTAAAGTAGCCAGTAAAGTAGCATGTCAATGCAAATGCATCGTAATACAAATGTTGATATATTAAAAACGGCTCAACCGATTTCATTAAAATTTAAACGGGACCAACTGAGAAAGGTACTTATTAAAACAAAAAAAGATTTTTTTAAATCGGTTCAGGCATCTTTGAGTAATCGGTGAAAATACATAAAAGAAGATTCTGACGAATTGAGAACCTCCTCCTTTTTTGTGACGTCGGTTAACAAGCAGGTCACGTAACATCAAGTGCGGGCAAGTGCTTGACTCTCTAACATAAAATGATAAAGAACTCTATTCAATACATCTCTTCATACTTAAGGTTTACGATATGAATACGAGCGTTTGCTTAGCAGGCGGTAGTTTGCATGCTGGCAGCACTTCCGTTTCGTTAGGCCTCCATAATACAGCCGCGGCATGAACCTACGTGATTTATAGTCTGGCAACATCGACTTTTAAGATACGGACACACCGCAGCGTCCTGCGTGCGCGATCTAGGCGGCGATCAGATAGCGCAGAAGTATTTGTACCAACTTGTTCACACCAAACGCGATCAGAAAACAATTGAAAAGTACTGAGATCGCGCCCGCAGATCGTAGGACGCCGCGGTGTGGCAGTACCTTTACAAAACACCATTTTTTTTTCAGTATTTGGGATGGTTTTTGTTAAATAATATTATTAATGCAAACATTTTAAATTCTTCTGGATGGATTTGGTTGCAATTTGGATGGTGAGTTTATACCTTAATAATAATTACTCACTAATATGGGTTCCCATACAATACAAAATAAATTAAAAGTATTTAAAAAAAAAAATATTAAGAATATAGGTAAGTATATAAGTAATATAAGTAAGTACCTACACGCTACACGCAAATACTTACTAGAATTTATATTTAACTTTTTAGTTCATTGACCCAGATAAAAGCTTGTTTCAAAAATATTTTTACTTTAAATTATTGTTAGTAGTAGGTAGGTATAGCTACCTATACTACTGAAGTATTTAAGAGTAGGTATAAGATATTCTACAGATATTATGGTGTGATTATAGGTAAAATGCTCTTCAAGGCAAATCAATCGAACCCAAACTCGGTGGAGTTACGAGTATGATGTTATATCACAATTATGCCATGGCCACCTTCCAGCTTCATCATCAGACTTTGGATATTATCTAGATGTAAAGTGCTCCTCAAGACGAATCAACCGAGCCCAAACTCAGTGGGGTTATGATGTTTTATCACATAGATACCGTGGCCACCTTCCAGCTTCATCATCAGACTCTGGATATTATCTAGATGTAAAGTGCTAATCGAGCCCAAACTCGGTCGGGTTATGTTGTTATCACAGAGATGCCGTGGCCACCTTCCGTCTCTATCACCAGACCAGCTCCATGGTACCATATCATTGTATTGTCACCGAAGATACATAAGTACACCAAATTTGAGTCCAATGGAACATCGGGAAGTGGATCTAATTTAGCTTCCAAGATTCCACCCGAACATACATAGTTACACACATTGCAAGTTAAATAAAAGCTTGTAAAATAGCAGAACTCGGTCGCACAGGTACTTATATTTCATTAGATATTTATACAAAATGACATGTGTTATTACGACAACGCTACTGTAAAGGTATAACAAAGGTATATAACGTATAACACACCGCGGCGTCCTGCGTGCGCAATCTAGGCGGCGATCAGATAGCGCAGTAGTATTTGTATCAACGGGTTCACACCAAACGCGATCATAAAACAATTGAAATGTACTGAGATCGTGCTCGCAGATCGCAGGACGCCGCGGTGTGTCCGTACCTTAAGTTTGTGGGAAGTATTGGGCAGATTCAGCATAAGCTCAATGCTACCATGTCCTTACAATAACATTGAAGTAAAGGGATACCTAATTTAGAATTGATTAGACCTATAAAAGTTGAACTCTTAGCGTCATCAACTAGAAAAAAGATAGTCTTGAAACTGCTGAACCGATTTTGATAAAACATGTCTAAGAAATACTGCTAGAAAACCTGGTTTCAAATAAAAAAATCGTATCTAAATCGATTCAACCGCTTAAGATATACGATGCCACAGACAGATACACACAGACATAGAGGTCAAACGTATAATACCCCTTTTTGCGTCGAGGGTTAAAAATATAAATTAAATATTGTGTTTTAAAGTAAGCAATTAAAAGTTCAATTGTCTAACATTGGTGCTGTATATCACATTCTCGTATATTTGGCTTACATAGTGCTGCATTCACTGTGAAGTGTCGACAATCGCCCATATTTCAGCACTTGAGCATCGCCGTCAGCGGCAAAACCTGTAGTGTGGAAAAGCCCTTAGCTACATCAAGCACATGGATCATGTAGAATTTAGAAATCTAACCACAGTTTGTTCATTTTTAGGGTTCCGTACCCAAAGGGTAAAACGGGACCCTATTACTAAGACTCCGCTGTCCGCCTGTCTGTCTGTCTGTCTGTCTGTCTGCCTGTCTGTCTGTCTGTCTGCCTGTCTGTCTGTCTGTCTGTCCGTCTGTCACCAGGCTATAGTTTATTAACCGTGATAGTTAGACAGTTGAAATTTTTACAGATGGTGTATTTCTGTTGCCGCTAGAACAACAAATACTAAAAACAACATAAAATTAAAAATTAAAGGGGGTCCCCATACAAAAAAACGTGTTTTTAAACGCCATCTATATAATTAGTTTCGGCAAAATGACATAGATGGCGCTAGTAAACGAGCCCCGTCTTTCTAGATCGCGACTAAACCAAATTTTCTTGGTAATATCAATTAATCAAATATATGAGGTTGAAACTCTGTTATGTTTCGTATTGTACGGAACCCTCCCTAAGTGTGCGATAAGAGACGCGATGCTGACTCGCACTTGGCCAGTTTTATTTTGTTTTAAAATGATCATGTATTTTTTTTTTGTAACAATATTAATGTTATATACCGGCTGTAATTCATGTAACTTCTAGTCGAATTTTCTCGAACTAGATTTTGTACGAATCCGTCGCTTTTCCTCGGGAGTGAGGTCACGCGGTGAGATCGCGATGTTTCTGAGTGAACAGGTCGAGAAAATCCGACTAAATGGTACGTGACTTAAAATTATAATATAGCTTATTTTTACGAGGTTGATTATTGAGTCACAGAATGTCCCTACCTTTTTTAATTTGGACTTCTCATGTGGCAATGCCAATTAGAATGTTAATGTTAAATGATTATTAGCGTCAAACAATTTTCTTGGATTAACTATATGCACTCAAAATGTACGAGGAAAGTATTACAAGAACTTAAATTAGCTAATAACATTACAGAGACTTGAACAATCAGTAAGAGCTTTGTCAAAATAAATTTGCTGCATGTTGTTTAATTTGTGTATCAAGAACTTACCAAAGCTATATTTAGTATCACACATATTTATCGTGTATCGTAAGTATGTTATTCGCTTTATTTATAGCGGCATACTTTTTATAATGCCCTTATCTAATACTATAAGAATCTTTGGCCTAACATACTGACTGACTGACTGACAGACAACGCACAGCCTAAACCACTGGTCGTAGAGACTTGAAATTTGGAGGGTATATTTGTCTTAGTACGTAAGGGTGTACTAAGAAAGGATTCTCCAGAATTCACCCCTTGAAATGAGGGTTTAAAGTTTGTATGGAGAAACAAGATTAGATAGTATTTTCTATTCGAAACTTCACACAAGTGCTTCAGTAAAAAAATAAGTAAATACGTGTTTCAGGATTTTTTGAAATTCCACCCCTAAGAGGGTGAAAAGGGGTAACAAAGTCAATAATATGTTTGATAACTGACTTCATTGAGAGTGTTCTTAACTTTGAATCATTCCTTTTTTTTTTAAGATTACTCGCAATGTGGGTTGCACATTACTAGACTATTACAATGTTGTCTCGGATTGCGCTGAAATTTGACATGCAGATTACGACATTAGTTCTCTCTGAGGAAGGATTTTCCAAAATTAGCCCCTAAAGGGGATGAAACGGGGGTTTAAAGTTTGTATGGAGAAACAAGATAAGATAGTCTTTTCTATTCGAAACTTTGCACAAGTACTTCAGTAAATAAATAAGTTAATACGTGTTCCAGGCTTTTTCGAAATGACACCCCAAAAAAGGGTGATTTAACAAAGTCTGAAATCAATATTGTTTCGGATTGCGCTGTAATTTGGCATGCAGATAGAACTTTTGACGTAGGTATCCGCTAAGAAAGGATTTTTCAAAATTCACTCTTTAAGGGAATGAAGCGGTGGTTCAAAGTTTGGCTAGTCATTTTATTCGACCCCTTAAAGACACAGAACGGGGATTCATTCGAAACAAGATGAGATAGTCTGTTTATTCGGAACTTTAAGTAAGTACTTCTCTAAAATATGTGTTGCAAGATTTTTCGAAAAGGGGTAGGTAACAAAGTCTGAATAAATATGGTTTTTCGGGCTTTATAAATATGAATCCCCCATATCCCTTAGTCATGCGATAACATGAAATCGGGTGAACAGATTTGCCTAATTCATTTTTTAGGTCTTTAATAATAGCAAGGTGTTTACAAAAGAAAAGTTTTATGTAAATAAAAGAAGTTTTTAACGCGGGCGAAGCCGCGGGGCACTTCTAGTGCAGAATAAATGCTTAATTTTTTAGTGTAACTTTTGGCATAATGTAGGCTGAATATAAAAATAGCGTAGGCAATAAAAAGGATCATCCCAAAGACTTAGTTCTAAGCATGTAGGTACTGTTCAATGCCGTCATTACCCCAGTTCAGGGCAAGGGTCGCGCCTTCTAACCTCATTACCGTGAAACTTAATCCTGCCCGACCTTACCCCAACTACTGGGGGATTTAAAATTGGCACCTCACATATGAAGAACGCGTATGTACATTAATTTTAATTTGACCAAACGATATCGATATTATGTACCAAGACAACTTTCTCAAACTCTTACGTTCCAATCTATTTTGGTCAGGACACAAATCGTTGTAAAAACGTAGTGTTATTTTAACTATGATAATTTATATCCTACTTCCTATCCTACGAATCCTACTAATGTCATAGATTGAAAGATGGATGAATGTTTATTACTCCTTCGCGCAAAAAACACTGAACGGATTTTGATGAAATTTTACAATGTTATTTATTTAAAATGCATGCTACACTTACAGTTAACACTAAAGCGTGCAGTATGCCAGAATTCATATAGCTCAACCTAATTTAAGTAAAATAGGTACTTGATACATATATTTATAAATATGCAACATTTTGTGTGGAATATGTTGGTATTGGGATCAACAGCAATGAAAGCGTTGAGCAAATTAAGAGCCTGCGATGTGGGAGCATACTGAGCGGTCCTCGTTTGTACTGTTGGAGCAGGAGCAGGCGGTGCTACCAGCGTTGCCGTTAGCGTACATTTTACACATTTGACGTACCTTTTTAGCCTCTCATGTGTAATGTGTAAAATGGTGGGTTTATGTACCTTTTTTGAAACCGCCGCTAAAAAAATATATTAACTGCTGCACGTAATTGAATGTAAAGTATAAGTATTCAAAAACCTTGCAGTTTAGTGTTACGACAGAACGAACGGGTTACATTATCACTTGCTCTAGTAGTACTCAATACTAAAGCGTCCTTTTTAAGAAAAGTAAAGTAAAAAAATGTACCTTTTTACCCCAAAATGTACCTTTTCCGCGCTGTATATGTACTTTTCAGGAACTTAGTTACGGTAACACTGGGCGCTACACGGTAGACGCAGACGGTAGGTACTAGTCGGGTGCGTACAGGTCAACGTAATAGCTTTTAATATATCAAATGACACATAAGTTTATTTACAGATATTGCGTAAATATGCCGAAGTGAAAGCATTCATTCAATTGTCAAGTTAGTCGACAAAAATGCTACCGTCTCAGATCTATTTCGGCGTGCGCTGCATTATACAGTTAGAGGGCCACAAAAATTATGTATGGTGGAATTTCTTGTCTTACAAAGTTCTAAAAAAATATGAACATTTGTGTAGATTTCGCCAGGAAGACTGAATGTGTCACTTTCTAAGTGGTTGGTAGACAATCCAACAAAGTGCATTCTCGGATAATTTAGCAATCTTGAAAACCTTTGTAGATTAACCATTGCAAATGCAGCGATACCTTTGGATATACCATCAATATTTAGTGTTTAGCCTGTATACAAACATTCTTTAGCAAAAATACATCTAGACCAATATTATTAAAGCGTTTGTAACTCTGTCACGCTGGCTGTATGATACCTAATCACGCCAAAACGGATGATCTGATCATACTCAAATTTAACAAACAGATATTTTATAGCATGAGAATTAACATAGGCTACTTTTTGTGATAATAAAATCATGATTTTGACACATAACTTAAATACGGTTTCTTTCGATCACACAAACGATGATTGACAGAGCTTTTCAGTGACAAATTCTAAGGGTACGTGATTAAGTCGCGGGTTGATACCCGTTACAAGTTTCATATAATTAAAAAGGGAACACAAGCTCCTTCCGAGTTCATATACACAGAAAATAGTTGGCAGTAGAGCTGATCCCAACTTCCACACGTCTGCTACGCCAGGTGTCTGAACTGTAGCAACTGCGGACGTGACTCGCCCCGCTCTAGAAATTGATACTGATGCACTGAACTTACAAAATGCAGTGCGAGCACTCTGTATTTTCTGTGTGGTACATGTGTTGTAATAATTATACACACACTTATATTCGTTTACTGAGATTTTGATGTTTGGTAAATTTAAGTTCAAATTGAAGAAGAAATTGATGACATAAATAGATTTAGTCGTAAGCACTTGCAAGAAAGTAGTAGATAGGAGAAATAGGAACCGATGGACTATTAAGGCCCGGTGGTGTAAGTGGTAGAACGGTCGTCAGCTTAGATGCCAGAGAGGTACCGAGTTCAAACCCCGCCGTGCACCAATGGATTTTCTATCGAAAAATGTATGTGCGCTTTTCACAATGGCACTCCGGTGAAGGAAAAACATCGTTAAAAAACCAACAACCCCCGCATGGTGGTAGGACACTATCTAGTGTCCGCCTGGCCAGCTACCACCCTCGAAAATGTGTCGCCAAAACATCTAATGTGTTCCAGTAGCTATCCTTGAGAGCCAGTTCCGATTCTAGGCCTAGCGTGCTTACCATCTTCGACCGCCATCATCACTTACTAACAGGTGAGATAGTGGTCAAACGCCTATAAGAAATTAGAAAAAAAAGTTCAGCACAATATAGACGTACAAAGAACACTTAATTTATTACAAATTACAAAGAGCATCAAAAAGTAAAAAGCGAACGATATATTTTAAATTATTACATATTACCTTGTCGAAATAAAACTATAGGTTAGTGAAAAGGTGAGTACCTAATTTATTCTTAACTTTGTACAAAAATATTGTGAACCTTTTTTAGTAAAATATTTTTGATGCCGTATTTTGCAAGTTCTATTTTTGGGACCAAAAGCCGCGATTATTGTAATTAGCTATGTAAATTCGGATTACAGTCAAGCCGGTGGTAAGATTTATGGATGCGGATTTACCGTCCCTTTGTCCTATGGCTTATGATTTTGTGACCGTGATGAATGATCATCATGATTCAGAGATAAAGCCAAGTTTGTTGTAATGCCATAATTATACCAGTTCGGAGCACTGGTTGGGATAGTCGCACTATATGGATTTGACTTAATTCAGTTGCCTCGTCTCACTATCATATATCCCGTTCCTAGATAAGCACGATTTCACCTTAGGTCGCATTGTCACACCAGAGACCCTAGTGCGAGTTTCTTAAGATTTTTTTCTTACGCGATCACGTTAAACCATACGCAGATTTGAATGGAATTTACAATATTACCTATTATAAATACTAAATGGCGCTTTGTTGTTTCTATAAAAATGATCGAGTAAGGAAACAAATTTAATGAAACTCGCACTAGGCACTCAGTTACGGCTTAGTTTTCTTTATAAAAATGAAATCATATAATTACCAGTAACGCAAAATACAAAGGTGTTAAACGTAGAAACAATTTTACTTTAAACGCCCATTATTCTGTAAAAATAAATTAATTTCAGCCATATAGACTGTTAAAATCTGTAGTTACCAGTTTTGCGCGAGGCCAAAATTAAAACAGAATAATCCTCTCGATTAGCAGTCATAAAGAGCATGTCGGCAGAATTAATTATACAGTAATCCAAGCTGGAATTAACTGGGGCACACTCAGGCAACCTAATCTCATTTAGGAAACACTCCAAACGTCGGCGTAGAGGTTTGTTACTACCTATATGTGTATGAATGTATGAGTGTATGTGAAGCAAGATTCTGAGAACGAGCTCCGTAATTCGATCTTGAGTTGTTTAAATGTCAACCTTGATTGTGAGGTACAGGATGCCCTGTAATATTATCTCATGTAATGTTCATGTTTTGTCGCTTTCTGTGAAGATAACTATTTGACAGGTGTATTTGACAAGTCCATATCATGTGAATTAAGGAGAATAAGGACGAATATGTAACAATCAATTTTGGGTCAATCTTCTTGCACTTTTGACATTGTATTAACTATGTGACAACGATAACGTGTGTGATTATCAAATCAATATATATATTAGACACACCATTGTTTTTATTAATTCTTAAAATCAAATAACTACCGGAACAATTATTGTTGTACGTACACGTCGTTTAATTATTTTTAACCGTCAAATCATCAAGCAGTTTTGTATTTTGAATTATGAATATCAAGAAGTTACTATCCGCTAGACGAATGTAACACACTAAGTAATACTTCATAATATCTACTACTAGAGTAATAATAATTCAACTATAGTAAACAAGACTTTTCGACCGACTTCCCAAAAAGAAGGAGGTTCTCAATTCATCTGTGTTTTTTTTGTTGTATGTATGTTACGCGATTACTCCGACAATTGTGAACTGATTTGAATGATTCTTTTTTTAATCGGTAGAGTTTGTTTTCTTCAAGGTGGTCCCATTGTAATTTCATCGAGATCTGATAATTATCTCCAGAGATATGACGATAAACGTCTCAAACTTGCTACTGAAATTGACTCGCGGGGGATGGAAGTCGGTTGTTTTAATTTTTAAACTATCTTAATTATATATGAACTCTTATTTAGTATAATATTTCGACTTGTTTTATATAGATTCCACTGTGCTGTGCTTTTTTATTAATACAATATTTTACACCCTGTACATTGACTTGAGATTCGTCTCGCTTAATTAGATAAGGAGAAACATTAAATTGTCATTTTGGATTAAGTAGACTATAATACAGTATATTAAGTTATCGCGTTTCATGTACAGAGAAATGCCAACAACAACTATATCCTGCTTTGTTCTTGTTCTTTCTTACTTTAAAACCATCCAATGAACCCCAAACCGGTTTAATAATAGGCAATAATGTGAAGATGATTTAAGACCACTAAAACAATGCATTAGGCGCTTTCAGTCATCATAATCAGCCAGTGACAGTCCAATGCTGGACGTAGACCTCTCCCAAGATACGCCACTAAGCCCTATCTTCGACTCATTGGGAGGGATATGATCTAATCGCCACACTGGGCAGGCGGATTGGCGATCGTAGGACGTAGCTTCTCGCACCGGTGACGCTCCTGCCCGTCACCGTCCTATAGTATTTAGCTACGCCATAATTTGAAATGGTTATACCGCCATTTGTCGGTCGCCAGAGCCTTGTTTGTTGGTCAGCAGGATGCACCACGGGCAGGTGAGATTGGCTGGGAGCACTGAGGTGGTATTTGTGCTCCCTTACATCCCGTGTATCCGCTAGTACAATCGTAAAAGACAAAAAAAAACTACGTACATACTTTAATCCTGGTTATAAACCTACCTTTTGAATCACTATCTATTGCTGTAAACTGCATTAAAATCCGTTTCGTGTTACATGATTTAAGCGTACAGACAGCGGGAGCAACATTGTCTTATACTATGTAGGTATTAATAATAAAGATTAGTTAATTGGCAGGACATAGTGTTGTGCAAGCTTTTGTAATTATACAAGCGACCCGCCCCTTCCGGCTTCGCGCGGTTTTCATTCAGAAAAAAATAATTGAAATATTTGAAATTACTTACTGACATTACATAATCAACCTTAGCCGTGCGACAAAATACCCAACTAAAGTAGGTACATACCTACCTACAGTAGGTATGTACATAAAGATACTCGAGTTAATTTACCTTATATTCTGACGCGCTAAGCCTAGTAACGGAACCCTAAAAAGGCTGATCTTCAAAGTAACAAAGTAATTAAGACTTAATTTAATGTCGAAATTCTAATTTCCTTTATAACTCATTTTTTGAATGAACATCCTAAAAATAAAACGACCTTAATTTCCATGATAAAGCAAAATTGGTGAAAATTCTCGTTTAATATTGCCTTGATATTATTTTGATCTTATCATAGCGCCAGAGCTCATTCCATTTTTGAGTAGGTCTTTCAAACACTTCAATTGTTCTTCTTACATTATTTACTAGTGACCACTAGCGACCTGCCCAAGCTTCGCACAGGTGATCCGATCGCCACCAAACTTCACAGCTGTCAAATCACAGCAACAGATCACCCGCTGGGCTTATTTGAAGATTACCTGAAGATTTCATCAATATCGCTCTAGCTGTTTTGGAGTCAATAGGGAAAATAACATACAAATAGATATATGTATATATATTATATATATGTAATATAATACATGTATATATATATATATAAATTATAGTGGGCGTAGACGAAGATTTCTATTGATGGACTTGGAAATTTTTAATGGTTCAGGATAAAGTGACAGATAGCTATCTGACTATGAAGTTGTCGGATAAGTGCATAATAGGACCAGCCCTTAGACTTCCCGACTCGACATTTTTGTCTTGAATACGGAATTTACCCACTTAAGCAATAATATAAATCTGCAATTTAATATTATTATCAATATGAATATTCATATATGTCAGGACATCGAGTAAAATGCCGGCTTAGGCAATTTTAGCTGTAGAGCAAAATGTTGGAGATTAAGAGAGAAACACACGTAGAATGTGCTCATTGGTTGTCTACGACTGCGATTACACTAAAATATTTATGGTAGGTAGTACAATTAGACATTTAAAATACTCACCCAAAAATTAAGTACGTGTTTCATTCGTTAAAAATTCAAAATTGCGGTTTCTACACTTTTTAACCGTGCTTTTCAGTCTGCAATAAAAAGCACTTATTCGAACTAGATTGTGAGCTCGCGGACTTTAAGGACTAAATTGAATGGCCTCTGGAAAAAATTGGATAAGCTGAGAAAATAATGTGATGTTATTTTTATGAGAATGGCCAATTAATAGCTTCTTAAGAAATTCCGTGAAAAAAAACAACGATTTTTGTTATAAGCTGAGTACACGTGTCTGAGATACTTACTTACTGCTTGAGATATAATTATTGAGAATCTTTGCCTGCTTGATTTACAAGAAAATAAAAGAATTATTAAGTGAGAGATACGATAATATTTATTGCAGCCAGAAAAACAGTTAACAACTGTCTCATTTGATGTCTAATTATGACGCGGGCTATTATGGTACCGAGATTTTACACTATGCTACATGGTGCAACTGTCTTACTTTGTCTACAGAACTAGTTGATACTATAATTATGGATAGCAGATAGCAAGCTGGAACTCGGCGAACTGATTAACCTCATGTTTTTGTTTGGTGGGTGGGTCGAGTTATGGCCGAAGCGTATGTGTGTTTCCCGATACTTTTTAATTAAATTTCTTTATACTTTTACATTTTTTTTGTTATTTTTTTAGGTTTTAATTCTATTAGGCTTAATTACAATGATTTTATGTACCGTGATGTACACAAGTAATAAATATTTAAATAGTAGATTATACAACAAGTGAATAAAAAAGCAATTTAATTCGAGGGACTAAGTTGGATCCCGAGAGCAGCGAAAGATTCTTCTAGATTAGAATACTGAGCGGGCGAGGGATACAAGGACCGAGATTATCTTTTTTTTACCATTTACTACGAGAAAATAAATACATAGTAGTATCTACTTATAGTACCTATTTGTATTTATCATATGTTGTTATTAATGTGTGATAAATTTGGATTATTAACCATTTAGTGCCGGTGAATGTGTGTGTAGGGAAACAGCACAACCTTGAAAAACATGCTATTTGCGTTCTCACCAAAATTGCACTGAAAACCTTTAGTAAAGTTCACATATACTAAGAGTTCATAGTATATATATACATTCATAGTATATAGTTCATATTTACTAAGAGTATGACTTGGACTAGACTGTAACTTCAACTTGAACAGAAATGTGATTTTGACTCAACTTACAATTTACAAAAACTTGAATAATTTTTATATTTTATTCTGGATGAATACACTAATCGTGTGGAGCAAACTGAAAACAAAAAAAAATTACGAAAATTGGCGGGATTTTTATTTATATTTTATTTTATGGCTTCTATGGTATACCTCCATTTAGCCAGCTAGTAGGCACTTTCAGCAAGTTTTATTTATTTTTTGTACACAAATCGTATTTGATGATTGTTCCAAATTCAAAATGTTTTTATTCACCGAGTGAGTAAAAGAGCGTTTTATTCACTGCTATCGAGGAATAAAATGCTGTTTTTTGAGTGGCAGTGGTAAAAAATATATTAAGTCATTTTATATTAATCTAGGGGGCGATATTGTCGATACATATTATCAAATGGTTTTATGTTACCATTTCCTATATTTTGAAAAAGTGATAAAATTTCGGATAGATCTCATCGGATCATTTCGGATCAACTTTGTCAAAAGCTGAAAATTCCATATCAATTTTTGATCATCAAAATGTTTTTCAAGTTCCTAAAATATGTAAATCCCACTAATTTCGAAGTGGCGCACAAAATAAGTAGCTGGAAAAATATAAAGTCGTAAATTCGGCCGATTTCCTCTCGGTAGTGAGTCCTACAAATCGTGCGAGATAGTGCAATACATTCATTGCGATTTACGATTATCTATGCAGCTAGAGGCGACACTGCTAGAATATAGGCGTCACTAGGGTTTTATATATGCAAAGTTTAAACGGACATTTTATATACGAGAGGCATTTGTCTAGCAGTGGACAGAAATTGACTGATAATGACGGTGATTAAACATTTTGGCAACGTCATATTTAACCAATGACGAAAAATTGAGACAAGTTAACAGTTGAGTCAAATTTAGTTGCTCCCTTCAGATGAGTTCCATATATAGTAAGGCACTAATCAGAGAGGGGGCTAGAGAAAAGATATTTATATTAAGTTAAGTTTTTAATATCTTATAGGCTAGCGTTTGACCACTATCTCGACTGGGTGTAAGCAATGACATGGATAGGATCAAAGATAGTAAACACGCTAGGCCTAGTGGGATGTATGGGCGTACGAAGAGAAACAACCGTATAGTAGGACCGCTGGTTTATTACTGATGTGTGATTGGCTAGCCGCGGTGTCGTCGCTTGCATTGCGACCGCCGAACAATACCAGTTGAAACTGGTTAAATATACATCATTCCTCCACACTTAATGTTTTGACACCTGGTGACAAAACAATACATTTTGACATTACTTATTAGAACTACGTATACATACCTACTACTTAAATAAATATTACTAAATATAAATTAAGTATAATATAATATTTGAACGATCATCTTAAAAATATTTCCTATAATCTACTTTGGTACGAAGACGTTTTGAGCGCGCGTGTGTGTGTATGGATGCCGGCGACGACGGTACGTCCGCGTCGCGTGGCGGCGCGCTGGCGGGGGCGGGTTGCGCGCGCGAGCCCTCAGCTACGTCGCCGGCGCTTCCTCCCTCACACTCACCTGCCTCACAGTCACGCCACTCATCCTCCGCGTCTGATATGACGGGCGCGGTGACGGCGGGCTCTCGTGACTCATCAGGTTCTGTGTCGGCCGCTATCGCAATAGCCTGTTGACCGGTGGTGCCAATGGGTGGCGGCGAGCTTCGTGCCGGTGACGTAACGTAGCCAACCTCGTCACCGTCCGGTGTCGACTGAACTTGATGAGGCGCGGCAAACCCGGATACATTTGTACTACATGGCAGTTCCGCGTCACCTCTATACATTAACAATTGATCGACGTGCCTTATACAACACACTTTTGATTTGTTTAGAATTATCTTATACATTTTATTACCTATCTTATCCGTTACTGTCCCCAGTTGACAAATTTCCCTCCGTGCACCGTAACAGCGGGTCCATACGGCATCACCTAACCTGAAAATTTTTCTCCCGGGAACTACGGCAGAATTCGTATCTTTATTATTCGGAAGTGGTAGGATTAAATCGAGGCGAGGCCTTAGATTTCTTCCAAACATCAAATTAGCCAGGGTTTCACCGGCGGTACAATGCACGGTGTTTTTATAGTTAAACAGGTATCCTAGCAACCGCTCATGGGTCTGTTGTACTGGCAAGTTCTCTCTGATGATACATTTTAACATTTTTTTACATGTTCGGACAGAGTTTTCGGCTTGGCCATTACTCGTCGGATGATATATCGGTGACGTGATGTACAGACAATCCAACCACTTAGAGTGCGAGTCGACAACCACAAGATACACCCTTTGCTCCACCGTCATGTAGTCGATGTGCAGACGGGTCCAGACGCGGGCGGCGGTGGACCACGGGGCCGGCGGGTCCCACGGCGGCGCCGCGCGCGTCTGTGCGCACGCCTCGCACGACCCTATCCACCGCTCGATGTGCGCGTCGATGCCCGGTCATCACATCCTGCTTCGCGCGTTACTATTAGTTTTAATTACCTAAGTGTGCAACTCACCCATTTTGTCCCTCAGTACCGTTGGTATGATTATTCTATGCCCCCTGAATAAACAGCCGTTCTCGAATTGTAAATCGATTTTGCAATGAAAGTATGGTGACACCGACGGACAGTTTACTTTACGCGGCCACTCTACTCGCATATACCTAACGACAGTCTTGAGCGTCGCATCGCGCTCTGTCATCTGCATTATTTCGGTAGCCGTGATCGCCGGAGATGTCGCATCTAAGAATTTGAGCGCATAGTAGGTATCTTCGTTTGCGTTCGGCTCGTCGTCGGCCGGACCGGTTTCGATAGGGGCGCGAGAAAAATAATCCGCCGCTTGGTTTTTGTGGCTGGGAACATACTGCACTACATAGTTATAGGCGGATAATATAATTGCGTATCTTTGTAGTCGCAGAGCGGTCGTGACCGGTATACCAGTTTTGTTGTTAAAAATTGATACCAGAGGCCTATGATCAGTTTTTATCACGAAAGGATCGTCGCGGCCGTATAAATATTGGGTGAAATCGCTTTACACCAAATATAATAGCCGCCGCCTCCTTTTGTATCTGGCTATAATTCCGTTCGCTCGCAGAGAGTGACCTCGAAGCGTACGCGAGCGGGCGCTCCCTGCCCGCGTCGTCCTGTGTGGCGAGTACGGTGCCGAGACCGGCGGGCTCCGCGTTCACGGCTAGCACGAGCCGCGCGCCCGGCTCGACGTACGCGAGCACGTTCGGTCACGTTGGTAGGCTCGGGAGCCTCAATTATAGCCCGAACTTTATCCGAACAGGTTATTATGCCTGCTTTGCTAATAACGGATCCTAAATACTTAACGCTCTCTTTGAAAAATTCGCATTTACCTCGTTCTAGACGTAAACCGGCGTTGTTTAGCCTAGACAGTACATCCTCTAATCTTTTTAAATGATCGGTTCTATTAAGCGCCGTGATGCAAATATCGTCCAACCAAACACTGACTCCGTCTATATCGCTGAGTAAGGTTTCCATCGATTTTTGGAAGATTGCCGCACCACTGGCCACTCCATGTAAAAGTCTAGTGAATTTAAATAGTCCCTTGTGGGCATTTATCGTTGTCAGCTCTTGGGAAGCCTCATCTAGAACAAATTGATTATAGGCGTTTTTTAAATCGATTTTACTATAGTGCTCCCCCCCTCCAATTTTGGCAAACACTTCTTCTATTCGAGGTAATGGATATTTTTCTATAATAAGACCTTTATTCAAGGTAACCAAATAGTCACCTGCAATTTTCACCTGGCCGTTATCTTTCAACACGGGTACTATGGGTGTTGCATATTGCGAATAATTAATTGGAACTAGAATTCCTAACTGTACTAATCTATTTAACTCCCGTTCGACTTTATCTTTCAAAGCAAAGGGTACAGTGCGCGGTTTAAAAAACTTCGGAACAGCGTTAATTTTTAATTTGATCTTGAATTGATTAAGGGCACCAAGCTCATCACGCCACAGATCCGAATACTTTTTTAAAATTCTCTGCAATTCAGAGTCAACGTCACTTATTTGATGAATATCAGAAGTAATTATTAATTTAAAGGCGGACATGAAATCCCTACCCAATAAAAGCCTCCATTCTGAACGACATAAACTTTTAGGTCTTTGTGTTGTTTATTAAATTTTGCCTTTGCTGTGAAATAACCTAAGGGTGCGATTTTATATCCGTCGTACATACACATTTTAACACAACTGCTTAATAATTTATAGTTCGAAAACTTCTCTCTATACAGTGTGTCCGAAATTACAGAGCTACCGGAGCCCGAGTCTAATTCCATTGTTACGCTTTGTTCACCTAATAAAAAATCAATTTTTATAGTTTTATCCGACACGTACCTCAAATTAAAATTTTGACATTCCTCACATCTCGATGTGTCCTGGTCCACATTTTCATTCTTCTCCTTATCGATGTGATATACGCAGGGTTTCCGATCGCACACTTTTTTCAAATGGCCCTTTTCACGGCACTTCGAGCACTTGTAACTTTTATAGCGACACTTAACACTTGCATGATTTTTCATGCCGCATACCGAACATCGAATTGAAGTAGCGGTGGTGCCGCTCGCGCCATACCGATTTATATCACCGCGGCTCTACTGGCCTTGAAACTTCGCCCTAAAAACCGGTTCCTCCTTGATAAGATCGACGTCGGCCGTGGTCATCATAATTTTCGCTTGCTTGGCGTGCCTTGCCTGCTCAGCCAGTTCAACAGCCCGCGCCAGCGTCAGCGTCGCGGCGTTCTGCTCGAACAACTTGTCGCGTTCTTGACCCGAGCCTATGCCGAGGACGAAACGATCACTCAGATTCGTTTCCAGGGCGGCGCCGAAGTCACAATAGCTTGCTAGACCCCTTAGTCGCGCCACCCAGTCTCCCACTGATTCGCCTGGGTTTCTTATCGCTCCATAGAATTTCGCCTTATCCGCAAATGAACACTGTTTCTGTTTAAAATGCCCGTCGAGTAATATCACCAGGTCCGTATAACTAAGTGAATCCAATTCCTTCGGATATGCTAAGTTCCGTAGCAAACGGTAGGTCTCGTCCGTTAGATACGTAAGGAGGATGCCACTTTGATTTTCCGACACTACATTATTGATCTTGAAAAACTGTGTTAATTTTCCACGAAAAATCATCCATTCACCCATTTTGTGATCAAAATTAGATAAATTGCCGATATAAGAATTTTTTTTTTTAATCGTGGGTAAAACGATCCCGTCGCCAATGGGATCTATGGGCGTACGAAGTGAAACAACCGTATAGTAGGACCGCTGGTTTATTACTGATGTGTGATTGGCTAGCCGCGGCGTCGTCGCTCGCATTGCGACCGCCGAACAATACCAGTTGAAACTGGTTAAATATACATCACCTAGAAAACTCTGATTCGCAAGAGTTGTGTGCTGCCGGAACACCGTAAGGTTATTGCGGCAGATTTTCTCCTTAATGTTTGTAGGCTACTTTTTGGTAACAACTAACAAGTCAGGTGGAACATCAATATAATGTGCTCCTACGACCTGTGGAAAAGTTTTCCGCATATCTGAGACCGACGCTTTTCCGAAAGTTATTAGCGACACTTTTAAAAACAATTGAGTCTATATCGTTGCCGATGTATGTTACAGCTATCACCACCTCTATATTGTGTAGTTCAACGGCTACGTTTAAGCGGCTCTGATTTACCGACGGTCATAAATAATATCTCCTCACCCACTATTTCGTACAAAATCGTAATAATTCATGTACACAAAGACTTCGACTATGTCAGCTGTATTCGAGGCGGTGCCTTCCCTCTAGATAGTCAAACGATTATTCGATGTCTGATTAATCTGTGTTACTTATGGAAAGATATATTTTTATTGAAATGTACTCGAGGAAAAATAAGTTCTTTATCCAGTGATATTATTTATCGAAGATGGCGTTTTGCCAACTAAATGGTGTACAAAATGTTGGACACCTTTTGGATAACAATGACAGTTACCAAATGTTATTTTAATTCATTATGATGGTCTGCTTTGGGCAGGACTACTACAATAAAGGTATGACCACACCGCGGCGTCCTGCGTGGGCGATCTCGGCGGCGATATGGTAGTAGTATTTGTACTGACTGGTTCACAGTGTTCACACCAAACGCGATCTACGGCGATCAGAAAACGATTGAAAATCAGATAGCGAACGCGCACGCGGACGCAGGACGCCGTGGTGTTGTCGTACCTTAACAGTTATTCAGTGATAAAATAGCAATGATTTTTCGGTTAAATAACAGGCAGATCGTAATCCAAGATGTCTGAAAGTAATGGGCGGCATAGTTTCTGTTATAGACAGACACCATCACTTACCATCGACGTCATAACCTTTAACTTGTCTGTTACCTGGCGTGGTGGAAGGACATTGTCCTGTCCACCTGTGTCCACCGAGCCAGCAACCACCCTTAAGTTTAAAAATTTAATTTAATAAGTTCCAGCAGCTGAGCTTGGAGCCAGTTCTAGGCCTAGCGTGCTACCATTTGCAATCGCATCGTCACTTACCAACAGGTGAGATGGGTCAAACCCTGGCCTATGAGCTAGAAAAAATAACCTTCTTTCTTATTATATATCCTATAATATTTGTATAATAAGATTCCTCGCTAAACTAAAATCTACAGTCCACCTATTTATGTTAAAGCATCTTAAACAAAGTGTGTGAAGTCAAGTCAAGGCAGTTACGTTACAAGGACGTTAGAGTGCAGATGCACGTCCCGTGAGACCGATCACGTATCGCTGAGACCCGACACCACACTGATTTTCTCTTTAAGAATAAGAAACTTAAAGTAAAGCTGTTGTGGTAACACGTTAGATTAGCTGTGCACCGCTGCTTCACTCGCGTTAGACAGTATCCTATAACCTAATACATAATACTGGCTATGCCAAAATCCCTGTGCCAAATTTCAACTGAATCAGTCCAGCCATTTTACCGTGAAGAAGTCTCAAACAAACAAATATAATAACTGGCCAAGTGCGTGTCGGGCCACGCGCAGTGTAGGGTTCCGTAGTAGCATGTTATTCAATGCAAGTCTTTACCCGTTATAAACAAGCAACTGGGTACTCATTCTTTGTCACTTTAAAGGATTTATTCTAAGGATTTTGTATTTGGTATAACATTATCCTACACCCATTCAACCCATTCAGTTCAACGACCATTACTGCTAAACTAATAAAGTTATCTTAACCGCTATAATTTTCCTTTAAAGTTCATGAAATGCGCTATCATCACAAATTTTTCCAGATTTTCAAGCCCGCAGTTTAGCTTTTAGAGGGGGAGGACGCCCTACTGGAACAAAAATTTGCAATTTAAAGTTTAATATTTCTTAAATGGAGCATTCAATCGAAAAATGGTATTAGCAACCCTAAAGTCATTTTAAAAGACTTATTCAACGATACCCAACGCGATGGGGTAGACGATGAAAAAAAATTCATCCCCACTTCTCATATAGGGGAGCTACCCTAAAAAAAATATTTTTCAACATTTTATTTCAGTTTTTTGTCGGCGTCATTTATTTACATACCCCCACAAAATTACAGCTTTCTAGTATTAACGGTCTCTTAGCAAAACCTCGGACTGACAGACAGACAGACAGACAGACGGACATGACGAAACTATAAGGGTTCCTTGTCAGGACTTCGAAACCCTAAAAACTGACTTTCGCATTTATAATATTGATGTTTATTGTTTATAATGTTAGGAGAAACTGGATTTTATTGAATTTGTTAGTGTGGACTACCACGAGGTTTTCTTTAAAAAATTTTTATAGGATAGCGTTTGACCACTATCTCACCTGTTGGTAAGTGATGATGCAGTCGAAAATGGTAAGCACGCTAGGTCTAGAATGGGAGGTAAAGGCATCAGCTGTTAGTGTGTGACGGTAGATACTGACGCCGTTGTATGTATGGCCTTGATACTAAACAAATGTTAAATAGCGCGTTTATTTATTCCAATTGTATATATATGCTCATCCAAGAGCTAAATACAATACAATACGTACTTTTATTAAGGTCATCTTTATTATATTAAAACCGTCCTGACAATAATATACACAATAATGTATGATGATTTACAAAACGAAACAAAGCTAATTTAAAGGGCTAAGAGGTGTTTCTATCCATATCTCTGCAAGGCTAGCATGGCCTTATCCCCGGGGGAAAGACAAAATTATTTCCCTGTTTTTCGCCACTGACAGGAGATCAACACAACAATTTAAACGCTTGGTGAAGTTTAAACTCCGAGTTTTGATTTTGTTTCGTATCGAAAAGTTTAAAAAAAAATTGATTAAAAGTCAGTGGGCGTTTATAATTGTCGAAAAACTTTACTTATAATTTGCCTTCTCCACCAAACAAAACACGGATAGGTGGAAAGACAAAATAGTCCCCTTGCCATGCTAGCCCTGCTGGATATACTCATCAGGTCTTGATAACATTACAATGAAATTACTTTAGAGATGTACTCTACCAATTAAAAAATAATCATTCGAATCGGTTCACAATTGGCGGAGTATCGCGTCGCTAAGACCGAGTTCACACTAGGCGATTCTAGTCGTTCAACTTCCTAGGGATGTACTTGTCTTTCGATTCCAAGCACTTTTAGTATCGATACTATAGAATCGATACTGAGTAAGTACCGGTTATAAGTACTCGTTTCGTTACTTAATTATTTGTTTTGCAAGAACATTTAGGCGTGCATTATACAGCGATAATAGGGTTTCGAATGAAACTATTTGATTTGCTTATCAAGCGCGATTTAATCGATAAAAAATATCGATTGGGTATTTTTTGTAACTCGTATCGTACATCCCTAGTAAGTTGAACGACTAGAATCGCCTGGTCTGAACCTGGTATAATAAGATTTAAAAAAACCAGCCAAGATGAGTTGGACTCGGCCACCGAGGCCTCCATACCAACTTCTCAGACTAGGTTAAAGGACAAACTTAACTTTGTAGTTCGATCCATAGAAAATATATTGCACCAACTACAAATAATTCCTCATTTTTAACCGACTTCAAAAAAAGGAGGAGGTTTCTCAATTCGACCGTATTTTTTTTTTTTTTTTTTTTTTATGTTTGTTCGCAGATAACTTCGTCGTTTATGAACCGATTTCGATTATTATTTTTTTGTTCGAAAGGCGATATCCCAAGTGTGGTACCATGGTAATTTTATCGAGGTATGATAAGTATCTCCAGAGATATTGAGATAAACATCTCAAAATTGGTACTGAAAATGAATAGCGCGGCATTGAAGTCGGTTGTTTTTTAGTTTTTAAACGATATTATTATTTTAAGTCGGTTGACAAATATAAATCAACAAAATCGGTTGTGCAGTTCTTAAGTTACGCTTCGTCATACAAATTAAATGGCAATTATTTTATTCACTTAGATTGTAAATTTCCTATTAATTTAATTTCCTAACAACACTGTTGTTCACCTTATCCAACAAGTTATAATAACTTCGAGTTGATCAATACTACTCTTTGTCCAGAGTTGGTACAATATTGCCAGTCGCCAGCAATCTAGTCTGTAATAGCCACGGAAGATATACGAGTGGTCCCGGGAGAGTGCGCTGCTGTGTATTATAACCGCACTTGTTAACTGAACAAGATCAAACTGTGTCCAACACAATTGTGACAAAGCTGCACCTTTCAGTACATATATTATTTATTCTGTAATACAGTCGAAAAGCTTGTTATGTACTCGTAGTACGTATTATTATTAATCTGTGTAGTTACTAAGTGTTGAAAATGTACAACAGAATGGAATAGAAATACTCTGTATTGAATACTTTTTTTTTCCTTTTTTAATATCTTATAGGCTAGCATTTGACCACTATATCACCTGTTGGTAAGTGATGATGCGGTCGAAGATGGTAAGCACGCTAAGGCCTAGAATGGCCCCTACTCAATAATAAAGCATATAAAAAACTTAAAGCAAGTTTCACCGGTTCCTGATAATGCGTTAGATAGTTATGACAGATGACGCCATATAAAAGCTGTCAAAAATCTGTCAGATTTCTTCATTTTAGCGCTATCAAGAACCGGTGAAACTGGCTCTAAGTCTACGGTATTCATTACAATGGGCTGTCTTATAGTATGTACTTAGTTTATAACATCCAACTATTTTTTATTTACAATGCAATGGTTTTACTTTTGTTGGCCGCGTATTACATTAAATTATTGTAAAGTTTTGTATATTATTAAACGTGATTCTAAATGCAGATAGCAGCGGCTGAGCTGCATATTTTTGCTGTTTGCTTCCCGAGCCGTGATTGAGCTGTTTTACATAGCAATAGGAATAATATAACGTACTTATATTTTATTAGCAAATACCCGGCGTTAGCCACTACGCAAAAAAAATTTGGTCTAAAACCATCTTCGCATTATAGCATCTCAACCGATTTAGAGCACATCGGTTTGATCGTTTCAAAGTCAAAGGACACATGTAGAAACAATTTTTGTGTCTTAATAAATACAAAGATTAATTTTGGATCTTTCAACGTGGTCCTACACCTGACGAGTTTGGATCAAACATCACAGCACTGACAGATACGCATGAGCTACGCTATTTTTTTCAGAAAGGCTCCTCTTTATACCAGCAATACAGATTTGAGCGTACAATTGCACGGTGAGAATGTGCCGGTACCTTGTCGGCATAAATGTAAAATCACCTCACCTCACAGAACAAAGCTTTTCTGCAGCCAATCAGTTCGCTTTGTTTACGTATATTCGTACAAGCAAGGCTTCATCATAATCAGCCAGTATCAGTCCACTGCTGGACATAGGCCTCTCCCAAGTCACACCACTGAGCCTGATCTTAGGCTCTTTGTTTCCAGCAAGCAAGCAAGGCTTAGTGGACATAAAAACAATCGATTAATCGGAACATTCTAAAAAGCGGCAATAGCCCTAATACGCTAAGCCCTAAAGCGTCGGCCTGGCGATCGAGAGGTCGTGAGTTCCATCCCCACCCATTGCACTATTGACGTGAACCCACTCCAGACCCAAGCATATTTAGCTTAGTTGGAGGGGTTAACAAGACTACTAGTTATGTGCAACCCACATTGGACTATGGAAGCAATGAGCTATTGAGGAATATACGCTATTGTTGAACCTACGTAGCGGCTAAATGCTGCAAAGTTAACAGTTGAACCTATAATAAAGTGATGAGAAGTATGTATGCCCGTCGTGGCTATTCAGTTAAAGGTGACTCCTAGTCAGCTTTTAAAAAAAAATCTAATCTACGTAACGCGTAGTACGTAATGAGTGGGGATATAATAATATCCCCACTCGTCTTCCGAACCAATTTTCTTAAACATGCCATTATCTTGGCTTCTAATCGAAGGTCATGTTTTTGGAGGCAGTAGAATAAGGTGCCCTTCTTATTCTCAGCTAACTTCACCAAAAAATATAAACCAAACATCTACTGCTAGCAATATATATACTTTTACTAACTACTTAGTGGCTTACCATCATCAAGGAGAAAATCTACCGCCATACCCTTACTACGTATTCACCATCTTTGACCACATCATCGCTTAACACAAGGCAAGATAATGGTCAATCAATCAATCAATACTAACTACTCCAGAAATATAGTTTACGATACACTGTGACATGGTTCCTGCGCATTTTCAGAATAAAACCCGCCACTCCAGCTGACAAGTGGAATTATTACAAATACGGCAAATAGATGGTGAAATCAAGATAAGTCGTGCTGATTAAGCTCGTGAAATAAATCCGATGCCTCCGCACCGTACATAGGCCGTGAGCAGAATCCGTTTTATGTAATTGCTGGTATTTTATTTTAATAGTATTTTATTTATTTGTGCTGCCTGTATACATAGAGGGAGGCGAACTCGTGAACTTCGAAGGTTTTATTTTTAGTATCAGAGGCAGATGAGGTAACGTTATAGTACATCAATGAGGTAGTCTTCTTTACCCCTACAACTAAGCGAAATATGCTTGTATCTAGAGTGGGTTGACGTCAATAGTGCAATGAGTGGGGATCGAACTCACGATCTCTCGATCGCCAGCTAGGCTATTCTGTTAGCTATCTCGACAGCGGAATCCGCGGTGAGATTCGAATTTCGTACTATGAAATTCAACCGTATTACGAACGTCATACCATTGAATTTCGTAGTACGAAATTCGAATCTCACCGCGGATTCCGCTGTCGAGATAGCTTACAGAATAGCCTAGCAGGCCACCAGACGCCTTAGCCATTGGACTTAATAGTTAGTTAACGGTAATCCGTTAAACTACGAGTAATTGAGTAAGTAGTCACTACAAACCGAAGAACATTTCTATCCCACGGTTAGATAACTGACAAAGTGGTGGTACCGCCTACTCTTGCGGCAAACAAGCTGGCAGCCCACCTAATGGTAAGTAGTCAGCGCCACCTATTGACTTTTGCAATACGCTAAGTATTGCAAAAGTCAAAGAGATTTTGCTGATGTGTTGCTTTGATAGAAAGTTGATAGATCTTTATTAGATAAAACTCTGATCACTTTTCTTTTAAAGTTTGCCAAATTATAAATAAAATTTTCTGGAAAGGTTTAGGACGGGAGCTCATTCCACAACTAACGGTCCGAGTAAAATAATCGTGTTACAAAAAACTATTTATGCGGATATAACATAATTTATACGCCCCTAAACATTTTTTATTACATCTTACAATACATTGTTACCTCTACTTAATTTATTTGATACACATTAATGTTGCAGGTATTTTATTTATATCATTGGTAAAATTGGCTGGCTATTTTTCTTTTGGTACCGGACATTTCATAAAGGACGGCTATATTTCAGCCTCCTTTGAGCCATTTTAAACTTTGCTTGCTCCAAACGAACCGCAACGACTTGTGCGAAATTTATAGCACTCCTCCGACAAATATTGTACAATATTTTAGAAATATTATGAATTGCATACGTGACATAGTCGAATGTTCTTTCATCATATTCAGTAACCTAATAAAGTATCAAACTGTGTTGTTCTGAGTAAGACGGAGAGGGCTGAGCATTTGAATTGAACTGAAGATTATTTTAATATCTTATAGGCTACTATTTTTTTGTTGTTTTTAGTTTGACTTATATCTCGTCTGGTAACACGGAATAAATAATACAGTCGTGGTAATAAGCGATGATGTGGTCGAAGATTGTGAACACACTAGGTCTAGAATATTCTGATTCAAGGGCTGTATGCTGCCGGAACAGCGTAAGGTTATTGCGGCAGATTTTCTTCTTGATGATGTTAAGCTAGTTTTTGGTAGCAAGTCAGGCGGAACATCGATATAATATGCGCCTACCACCTGTAGATCTCGCTATCGATTCTACTTCAAGAGCGTACCACTGATAACTGTTCTAATTCTATCCGGTAAGAACGCAGTCAAGCGCAAGTCAATAAATGTACCATAGAGATACAAATGTACTGCATTGTTCTGTGAAGTGATTATTAACGCAACTAAATACTAACTACATAAGTTTTAGAGCCAGTTTCACCGGTTCCTGATGAATGCGTTAGATAGTTATCTGACACATGTCGCCATACAAAAGCTGCCAAAAATCAGTCAGATTTCTTCATGTTAGCGCTATCAGGAACCGGTGAATGCCATATTCACTTATTAGTCATATTAGTTTTTTTTTTTTCTAGACATAATATCTCAATCAAGAATGTATCTAATGATTTAACTTTTTATTTAAAATACAACGAGTATTGTTTAGAAGCTAAATCATTAATAGCGTTCAAAATGTTTCTTTTTCTTATTCCTAAATTCTTTAAGAATTAGAAAAAGTAACATTTATATACATCTCGCGCATCACCGCAAAGTTGCTTGTTTGTCGGTTTTCTATCGGTTACATTTCGGAGAGTGTGCTTTGGAACTGCATAATTTGATTCCACCTTCCCCATTTTATTATCGGACATCCAGAGACACTAAAAGACGCCACCGATTTATGGTGGATATAGCATCTACCCGAACGAAGCGATTTGCTTCTTCGTTCATTATGCGAACCGCCAGGGAATGGAATGCTCTGCCTGAGTCTGTGTTTCCGGCTATATACAGCATGGGGGTCTTCAAATCACGAGTTTATAGGTATCTCTTGGGTAAGCGCGCTTCATCATCGACCGCATCATCACTTAACATCAGGTAAGATAGTGGTCAAGTGCTACCCAGTTCTATGTAAAACAATAATAATAATAATATATTTATAAGAAATAGGATGTAATGGATTTGCACACCATGATATGGTAGAATGTACAGGAAACTATGTTTTTATTACCTACTAACTACGCCTAACTAAGCCCGTCCTAACTACGTACAAAATAACACTTTGTAAACCTAAATAACGCAAATAAATTAATTCGTATTTAATTTGACCTTACAACTTGTTTTTTTATATATATACTAGCTGTTACCCGCGGCTTCGCCCGCGTTATTTGAGTCTTTAATACCTTTGAGGTCAAGATCGATGATCTCTTAGGCCAAGTCACCATAGATGACCCTAAAGTCGAACTCAATATCCTCTATTGTTAAAGTCATTAATCATTTTGGTTAGGTATACGAAGTTGTGCTGTTTAAATGTTTGACTCAACACAAAAGTTCCTGAAACATTTCTTACAAAGAAAATAAGGTGAATATTTATATTATAATTTTTTATGATTCTGACAAATTTACGACCTAATAATCAACTCACTATAGATGACTCTTAGGTCGAACTCGATATCGTCTATTGTTAAAGTCATTAATAATCACTTGGTAAACCTAACCAAGGTTTACCAAGTTTTGCTGTTTAAGTATTTGAGTCATTCTAATGTATGAGGCTGTTGAAACACGCTATTATACGCTATATAGCGTTATACCTGCGAAAAAATTTTACGACTTTTTATGACCCTGACAGTTTTTATGACCTACTAAGTCAACACTGATGACACTCAGGTAAAACGTGATATCCACTTATTGTAAGGTTAATAATCATTATGATTATTGAAGGTTGTACTGTTTAAATGTATAACTCGTTTTGATGCATATGGTTATTAATATACAAAAGTTGCTTATATATTACCTTCAAAGTAGATAAAACAAATCGCTATCACTAACACTGCGCGAGCGAAGCGAGCGAGATTTTTTTTTTCGTCTTTTTATGACCCTGATAGTTTTTATGACCTACTAGGTCTACACCGATGATATTAGGGTTAAATTTGATATCCACTTAATTAAAAGTTAATAATCATTATGATTATTGAAGGTTGTTCTGTTTTAATTTATGACTTTTTGACGTTTTGATGCATGTGGCTATTAAAATACAAAATTTGCTTAAAAATTACCTTCGAAGCAGATAAAATAAATAATTGCGAAAAATTTTCACGACTGTTTATGACCCTGACAGTTTTTATAACCTACTAAGTCAACACTGATGACACTCAAGTGAAACGTGATATCCACTTATTTTAAGGTTAATAATCATTATGATTATTGAAGGTTGTACTGTTTTAATTTATGACTCGTTTTGATGCATGTGGTTATTAATATGCGAAAGTTGCTGTAATATTACCTACAAAGTTGATAAAATAAATGCTTGCGCGAGCGTAGCGAGCGCGAAAATTTTTTACGACTTTTTATGACCCTGACAGTCTTTATGACCTTCTAAGTCAATACCGATGACATTAGGGTTAAATTTGATATCCACTTAATTTAATGTTAATAATCATTATGATTATTGAAGGTTGTTCTGTTTCAATGTTCTGGCCCGATGGCTTGATGGCAATCTGCTGACGCGAAATGTGAAAAAAACTAATTACATTCCTTTTCACATAACACGAGCCACCAAACCAGATAGATTGAATATTCGTTTTCACGACTTTTCATGCGAAAACCTCAACGGGCATGCTAAAAATTGTCAGAAATGCCAATGCACTACTATTGACAGGGTTGAGCACACCAGGTACTTAGGAATTACAGTAAATCAAAATCTATCGTTTAAACAACACTTGACCTCGCTTGCAAAACGGATTCGTAGACAAATCTACGTCATGAAGCTATTACGACATGTTGCCACAATGGAAATCAAGAAATTAGTGTATGTCTCAATGTGTCAGTCCCTCATACAATATTGTATAGCGGTCTGGGGTGGAGCGGCCAAATCATACATGATTATTTTAGAGCGTGCTCAGAGAGCGGTTCTTAAGGTAATGTTGGGAAAGCCTCGGCGATATTCCACAAATGAGCTCTATAAGGACTCAAAAGTCTTAAGAGTAAGGCAACTCTTCGTTTTACGGGCGGTTCTTAAAAGACACTCACATCCAACACGTCAACTTAGCGAGCATTCCAGATACAAACCAGCCAGACAAGAGTTGCCTAAGATAAAGACCGTGTTCGCCACACGCCTAGCACCATATGTTCACATTTTCACATTTAATGCCGTAAGCAGAGAGTTGGAAACCCGAGACTCCAATTTTTGGGAAGCAAAATGCAAAATAAAACGCTGGTTGCAATCCCTGACTTATGAGGAAACAGAAAGACTTGTGAAAGACATTGATAAGTAATTTGTTGAAACTAGCGCAAAATAAATGAATGTATATCAGCTACGAGTACAAACAAACTATCACACATACATGAACAAACACACACACACAAACACACACACGCACACACACACACACACTGTTTATTATTGTATGTAATTAATATAATGCGGAATTCAGTCATCCATTCAAAGTTATTATACATTAATAACTTAACTGATAATTATATTGGAATATTCATTTTAAATTCATTGCTAATAATTATTTACCTAAAACAATTCAATAAATAGTTTTAGGAATTAAGTTTAAAGATTAATGAAATAAGGATCTAACCTAGTTAAACACAACAGCATGTGTATAGGTAATAATTAAAGTATTGTAAATTTGATTCTACAATTTTATAATCTATAGAGAATATTATGTTTATAGTACAGTGTTCCTGTTCTAATTATTTTAAATAGTAATCTATAATTTATTGAAATGCTATTATAAGTAACCTAATTTAATTACGATAAATAGTATCTGATTCTATATACAACATTGATAGTACTGATTTGAAATAAAGAAACTTAAGGTATTCTAACTAAAAACAAGGCGTATACGCTAACTAATGATAGTTAATAATTATAATACCCAACATAATAATAATTATAACAAATATAAACGCATCTACAAATATGAGTTTTCTGGATTTTTTCTGCAAACAAAATGTGATAGACAAACCAGATACACAACATATTTTTTTATTATGGCGTAATTAACAAACAGCAAATGAAGATTGCTAGATGTATTATGAAACGATACAATATTCTCGATTTGTAATGTACATAACCAGCGCAGAAACCTTTTTGATTTAACCCGAGATGCAGGGCGTCCAAGATACAGGCCTAGCCTAGTTTGGAGCCCACCGAAAACTATTAGTGGTTCATAGTAAAGCACTGTAATGTAATTATTTTATAATTAATTAAGATAATTAAGCTAACCAATTTATTATAATCACGAATAATCTGTATGCATGATGCATGGAAATAAAAATTCATTTCATTTCATTTCATTTCAATTGATGACTCATTTTGATGCATGTGGCTATTAAAATTCAAAAGTTGACGAAATAATTCCTACAAAGTAGATAAAATAAATGCTTGCGCGAGCGTTGCGAGCGTTGCGAAAATTTTTTACGACTTTTTATGACCCTGACAGTTTTTATGACCTACTAAGTCAACACTGATGACACTCGGGTTAAAGTCGATAATCACTTATTTAAAGGTTTATAATCATTATGATTATTGAAGATTGTACAGTTTTAATTTATGACTCGTTTTGATGCATGTGGTTATTAATATACAAAAGTTGCTGAAATATTACCTTTAAAGTTGATAAAATAAGTACCTGCGCGAGCGTAGCGAGCGCTATCACGAAATTTTTTACGACTTTTTATGACCCTGACAGTTTTTGTAACCTACTAAGTCAACACCGATGACATCAGGGTTAAACGTGATATCCACTTATTTTAAGGTTAATAATCATTATGATTATTGAAGGTTGTACTGTTTTAATTTATGACTCGTTTTGATGCATGTGGCTATTAAAATACAAAAGTTTCTGAAATATTACATTCAAAGTAGATAAAATAAATAATTGCGCTAGCGCAGGGAGTGCTATAACTACGCGATCGAAGCGAGCGCGAAAAAATGTTACGTGTTTTAATGACCCTGACAGGTTTTATGACCTACTAAGTCAACACTTATGACATTAGGGTTAAATTAAAGTTACTAATCATTATGATTATTGAAGGTTGTTCTGTTTCAATTTATGACTCGTTTTGATGCATGTGGTTATTAAAATTCAAAAGTTGACGAAATATTTCCTACAAAGTAGATAAAACAAATGCTTTCGCGAGCGCAGGGAGTGCTATAGCTACGCGAGCGAAGCGAGCGCGAAAAAATGTTACGTGTTTTAATGACCCTGACAGGTTTTATGACCTACTAAGTCAACACCAATTATCCTAAGGCTGTTAAAACACGAAAGTTTTTGAAATACTTCCCACAAAGCAGATAAACACGTTGGGCAAGCAAAGCCAGCGCGTAAATTTTGATGACTTCTAATGATTCTGACAGTTTTATGGCCTAATCAAGACACTAAATAAGTCATTATAGACGAACCTAAGGTCAAACTTTTATGATTATGTTAACTCTATGTAAAGTTAACAAAAAATATATGCACCCTCACTTAACTGCCGAAAAAAAAGTATTCTTTGCCCTTTTATGCCCTATTAAATGTCTTTGTACAAAATGTCATGTGAATCGGTCAAGCCTTTTGGCCGAAAAGAGGCCAAACATATACAAAATTCAACAATAAAAAACTGACTACCGGACTTGATTGTAAAAAAAGTAACCAATGTGCTCGGATCTCGGACTCTACTCTTGGTCTATGGCTTATTGACTGTCTCTGTACAATTTAAGCTCAATCGGTCAACTCGTTTAACCGAGAAGAGGTCACACGTTTAAAAAATGCAATAGAAAAAATTAGTAACCCAAACTCAACTGTTAAAAAAAATATCCTTTGTCGTTCTATGCCCTATTAACTGTATTTGTACAAAATTTGAGCTGAATTGGTCAAAACGATTGCCGCTAAGAGGCAACACATTATTCTGTAATAAAATTATGGACACCTGAAATTGCCAGCCAAAAAAAAGTATCCTATGTCTTATTGACCGTCTGTGCACAAAATTTCAGCTGAAATGGTTGACCCGTTTGACTGAGAGGAGGCCACACATTTACAAAGTTCAATAAAAAAATCTAGACACCTGGACTCGACTGCCAGAAAAAAAGTATTCTATGTGCTTCTATGCCATATGAACTGTATATGTAGAAAATTTCAGCCGTATCGGTCAAGCCGTTTAGCTGATAAGTGGCCACACATAACCCAAAATTCATTAAAAAAAATCTGGACACCCAGACTCGATAGCCAAAAAAAAGTCTCATATATCCTATTCTGCCCAATGAACTGTCTTTATACAACATGCAAGGCAAATTGGTCAAGCCGTCTATTCGAGAAGATGTCTTATATTTACAAAATTCCGTTAAAAATATTTGGACCCCTGACTTGATAGCTAGAAAAAAAGTTTTCTATATCCTATTCTGCCCTATGAACTGTCTTTATACAACATGTCAGGCTATTTGGTCAAGCCGTTTATTCGAGAAGTGGTCTTATATTTACAAAAATTCAATTAAAAATATTTGGACTCCCTGACTCGATAACCAGAAAAAAAGTATTCTTTATCCTATTCTGCTATATGAACTGTCTTTATACAACATGTCAGGCAAATCGGTCAAGCCGCTTATTCGAGAAGAAGTCTTATATTTACAAAATTCAATTAAAAATATTTGGACCCCTGACTTGATAGCTAGAAAAAAGTTTTCTATATCCTATTCTGCCCTATGAACTGTCTTTATACAACATGTCAGGCTATTTGGTCAAGCCGTTTATTCGAGAAGAGGTTTTATATTTACAAAAAATTCAATTAAAAATATCTAGACCCCCTGACTTGAAAGCCAGCAAAAGTATCCTATATCCTTTTCTGCCCTATGACATGTATTTACACAAAATTTCAGGCAAATCAGTCAAACCGTTTATTCGAGAAGAAGTCTTATATTTACAAAATTCAATTAAAAATATTTGTACCCCTGACTTGATAGCCAGAAAAAAAGTTTTCTATATCCTATTCTGCCCTATGAACTGTCTTTATACAACATGTCAGGCAAATCGGTCAAGCTGTTTATTCGAGAAGAGGTCTTATATTTACAAAATTCAATTAAACATATTTTGACCCCCTGACTCGATAGCCAGAAAAAAAGTTTTCTATATCCTATTCTGCCCTATGAACTGTCTTTATATAACATGTCAGGCAAATCGGTCAAGCCGTTTATTCGAGAAGAGGTCTTATATTTACAAAATTAAATTTAAACATATTTGGACCCCCTGATTCGATAGCCAGAAAAAAAGTTTTCTATATCCTATTCTGCTCTATGAACTTTTTTTACACAACATGTCAGGCAAATCGGTCAAGCCGTTTATTCGAGAAGAGGTCTTATATTTACAAAATTCAATTAAAAATATCTGGACGCCCTGACTCGACTGCCAGAAAAAAAAATTCCCATATCCTATTCTGCCCTATCACATGTATTCACACAAAATTTCAGGCAAATCGGTCAAGCTGTTTATTCGAGAAGAGGTCTTATATTTACAAAATTAAATTTAAACATATTTGGACCCCCTGACTTGATAGCCAGAAAAAAAGTTTTCTTTGTCCTATTCTGCCCTATCAACTGTCTTTATACAACATGTCAGGTAAATCGGTCAAGCCGTTAATTCGAGAAGAGGTCTTATATTTACAAAATTCAATTAAACATATTTGGACCCCCTGACTCGATAGCCAGAAAAAAAGTTTTCTATATCCTATTCTGCTCTATGAACTGTCTTTACACAACATGTCAGGCAAATCGGTTAAGCCGTTTATTCGAGAAGATGTCTTACATTTACAAAATTCCGTTAAACATATTTGGACCCCCTGACTCGATAGCCAGAAAAAAAGTATCCTATATCCTATTCTACCCTATGAACTGTCTTTATACAACATGTAAGGCAAATCGGTCAAGCCGTTTATTCGAGAAGAGGTCTTATATTTACAAAATTCAATTTAAAATATCCGGACCCCCCGACTCGACAGCCAGAAAAAAAGTATCCTTTATTCTTTTTTGCCCTATGACATGTATTCACACAAAATTTCAGGCAAATCGGTCAAGCCGTTTATTCGAGAAGAAGTCTTATATTTACAAAATTCAATTAAAAATATCTGGACCCCCTGACTCGACAGCTAGAAAAAAAGTATCTTATATTCTATTCTGCCCTATGGCATGTATTCACACAAAATTTCAGGCAAATTGGTCAAGCCGTTTATTCGAGAAGAAGTCTTATATTTACAAAATTCAATTAAAAATATCTGGACCCCCTGACTCGATAGCCAAAAAAGAAGTATCCTATATCCTATTCTGCCTTATGTACTATCAGTGAACAAAAGTTCAGCCAAATCGGTCAAGCCGTTTGACCGTGAAGAAGTCCCAAACAAACAAACAAACAAACAAATAAACAAACTGACTTTCGCATTTAAAATATTGGTGTTTATCAATTAAAAATATCTGGACCCCCAGACTCGATAGCCAAAAAAGAAGTATCCTATATCCTATTCTGCCCTATGTACTATCAGTGTACAAAATTTCAGCCAAATCGGTCAAGCCGTTTGACCGTGAAAAAGTCCCAAACAAACAAATAAACAAACTGACTTTCGCATTTATAATATTGGTGTTGATATCTTATAGACTAGCATTTGACCACTATCTCACCTGTTGGTAAATGATGATGCGGTCGAAGATGGTAAAGCACGCTAGGCCTAGAATGGGAACTGGCTCTTAAGGATAGCTGCCGGAACACATTAGATGTTTTGGCGACAGATTTTCTAACTTGAGGGTGGTAGCTGGCCAGGCGGACACTAGATAGTGTTACCTACTACCAACATGCGGGGGTTGTTGGTTTCTTAACGATGTTTTTGCTTCACCGGAGGGCCACTGTGAAAAGCGCACATAAATTTTCGTAAGAAAAATTCCATTGGTGCGCGGCGGGGTTCGAACTCGCTATTTTTGGCATCAAAGCCGACCGTTCTACCACTTACACCCCCCGGCCCTCAAATGTATATATTTACTCTACAAATTCAAGTATTAAAAATGCTAAGTACCTTTATCTAAGCAATATCTTTTTCTATCTTGCCTATAAAAAAACTAGAAACGTTAAACAACTTTTTATCTCCATCGTTAAAACTAAATTACCCCTCTATAAAAATAATCGAAGCCCACGTTTCACTAGCAAATTGTTAATATCGCTTAATCATCATTATTTTAGGTGTCCAGTTATTAAAGAGCCCTTCAATTTCACTCGCCTCGATATATCATGAAATGGTTGAAAAGTTCAAGATAAAATGGCGATGACACCTATATCAATTTATCGGGATCGTGAGTCGACTTTGAAAGGTAAGTGACGCTGAAGAATTATCAAGTGCTTTGAAATTAAGCGAAGAATTGTTGAATGGTTTTAGATAATACGGGTATTTAAGGCTTTTAGAATCATTTATAACTCTTTATCTTGATTTTCGAGAGAGCGAAGTTTTTTTTGGTTTTTTCAACCGACTTCTAAAAAAGGAGGTTCTCAATTCGTCTGTTTTTTTTGTATGTATGTTACGCGATTACTCCGTCGATTGAGAACCGATTCGAATGATCCTTTTTTAATCGGTAGGGTATATTCTCGAGGTGGTCCCATTGTATTTTTACATTCATTGAGATCTGATAAGTATCTCCAGAGATATGACGATAAACGTCTCAAACTTGCTACTAAAACTGACTCACGTGGCATGGAAGTCGGTTGTTTTAGTTTTTAAACTATATTAATCTATACTTCTATACTAATATTATAAAGAGAGAACATTTGTATTTTTGTATTTTTGTATGTTTGTAATGAGTAAGCTCAAAAACTACTGAACCGATTTAAAAAATTCTTTCACTAATACATAGAATGGACTTTTGGAATGAAAATAGGCTATATATTATCCCGTTTAAATCAAAGGTACATTCGTGGAGACCTAATTTGCAACCTAAGTCGGCAAATAAACGGTCGAAAAAACACGTTTCTGACGAACGCTGCTTAATTGAAAATAGATAGAAGAATATTTTTTATGCAAGAGTTGTACAACTTAATAAGACCTACAAAAAAGTCCGCGACAGCATATGTCTATCTCTTAAGGTTGACTCACAGTAACCATTTTAATCTTAAAATTTTTGTTAAAAAATATTACATAACTTCCAAGGCTATTTTCAAGTATATAGTATTAATCCTTATCCAAATAATTACGTTAATTAGCTTGGCCACATATTATAGATTAAAATTGTCCTTTACAGTATATAATTCAAATGAAAACTCTAGAAGATATCACGAATTTCACAAACACGCATCGCAAAATTAATAAAATATTTGCAGTGAAACCACAGATTAGGTCATAGTTACTACGAAAATATTATTATAAGCTTAGCTATGCTGTAGATCCCCACCGATCGCAATCAATTTGAAGTCAATATAGTATAATAATATGATCTATTGTATAAAATAATATTCATCTATATATATAACTAGCAGCCCGCCCCGGCTTCGCACGGGTAGAACATATATGCCTACAAAATTTGCATCAGTTTGTTGCATCGAATATAAAATATGAACATATTTAACAACCATCGTCATATTTCATCCAATTTACACAAAACCTTAACGAATTATGCACCTAAACCTTCCTCATAAACACTCTGGCTATTGGTGAAAACCGCATGATAATCCGTTCAGTAGCTATTGAGATTATTGCGCACAGACAGACAGACGCAGTGATGAACTTTGTTTTATGATACTTACGTATTGATATTGGACGGCCCTTTGGCGTAAAGGATAGTTACCCTGATTCTGACCCGACGGTCGTTGGTTCTAATCCTAGCTATATACCTACCAATGAAAGTTTTATGTGCATTCATGAATCATGAGTTTTCGTACAGTGGTAGTGGAATCATTAAATCTACCAAAAAGCAGCTTACCACCAAGGAGTACATCTGCCGCCGTAACCTTACGGCGTTCCCCGACGCAAAATGTAGGGGTAATATACGTTTAACGTGTGTATCTGTGTGTCTGTCTGTAGCATCTTAGCACCTAACCGGATGAACCGATTTTGTTTTTAGTATTGATAGTTTTTTTGTTTGATAGATGTCTTCATCGAGAGTTTTCTTAGTTTTGATTCATGAAAATTCGTTCAATCGTTATAAAATTATGAGCTTTTTTCTAGTTAATTGCGCTATGAAATCAACTTTCATAGGTCTGATCAATTCGAAAATCTTCTTCTTTAACGATATTGTAAGAACATGGAAGCCTCCTGGACTCTACAGAATACTCAAATCCTCACCAACTTACAGCTCAGATTTTAAATTTCGTGTTTAGAGTCATTGGAAAAAGCTATAATACATAGATCAGTCGGGGTGGTTTAAAATATTATATTATATTATTATATATATAGATGAATATTATTTTATACAATAGATCATATTATTATACTATATTGAATTCAAATTGATTGTGGTGGGGATCTACAGCATAGCTAAGCTTATAATAATATTTTTGTAGTAACTTTGACCTAATCTGTGGTTTCACTGCAAATATTTTATTAATTTTGCTATGCGTGTTTGTGAAATTCGTGATATCTTCTAGAGTTTTCATTTGAATTATATACTGTAAAGGACAACTTTAATCTATAATATGTGGCCAAGCTAATTAACGTAATTATTTGGATAAGGATTAATACTATATACTTGAAAATAGCCTTGGAAGTTATGTAATATTTTTTAACAAAAATTTTAAGATTAAAATGGTTACTGTGAGTCAACCTTAAGAGATAGACATATGCTGTCGCGGACTTTTTTGTAGGTCTTATTAAGTTGTACAACTCTTGCATAAAAAATATTCTTCTATCTATTTTCAATTAAGCAGCGTTCGTCAGAAACGTGTTTTTTCGACCGTTTATTTGCCGACTTAGGTTGCAAATTAGGTCTCCACGAATGTACCTTTGATTTAAACGGGATAATATATAGCCTATTTTCATTCCAAAAGTCCATTCTATGTATTAGTGAAAGAATTTTTTAAATCGGTTCAGTAGTTTTTGAGCTTACTCATTACAAACATACAAAAATACAAAAATACAAATGTTCTCTCTTTATAATATTATTATATAGTATAGATAATATAATATAATATTTTAAACCACCCCGACTGATCTATGTATAATAGCTTTTTCCAATGACTCTAAACACGACATTTAAAATCTGAGCTGTAAGTTGGTGAGGATTTGAGTATTCTGTAGAGTCCAGGAGGCTTCCATGTTCTTACAATATCGTTGAAGAAGAAGATTTTCGAATTGATCAGACCTATGAAAGTTGATTTCATAGCGCAATTAACTAGAATAAACTGGCCAAGTGCAAGTCGGACTCGCACTAGTAGGGTTCCGTACCACAGTACCTACAGTATTTTATAAGATCGAGCAAAAAATACCACTATCATTTTACGCCAGCAAAAATAATAATTAATAAACATTTCGTTTCTTATAACGACATCTAACGTCTAACAAAGGTGTTAGGGATCGAGATTTCAATATAACGCCATCTATGGAACGTTTACCTAACTAAGTGTTCATAGATGGCGTGAAATGCCGAAAAAAACACGTTTCTTGTATGGGGACCCTCTATTATTTTTAACTTTATTCTGTTTTTAGTATTTGTTGTTATAGCGGCAACAGAAATACATCATCTGTGAAAATTTCAACTTTCGAACTATCATGGTTCATGAGATACAGCCTGGTGACAGACGGACAGATAGACAGACAGACAGACAGACAGACAGACAGACAGACAGACAGACAGACAGACAGACGGTCAGCGGAGTCTTAGTAATAGGGTCCCGTTTTACCCTTTGGGTACGGAACCCTAAAAAAGCTCATAATTTTATAACGATTGAACGAATTTTCATGAATCGAAGCTAAGAAAACTCTCGATGAAGACATCTATCAAACAAAAAAAAACTATCAATAATAAAAACAAAATCGGTTCATCCGGTTAGGTGCTAAGATGCTACAGACAGACATACAGATACACACGTTAAACGTATATTACCCCTACATTCTCATATCATTCACATCTACATTTTGCGTCGGGGAACGCGGTAAGGTTACGGCAGAATGTAGATGTACTCCTTGGTGGTAAGCTACTTTTTGGTAGATTTAATGATTCCACTTCCACTGTACGAAAACTCATGATTCATGAATGCACATAAAACTTTCATTGGTAGGTATATAGCTAGGATTAGAACCAACGACTGTCGGGTCAGAATCAGGGTAACTATCCTTTACGCCAAAGGGCCGTCCAATATCAATACGTAAGTATTATAAAACAAAGTTCATCACTGCGTCTGTCTGTCTGTTCGCAATAATATCAATAGCTACTGAACGGATTATCATGCGGTTTTCACCAATAGCCAGAGTGTTTATGAGGAAGGTTTAGGTGCATAATTTGTTAAGGTTTTGTGTAAATTGGATGAAATATGACGATGGTTGTTAAATATGTTCATATTTTATATTCGATGCAACAAACTGATGAAAATTTTGTAGGCATATATGTTCTACCCGTGCGAAGCCGGGGCGGGCTGCTAGTTATTTATAACTATTCTCAGTCTGTTTGAGAAATAAATATTTGAATATCTCTATTTTTTTATATTTGATGGACTAGCGTTTGACTACTATATCGACCTGAAATTAAGCAAATATTAGATGTTTTTTTTAAGACTAAGCTAACGTTTGACCACTTTCTCTATATAGTATCTGACTATACCCGGCGGTAAGTAAAGACGTGGTCGAAGATGGTGAACATGCTAGGCCTAGAATACTCTGACTCTCAAGGACTGTGTGCTGCCAGAACACCGTTATGCTGGCAGATTTTCTCCTTGATGGTGGAAAGCTACTTTTTGGTAGCAAGTCAGGCGGAACATCGATATAATGTGCGCCTACCATCTGTGGGTTCAATCTACAATCTGCAATGTTGCATGCTTGCCTAAAAGAATATTATTAACAGACTTCCCATACATCATACCAACCTGATGAGTATCGGGTTGGTGTGATGACCATGACCACGAAGGCCCGGTGGTGTCGTGGGAGAATGGTCGGCTTTGATGCCCGAGGTACCGCGTTGAATCCGCCGTGCACCACTGGATTTTTCTATCGAAAAAGGTATGTGCGCTTTTCACAGTGGCCCTCCGGTGACGGAAAAACATCGTTAAGAAACTCCCAACCCTCACATGGTGGTAGGACACTATCTAGTGTGCGCCTGGCCAGCTACCACCCTCAAGTTAGAAAATCTGTCGCCAAACCTATCCTTGAGTGCCAGTTCCCATTCTAGGCCTAGCGTGCTTACCATTTTCGACCGCATCATCACTTACCAACAGGTTATATAGTGGTCAAACGCTAGCTTATATGATATAAAAAAGCACCGAACGACGTAGATCGGCGTTCTTATTTGCTAGATAAATTAGATAGTCAAGCGTTTTACCACTATTTCTTTACCACTGTCTCACTCGTTGTCTACAGGTGGTCAGCGGGTGGACGCCGCATGGTCAACCAACCATACGTTACGACGTGGCGACGACCTGTCACGCTTGATAATGAAAATAATTTTAAGACCTTTTTGAAAGTCTATTGAAAATCAATGACGCAAAACTGCCACCCACTCTCCCGGGTCAGCTCCAGCTCAGCGTTGGTCAACGCAAGGCAAGCATGCGAGCAGCGGGTCGTCACCGAGTGATCCACGCGTCATCTGCGAGTGGACAGCTTGCAAACGAGGGAATCCGGTGACGCTACGGAGTTGATTTTATGAGGGCATTTCCATAGAAGTCCATATAAATAATACTAACCGCAAGAGGCGGTGCGGGTCGGGTGCCGCGTAGCTATAGTACGCTGTAACCTTTAAAGACCTAACAGCATCCATACATGTCACACAAACGATACCTTCAGCGGCTTCAGCTTGAACTTGCCCGCATTCTAATCCCATTCAAAACAAACCGCAACTATAGCGAATATCTACAGAATTACCAACAAATCCTTATATACCAAAAAACCCCGAAACTCCGTTAATACAGACCAATAAATTACCTAAATCCGCATCCAGGCATTGGACAATTGATCAGCAATATGTATTGGCACCGATCACTTGCCCAAAGTCCACCAAGTCTTTGAATCCTTATCTAGTAACGGCCTTTATTTATATCAAATGCTTATTTCGACGTTGTGCCGATAAATTTGGCTCTTGATAAGCGAGGCCGAGGGTCAGTTTCCGCGTACGTGTCCTATGTGACCCCTGTGTCAATTGTTATCAATGTTACTTGGTATGAGAGCGTTGGATTAATTGCATTTTGTGTCTTCCTCTGAGCTCATTACGATGTTCTTCTTGTTACAGTTATTTTTGTCACGTATTGGTATTTTCTTTTATTTTACGGCCGTATTGGGATTTATATGGGCGAGATAGAAGTCTTTGTTTGGGGCTTGCTTGGTTGTGACGCTTTGAACTTATAAATATGGAATAATCCGTTATATAAAAATTGTACCTTTTTGATTCGTTAGTTGAAACACAGATTACAAAAATTACTGTTGAACTAAGTATCTATAGGTACTTTTGAGTATTCAGCTAAGAATACTCAAAGATAGGTAGGTACAGTCATTTTAGCGGTACAAATTAAGCTTTTATATAAACGTCCATACATACTTAAGTATGTAGACTTCTTCGGTTAGTAGAAAATAAGTAAATAAATCTCGTATGCAAGGAAGAACACTTATTAACTAAAAAAATAGAGTTTTTTTTAATCTGATAGGCTAGAGTTTGACCACTATCTTACCTGGTTGGTAATAAGCGATTATGTAGTTAAAGACGATGCATACGCTAGGTCTAGGATTATTCAATATCGCAAAATAATATCATTGATATAACCACAAATTACCAATATTTACAAACTCACACTTATCGGATATTGTATACGAAATATAGCTCAATTAAATAAAAACGAATTTTCCAAAATCCACAAAAGCCCTTACAAATAAAATGCCACCGAAGAGTTTTCCCAATATGTCCAATTTTCATTCGGAACACTATTACTTGAAAGCTCCAAAACTAGTGCAGCATTTTGCAAACTCTTAGAAAAGTTAGACGTTTCAACGAAATTAAATTCATAGTTGATGTTCCTTCGCCGAAAAATATATGTAGGTGGGTAGTAAAAAAACACTTTCTTCGGCCATTATCATAATAACGTGAAATTGGAAATGGGGAAGTAGTTCGTGTTATGTGACGTTTGTTTGACTTGAGTTAGTGGAAATCATACTTTAATTAGGTGCGAAAGTCTCTAAGATAGTACTTGTGTGTGTTAATCCTTCACGCTGAACGCTGGAAAATGAATAAAGATAGCTATATCCAGACTAATATTATAAAGAGAAAACGTTTCCACTTTAGAGATGTTTTAGCACGAAGCAAGTGCATTCGTTTCAATATCGCGGAAAATATCGTTTGCGCGATGCAGGATTTCATACATTTGGGCAATATTTAAAGGAGAGCTATTAAAATCTACGCTAGCGCCATCTCTGGGTTTTATTTGAAAGTAAAAAAAGTAACTCTGTCTGTCTGTCCCGCTTTCACGCCAAAACTACTGAACCGATTTAATGAAATTTGGTACACAGATAGTATAGAGCCTCAGAAAGGACATAGGCTCATCATTTTTAGAGCTAGAAGCTTGAAACTTATTATTTAGGCTGTTGATTCGATATAAATAAATATGACATTCAAAGTTTGTGAGGGGGAAGGGGGGTGGAGAGAGACTGGAGGGGGAGGGTAGGGGGAGTTGAGGGGGAGGGTAGGGGGAGTTGAGAGGGAGGGTAGGGGGAGTAAAGGGGGAGGGTAGGGGAGTGTAAGGGGAGGGTAGGGGGAGTGGTGGGGGAGAGAAGGTGATCTGGAGAGGAGGGGATGGGAAGGTGGAAGGGATGAGGAAGTGAGAGGAAGGGGGAGGAGAGGGGGAGGGGAGAGGGAGGGGAGAGGGAGGGGAGGTGAAGTTAGGCGGGAAGTTAGGGGGGAAGTGAGGGGAGGGGAGGGGGAAGGAAGAGGAGGTGGAAGTGAGGGGAAGGGGACAGGAAGTGAGAGCGGAAGGGGAGGGCAGGGTAAGTGAGGGGAGGGGGAAGGGGAATTAGCGTGGCGTGGTGCGGTGCGGGGTATTACTTAATACTACCCCTAAACACTATTCCACGCGGACGAAGTCGTGGGCACAGCTAGTATAAAATAAGTATCAAGTTGAAACTTATATCAATAATCAAATAATACTTGGGTCTGTCTCTTTCCGCTGTGAAACAATTAAACTTGTAAGTCAACGCGATCAAAAGATATGACCGTTTACGTCCTATAATTTCGAATATTTTGCGATTTCGCAAGGGAATCGAAACTGTAGGGTGATTCCCGTTGATATAGAATCATGAAATTTGGCGAAGAGCTAGGTCTTACAGCACTTATAAATAAAAACTGTAAATATGTAGTTAAATAAAAAAGCGAGTTTATTGTTACACACTTACGCATGGTGGTAGGACACTATCTAGTATCCGCCTGGCCAGCTACCACCCTCATGTTAGAAAATCTGTCACCAAATCAACTATTCATTATTCTGTGACCAAACACCTAATGTGTTCCGGCAGCTATCCTTGAGAGCCAACCCATTCTAGGCCTGCGTGCTTACCATCTTCGACCGCATTATCACTTACCAACAGGTGAGATAGTGGTCAAACGCTATCCCATAAAGTATTTTAAAAAAACGCTTATTTTCTGCGGTTGGTGCCATAACCGTGTCTAGACAAGTTTGTACGGAACCCTCAGTGCGTGAGTGCAACTCGCACTTAGCCGGTTATTTTAGTCGTATAATAATCAAACAAAAAAAGAGACAGAGACACTATGTTTTTCCAAATGTATAACATAAGTATAGATATGGATTTAACTTATATAAACTAGTAAGTAAAGGTACGGACTCACCGCAGCGTCCTACGTGCGCTATCTAGGCGGCGATCAGATAGCGCATTGGTACTGGTCCACACCAAACGTGATCAGAAAACAATTGAAAAGTACTGAGATCGCGCCCGCAGATCGCAGGACCACTGTGTGGCCGTACCTTTAGTGTATTAAGATATCTACATACATAAGTACCTAGATAAACCTGTCACTAGTTGAGTATTCAGTGCATTTGGAGCGTAGCACATCAATATTACACATCTATTTAGCCAAATAGCTGTAGCGTACATTACACTCAGTTATAATTGATAGTGGATTAGATAGCATCTGCAGAGTGTGGATAATCCGCTGTCAAACAGTGAGCGAGCATTAGAAACATTACTGGGCGGGAGATGACAGAGGTTCCCTTGTATGGGATAGTTACTTGAACAAGAGACTAGCCAAAGTACCGTTTTTGTATACTTAGTGATATCAAAATGAATGTGTCACAATGCTATTTAACCACCTAGATATAAGTGAGAGAGATGATGTGAAAAAGCTGTATGATTAATATTTCGATTAAAGGTTTTTATAAAAAACACAAAAAAGGTTTAGTTGGTCTCACAGACCAAGGGCGGGTATAGGAAGGTTAATTACGAGTATCTAGTAACTAGCCATGTATGTGTGCTTATAATACGCAGGTAGTTTGTCGATACCACATAATATGTGTATGTGTTTATAGATTTAAAAACGGGAATTTAACGTGACTTACGCGATGTCGATATAGCGATCGACATATGTTTCACGTATAAGTCACGTTAAATTCCCGTTTTTAAATCTATAAGTTTAGAATGAACGTGAGTTTTTATAATAAAAATGTGTATGTGTATTCTACGCACACACAAATAAAAGCTCGTAGCGCACGTGCGTGATTTTTCCGCTGGAAGCGGGTCCGATGCATCGCTACGGATTCACTCGCGCTTTCACGGACGTCACTCTTCACACGGGCTGGTTTCTGACTGTTAGCAATATCACGCATCGTCGAAATTCACCCTAAGCCACTGACGCGAGAGGGTGACAGTAATATCAACGCCCACAGCATCCACGTTCCACTGTAACCAGTAACTAAACCACACAACTACGTTCAAGTAGGCCGTGCAAACGCTCGTATCACTATGTGGCTGCGTGAAGCACTCACGGTATTTCCCCTGGTAGCGGTGCGACGTCACTTGTCCTTGATTGACACGGGACAAATCCTTCTCGATAGTTTACGTTCCAGTCGATCTGCATATCGGAATTATTATCACTTCATTTCGTGAGTGCCTTCTAAATGGGAACGTGTTGGAACTGAAAGTTATAAATTTACAATTTCTAATCAGAGAAATAGTATGTTTCTATATATAAGTCTATGTTTTCACTTTTAAGTATAATACACAAACATGAAATACCTATATCAGCACGTTTACATGAGGGCATGAAATTATAACAAAAACGGACACGCCCGAAAATGTCATGTTACGCAGCTAGGTTCGAACTGACTGTTTTTTTTTTCAATGTCGACATACTAGATCTCTGACCTGACTTTAGGTGACGATGCGGTCTAGGCCGGCTTGCTTGTCTTGAAATTGAAAACAGCAGCGATGAAATTCTGGATAAATGTTCTGTGTTTATAATCATCAACACCAATATTATATAATATTATAAATGCGAAAGTCAGTTTCTTTATTTGTTTGTTTGTTTGTTTGTTTGGGACTTCTACACGGTCAAACGGCTTGACCGATTTGGCTGAAATTTTGTACAAAGATAGTAAATAGGGCAGAATAGGATATAGGATACTTTTTTTGGCTATCAAGTCAGGGGGTCCAGATATTGATAATTGAATTTTGTAAATATAAGACATCTTTTTGAATAAACGGCTTGATCGGTGGGCCTGAAATGTTGTATAAAGACAGTTCATAAAGCAGAATAGGATATGGGATACTTTTTTTGGCTATCGAGTCAGGGGGTCCAGATATTTTTAATTGAATTTTGTAAATATAAGACGTATTCTCGAATAAACGGCTTGATTGATTTGCCTGGAATGTTGTATAAGGCAGTTCATAGGGCAGAATAGGATATAGGATACTTTTTTTTGGCTATCGAGTAAGGAGGTTCAGATATTTTTAATTGAATTTTGTAAATATAAGACCTCATCTCGAATAAACGGCTTGACCGATTTGCCTGAAATGTTGTATAAAGACAGTTCATAGGCTAGAATAGGATATAGGGTACTTTCTTTCTGGCTGTCGAGTCAGGGAGTCCAGATATTTTTAATTGAATTTTGATAATATAAGACTTCTTCTCGAATAAACGGCTTGACCGATTTGCCTGAAATGTTGTATGAATACATATAATAGGGCAGAATAGGATAAAAGATACTTTTTTTCTGGCTATCGAGTCAGAGGGTCCAGATATTTTTAATTGAATTTTGTAAATATAAGACCTCTTCTCGAATAAACGGCTTGATCGATTTGCCTGAAATGTTGTATAAAGACAGTTCATAGGGCAGAATAGGATATAGGATACTTTTTTTTTGGCTATCGAGTCAGGGGGTCCAGATATTTTTAATTGAATTTTGTATATATAAGACCTATTCTCGAATAAACGGCTTGATCGATTTGCCTGAAATGTTGTATAAGGCAGTTCATAGATCAGAATAGGTTATAGGATACTTTTTTTTGGCTATCGAGTCAGGGGGTCCAGATATTTTTAATTGAATTTTGTAAATATAAGACCTCAGCTTGAATAAACGGCTTGACCGATTTGCCTGAAATGTTGTATAAAGACAGTTCATAGGGTAGAATAGGATGTAGGATACTTTTTTCTGGCTGTCGAGTCAGAGGGTCCAGATATTTTTAATTGAATTTTGTAAATATAAGACCTCTTCTCGAATAAACGGCTTGATCGATTTGCCTGAAATGTTGTATAAAGACAGTTCATAGGGCAGAATAGGATATAGGATACTTTTTTTTTGGCTATCGAGTCAGGGGGTCCAGATATTTTTAATTGAATTTTGTAATTATAAGACCTATTCTCGAATAAACGGCTTGATCGATTTGCCTGAAATGTTGTATAAGGCAGTTCATAGATCAGAATAGGTTATGGGATACTTTTTTTTTGGCTATCGAGTCAGGGGGTCCAGATATTTTTAATTGAATTTTGTAAATATAAGACCTCAGCTTGAATAAACGGCTTGACCGATTTGCCTGAAATGTTGTATAAAGACAGTTCATAGGGTAGAATAGGATATAGGATACTTTTTTCTGGCTGTCGAGTCTGAGTGTCCAGATTTTTTTTATTGAATTTTGTGAATGTGTGGCCTCTTATCAGCTAAACAGCTTGACAAATTCAGCTTACATTTTATACATATTACAGTTCATATGGCATAGAAGCACATAGGATACTTTTTTTCTGGCAGTCGAGTCCAGGTGTCCAGATTTTTTTAATTGAACTTTGTAAATGTGTGGCCTGCTCTTGGTCAAACGGGTTAACCTTTTTAGCTGAAATTTTGTACACAGAGAGTCAATAAGACATAGAAGGACAACTAATACTTTTTTTGGCTGGCAATTTCGGGTGTCTTTTTCAATTTTTTATGGAATTTTGGAAATGTGTGGCCTCTTTTCGGCCAATCCAGATGAAATTTTGTACAAAGACATTTAAAAGTGCATAAAAAAGAAAGAATACTTTTTTTTTCGGCAGATAAGTGTGAGTGCCTATATTTTTTGTTAACTTTAAATAGAGTTTGCATAATTATAACAGTTTGACTTTTATGTTTTTATTCAAATGACAAAACGTAATAAGTATCTTAATTAGGCCATAAAACTGTCAGGGTCATTAAAAGTCATCAAAATTTACGCGATGGCTTTGCTTGCCAAACGTGTTTTATCTGCTTTGTGGGAAGTATTTCAGAAATATTGTGTGTTTTAACAGCCTCATTTAACCTTAGGGTCATCGGTGTTGACTTAGTAGGTCATAAAAATTGTAAGGATCATAAAAAGGCGAAAAAAAAATCCGCGCTCGCTTCGCTCACGCATTGATAGCGTTCGCTGTGCTCGCGCAAGCATTTGTTTTATCTACTTTGTAGGTAATATTTCAGCATTTTTTGTGTTTTAATCGCCACATGCATCAAACGAGTCCATAAATTGAAACAGTACAACCTTTAATAATCATAATGATTATTAACCTTAAAATAAGTGGATATCAAGCTTAACCTTTGTGTCATCGTTGTTGACTTAGTAGGTCTTAAAAATTGTCAGGGTCATAAAAAGTCGTAAAAAATTTTCGCGCTTGCTCGGCTCGCGCAAGCATTTGTTTTATTGACTTTGTAGGACACATTTCAGCAACATTTCTATATTAATAGCCACATGCAACAAAACTAGTCATAAATTGAAACAGTACAACCTTCAATAATCATAATGATTATTAACCTTAAAATAAGTGGGTATCAAGTTTAACCTTTGTCATCGGTGTTGACTTAGTAGGTCATAAAAACTATCAAGGTCTTAAAAAGTCGTAAAAAATTTTCGCGCTCGCTTCGCTCGCGCATTGATAGAGCTCGCTGCGCTCGCGCAAGCATTTGTTGTATTGACTTTGTGGGACACATGTCAGCAACTTTTCTATTTTAATAGCCACATGCATCAAAACGAGTCATAAATTGAAACAGTACCGGTATGCGTTTCTTTTAGTTGTGTTTAACTTTTTTTATATTTTTTATATAAAAATTGTCTGAAGTACTGAAACACACAGTTACCTACATGTATTACATGGTTTTAACCCAGTTTAATATTTTTGTTTAATAGACGTAAACGATTGGATGGACAGCTGAATGGTTCAATACTTTTGTTTTTTTTTAATTCAAAGCGTTAAAATTCTGCTTTTGCTATGTTTACGTGATAATTAGTTATGATTTATTTTATGATTTATGATATTGACGTGTATATGTGCATATATTAATAATGCCTACATACTGAATAAATGCTTAATAAATGATTCTTGATACTTGATTCTACAACCTTCAATAATCATGATGATTATTGACCTTAAAATAAGTGGATATCAAGTTTAACCTTAGGGTCATCGGTGTTGACTTAGTAGGTCATAAAACTGTCAGGGTCATAAAAAGCCGTAAAAATTTTAAAAGCAGTAATAACGCTATATAGCGTATAATAGCGTGTTTTAACAGCCTCATACATTAGACTGACTCAAATACTTAAACAGCAAAACTTGGTAAACCTTAGTTAGGTTTACCAAGTAATGATTAATGACTTTAACAATAGACGATATCGAGTTCGACCTAAGAATCATCAATAGTGACTTGATTATTAGGTCATAAAACTGTCAGGGTCACAAAAAGTTATAAAAAATGTTCGCTCGCGCAGCTATTCACCTTATTTTCTTTGTAAGAAATCTTTCAGGAACTTTTTTGTTTCGTCAAACATTTAAACAGCACAACTTCGTATACCTAACCAAAATGATTAATGACTTTAACAATAGAGGATATTGAGTTCGACTTCGGGGTCATCTATGGTGACTTGGCCTAAGAGATCATCGATCTAGACCTCAAAGGCCATAAAGACTTAAATAACGCGGGCGAAGCCGCGGGTAACAGCTAGTATGGTATATATGACGCAGCCAACTAGCTTAATTAGCCGTTCAATCAACAGCCTAGCTTCATTACTTTCAACTAGCGGCCTGAATGATATTCAGTCATAGCGTTTATTACAACATTTAAGAAACTGGCTGTCTGACACTAAGGCAACACACTAGAGAACAGTGACCACCGTTTGACGTGCGCCGACGAGCGTAGCGAGGGGACAGGTACAGAAGACCTTTAAATGACTGAATATCATTCATGCCGCTTATTGAACGGCGCTGTTTAGTAAAGAGGCTAGACTGTTGATTGAACGGCTAATTAAGTTAGTTGGCTGCAACATATATATGGTATAATATGGTTTATACATGGTGTAATTCACAGAATAGGAGACCTACTACTTGACCTATTCTGTTATATAGTTGGATACCATTTCTTATGAGCAACAAAATCGGTAGGTTAGATAACATTAGGTAAGAAGTAATAAAACGACAACATAATTTGGGGTCACAGTCATTCACGAGAGGGTCGGGCGCCATTGTTGCCTTCCTGCATCCGTAGATCGATCGATCGATCAGTAGTACATCGTATGACTGTCATCCTCCATTTCAAAACAGGCATAAGTACATCTTAGACTGTATCTTCACTTATCATCAGGAGTGATATCGTGGTCAAGTTCTTGTCTGTATCACATAAAACATCATCATAACTTTGAACTTTCGTTTCACTACCGTCACCTTCTAGAAGTGTAACTTCTATGCGTTCTTCACATTCTATCAAAATAATGTCATTAAATTTATTTTCCATTTATTATTGGCATTTTTTTTTCATTTGCCAGGTGTCAACTACCCGAATCCTTTCCACCGTAGTCGATTTTCAAATTCCAACCAATCACATCGCGTAATAAAGAATTTACAGATACCGATCATGCAATAACGATATGAAAATTACCCGCGGCATTATCAGATGTGTTTAAATGGGCCTGCATTTAATCGCCGTGCGCCGAACCGTGCAATAAATGAAACATTCTATGAGCGGATTCCATGTCACAGTTAAATAACTCTATACAAATTGAATATTATAGCTTAAACATTTTGTTGAAAGCGGTTATATTATTATTAATAGATATAAGATAACATAGAAAAATAATATGCACTCGAAGTTTATGTCAAAAATAACCGACTGTTCTTTGAGATCTTCCTCATTTCATGCCTGAAGAGTTCAGTGTTGTTAAAAATTAATTCGCATTAGAATAAATTTCACCCAACAGGGGCCTTATTCAGTATGACAATTTTAAAGTCTTACCGTGCCGTGTTACGTTATCTCCGCGTTATGGTATTCTCTATGCCAATTAAAACGCGGTAGGGTAAGGTTATAAGCGCGTTTTGAGCTGTCAAAATATCGTGACATATGAGGACGTGTAACACGCGCGTTTTGTATAATTTACCTATCGTGTGGCATACAGAATACAATTTTTCAATAACGTAACGTAGCGCGTTAAGGAACGCGTTATCTCATTGGTCATACTGAATAAGGCCCCAGGTTGGCGAAAAAAAATAATCATCATAATTGTAGATGAAGAAAATGACGTAACATTATATATAAAATGATTAATAAGAGTGGTGCCAGGTGGCGCCGCTGAATAAAAAGGTCCTAATAATAGCTAAGCTATACAATTTTAAATGAAATATAAAAATTCATTATAAGTCAATGTCATTTTGAGATAAATCCTTAACCCAAAAATAAAAATGACATTTCGTGGACCTTGTAACACACTAGCGCCTGTAGTGGAAAATTCACACGCGATACTATATGTTATTAAAAATTATATGTGTACTATTTTGTATTGTGCTTTTATTTAAGTTTAACTTATTGTATCTGCGTGTACAAATATCATTTAAGTACATGTCAATAGGCAAGTTATGTTGGAAACAAAGCTATTTTAACACCTTTAACTATAAATAATAATTTTTACCAAATTTACGTAACATTAGTCACTGAATCATCGTAGTTGTATCCACAACTGATCATTGCGCACACATTCGATAAATGAAACATCTAGTGTTCATTGAAACACACGCGCCCGCTTACAACAATTAGGATCGAAACACACTGTGCGTACTGAATCTATATGTGAAAATTGCGAGGGAAAATAATACGTGATATAATTATTGCTTTTTTTATATATTTATTCACTTCTTTATTAATGTACTTGATACCTAACTAAATTATTATAAGCAGAAGAAAATAAAACTGGCCAAGTGCGAGTTAGCATCGCGTCTCTTATCGCACACTTAGGGAGGGTTCCATACAATACGAAACATTACAGAGTTTCAACCTCATATATTTGATAAATTTATATTACCAAGAATATTGGTTTGGTCGCGATCTAGAAAGACGGGGCTCGTTTACTAGCGCCATCTATGTCATTTTGCCGAAACCAATTAGATGGCGTTTAAAAACACGTTTTTTGTATGGGGACCCCCTTTAATTTTTAACTTTATTTTGTTTTTAGTATTTGTTGTTCTAGCGGCAATAGAAATACACCATCTGTGAACATTTTAACTGTCTAACTATCACGGTTAATGAGCTATAGCCTGGTGACAGACGGACAGACAGACAGACAGACAGACAGACAGACAGACGGACAGCGGAGTCTTAGTAATAGGGTCCCATTTGACCCTTTGGGTACTGAACCCTAAAAACGGTCCAATAATTTCATCATTATTTTAATTGCACAATTACATTATATTATTACTCAATAAAAGCAAATAATTGAAGTAATAGCATCGTATCAAATCAAATTATCAATCTATTGCCAAATAAAATTAAATGAAATTTAAAAGGACAAAGTACACTTTTAGTTATCTCTCACAAGTCATAAAACACCCCGACATAATCTTCAGATATTCTCAAACACTTCACACATAGTCACAGTAAGTGTCGATGGACAGCAGAACCACAGATTATATAATAGTTACTACGTAAGCAGAACATTGAAGGCTGCGAGCACATATTGCGGTTTTTTGTGACATGGTGCCAAAGAATAATAAATAGTACAAGGTGCTACCACAGTTTTACACTCATAATATAGTCCAACTGTGGTACTACTGTGGTGCCACCGTGCGGCACCGCCTCACAGCGATGAGCGAACTGGGGCCTTATTCAGTATGACCATTTTAAAATCTTACCGTGCCGTGTTACGTTATCGCCGCATTATGGTATTCTCTATGCCAATTAAAACGCGGTAGGGTAAGGTTATGAGCGCGTTTTGAGCTGTCAAAATATCGTGACATATGAGGACGTGTAACGCGCGCGTTTTGTATAATTTACCTATCGTGTGGCATACAGAATACAATTTTTCAATATCGTGGCGTGGTGCGTTACGGAACGCGTTATCTCATTGGTCATACTGAATAAGGCCCCAGTTTGTGTTCACAATCGAATTTAAAAACTCCTCCTGTTTTTAAATCGGTTAAAAGTAGGGCTTATGCCCTACTTTTTGTTTATACAAACTGACTTACGCATTATAATATTGGTGGCAATTATCGATCAGACATGTATAATTTCTAACTACAAACTTAACTAAATTAATATATTTACACTTGATTGTTCCTCTGAACAAGTATTGCATAAATTCGTACATAGTTGGCTGGGTTCGAGCCTCTGCAAATGAATATTGTATCCACTCAGTGTGGTGTAGCCCAATCAAAAATTTAAATTGATTACCCTCCACATGTTAATACAACTGCGGTCGAATTTATGTAAATGGATAAAAGCATTTTATTTAAGTAAATCCGAAATAACGGAATATTTTCGAAATTTTGGTAAAATTCCATTATGTATCACCCGTATATTTTATTGTATGCGAGCTCAGAGTCAAATGGATCAAAATGTATTTTAAATGGTAAAGTTAAATGAGGCCTACTTTTAAACGAGAGGGTTGTTAAACTTTTAGCTGTAATGTCTTTAGGGCTACGTTTTACCTTTTATCCTACATATATTTTTGAAAACTTTCACATGAAAAATTCGGCCCGTGCAATGTCATTATTTTATGATAATCATGAGCTTTCCAGAGTACCTAACTGTAACATTAAACAAATTATCAAATTTTATTTTAATAACATTACAAAAATTTCGACAAAGATCCGTAAGAGTCCGTCGATCTTATTTTGGTTTGTGCCGTAGCAAATGCTAAGCGAACATTTGTAGAGGGCCTCTTGTGAAATTGCCTTCGGGTCCGTCAATGCCTACAAAAAGACCGTGAGTGTACGACTCGAGAAATGTGATGAATAAGTAACTGGCCAAGTGCGAGTCGGTTTCGCACACGTAGGGTTCCAATTGAACAAAATTTGCCTTTGTATGCGGAGACTCCCTTTATTTTTACCAACGACGTAACTGAGTATTTAATCGAATGCACAAAAAATGAGGAAATTCTCAATTCAATTCAAATTTTTTACTGTTTGTTAGGTTAGGTTAGCCTACCTAAGATTTCTATATATGTTAACCGATTTAGAAAATGATTTTCTTGTTTGAGAGAGTAAGATTCCCGTTTGGTCCCATTGAAACTTTATCGAGATCTGATAAGTATCTACAAAGATATGGAGACAAACCCCTCAAACTTAGTACGTACTGAAAATGACTAGTGCGGAATTTGAAGCAGGTATTTTTGTTCTGTAAACGATAATAAATTATTTAATTTTATTTTATAGTGTAATTGTAATCATTTTATTCTGTGATAGTGGTTGGACACAACAACTGTAGGCGGCGTCATTGATGAGCATTTGCTGCACCTTGAGCTACTTTTTTTAAGATGTTACCCTAAAAGATTAAAATTGTGAAAGCACTAACCATTTAAAGAATAGCTCGATCCATCATGGCTTCTTAATGAATGTAACAACTTTGCAGTAACTCTATGTAGGTACTCGTAAGTAGTCCTTGAACTGAATATGAGGATGACTCCAAAATTCTCTAGAAAATATGAATAACACTGACGAGAACCGCGAAGTTACAACAATGGAAATGAGTTACGAACCATCAATCTAGAAACTTCCTGCGTCACCTCAATTCCATTCAATGGAGTCAGAAGTAACGAAACTTTTCACCTCAATCAAAGGAACAGAAACCGATAGGCTCGAATGACACAATCCGGATCATACTGGAACATTCTCGAACATTCTTGAACATTTTAGAATGTTCTAAGGAATTCAGGAAAGATATTGGCGTTCTTTGAGAAAGTTTTAATTTTATTGGCGGTAGATATCCCGGGATAAACGCCGTCGCGTCTGGATCCCGGTATAACAGTAAGCTGTGCGATTTACAGATATAGAATCTGATTTCAATGTTTCAATTCAGTTTCTCTTCCAATGTCTGTTACTTTTTGTTCGACAAATGAATTCTTTGAGGAGTTTTTTCGTCATGGCGTTCAATTGAAATCTACTTTGAATCTTGAATCTTCAGCTTATATATATTAGTGGATATATTTTTCAAATACTATAAGGTTTTGTGTAATTTGGTTAAAATATGACATTGATTGTTGAAGATGATAGAACATACTCAACGCAACAAACTATAGTAGAGTCAACTTAAGATCACATTTGACACTTCATCAAAATTCAAAAAAGTGACCTTGTAATGAAGGGCACATAAAATTATTAATTATTTCAAAGTCAGAACTGCATAATTACTTAAAATTTTACAATTACAAATAAATATTTATTCTAATAATTGCAAAAGAAAGCGTTTTTACGATTTACTTTGACTAATAATTCATTAACCGACTTCACAAAAAAGGAGGAGGTTCTCAATTCGTCTGTATGTTTTTTTTTTTATTTATTATTTTTTTTATTTTTTTTTTTATTTTTTTTTTTTGTGTGTATGTTACGCGATTTCTCCATCAATTGTGAACGGGTTCAAATGATTCTTTTTTAAATAGGTAGGATACGTTTCCGAGGTGGTCCCATTTTAATTTTATCGAGATCTGATTAGTATCACCAGAGATATGGAGATAAATACCTCAAACATAGGAGAATGTACTAGTTTTAGTAGAAGAGTCCCAAGAAGATTATACACAATGGAGATTGCTATTGCATATAAGATATTCTTACGGTAACTGTGAGCGAGATAATAATAAAGGTGGGGATAATTTTTTTTATATCTTATAGGCAAGCGTTTGACCACTATCTCACCTGTTGCTAAGTGATGATGCGGTCGAAGATAGAGAAGTGGACTAGAATGGGAACTGGCTCTCAAGGATAGCTGCCGGAACACATTAGATGTTTGGCGACAGATTTTCTGACTTGGAGGGTGGTAGCTGGCCAGGCGGACACTAGATATGTTCTACGACCATGCGGGGGTTATTGGTTTCTTAACGATGTTTTCCTTCACCGGAGGGCCACTGTGAGAAGCGCACATATAGTTTTCGATAGAAAAATTCATTGCTGCACGGCGGTTTGAACTCGGTACCACGGCATCAAAGCCGACCGTTCTCCCAATTACGCCACCGGGCCCTCAATAAATAATTATATATTAATAATTATAATAATAATTATGGCCGGTTCTATCGAGTCTTAACGGGACCCGATGTGGACCTGCTCGCGTCGGTGAACTGGCTACGATTCGGGGACCTCTTTGGGGAAACCGAAGGTTTTGTTTGTGCAATTGCGGACGAAGTTATCAAGACGAACAACTACCGGAAATATATTATGAAGGACGGTACGGTCGACATATGTCGGGCATGCCGCCGTCCCGGAGAGTCACTCAGACATATCATTTCCGGTTGTTCTCATCTTGCTAACTCCGAGTACTTGCACAGACATAACCTCGTAGCCAGGATCATCCACCAGCAACTTGCTCTTCAATACGGCCTTGTCGAGTCTGAGGTGCCGTACTATAAGTACGCACCTGCGCCAGTTCTTGAAAATGGTCATGCTTTGCTCTATTGGGACCGATCGGTTATCACGGACAGGACTATTGTCGCCAATAAACCTGATATCGTGATAGTCGACCGGTCCCAGCGGCGGGCAGTGTTAGTTGACATCACCATCCCGCATGACGAGAACCTCGTGAAGGCTGAAAAGGACAAGATCAGCAAGTACCTTGACTTGTCTTTCGAGGTTACCGCCATGTGGGATGTTGATTCGACTAGCATTGTCCCAATAGTCGTTTCTGCGAACGGCCTAATAGCGAAGAGTCTCGACCAACATCTCAAGAGACTCTCGCTAGACGGCTGGGTCAAAGGCCAGATACAGAAGGCAGTACTTCTTGACACGGCACGCATCGTCAGGAGGTTCCTCTCTCTGCAGCCCTAACCACCGGTAGCTTGGGCCCTGCCCCGCTGCTGGCGGCACTCTAGGTTTAGGTTTTTTTTATAATATTGTTTATTTGTAATGATTTTTTTTCTATTTTTGTTTGGATATCTTTATTGTAAAAAAACCTAAAACTAAGAAAGAAAATAAATAGTGTGAATTATAATAAATAATTATATATAAATATAAATAATTTGTCTTCACAGGAATGTTCTACCGGGCAAAGTCTTGTTAGGGTGCAAACTTTTTTAAACATACCTAATATTTTTTGACATGACATGACATTTGGCGAAGATGGCGGCCATTTCAGTCCCGCGACACTGCATACATAATAAAATAACGCAGAATTATGAACGTACTTTGTAACAATCAACACAGCAAAAAAAAATATAAGCATAAAACCACATATTATATAATATTTACTACGTAAATAATACTTTCCGTTGTTAGGTTGGCTACACAGTGCTTTCATAATTCGGGTATCCACAATATAGGGAAGTGCCTCTTATAACGTAGTAGAGTGATTCAGTACTCTGCTGGCCATATGGCGGCAATTAATGTTAATAATCGCAAATAATACTTTTTAATATTCATTTTGGAATACAACTAGTCCGTGTTATAAAAGTATTTAGAATTATTGTAATAAAATAGACAATTAATTATCGTGTGTGTCAGATGCTTTAATTGTACAGGGCCATTTTGGACATTGTCCTTTGATACCTTGATGACATCATTATTACTAGTGAATATTTTCACTTTAGCGCGGCATTTAAAGTCAATTTTTTTAGGGTCCCGAACCCAAAGGCTACCAAATGAACACTTTCTGAGACTTTGTCTGTTCGTCCGTCCGTCGGTCCGTCCGTCCGTGTGTCTATATGTGCGCACTTTATAGATCTGTATCTTCTTAACCGTACACAATAGGTACATACTTGAAATTTTCAAAAAGTATATATCCGTCAGTGTATAACGGCCCAGACACGAAATTTAATAAATGCATGTAATTTCATTGAAACTTTTTTTGCACTAAAAAGGGTAAAATAAGTTATTTTTCAATAAAAAATAAAACCGACTTCATAACCACAAAAAGGCACTCAAAAGCGAAAAATAATTTACTTAAAATTATTATAAGCGTTACCCACTTCTCTATTTGAAGTCGGTGCCAGCCAAGTCTATTGGATATTAGATAGATACTATGTATGTAGTAGTAGTAAGTAGGTACATGTAGGTTAGTAAGTAGGTAGATACATGTAGGTATTATCTATCTACTACCTATTAGACTTGGCTGGCACCGACTTCAAATAGAGAAGTGGGTAACGCTTATAATAATTTTAAGTAAATTATTTTTCGCTTTTGAGTGCCTTTTTGTGGTTATGAAGTCGGTTTTTTTTTTTTTTTGAAAAATAACTTATTTTAAGCTTAATAAACAATTTTTGTTCTAAAAAACAAAACGTCAGTACAAGGCTACGTCGGTGAACGCTTTTTCTTTATAAACACTAGGGATGCTACCTAAAAAATCAAAAGATTGATCAGTCGATAGGTTGAATCGAATGCAATGATTACTTGTGAAGGATGTTTAACTATAAAAATAACTTCACTGTGATTGTAATTAGCACATAATATTATTCTTTGACTGAACAAATACAAAAATAATTGAATAGGAACTAAAATAAATAATAATTTGGGTTAAAAAACTAACGATAAACTACTAAACGTTAGATCCATAGGTACATTTGAGTATGTTTTTTATTTTATTGAGCCGTTTTCTATGGAGCTAAATTATAATCCATAAATACGTATAAAATCATTTAAATATGTACAATTTCAGATATTTATAATTTGTGTTAACGTGTCTTATCAATTTCATATTAACGCAAAACAAACAAGTAAATAACACTGAATTATGTAAATACTAAATGTATTTCTCATTAAGAGCTGCCGGAAAATTGGTTATTTCGAATAACATCAAACTAACATCATTCTTGTTTGTGTTGATGCGTATCGATTCATCAATTGAATCGATGTTTTTATGCAAGTCACCTTACTATGAAGCTAAGACTGACAGATGTCAAATGTGATCTAATAAATTGACCCAACCTACTACCTACTTGTACTATTCATTATTCTGTGACCCTACTATAATGCAAAAAATGTAGTCAAAAAATCTTAAGTAAATTAATATAATTTTCTTTTACTGTAGTCTGACGCTTTTAGCGATAAAGCCGCTTATTGTAATACCAATGTTTGAAAGCTTTTTGTACTTACTATACTTGTTTGCAATAAATATAATTCATTTTTTTTTTCTATTCTGTGTTCCCTTTTAAAGTTATTACTAAAATCGATCCCACGAAAACATTTTCATATAAAATGTTGCCAAGACGAAACCGATAGAGACGATCTAGGCAGCGCTCAAATAGCGCAGTATTTGTACCGACTGGTTCACAGTGTTCACACCAAACGCGATCAGAAAACATTTGAAAAGTACTGAGATCGCGCCCGCAGATCGCAGGACGCCGCGGTGTGGCCGTGCCTTTAGTCAAAATATGTGGCTTGATCATTTCGTTCGTGTACTAATACTAGCTTACATACAAGATTTCAGCTTTCTAGGACTTCAGGAAGTACCCTAAGTATTTTGATGATTACCAGTGAGTGAGTGACAAAATTGGGGTTTTTGAGATGTCAATAAAATCTAAAGTATAAGAGCTATCCAATTAAAACTTTATATGTTTAATAAGTTCACTATTGACATCATATCTCGAGAATTTCGTATTATCTGGTATAATCAGCACACAACTTATAAGGATTCAAAAAACGTCGAAGTGCTTCAAGAAAAAGTAGGTAGTGCCCTTGCGCTTCGCTTAGCTCGTCTTGGCGGGGACAACCCCAGATATTTAATGAACACATTTTTTTTCTACCTATGTCCGTTACAGACTTTGATTGAAACCATCCAACCGATGTCCCCAAACCGGTTTCGTTAGAAAGTCAATTTTTTTTAAACGTCTTACTAGCCATGGTGATTACTAGTAGTCTTGTTAACCCCTCCAACTAAGCTAAATATACTTGCGTCTGGATTGGGTTCACGTCAATAGTGAAATGGGTGGAGATCGAACCCACGACGTCTCAAACGCCAGGCCGAAGCCTTATCTAAAGTCATACATACAGAAAATGACTCCTTTTCCCCGTTGGCATAGGCAGAGACTACTTATTTCCACATGCTACGATCCTGACATACCTCAGAACAGATAATAATACTAAACTTATTCCACTTTCATGAGCGACAATGCGAAGATGGTTTTAGACCACTAAAACAATTTATTACACGTAATTTTTTTTAACGCAGATCACGCCGTGTATCCGTTAGTTACATATAATAGGCGTGACGAAAGATTGAAATCGTCTTCCGTGACGTTGGAACACATTTACTATTCAAGAAAAAACCTATATTTCCTCGTAACTTAAGTTTAACGAAGTTTAAAGCAATTTTTCTAATATTTTTTCAATAGTGCGCAACAACAGCTCACATATTGTGTCATGGATATTATTATCTAATACTATAAGAATCTTTGTCCTGACATACTGACTGACTGACTGACTGACTGACTCACTGACAGACAATGCACAGCCTAAACCGCTGGTCGTAGAGACTTGAAATTTGGAGGGTATATTTGTCTTAGTACGTAGGGGTGTACTAAGAAAGGATTTTTCAAAATTCACCCCTTAAGGGGATGAAATGGGGGTTCAAAGGTTGTATGGAGAAACAAGATTAGATAGTCTTTTCTATCCGAAACTTCACACAAGTGCTTCAGTACGAAAATAAGTAAATACGTATTTCAGGATTTTTTTAATATTCCACCCCTAAGAGGGTGAAATGGGGTAACAAAGTCTGAAAATCAATATTGTTTTGGATTGCGCTAAAATTTGGCATACAGGTGGTTATTATGACGTTAGTATCGACTAAGAAAGGATTTTCTAAAATTTAACCCTTAAAGGGATGAAACGGGGATTCAAAGTTTCTATGGAGAAACAACATTAGATAGTCTTTTCTATTCGAAACTTCACACAAGTGCCTGAGTACATAAATAAGTAAATACGTGTTTTAGGCTTTTTCGAAATTCCACCCCTAAGAGGGTGAAATGGGGTAACAAAGTGTGAAAATCAATATTGTGTCAGATTGCGCTAAAATTTGGCATGCAGATAGTTATTACGACGTTAGTTCCCTCTGAGAAAGGATTTTCCAAAATTCCCTCCTGAAGGGGATGAAACGGGGGTTCAAAGTTTGTATGGAGAAACAAGATTAGATAGTCTTTATATATATCATATATATGATAGTCTAGAATATTCGAAACTTAACACAAGTACTTAAGTAAGTAAATACGTGTTTCAGGCTCTTTCGAAATTCCACCCCTAAAACGGTGAAGTGGGGTAACAAAGTCTGAAATCAATATTGTTTCGGATTGCGCTGAAATTTGGCATGCAGATAGTTATTTTGACTTAGGTATCCGCTAAGAAAGAATTTTTCAAATTTCACTCTTCATGGGGATGAAGCGGGGGTACAAAGTTTGGATAGTCATTTTTCTCGATATTTCACACAAGTACTTCTAAGTAAATAAAAAGTAAATACGAGTTTCAGACTTTTTCAAAATGCCACCCTAAGAGGATAAACTGGGGTAACAAAGTCCAAAAATCAATATTGTTTCGGATTGCGCTGAAATTTTGTTTGCGCAGAAGTTTGTATGGCGAAATAAGATGAGATAAAGTACGTGTTGTAGGATTTTTTTGAAATGGGGTAGGTAACAAAAGTCTGAAAATTTGGGTTTTTTAAATTGCCTTAGTCACGCGATAACATGAAAACGGGTGAACCGATTTGGTTAATTCTTATTTTATGTAATTAATGCTAGAATCGTTTTTACAAAAGAAAAGTTTTAAGTAAATTAAAGAAGTTTTTAACGCGGGCGAAGCCGCGGGGCACTTCTAGTCTTTACTATGGTCATGGCGTCGGCTGTGACGTCACGCATATGTTAATGCCATACTTAACGTAGTAACTATTATATTATCTTTGACAATGAATGAAACACATGGATTTTCCAAAATTTAATAACATTTTCAAGAAAACCTCATAGGCGTGACGTCATGCGCTGTGATTGGTGATTCAATCAAAATGGCCGATTGCAGTATTTTAATGTTTTATTTTATTGAAAATCTTAATAATCTCAATTTTTTATATAAAACTAAACTAGTGTTTTCAATTGTTTTAATATGTATTTTACCCTAAAATCATCAAATCTTCAATTTTTTGACACTGTCGTCATGCCTATTTTTAACATAATTCCAAGTATACTTTGTATTCCTGTCATAGTTGTATAAATATTCCGACCTGTTTCGAACTAACCAAGTCAGTTATCCACACACCGTACATGGAAAGCTACCAGTATTTAAATAGCATTCCAGTTTCCCAGTAAAACCTGTACTGGGACAAACAAACAATCAGCCCGAAATAAAGAATCAGCAATCTGATAAATTGGCACGCAACGGTCGGTCCCGCGGGGCATTTGAATATTTCATAGGTGCAAAACTGTCCCGGGAACGTAGCCGGGATTCCGCCCCGGGCTGGGGCGTCGTGGAAGACAGACTCTTATCTTTAGAACGGGATTATTTGTTTGGAATAGAAATAGAAGATTGCTACTGTTTGATTGAACTTGTATTGAAATCATGGCATGATATAAGCTTCAACACATGCTACCACGTTATGGTGAAGATGCATTTGCTCAATACGGAAACAGCTGGAACTGAAAGTAATAGATACTTATGTTTCAGAAACTCACAGTTAAGTGCCTTCACAGCAACGTTACTTATCATCATGATCACCATCACCATCTACCCACTTTAGCATTATCACCACAATTAGGAACACGATTGTTAACATCATCAGTGCTATCAAAATCACATATTATGTACATAACTGGCAACGTTGCGAGTTGTGCTCACTGCCCAGGTCCCTCGACCTTACTGCGCTGCGTAAAGGAGATGGAATCGCTTAGTTAGACACTGCTGGCAGAAAATTTATAATACACCCCAAGCGGAACTTCAGTGAAAATCTTTCGCTCTGCTATGTAGAGTTAAAAGGAGTTAAAATTATCATCGGCGCCCGCTACACGTGATCCTACCCAGGGCGTGTTGAAAGGTGATCGCTGATTAAGTTAGACCTCCTTAACCAAGAAACTAAACTAACCTATCCTTTTACTAAGCATTGGTATAGCCTGTCCAGCCAATGCTATATGGATTGTATGATCTATATATCACTTAGAATCCAGTGATCAGATCAGTATCACAGGCTAAACAAGTACCATATCTAATAAGGTTTACTCAAGATGTTTCCAATCACTATACTGTAACGGAAATAAGCGCATACATAAAACGAAAAGAAGACCAACAAATACCGCACTTTGGAAGACACGACATTGCTCCTAAAAAAAGTCAGACTTATATTTAGGTAAATAAAGTTTATTCTTGTCCATTATATTTCCAGTATCAACTATCCTACGGTAGAGTAGCTTGCATAGAGCGGGCGGGCGGCGGGCGGGCAGTGGCGTTGCATTCCGGGTCCGTAAGCAATTACTCCGCGGACCGCAGAAATTGTCCTTCCGCAAACATTTAGCAATCTTTGTGACGCGCGAAATAATACATAGTTGCCGTATATAAACAGTAAGGGTATTCAAGTTTGTACTATTTTATTAGCTATATTCAAAGTGTTTATGTAGGTCGCTCCTGAGGATAAGTATTTTTTTCTGTGGAACTCATTTACCTAGTAGGATTGTATAGGTGTTGTTCTCGGAGCATTGGCTGGACTTCTTAAATCTTAAACGCTCTATATAATTTTACTTAGGAACGTTGCCCTTCAAGGCAAAAATAATAATATGCCTCAAGCAGACAGCCGGACAGCAAATGAGCTAACGCTATATAAAAAAAACCTTATGACACTTTAGCAACATAAAATAAATTTATTAAATTTAAAATAAATGTATAAGCGTAAATTTTGCAAAACTTTGGATCACCTGAGAACTGCATGTGACGAAGTCCTTATTTTATATAACCATCATCAGCCTATACGCGCCCACTGATAATAGTTGTTTATGAAACTGTCGCATAATGAGGAGTATTAACACATGAGTGAGTGTTTAAAAACCAAGCCGTAGGTGAGATTTTTAATAGTAGGTAGGTAGGTAGGTACACCAGGGTTTTAATATCTAGTTATGTGCAGGTTCACACATTACTTAATCTACACTCAGGCAATAGGCAGTATCTAACTAATCAAATAAAAAACCGAAATAAACAAGCTAAACAAATCGCTCCGTAACCATCGGTCAACTGCGCATAAACATCGGTCAGCGCATGCGCCCTCCCTAGCGCGGTCCCCATAAACTCCTTGGTCGATCCTAAGTATATAGAAAAAACAAATCTGTATCAGGGGTTATTAAAACTTTTTAAATGTTATTTCAGTTGTTCATGCCACAGACCTGCTTCATATTAAACTCGATCGCGTACACCGGCCCCCATGAGAACGACCTTGAACGGAGTTTGTCCCTTTCTTTTGTATGGACAACTTATATATACCATACGTATACCATACATATAGTATAGAACATATATAGGACTATCAGATTGTTAGACAAGGACACACTCCCACCCTGGTGTCTCTCAATTGGGCCGTTTTGTTTTACAAAGCAATTACAACCTTATTGTTAAAGCATACGGATTAAATTGAATTTGTTAAAACATCTGCAGTGCACCATCCTTTTTATTATGTCTATGGTTCATGGATAAAGTCTGTCGTTATGGTGCTTACAATTTTTTAATTTATAATCAGAACTTTACGATAAGTACAATATGTATACATATAAGTACGATAGATACAATTGCACTCTGTGGGTCAGTTGTCCAGCGCCTCATCTCACTGATACTCTAGACAACCACGATCTCATTTTTAGACCGCCTATCACTAAAGTGCGACAAATGCTCGTTTTTCCATCATTAAAAAATACAGTTAAAGTCCATACTGGTTATAAAACTGGAGCACTCTGTATCAGGCAGTGTCAGTAATGTTTTGTTCGCACCACACTGTACTTTTATTGACAAAGGTTATGTGTATTCGCGCGCACTGCGTGTTTAGTGTACCTTTCGCCCGGGATGGTTTTATTAATTAATTGGTGCTGTGAATTTGTGCATATTTTTTTAATATATTTGTGTGTGTGTACATTTATACAACTAATCGATAGCCTACCCAACATCTCAGAAAAATGACTATTTTTTGTTCTGAGCCCGCATGTAAAAATACTAAAGAAGAATAACAGAAAGTTTTTTTTCTACAGCTTCAACATTTCTTATCAAATGTCATTTTAGAATTATTTAAGGGCCCGGTGGCATAATCGGGAGAACGGTTGGCTTTGATGCCAGAGGTACCGAGTTCAAACCGCCGTGCACCAATGGATTTTTCAATCGAAACATTTATGTGCGCTTTTCACAGTGGCCCTCCGGTGAAGGAAAAACATCGTTAAGAAACCAACAACCCACACATGGTGGTAGGACACTATCTAGTGTCCGCCTGGCCAGCTACCACCCTCTAACACAGAATAATGAATAGTACAACCTCTAGTTAGAAAATCTGTCGCCAAACTTCTAATGTGTTCCGGCAGCTATCCTTAAGAGCCAATTCCCATTCTAGACCATCTTCGACCGCATCATCACTTATCAACAGGTGAGATAGTGGTCAAACGCTAGCCTATAAGATATTTTAAAAAAACTTCTTGTACTTTTGTGATATTCCTACAGTTATTAATAGTCATAGAGTCCTTGGTTTTTCAGAAAGTTCAGCTATGTATGTGCCATAAAGTATATATTCAAAGATTACTTATATGATAATACATACAAGTGAATACAACAGTATAACAACGTTTTCAGTTGGCCAACTATCACAAGTAGGCTAAGTTCCTAGCTCCGTACTCATTATAACTTCACCTACAGAACTTGTTAAGTTCCCAAACATTCTTAATTAATTCTTTGTGCAAACAATTGCGAACTTTTCGTGGATTTGTTGACACGAAACATTAATGGACAAATGGTGCGTAGAACTGACACAGTTAAATTAATCGGAGAAGGTTTTGTTTAAAAAATGTTTGATAAGATGGTTAAGGCGCGAATACTACATCAGTTTAGGCTGAACGTTATCTATCTCTTTCAATACGTCAGTCAGTGCTCATATTATATGTACTAAACATAATGTTTAATTTGATAGCGCTTGAACTTTTTTATGATCTCGCAAATTGACTACGAAGAAAAACGACCTCGCTCGAGGATTTTTAACCGACTTCACAAAAAAGGAGGAGTTTCTCAACTCGACTGTTTATATGTATATTTTTAATGTTAGTTACCTCAGAACTCCGTTAAATCTTAAGAGGAAACCTGGGGTGCAATTTTCCATACAAATGTACTCCCCCAATTTCTCCCTGGAAAATGCTTCTAAAGAAAAAACTGTTTTTACAAAAATCAAGGTCTACTGTAGCTGCGCCCCTATTATTTTCATTTTTTGACCGAACAATTGCGAATAGAAATATGACCCTTCAAAAATCTTAAGGAGGAGATTAGAAGGCTTATATTTACTTAATTTCTGCGTAGCTGCAGCAGACCTCGATTTTTTGTAGAAACAAATTTTGCTCTAGAAGCATTTTCCAGGGATGAAAACATCTGAATGGAAAAGTGCACCCCGCGTTCCCTCTTAACCGATTTGAAAAAATATTTTTTTTGTTTTAGGGATTATGTCTCCCGTTTGGTCTCATTCAAATTTTATCGAGATATGATAATCATCAATTCTGGATGGACAGAATTTTGGAGGTTAGTGCACTGCGCCTTGTTGTCTTTAGTTCCGTTAAGTTTAATGTGCCCTGTAATTAAACTTATCGTGTAAATGTTGAACTTTATATATTCAAGCTTAAGCCTTTTGTTAGTATGTAGTATCTTTGCGTTGGTTATTGAAAGATTATTCAACCTACAAATTCTAGAGCCAACCCTGAAACTTTATGTCTGTCAAACTTTCTGCGACATAGTTTTGGAGAGCATTGGATTTAGCCCACTACTTTTACACTATGGCAGTTGTAAACCACGCAACACAAACACACAATCAGTCTTGTTAGTTGTGGAGATGTTTGACCGTTTGTGCCGCAAATGTTAGAATAAGGCCGCTCTTGTTTGGAAGTGGGCTCTAAATGTAATGACAAACATTGACCGATCGTGGTTTGATCTTAAGTTCCACGAGAGGGTATTTAAAGTCACATTGAATATTGTAGTACATTCAGATACAGAAAAAAATAGAAACCGCATCCAACAGTCATTTCAAGCGACGCTCTGTTACGTAGCACTATTAAGTATTCTGTGGCTCTGTGTCCAAAAACGACCCAAAAATCAGCGCGCGCCTTCCTTTTAACCCGTGTAAAGTTGCTAGCTAGCATGTTTACATGTAGGAGCGGATCAAGGTTTAATTATAACGATATGTTATAAGTATCTTCAGAAATAGCTAGAACCACCTTAACCTTGCAACTGAAAAACACTCTCGACATGTGCAGTGAAAATAGAGGTCCGTCATTCGTGAAAAAAGAGGTCCTTCATTGATATTAATTCAGTGGTAACATTTTGTCTGATGCCTGACTTCACTTGCTATAAGAATACGACTTATTACCTACATGAGACACTGGGATAGTGCCCAGTTCCAGTTGACTAATTGGGGATATAGCGCGTTCTACGCTCGGACTGGTTTTTATTTTGGTCAGTACTTAACTTATGCTTCATCTGCACAATAAAATAAGAATGAAACTAAAAAGACTATTTGCTATAAACAATGTAAGATTGTTTTCAAAACATTAAAATCCCACTTTAAATCTCACGCACTCCATTTTCAGAACTAAGTTTGAGATGTTTATCTCCATATCTCTAAGATACTTATCAGAACTTGATAAAATTACACTGGCATCAAACGGGAATATCGGTACATAAATGACGGAGTTCTAAAGGTAACAAACATAAAAAACAAGCGAATTGAAAACCTCCTACTATTTTGTGAAATTTTTAATCTAAAAAAAATCCTAAGCCATACTTGATCAACAGCTTGTACGAAAATGTCGTCTTCAATGAAGCACTACCTTAATATCTCATACCAGCTTAGGCAGATTAGACGTCTAGCGTCAGATACCTACACTCAGTAGGTACTAATTCGATGTATACGTCCTCAGTGAGAACCTAATACCCTCTAAATTGTTTTACACAACAAAGGGGGATGGTCTGTCCGAGTCTCCGGTTCGTTAGTCGATGGGCTAAGTGATATGCAATCGGACACGCGAATCTCATCTGAATCCGAGTCAAGTCTGGCTGGGGGATGAATTGGCACATCTGTTTCGGACAGGGCTGGCATTGATATGTTACCCCGAAGGATTGGAGGGGGGGTGTAATGAATTTTACTTATGTTTAAAGAGGTTAAGTGATGACAGTTTTCCTATCTGAGTTTTAAAATTATCACAAGTTATATTACTTGTTTTTGATAATAACCGGCCCTTCGGAGCATATCCGAAAAATGAATGCACGTTTTCTAATCGAGTTAATATACTTCATTAAAGAAAAAGTGCATAGATAATTCTATCGGTGCTCATTTGACCGTTGTCGAGCGTTAGTTTACTGTGGTCGCTCGCTTTCAGACTAGCACGATTTCATCTTAGACCGCATCGTCACTTAATATCTAGTGAGATAGTTGTCGTGATGAAGCTTCTCTATTCTTTGGTTTCATCATCATTATCAGCCGGTGTCCGTCCACTGCTGGATGTAGGCCTCTCCCAAGGTGCGCCACTGAGCCCGATCTTCGGCTCTTCTTTTCCAATCACTGCCCACCGCTTTGCGTATGTCGTCGCTCCACCTGTCACAGGACGTCCTACGCTACGATTGCCGATTCGCGGTCTCCACTCAAAGACAAGTCTACCCCGACGGTTATCAGTTCTGCGGCAGATATGACCAGCCCACTGCCACTTCAGCTTACTAATCCTTTCAACGGATTCTTAAGTTTACCGGCTGGAAATAAGACAAAAAAAACTTAATACATTGTTACACGCAATCCAAAATTTCACCGTACCGACAGGATTCGAACCCGTACCTCCTGGGAAACAAGCCTAGTTGCTCTCACCAACTAAGACACGATACGATCCTATCGATACCAGACTATTATCTTTTCTGAGTCGATACGACGAAATTAACGGATTGTATTTTTACCAATTATGCATTGGTGGCGCATCTATGATAACTGTTTCGAATTTAATGTAATAAATCGAATAATAATTTTATACTTGCACTTACGATAATCTGTAAAATTATGTTCCTACAGCGAGGGGCCTGGTTACCTGTAATACAGGTTTTTTACCAAACCTACATCAGGCACCAGCTCTCAAAAAGTAGTACTAGTTTAAGATTCATCTGTCTCTGATATTACTAAGTTCTTTAATGTGTACCTTTGTCATGAGAAATAAATAAATATCATCATCATATCATATTTGCTTTATTTTTTTAACCTATAACTAGGCTAGCGTTTGGCCGCTGTCTCACCTGGTGGTAAACGATGATGTGGTCGAAGATGGTGAATTCAAAAGGCTTAGAATACACAAGGGCTGTGTGCTGCCGGAACACCATAAGGTTATTGCGGCAGATTTTCTCCTTGACGGTGTTCAGCTACTAAATGGCATGCTACTACTGAATGCTGACTGAAGTAATTTTTGGTAGCAAGGTAGGCGGAATCGATATAATATGCTATATCGAATATTAAGGATAGTTTAAAAACTAAAACAACCGACTCCCATGCCCCGCGAGTCAGTTTCAGAGCAAGTTTGAGACGTTTATCGTCATATCTCTGGAGATTCTTGTCAGATCTCGATGAAATTACAATGGGACCACCTCGGAAATGTATCATTCGAATCGGTTCACAATTGAGGGAGTAATCGCGTAACATACATACAAAAAATAGATTTAAAAAAACATACAGACGAATTGAGAACCTCCTTCTTTTTGGAAGTCGGTTGAAAATGACAATAATTTATTGACATTTTTAGAATAGAAGTTCATAGAAATCTACGAGTATATACTAAAATAGACGGAGCGCTGTGCCAAAAAATCATTGTAGAAAATTCTTCAGTCCCTGAAATGTAAAGGTAGTTAGGCGTAAAATTCACAACTACACCTCCAGTAGGTAGGTCCTTTACCCCCATTACTTACCTTAATCCAGTACAGTCTTCAACCAATTTAGTTTCAATTTGAGCCTCTCTCGCATGTCTCTGCGTATTTGTATGTAGATTTATACACATTTTTTGCGACCCCTGCGGCTAGGGCGGGATTTTGCCCTGGCAATATTCCAGTTATTATAATTTTTGGATACAATACGTTTGTGTAATTTGGCGTGTGATATTTTTATTGCCGGATTCGGTGTAATGTAGGCTCGTGTTGGCAGATTTTGCACGCCTAGCTTTTAAGCGGTCTTTTTTGTTTTTTAATGATTTTTGGTTTGGTAACACTTTCTGTAAGCATTTTTATATAAAAATTGTCTGAAGTACTGAAACACACAGTTACATGTATGGTTGGTTTTAACCTACTTTAATATTTTTATTAGTATTCTGTCGTAAACGATTGGATGACAGCTGAATGGTTTAATACTTTTGTTTTGTTTTTTTTCTAATTCAAAGCGTTAAAATTCTGCTTTTGCTATGTTTACTTGATAATTGGTTCTGATTTATTTTATGGTTTATGATTTTGACGTGTATATGTGCATATATTAATACTGCCTACACACTGAATAAATGCTTTGATTCTTGATTCTTTGATTCTTTAAATACAGGTATTGATTGTTATTTTACTGTGTGTTTCATGAATAAGGACCTATTTTTCAAGTTTAAATTAGTAGCTATAAAGTATAAACAGATTTTTCCATCTGTGTGGCTTCGATCTAGCTTTTAAAACTAGTCCCAAGGGTAGTTAGTTTTTACCCGACTTCCAAAAAAGGAGGAGGTTACTCATTTCGACCGTAAATATATGTATATTTTCTTATGTTTGTTCGCGGATAACTTCGTCGTTTATGAACCGATTTAGATTTTTTTTGTTGGAAAGGATATCCTAGGGGTAGTACCATAGTAATTTCATCAAGATCTGATTGGTACTTCCAGAGATATGGAGATAAACACCTCAAACTTGGTACTAAAAATGAATAGCGCGGCATTTGCAGTCGGTTATTTTAGTAAACGATAGATATCGATCTTATCTTGAAGTAGCTAATGATTTCATGGTTACTATATCAAATCCAATCTATAGTTTAAAGAAAACCATATAGATTAAATATTGAAAACTAATAATAAAGCTTTTTTTTACGTGTTATTCTTATACCAAAAATCTATGGTTACTGGTATACCAAGTACATTTATCTACATAATTTTAACCTAGTTTTCTTTTATCTTGTGCTCGATATTTCTCTGCCCATTTTCTACAGAGTATTGTCATTATCTCGGACTCGATGTTTTCATAAAATTGAAAGGTAGATTTTGCAAAAGGAATCAACATATTTTTGCTTGTTGCAATATCTTGGAGTTGAGGTGAATATTTATTTTCAGAAGATGGTAGCTAGAATTTTAGGGAACTGTAAGGCAGAAACCTAACGTAGCAAGGTTTTTATTATATTCTAGTTATTAATGATTTAATAAGGTAGTAATTTTCTATAATTTATTGAATTCTTGCGTACATATATCATCGCGCCATCTAGCTGGAGGGCGCCCTACACTACGTTTATCGAGCCGTGGTTTCCACACTAAAACACGTCTACCCCAACGGTTATCGGTTCTACGACAGATGTGACCAGCCCACTGCCACTTCAGTTTGTTAATCCTTTGAGCGATGTTGATTTCTTTGGTTCCCTGACGGATGACTTCATTTAGAATTCGATCCTTCAGAGAAACTCCAAGCATAGCCCTCTTCATAGCTCGCTGAGATGTATTGAGCAAGCTGGCTGGTAGCGGTTGGAAACAAAGAGCTGAAGATCAAAGTCAGTGGCGTGCCGTAGGTGAGGCCTATGCCCAGCAGTGAGTATAGATAGGCTGATGATGATAATGATGATTAAGTTCTTACCGAAATGATCTTAAAATTACAGCAGGACTGTTTTCTCGAAATTGTCACTTAATTTTTTACAAATTTAATTGATTATATAAGTTTCAACTTGATATCTTTACGCGTTTCTGAGAAAAAGGGTCTTGACAGAGGGACAGACAGACAGACGGACAACAAAGAGATCTTATAGGGATTTCTTTTTTCGTTTTGAGGTACGGAACCCTAACAAATATATATAAATATATATATATATATAAATATATAGGCATCACTTCTGAAATATGTATCATAATAAAACTTTTTAAATTTTCTATAATACTACTTTTGAATTCATAATCAATACTTTTCGATATGAGGGTAGATAAAAGTCTATGTGCCACATTTTTCCAAATAAACTCTATTATTAAAACTGCACCAGCAATATTTTGACAAGCATATTTCAAAAAAAGAACAAAATATGACGGAAAGGTAGACGCGTCGCGTGGCGTAGCTCGCGTCAACATATTATGAACCGGCTGATTTCCCCCGCGGCCGCGGCTTAGATTTTAATGTTCGTTCGCAAAATAAATAGCTTTTACCTCATTTTCAAAACGTGCATCATTTAATTTCTACAAAAAATAAGCCGCCCACTTAACATCTCTGGGTTAATTAGGCTCGAGAAAGCGAGGCAAGAGAATGAGCCGAATAACGTGTTTAGATTTAGGGATATGCGTTGTCATTTCTTCGCTTCTTGGATGTGAATTACGTAGGTGTATTTCTGTTAACATGTACTTAAAACAAAACTGCAGTGTTGTGTAGCTAATTATTATTGCAATTCCGGTCATTTGTTAAGCAGTAGAATACGAAACATAACAGAGTTTCAACTTCATATTTGATTAATTGATATCACGAAGAACATTTTGTTTGGTATACGAGTTCACGGAGTATCTCGTCGCGATCTAGAAAGACGGGGCTCGTTTACTAGCGCCATCTATGTCATTTTGACAAAACTAATTAGAAAGGTTGTTAGCTTAACAAACACGAAGGGGTTGTTAACTCCCAGATGACACCTAACCCTTCATACAGTTATATAAAATACAGGTGTTATATAAAAAAACACTTTTTTTTTGTATGTGGACCCTCATAATTTTTATTTTTTTTATTTTTAGTATTTCTTGTTCTAGCGGCAACAGAAATACACCATCTGTGAAAATTTCAACTGTCTAACTATCACGGTTAATGAGATACAGCCAGGAGATAGACGAACAGACAGATAGACGGACAGTGGAGTCTTAAGTAATAAAATATAAAGTCAATCCTTTTTACACGACTACGGCGAAGCAAAAAGGAGGGTTATGTTTTTGACCGGTATGTGGGTATGTATGTATGTATGTTTGTATGTATGTTCATCTGTTCCCTCATAACTTCTAAACTACTTATCATAATTTGACAAATGAGGTGTCGTTGAACGCGTCTTATTTGTCTGCTGGTTATAGGCTATATGACGTCACAACAAATTGAATGTGGCGCCCTCTACAAAGCCTGAAGTCCTGAACCAAAAAAAAATTTCATCCCACCCCATCGTGTGGGGTATCGTTAAATAGGGATTTTAAAATGAAGATAAGATTTAGTACATCATATTTTTGTCGGGCGTAGTGTTAGCGAGATATATCCCGCCGAAGTCAAGAAAACTAATGTTTACCCCACGGCGTCACAAAGAAGCAGTTTGGAGGATTATGGGTCTGTTGGTCGCTGTGTATGTATTTTTAAGCATGTTGACATGTATACATGTATACACTTATGAAAAAACCCCAAAATGCTTTAAATAAAAAATAAGTTCAAAAATTAAAACCCGACTACTGAAAAATCACGCTCTAAAAAGTATGAAACAAGAAAATATTCTCATCTGAGATCGCTTTGTACAAACTATTCAATATATATCGTGCATTATATAAACAACTTACTTGTAATAAATATTTTATTGTATTTCATAAATATTCTTAGTGGTGCTCAGAGGATAGCCGGGGTCGTATGTCACCTGCCGTAACAAAACAAAACACTCTGCAAAGTAGCATACGACCACGGGTATCCACTGAACGCCACTATGAATATTTATGAAATACAATAAAATATTTATTACAAGTAAGTTGTTTATATAATGCACGATACATATTGAATAGTTTGTAGAAAGCGATCCCAGATGAGAATATTTTCTTGTTTCATACTTTTTAGAGTGACTTTTCAGTAGTCGGGTTTTAGTTTTTGAACTTATTTTTTATTACCCTTTGGGTACGGAACCCTAAAAATATCATAGTCTTAATGCCACAGACAGATACACAGATAAACAAACTTATTACACTCCTTCTTTTTTCAGGGGTTAAAAATAATCATTAACTCCTAAAACACGTCCATCAAAGCAATAAAAAGTACTTGTAAATACCCTCGTTCGCAGATTTTTTTTTTTATTTTTTTTTAAAGAATACTCGCAATGTTGGTTGCACATTTACATTTACTAGTATTCTTGTTAACCTCTTCAAGTAAGTTAAATATGCTTGTGTCTGGAGTGGGTTCACGTCAATAGTGCAATGGGTGGGGTGGGGTTCGAACTCACGACCTCTCGATCGCCAGTCCGGCACCTCATCCATTGGGCTATTGCCGCCTTATTACAAGTTAAGAGTAAACAATGTCGATAATCCCCGGGCAGTAGCCCGTATCAACCCAGTAAAGATATCCAAAACATAATAGCAATCGATTAGTTATTAGAAAGTTGACCTTAAAGGTAGACACGCTGAAGACATTCCGAATTATAGTAAATCTAGCTGTGCCCCGCGGTTTTACCCGCGTAGACATCGTTCCTGTGAGAATATCGGGATAAAAAGTTTTTTTTTTTTTTCTTGTAGGCTAGCGTTTGACCACTATCTCACCTGTTGGTAAGTGATGATGCGGTTGGAGATGGTAAGCACGCTAGGCCTAGAATGGAAACTGGCTCTCAAGGATAACTGCCGGAACACTTCAGATGTTTTGGTGACAGATTTTCTAACTTGAGGGTGGTAGCTGGCCAGGCAGACACTAGATAGTGTCCCACCACCATGCGGGGGTTGTTGATTTCTTAACGATGTTTTTCCTTCACCGGAGGGCCACTGTGAAAAGCGCACATAAATGTTTCGATTGAAAAATCCATTGGTGCACGGCGGTTTGAACTCGGTACCTCTGGCATCAAAGCCAACCGTTCTCCCGATTACGCCACCGGGCCCTCAAATATATGTACGTATGTGTTTATTCCAGGGTGTAGGCTATCTGCATACTAAATTGCAGCTTAATCTGTTCAGTAGTTTTAACGTGAAGAAGTAACACACATACACACAAACTTTTACCTTTATAATATTAAAGTAAGATAGGATACAATTCTATAAAAGTATGAATAATCTAAACATTTCCAGTTTTCTTTGCATTTAAAATGACCATAAGTTGTTTTAAAGTAGGTACTTGAAAACCACTAATATTATGTTAGTTAACTTGGAAAACGGAGAGAAATCAAATGTTTTGCTCTACATACGTCCTCTACAATGTCTCTTTGCAATTTCAAATTTTTAGTAATTAGCTTTGTGTATAACAATTACTCGTGGGTAAGGCATAGGTTTTATTTATTAGGTGTGTTGTGTAGGTGGCAATACTTTCGTATCACAGACAAATAATAAGTCATTACGTAGACAGCCTTCCGCTGACTAAGTACTTATGCGAAGCGAAAGTCTCCTTAACTTGGCTATTGTACTATTATTTATTCTGTGACTTGGCTGGCAAAAACTGGTTAAGTCATACATCCATCATCACATAACGACATGGGACATTTTGGTAAAAAGTATATAGGTACATAGCTTTTACCTAACTGTCGAAAAGGAGGATAATGTTTTTCAAGTGTACCTATGTGACTGATTGTAGCTCAATCGGTTTGGCTGAATTTGATATGCAAGATTCGTCTTTGCACCCAATGTGACAAATTTTTGTTCTTTTTTAACGAGGTGTGTAGATTATGTAGAAAATGTAGAATCTAGATTATGTAGAATCCAAGTAGAACTTTGCGTAGAAATGCTCAGGGCCGTGTGGATAGCGTATCTAATATTCATTATATTTCGGAGATGTATATCACACGTTGGATGAGTAAGACTTGTTTTTTTTTTACATAGAACTGTGTAGCACTTGACCACTATCTCACCTGGTGTTAAGTGATGATGCGGTCGATGATGTAGCGTGCTTACCCAAAATATAACTATTCACTCGCAATCTAAAGACCCCCATATTGTATTTAACCGGAAACACAGACATAGGCAAGGCATTTGTTGTCATTGCCATTGAATGTCTTGTTGTCATCCCAATTGTGTACAAGAGGAGATGCAGCGAGATTCATCAAGTGTTAGATCGGCTACTCTGTGTCTATCAACCAATAAAGTAGCCAGTACACAATGGGCCATGCTGGCCCACTGCGCGCCATCGCCATTATGTGCAGGGGGTAATATGGTATATAGTGGCGTACAATGGTCAATCGTGGCGCGCAATCGGGATGTTGTCGGTTTTTTGGGCACACTTCAAAGGAATCGTGGCGTAGCGTGGCCCGTGGTGTTTACACAATCGCCCATGTTTAGTTCGTCACCGACCGCAGACCGGGACAGTGCATTTTTCAGGCAGCATCCACCATCGCCTTTTGCGCCATTTTTTTTTCAATAACTTTGTGGTGGTACACACTTCTGTAATACTTGTAAGCAGTATATAAATAAATAGCCGCGGTCGTAATTACTTCCACGTCCGTCGCAAGTGTTTTGCCAGGCAGCAATGAGCCATGCGCCATTGTGTGAACATCAAGTGATCGTGGTCTACAGTTGTGCATTGCAAAGCATGGCCCATCACAGGCTATTGTGTACTGGCTCCTTAAGACATACCTACATACGATCTTCGGAAAAAAAATCCCGTGACCTATATTCAGAATTAATCGAAAACAAGTCGAGTACAAAACTATATCAATGTCGAGACGGACCGAGGTCCTATCAGGAGACATGGGAGCTCCAACGTTCAGTTCCTTCAAAGCCAGGGACCGCTTTGTTACCCTCTATTGTAACTGTCCTATAAATTGTCCCCGAGCCTACCTCGATCTGATAAAGAAAATTATGCCAACCATATTCGGGAAAATATTCCTTATCGGGACTTGAGATGGTAAAAGCTGGTAATGAAGTAGAATCGGAACAAGTAAGCATCAGAGCTTACTAGAAATCCGTTGAGGGCAATTTGTCAATGGAAATGGTATCGGAATACGATGACCTCTCTTGAAAAACTGCTCATGTCCCATTTTTCTTGAGGATAAATGTTGGGTTACCAATTCGATAATGGTGTATGAAGTAGTCAGCGAATGAGGTCTCATCAATTTATCGACGTCAGACCCTGAATAATGAAGATAGAATCGTTATGAATATAGAACAAAAATAATATATATATATAACTAAGTCGTAGTGATTGTTTGAGTTTTCAACACCTTATTTTCTAGAAAAAATATGTGAAAAGAACGTACATATGTCACAAAGTCTATAAATTACTACTACTTAATATCTGTAATGAAAGTAGGCATTGATAAGGAAATTATGATAAAATGTATATATCATATTTATTTCATATGGCAAAAACCGCACTAATGTAAGCCATAATTTTGATTTTGCTAAGTTATAGTTAATAACTCCTAACCGAAAATGATAAGGAAACTCAGACAAATCTAATTCATCATAATCAGCCGGTGTCAGTCCACTGCTGGACGTAGGCCTCTCTCAAGATACGCTACTGAACCCGACCTTCAACTTTTATTTTCCACTGCCCACCACTATGCGTGACTGAGTGAACTAAATTCGTTTTATCAAATATATATAAAGAGATGTAAAAAGTATGAAATGATTTCACATTATTCCACTTTTTTAATAAGTCTTGTAGCTGTAGATACTTTAAATTTTGGTCTGTACCCGATTAGAGAAAATTATTAAAAATTAATTCCGAGAAATATACTTCCCTTATCCACCGGCATATTCAAAGATTCAGCTGCTAATGAACGGAAATCTTTTGGGAAATGAAACTGAAACTCTATAAAAATATCGATAAATTAAAAAAGGCTATTTGGCGGAAGATACACAAGTCCGAAGCATTAAGTCATTAAAACAATCTAATTTTGTTTTAATGGATGATGAATAATTTAATAGAACAAAAAATAAACTGGCCAAGTGCAAGATGGACTCGCGCACCGAGGGCTCCATACAAACTTGTCAAACTAGGTTAAAGGACCATTATTTTAATTCAATAATAAAAATTCCTTCAACTTCATTCTCCGTATCTGCAACGGAGTAAAAATAAACTCCAATTTCATTTGAAGCGTATCCTTCTACACGTTTCACTGAAAAACTTAAGCAATTAACATTCCCAATTCAATTTTCGTTAACAGTAATCCTATTCCGGTCTGGGAACCTCTCGAGAGCAGGCAGTAGGTTATACTCACTGTACTAGTACAGGACTGAAAGCGGTACACGTAACAGATAATGCGGTATTCTTCTTTTGTGGCATACGAGGCTAACGTTTGGCCACTATCTAACCCAATTGTAAGGATTTTTGCACGCCAGGCTACAGTCGGATAGGCTATAATGGAAACGGTATCTCCTTGCTGTCCTTACAGCTGTCGAGTCCTTTGCATTAGATTTTCCAACATCAGGGTGGTAGCTAGCCAGATAACACAACAACAGTACCCTACCACAATTAATTCCGCATAAAAAGTAAATTTACCGATTTGAATTTAACATAATCAGAGTAAGATCCCAATAGACATGTCTTTTTTCGTGTTTAAATGTCGACTTATAAACTGTCCATACTTTGTCTATCTTATCATTTATGATCGTACAAAACGAAAAAAACCGACTTCACATGCCGCGATAGTCAAAGTAGCCTGTCATGTCATGTCATGTCTAGTATCATGTCAACAAGGTTTACAAATTTATTTATTAACCGACTTCACAAAAAAGAAGGAGGTTTACAATACAACGCCATTTTTTTAATGTTTGTTACTTCAGAACTCTTAAACTTAACCGATTTCAAAATATATTTTTTTTGGTTGAAAGATTATGCTCTCCATGTGGTCCAATGCAAGATTCTCCGGAGATATGGATTATCAGGTCTCGATAAAATTTGAATGGTACTAAAAAAATAAATTAAAAAATAAATATACAAAATACCGTCGCATTGAGAACGTCCTCTTTTTTTGTGAAGTCGGTTAAAAATAAGATTCTTGAAAACATCTTATTGGATTTAAGAATATTTTATATTCAAGATATATTTAAGACATAAATCTATATCTCTATCTATCTAATAGTCAGAATAGGCCGCCTTCAGGCGGCCAATAAACTCTGACAACAAGGCTAGCCACTCAGCCTATACGAAAAAACGCACGCACGCACATATTCTATACCGTATAGATTATTGCAGTTATGCAGTCCTCCCCGCTTATTCGATCTGCCAGAGAACGGTAGCGAAAATGCAGCTAGCTTCCGAGTCCAGCATAAGTGCGTCGGCAGAATGGTCCACATTGCAGGAACCACCTTGTGTGTTACAAGCTATGTTAGCAATGTGCCGGTATTTTAGTAACGCGCTATTAGTTTAGTATCCTAGCGAATATGTCTAAGAATGGGGTTTCTAGAGGCAAATAGTTAACAGATATATAAATATCACTAATAATTATACGTAAAAAGTCGGTTTGATTGTTTGCTGCGTCTTCACGGTGAAACATTTTTTCCCAGGGATAGCCAGTATGGGGGATTAGTACTGTGGGTACTTTAATTTTTAAAGCTGACGAAACCGCAGTACTACACAACTAGTTTATCTGTATAGTCAGATCTCAGGCAGATATGCACGCTATTAGAAGGGCATGTTTGCTTCTATTTGTATGCGTTTGGACTTTGGAGAGGGTTATGAACGCCATGCCAGTTAATTAAATAGATATTTATTTCAGCAAACATAAGAAAGCCCTTTAACAAGGCAAGCAAGATGCACGCTTGATGATAAAGCTGATGACGTCTATCGTAGCACGAGAATCTCTGGATCTCAGACCAAATAAGAAGTAAGATTTCTTATTTGGTCTGAGCTCTGGATTGTCAACATTTTGCGGTTTTGAATTGCACCCTTTTGTTACATCGTGAATCTCTCAAGCCCCTAATATAGCTATATAGGCCTTAAAGATAATTTTACAGGACGTTCGTTTTAGTCGTGTGACACGTATTGGACAGTTACTGTTGCTAAAGAATTCTATCTGTCTAGTCACAACATACTGTCTCATCAACTGTGACAAAAACAAACAAGCTCCTATTTAAAACCTTCTTAAAAGAATATAATACGTATCATTATTCTTTGAGAGTATTTCCCAGCATCTAAATTAGCAATTGGTAGTAACATAAATTGACGTCCTCTTTTAATTACGAGGTGCTTCGTTATTGTTATTTCCCTCTGGAGGCACGTAAAGAAAGAATTGTCTTTTGAGTATTTCCAACGGTTTGTTTCATTAACTGACTTTAAGAGAATAAGGTCTGCAAAACGACATGCATGTAGATAATAACATTAGCATAAAAGTCCTCGTAGAAAACCACACGTAGCATTGTTTAGACTATTACAAAGGCAGAATAAAAACAGATTTTTAAATAGAATGAGTTGTTTGAAATTCTTTGTGCTATGAAAATCAGGCATAAGTCACTAAAACAAGTCGGTGATCAACCTGTATTAACCTATTCCGTGGATGTTAACCAATCTTGTCTCAACGTGAGATAGTGGTCAAACGCTAGCCTATGAGATATAAATATATATATAAAACGTTAGATAGAGAGAGACCTAGCTTGGCTGCTTATCCACAATAGCTGGACGAGGAAACGGAGCAGCGTAAGAGAGAACAACCAACCAATGGTATCACTTCATTTTCCTAGCCTTTGCCTTGCCCAGCCACATATTAAATAATAACAGCGCCTCTGCTCACTGCTTGCCTTGCCGCCTTTAACTCTAACCGCCAACCAACAATTAACCTACAACTAACATTTATCAAACCCTCATCGCAAATCGCAATCGTTGGGTTGTGCAACATGCATTCCTCGGTGGGTAGTTCAAGTCACGACCGAAGCCTTCCACCAGTAGTCATGCATTTAGAACCACCCAGGGATCACTTGTAGGATTAAAGGCTGAATCTCCGGATAGGCAAGTAACAATGACGCTTCCGTAGGTAAAAATTATCCCCATTTTTCTGTGTTATACAAACGACAAAGAGGACATAAAAAAACCTGTGGTAACATTCATACGATAGGTATAAGAAGCAGAAAGAGACGTGGGTGCCTCGAGCGACCTACAAGTAGATCCATATGTCCAAACTACATTTGCAATATTTTCTGTATGCCACGCCAAATTCGTGAATCGAATCAAAGTTGCGAGATTCTGCCCCCCGAGATACGAGCGCGACTGTGTTTGCGAGATTTATCTTTTCACAAACTGAAATTGTGTTTACTATTTTTATGGTGGATTCGACTAAACTCCTCAAGTCGGTCGAATCGTGAGTCGAGAATCGAGACTGTTTGATTTTGTGCGACCGTGGCGTCGCGGCGTGCTCGCTACCAAATATTGAATTTTATATAAAGTTAAGACCAACTTGTGTACAACTTCGACCGCATTCCACGAAATTGCTTTTCATTTGAAGCACTGCGGAGTGCGCGTACTTTAAATTATAATTTAGCCGCGCGCCGTTAACATACACTCACACAAAAGTGTGGGTAGTTTGCGCGCGCAAAAACAATGGATTTGCATTACAAAGCACGCTCTGTGTGCATCCTAATGAACGGTAATTGTTTAAATCCACAAGAAAGAGGGGAGCGCTGAATACGCAAGAACTTACAAACAGTTAATTACATTAAATACACACGTTCTTTTTGCGAAACAGGAAACATTGGTAGTAACCCTCCGACCTAATTGCATTGTTTTCATTGTGAAACTCTACGTTGCACTATCTTCAGAGCTGTAACTAGAATAACTACACACTGTTTTTTAGAACGATTCTTTTTAGCAGCAATATATAAATATTGCTTCTGAATATGGCTGCTGAAAAATATTCGCCGAAGGATAGGTACAAGATTATAAAGTATGATTTCTATTGTTTTCCCCGTGTATCTCCACAGTTCGGCAGTAATGTATGTCACGAATAGGTGATGTACCTATCTGTATCTGACTATATGATAATGCACTTTGCTGCGAGACATTGCATTATGCATAAAGCATAACGCATTCATAGACAGTAGTGGTCCAAAATCCCCTGTTGATGGACAAAAGCGAGTAATTTCTGGCATAGGTGAGGGATTAGTCGTTATTACACCTGAATATAACATCAGAGGGTTTGCATAGGTCCGGCGGGCTGTCTCCGGTCGCAGCGTACTGTCCGTCGGACGGTCGGACGGACCATGTCACCGGCGTGTGTAATTATGTTTCATTCGCTCTGATGATGCAGTTAGAATTAGCTTTGTGTCATTGAAAACGCGGCGGCTGTCAGTTCGGCGACCGCTAATTAGTCGTGTGTAATTTTGTGCAGTGTATGCGCTGCATGGTCTATAACGATGCTTCATTAGTCATTATGCTCCTGATTTAAAGATACACAATTGTAGTGTGACTTGCTAAGGGCAAAGTAAAACAGACTTATCGACGACATGGTATTCAGTTATAGTGGTACACAGCTAGCTAGGTAACTGGCTAACTAGCGTAGCGTAATTCGAGGTCTATGGGCATAACATATCTGGAATAGACGCATTAAGTATCTCTCCTACAGCTATTGACATAATTGAATACTGACAACAATTGTCGCTTTTAATTTAACATAGATATTATTAAGATACAAAACAGCCTTAATTATGTTCTTCAAATGATATAAACTAAAAGTCACGCACAGAATCACGTGACGCCTCATTTTATAAAATCAATCAAGACTTCAAATAATGAGATTGGTATAAATATGCAATTACAAAAAATAGGTGAGTAAGTACTTGCCAATTAATAAAATCTGTAAAATATACCTTTCATGCTAAAACCTGTGATAAAAACTCATGACGAGCTTTAGGTACACAAGCTAAGCGTGTTCGCAGTTGCGAACCCTAGTACTTATATTTCAGTTAAAGGTAGCTTTAACACCTAAAGTTAATGGTACCTGATGTTAAGTTTAGGAACTCTGATAGTTTACCTCCAACAATCAACATAAGTTGACTTCAAGTAAACTAAGTAACGAAGAAACTCGATTCTAAATTCTCGCCGTCCAGCGGGCTGAAGCTGAAGTAGTCACGATGAGTTAGCGATGCGCGCGTGCTCCTGCGGTCTCTGAGACCGCTGACATCTACGGTAGGGTTATATCCTTGCGCTGTTAGTAACCTTAAATATTATATATGGCAATACTGCTAAAGTGTTATCGATTTTCTACGATACATAATGGACAAAACCTAGATTTGTGCAATTTCAAAGGCATGCGATAAGAAAATTTTTCTTATGCTTACATGTCAAATCAATAAAAAAGTAATAGTCATCTATAAGTAAAAGTAACAATGATCTATATCTATACTAATATTATAAAGAGAGAATATTATGTTTCTTTGAAGTGTTTCACACTTTATATTTTTGTAAATTGTTAAACACAATCCAAAATTTCATCGTACCGACGGGACTTGAACCCGCAACCTCCGGAATAACATGTTCCAGTGCTTTGCCAATTAAGCCACGGTGCGAAGTATCGTTACGACGAAATTAGTGGATTGCATTTGTTAACCCAATTATGCATTGGTGGCGCCATCTATGACTACTTATTACGTAAGTTAATCATTCGGAAGAATACATTACAGTTTTCAAATCCGACGAGAGATGTTGCACTGCGTAAATCAAATATTATGTTTCTTTGAAGTGTTTCACACTTTATATTTTTGTAAATTGTTAAACACAATCCAAAATTTCATCGTACCGACGGGACTTGAACCCGCAACCTCCGGAATAACATGTTCCGGTGCTTTGCCAATTAAGCCACGGTGCGAATGTTATTCCGGAGGTTGCGGGTTCAAGTCCCGTCGGTACGATGAAATTTTGGATTGTGTTTAACAATTTACAAAAATATAAAGTGTGAAACACTTCAAAGAAACATAATATTTGATTTACGCAGTGCAACATCTCTCGTCGGATTTGAAAACTGTAATGTATTCTTCCGAATGATTAACTTACGTAATAAGTAGTCATAGATGGCGCCACCAATGCATAATTGGGTTAACAAATGCAATCCACTAATTTCGTCGTAACGATACTTCGCACCGTGGCTTAATTGGCAAAGCACCGGAACATGTTATTCCGAAGGTTGCGGGTTCAAGTCCCGTCGGTACGATGAAATTTTGGATTGTGTTTAACAATTTATAAAGAGAGAACATTTGTATTTTTGTATTTTTGTATGTTTGTAATGATTTGGCTCAAAAACTACTGAACCGATTTAAAAAATTCTTTCACTAATACATAGAATTAACTTTCGGAATGAAAATAGGCTATATATTATCCCGTTTAAATCAAAAGTACATTCGTGGAGACGTAATTTGCAACCTAAGTCGGCAAAAAAACGGTCGAAAATCACGTTTCTTACGAACGCTGCTTAATTGAAAATAGATAGAAGAATATTTTCTATCCAAGAGTTGTACAACTTAATAAGACCTACAAAAAAGTCCGCGACAGCATATGTCTATCTCTTAAGGTTGACTCACAGTAACCATTCTTATCTTAAAATTTTTGTTACAAAATATTACATAACTTCCAAGGCTATTTTCAAGTATAGTATTAATCCTTATCCAAATAATTACGTTAATTAGCTTGGCCACATATTATAGATTAAAATTGTCCTTTACAGTATATAATTCAAATGAAAACTCTAGAAGATATCACGAATTTCACATACACGTATCGCAAAATTAATAAAATATTTGCAGGGAAACTACAGATTAGGTCATAGTAATTGTACTTGTATTGTGAAAATTTAAATATGACAACTTTCAATAATGAAGAAGAGCCATATATTACTTCAACTCCACCGGATATACTAACAGAAGCGCGAACCGCATGCGACAGCTTGCTGCCGTCAATATCCAAAGACAGATACATAACCACGTACGAAAACATAATTAAAAAACCAACTACAACTACGTATGATTTTAATAATTGTAATTTCACTAACTGTTTCAATAATTAGAAATGAACAAAATATAAAATGTTTTTTTTTTCTGTTTCCTCGCAAATGTGTTAAAAAACGTCCTACGATATACGTGCGTGTTGGTTACTAGCAGCCCGCCCCGGCTTCGCACGGGTAGAACATATATGCCAACAAAATTTGCATCAGTTTGTTGCATCGAATATAAAATATGAAAATATTTAACAATCATCGTCATATTTCATCCAATTTACACAAAACCTTAACGAATTATGCACCTAAACCTTCCTCATAAACACTCTGGCTATTGGTGAAAACCGCATGATAATCTGTTCAGTAGCTATTGAGATTATTGCGAACAGACAGACGCAGTGATGGACTTTGTTTTATAATACTTACGTAGTGATATTGGACGGCCTTTTGGCGTAAAGGATAGTTACCCTGATTCTGACCCGACGGTCGTTGGTTCTAATCCTAGCTATATACCTACCAATGAAAGTTTTATGTGCATTCATGAATCATGAGTTTTCGTACAGTGGTAATGGGATCATTAAATCTACCAAAAAGTAGCTTACCACCAAGAAGAACATCTGCCGCCTTAACCTTACGGCGTTCCCCGACGCAAAGAGTAGAGTTAATATACGCTTAACGTGTGTATCTGTGTGTCTGTCTGTAGCATCTTAGCACCTAACCGGATGAACCGATTTTGTTTTTATTATTGATAGTTTTTTTTTTGTTAGATAGATGTCTTCATCGAAATTGTTCTTAGCTTTGATTCATGAAAATTCGTTCAATCGTTATAAAACTATGAGCTTTTTTCTAGTTAATTGCGCTATGAAATCAACTTTCATAGGTCTGATCAATTCGAAAATCTTCTTCTTCAACGATATTGTAAGAACATGGAAGCATTGACCTGATGCTGGGACATCTCCTGGACACTACAGAATACTCAAATCCTCACCAACTTACAGCTCAGATTTTAAATGTCGTGTTTAGAGTCATTGGAATGCTTTTAATTAAAAGATTATACATAGATTAGTCGGGGTGGTTTAAAATATTATATTATTATATTATATTATTATATATATAGATAAATATTATTTTATACAACAGATCATATTATTATACTATATTGACTTCAAATTGATTGTTATCGATGGGGATCTACAGCATAGCTAAGCTTATCATAATATTTTCGTAGTAACTATGATCTAATCTGTGGTTTCACTGCTAATATTTTATTAATTTTGCGATGCGTGTGTGTGAAATTCGTGATATCTTCTAGAGTTTTCATTTGAATTATATACTGTAAAGGACAATTTTAATCTATAATATGTGGCTAAGCTAATTAACGTAATTATTTGGATAAGGATTAATACTATATACTTGAAAATAGCCTTGGAAGTTATGTAATATTTTTTAACAAAAAAAATAAGATTAAAATGGTTACTGCGAGTCAACCTTAAGAGATGAACATATGCTGTCGCGGACTTTTTTGTAGGTCTTATTAAGTTGTACAACTCTTGCATAGAAAATATTCTTCTATCTATTTTCAATTAAGCAGCGTTCGTAAGAAACGTGTTTTTTCGACCGTTTTTTTGTCGACTTAGGTGGCAAATTAGGTCTCCACGAATGTACCTTTGATTTAAACGGGATAATATATAGCCTATCTTCATTCCGAAAGTTCATTCTATGTATTAGTGAAAGAATTTTTTAAATCGGTTCAGTAGTTTTTGAGCCAAATCATTACAAACATACAAAAATACAAAAATACAAATGTTCTCTCTCTATAATATTAGTATAGATAACATGCTCGGCTAAATTACGCCCTCGCCTTCGGCTCGGGCTGAAATTCCGCCTCGCATGTAATAACCATCATAACGCACGAATATCGTAATGTACTATTAAACCACCCCGACTGATCTATGTATAATCTTTTAATTAAAAGCATTCCAATGACTCTAAACAGGACATTTAACATCTGAGCTGTAAGTTGGTGAGGATTTGAGTATTCTGTAGAGTCCAGGAGATGTCCCAGCATCAGGTCAATGCTTCCATGTTCTTACAATATCGTTGAAGAAGAAGATTTTCAAATTGATCAGACCTATGAAAGTTGATTTCATAGCGCAATTAACTAGAAAAAAAGCTCATAGTTTTATAACGATTGAACGAATTTTCATGAATCAAAGCTAAGAAAACTCTCGATGAAGACATCTATCAAACAAAAAAAAAACTATCAATAATAAAAACAAAATTGGTTCATCCGGTTAGGTGCTAAGATGCTACAGACAGACACACAGATACACACGTTAAACGTATATTACCCCTACATTTTGTGTCGGGGAACGCGTAAGGTTACGGCGGCAGATGTTCTCCTTGGTGGTAAGCTACTTTTTGGTAGATTTAATGATCCCACTACCACTGTACGAAAACTCATGATTCATGAATGCACATAAAACTTTCATTGGTAGGTATATAGCTAGGATTAGAACCAACAACCGTCGGGTCAGAATCAGGGTAACTATCCTTTACGCCAAAAGGCCGTCCAATATCACTACGTTAGTATTTAACAAAGTCCATCACTGCGTCTGTCTGTTCGCAATAATCTCAATAGCTACTGAACGGATTATCATGCGGTTTTCACCAATAGCCAGAGTGTTTATGAGGAAAGTTTAGGTGCATAATTCGTTAAGGTTTTGTGTAAATTGGATGAAATATGACGATGATTGTTAAATATGTTCATATTTTATATTCGATGCAACAAACTTATGCAAATTTTGTAGGCATATATGTTCTACCCGTGCGAAGCCGGGGCGGGCTGCTAGTATAATAATAATCCCGCAGGGAAGGCGTTGTGGCGAGTCAACGGTGAATGGCGACACAGCGTACCCCTATCTCGTGAGGGCCAAATGAGACCTCTCTGACCCCTGGATTGCCTTGACCGACCGGCCAAGGGTAGGAATTGTAAGAGCTAAGACCTAAGCTGCAGGGTGAAAGTGTTTAAAATTTAAAGGCATAATGCCGTTAGTAGCATTTACTGAAAGTGCAGCACACCTCTCTCGACACCCTAAGCCATCTACGCCAATGTTGCCCCTCGGTGCCAATATAACGGGCCAATCAGCTCGCTTGTATGGGGGGAGGAGGGGGGGGGGCTATTTGGTGTAAGGCAAGACTAATACGACACGAATAATTCGGACGAAACTGCACACAACTACTTCTGTACATAAATAAGTAAATACTTGTTTTAGGCTTTTTTAAAATTCCACCCAAGAGGGTGAAATGAGTAGCAAAGTCTGAAAAATCAATATAGTTTTTGGGTTTTATAAAAATTAATCGCTATCTTGGTAACGCCATAAATTTAAAACGGGTGGACCGATTTCATCAATTCTATCTTTGATGTTATTTTATGAAAGAAAGGTTTTTAAGAAAGAAAAGTTTAACGCGGGTGAAGCCACGGGGTACTTCTAGTGTGATATATGAGAATATCGGTAGCGCAAAAAGATAAGTTATGACAATGATAGGACTGAATAGATGATGATAGATCTGATGAATACCTTTAGAGATATGGAAATAAAAACCTTAAACTTTCTACTGAACTCGACTCGCGTGGCGTGTGAAGTCAGTTCCTCAGCCTTTTTAATGATATTAATTATTATTTTAGAATAAAATGTTATTGTTTTGACAACCCTAGAGGTCCGATAGGCGACGGAACCGGAATAGTCTGGGATGGAATTAAACATACACTACACCGCCACGTGCACACCGCCGGAAATTTGAGAATGTTCAACTACCCCCAGCACAAATTATGTTTGCCGCCAATGTATATAAACCTGGACGGGAACTATGAATATTTTATAGGATTTTTTAAACCTAAAGGATGATTTATCAAGATGGGTTAGTAGTGGGAGTAGCCTTTTATTTTAAGAGATAGATAAATAAATGTGAATAAAGGAATCTTGCTTTGAGAATTGATACAAAGTGTTAAATTTGATTTAATATATATTTGATTTTTTTATCTGAAAGCGATGTCATAGTTCTTTGTTAACTTACTTCATTTAAGTCTTAACGTACAAGGATGGGGTGATAGGACCGCTATGTCTACATGAATAGCAATGAATTTCGAGCGATAACCGTCGATAAGAAAAAAAAGCAAATATAAAACTCTCTTATCTCTCTAAAACTCTCTCTTATCAACCCACGGTTGCCTGGAAGAGATCACTGCTTAGTGATAAGGCCGCCGATGGAACTCTAGTTAAGTGCTCCTTTAATCATAAATTGCTTTATTTAATAAATGCACTAAAGCGTATTCTATTCTATTCTATAAAACTGTCTAGCTGCATCTTCTTCTACAAGACTTTTGCGATGACAGGATGCATCGCTATCAATTTAGAGACTTCCACCCAAAAGATGGAATCATGTTTGTCTGGAATTGGAAGACTGTAGTGAGATGAGGCGCAGGACAACTGACTTTAGGACTATTATCTTTTCTGTGCTTTAGTCCAATCCATTCAGCGCAACTATCCCAACCCATCTGTCTTACATTATTTTCAACCGACATAAAAAAGGAGGAGGTGTTTAATATGTTTTATTTTTTATGCTTGTTACCCCAGAACTCCGTAACCCGTAGAACTCTATAGAGAGGTAGGTCATTTTCTTCGTTTGGTCCCATTATAGAGTTCATCAAGATCTGTGATGTAATGAGTATTACAATCAAGAGATATAAGAGATAAACACTTCAAAGCTTGCTACTGAAAATAACTCGCGCGTCATATGAAGTCTGTTCTTTTAAACGTTCTTATTATGAAATGAATCACTCTAATCATTAAATTATTTGAATTAACTTTAGTAACTAGGCATCATCGTCATCATTATCAGCCAATATCCGTCCACTGCTGGATATAGGCCTCTCCTCTGGCACGCAACTGAGCTCGATCTTCAGGTATTTGTTTTCAACCGCTGCCAGCCAGCTTGCGTATATCATCGCTCCACCTAGCTAGAGGCGTCCTACACTACGTCCTACACTCCCACTACATATACTATATTTATTCTGTGCTACTACATAACTAGGCATATTTCTATTATATACGTGAATGTTACTAACAATGTTAATAGCAATATAGTGACTTCCCCAAACCTCCCTCTGAATTCTTTTGATGGGCCATCCATAGACAAAAATGTAGCTTAGAGAAATACATCACAATACTCAGTTTATAGAAGGTTATTTAACTAATTCATATCTAAATAGGGTATTTTACTCTATTAGATATCAGAAAAAATCTAAAAATATATTATTGAGATAGCTTAGGCAAAAAGCAGTCAGAAAACGTTAGTTTTAGTTCATTAAATAGGAAACTAAACTTTTTAATATTAAATTCAAAGGTTTCAGCTTTTTTAATCTGTTTCATAACACCATTAAATAGTAAATTGTTAAACACAATCCAAAATTTCATCGTACCGACGGGACTTGAACCCGCAACCTCCGGAACATGTTATTCCGTAGGTTGCGGGTTTAAGTCCCGTCGGTACGATGAAATTTTGGATTGTGTTTAACAATTTACAAAAATATAAAGTGTGAAACACTTCAAAGAAACATATTATTTGATTTACGCAGTGCGACATCTCTCGTCGGGTTTGAAAACTGTAATGTATCTTCCGAATGATTAACTTACGTAATAAGTAGTCATAGATGGCGCCACCAATGCATAATTGGGTTAACAAATGCAATCCACTAATTTCGTCGTAACGATACTTCGCACCGTGGCTTAATTGGCAAAGCACAGGAACATGTTATTCCGGAGGTTGCGGGTTCAAGTCCCGTCGGTACGATGAAATTTTGGATTGTGTTTAACAATTTACAAAAATATAAAGTGTGAAACACTTCAAAGAAACATAATATACCATTAAATAGTATTCGCTATATCGCCATATTATTACGCCATACGGCTATGTAAACTTAAAAGTGTCAACTGTCAACAATAATGTCACTGCATTTGCTTACACAGCTAACTGACGTGATGACCACAGAGCATCGACTTCATAGCAATAAGTCGATGCCACAGAGCAATATGGCGTCCACAGCGCCCAGCGTTTTCGCTAAATTATGCGCAAAATTTGAAAATGAAAAATTTAAATGCAATATTACGATTGATTAAAAATATGTATTGTGAATCTTTTAGTGGTTCATTAGTACTATAGAATCTAATTGAGACACTTTTCATAAAAACTGGGCAAGTGCGAGTCAGACTTTTGTCTCGTACACGGAGGGTTCTGAACCGCAGTAACTATAATAATATATAAGTATAATTTTATATTTTATTACAGTGTCAATACTATAGTCCGGCAATATCGTGCGCGACCGTCGTGCGGAGTGACAGACGGTGGTGAGGACGAGGTAGCGGTCATTCTAGCACACGGCTACGAAGTAACTATTATATAATCTGTGACATGGCTACACACGCTTCCCTTCCCCGCTACACCACCCGCTACCCGCTGACATCTTGGGTACCTCGGCCCCGCCACCGCCGTCTGACACCCCGCGGGACGGTCGCGCACGAGATTGCTGGACTATAAACATGCTTATTAACTACAACGCCATCTAACGAATATATAACGAACTTCTAACACCAACTAAGTGAACGTTAACACAAATTTGTTAGGGTAGATAATTAATATTATTCATTAATAAGGTAAAGATGGCACTATAGAAAAAACACGTTTTTTGTATGGGGACCCCTTTAATTTTTAACTTTGTTCTGATTTAAGTATTTGTTGTTATAGCGGCAACATAAATACATCATCTGTGAAAATTTCAACCGTCTAACTATCACGGTTCATGAGATACAGCCTGGTGACAGACGGACAGACAGACAAACAGACAGACAGAAAGACAGAAAGACAGAAAGACAGACAGACGGACGGACAGCGGAGTCTTAGTAATAGGATCCCGTTTTACCCTTTTGGTGCGGAAACCTAAAAATGGGTGTAATACCGTATTGAAGGTATATGAAAACGACTCATTGTATTAAGTTGACAATTTGCTACAATTATGGTTTGGGATGGTTGGTTGCATTTTGATAACAATTGAAAAGTACTAAGATCGTGCCCGTAGATCGCAGAACACCGCGGTGTGGCCGTACCTTTAGATCGTAATAGTGATAATTTTCTATCAAAAAAAAAAGTCGTGTAGTTAGGACCTTTATATAATACAGATTCACGGCAGGCTCTCTAATAAATCATTTGAATAATTCGGCCGTAACGAACGGAGCCAGGTTGAGCTATTACTCATTCGTGGATTACTAATTAACGATAACAAATGATAGTCTTTGACATAACTACAAGCAGGATGGGCGATTTTGACCGACTCCACAAAAGGTGGGGGACGTCGGAAGTGGAGGTACGCAATTTGTATATGAGTGCCGTTTTTAGGGTTCCGTAGCCGAATGGCTAATAACGGAACCCTTATAGATTCGTCATGTCTGTCTGTCTGTCCGTCCGTATGTCACAGCCATTTTATTCCGAAACGATTAGGACTACAGAGTTGAAACTTGGTAGGTATTCTGTGAACCACTTTCCGATTATACAAAAATAAAAGTTTAAGGGCATACATACATACATACATACATACAAGGAACTGGAACAAAAAAAAAATCTTCAAACCCACGTACCACGACTACGACCTATCCATAAACTATACATAGGTAGGTAGGTAGGTAGGTATAGACAGGTCTTTAAAATGACACTGAGGTTTTAAAAATCATTTTTTCTCAAAGGCAATAATTTAATAGATAGGCGCATCTAAAGTGGTAACATGTGTGCCCACCCCCTTCCCCCCCCCCCCCCTCAGCCCTCAGCCTGCCTCGCAAGCCATCGCTCGCACCGAGGCAGCCGCGCGAGCCTGTACGCTAGGTGGGTACGTAGCTTATGCTAATTATCCGATAATCACGTTAGTTTTATATTGCATGATGAATTATTTCACTTTAAGTAAGTATATTGTTTAATATTACCATTGAATTCAATACCTATAAACTTTTTTATATGACTAGGTACTCTGTAAATTATGTGTATAAGTATCTCTTTTCAACCGACTTCACAAAAAAGAGGTTCTCAATTCGTCGGAATCGTTTTTTATATGTATGTTCACCGATTACTCGACGATGCCTGAACCGATTTGGAAAATTCTTTATAGTTTAAAAGGTTCCCATTGAACCCCTCCCTGGTGTATCATATAAATTTTAACGAAATCAGTCGAGCGGGTTTTAATAGGTATATCAAAATTCGAATTACGATGCATTTAATTACCTCGATGACATGATAATAGATACTAGCTACTGACTACTTTGACTAGCGCGACGTTATAAGTCGGTTTTTTTATTTAGTTTTTAAACGATCCTATAATAATTTTGCCTTTTCACGAAAAAATAATTATTCAGATCAGTGACCGAATACCCGAGATATTACTAAGTGTCATAAGTACGTAAGTTAAGCATTATGCACAACAATTTAATTTTAACTTTACGAAGAATTCCTTTTATGTAAGCCATAAGCAGACTAGTTTTAGCGTCTACAACCACAAATGAGAAATATGATATTCATTCATTTGAATTGTAAGTACGCTAATTTCTTTTTAACCGACTTTCCTAAAGGAGATAAGATTATCAATTCGGATGTTTATATTTTTTACTAGTTTCTGCCCGCGGCTTAGCTCGGCCAACAGGAAACAAATTACATATTTTTCTTCAGATGCAAATATTATATGCGCTCTGACTCTCTCTCAATTGAATATACAAACTGACGATATCCCAAACTCCCAAACATAATATGCTGCTCCGTGAGCTTACTTTGGAGCAGACCACCTATAACCGACCGTGTGACAAGCAGTTAGCGATGGGTCGATGACGTATTTTTCGTAAACGCAACTAGACCGTTGAATTAACCTCCGTCAACTAGTCGATTAACTAGTTGAATTGATTAACTAGTTAATGCTTTAACCGTAGGCAATTTCACAGTGCTCGTATGAATTCAACCGTTATCGTGGTATTGGTTTATTCAATCGTTTAAATCCAAATAGCGCTTTTAATATTTTTTTCAACAATAAATATATTTTGATTTTAAGTAGGTTTGTTTTAGTTTTACACCATGACGTAAATTTCTAAGAAATTTAAATACTAAGTATTTGCATATAGAGCTATTAATGTTACTAAATCGTACATAAAATACATTATTACCTACTATTTTTTATAAAAAATACCTACGAAGTTGTAATTCCCTTTTCTACTATAGAATTTAGCCATCTAACAACGAATGCTACCGTTCGAAATCATGTTGACAGTTAATAGCGTTGCGCGCCCCCGTTTGTTGACGTCAACCGATACGTTTCTCTATACTCTTGAATTTTACCGTCTATGGATTCAACTAGTTGATCGGTAAACGATTAACGGTCGAAACGTTGACAGTCGATGGACGGTTTTTTAACTAGTTCCTTTAATCAACGCCCATCTCTACAAGCAGTTCTCCCTGAGTCTACCCCTCTTAAATTAAGAGACCTTGAGATTTATTTATTTCATGGCAAAGCAGACTTTGAATCGGATGGAGACAGCGTACAGCGTACAGCGTACAGCGTTCGCTCAACTTCACAGACTATATAAGCACTTTGCGAACAGACGAACTTTTAGAAAAACATCTCAAATGCAAATGTATTTTCTTTCTGTGCTTATGTGTATAAAACGTGGAGCTAACTGCAACAACTTTCTAAGAATCGACGTAACCGAAACTTAGTTGTGTCATTAGCACTTAAAGTTGTTTATAAAGTGTTTTTGTTTAGTTGCTACAATGCAGTTCTCATAACTACGCTAGCGTAACCGCCACTATCCGAATTCTGCCTCGACTATGACCAGTCTATTAAGATCTACCCTGCCTTGTTTTACACCTATATTTAGAAGGAACCGAGGATATTTTCGGGTTAGAGGGAGAGATCTAAGTATATTGGTCTAATAAGTGTATCTACTGCATGTAGAGCAAACTTCAGAGCAGGGTCGTAACCCGCGAATGAAAATTAAATTGACATCAGGGATAGCTAGAATTCTTAACGAAAAAACAAAGACATTTTTGTACCACGGTAGCTCCGCGTGTAATTTCATGAGATCAACAATTCTAATAGAGAATACTCATGAATTTTACCAACATTTCAGCTTGAAACATGAATAAATATAAATTTTATTTACATAAATTAAAATTACAAATTGCCTCTCACACAAATAGGACCGCAAACAAATATAACCCCTTTCAATGAATACTAATTAAGTTGTTACCGATATCAGGCCGATTTTATTGAAAAAGTTGGCGCGAGTTCGCGGAACACCAAAGTTAATATTGGTTGTTATATCGAGTTAATATGCCGCTATCCATAACAACTTACGGCAAACCATACGATATAAGTTTTATCGCCTCGTGTGTACTCTACTGTGAATACAGTGTATATACAGTGTATATGTTAGGTACACCCTGCCCCGCTTTTATTATAATAACCTTATAATAATTGTGGAACGACCTGCCGTCTGCTGTTTTCCCGCAGAGCTACAAGTACAACATGGAGTTCTTTAAAATAATCTTGAGTAGACCCACAGAATAATGAATAGTACAAGTAGTAGGACTAGGTGTATTACTACGCACACGATCATTAGAACTTGAAAAGTACTATGTGATAAATGACAGAATAAACTAGAATAGATAGACCGTAAAAATCGACAGTTAAAAGTAAAAGTCAAAGTAAGGTTATAGGTAAACAACAAATCTAGTTTCTCCCCCGGGGATCATAGGAGCTAATTATATCGATGTTCCGCCTGACTTGCTACCAAAAAGTAGGTTACTACTATCAAGGAAAAGGTCTGTTGCCATAACCTTACGATAATACAGCAGCACACAGCTCTTGAGAGTCCGGGTATTTTAGGCCTAGCGTGTTCACCATCTTCGACCAATTCATCGATTACCACCAGGCGAGATAGAGAGAGGTCAAACGCTTGATTATCATTATAAAAAAAAAAAAAAAATAGTTTGTGTTGATATTTGTTGTTGTAATATGGGTTACAACCTGAAATAAATAAATTGAAATAAAACTTAGGTATTAGGTACATCTAAGTCGTGTGTTGTAAATAAAGTGCTTGTATATATATTCAAGAATTGTAATTTCTTCATACAGACGACGGAAATCATAAATAACATAATAAAGTCACAATAAAGGTTTTAGCACACTGCGCTTTCGTAGGCGCAAAAAACGCCCCTTTAAGATCTAAGACCTTTAAGTATGCCGCCCTCGTTCCATTTAAATGTTGAGTGTCAGATGTCCAGTAATTACACAACACTGAAAAGCATTATATTGTTACGGTTCAATAAAAAAAAAACTCTGTCCACTATTGGTGGAGAAATCTAGTAGGTAACACAAAAATAGACGAATGGAGCAACTTCTCCTTTTTAGAAGTTGGTTAAAAAGAAGTGGTATCAAGACTAGCCTAGGCAAACTAGTACGAGTGCGAGTTTGAAGTTGTAGCATAGAAAAGATAAGAATACTACGTCATTATCAGCCGGTATCAGTCCACTGCAGGACATAGGCCTCCCCCAAGACACGCCACTGAGCCTGGTCTTCGGCTAGAATACTACGTAATAATTTTTTTTTTTTTCTATGCTACAACTTCAGACCGCACAATTTTTCACTACGTTTTCAAAACTGCTTGCTCTCAAACCGTCCACCGTCACCAGCGCTTATAAGTTTATAATCCTTGACTCTAAAGAAAATCGTGTTTATAGGCCTGGCTAATACCCTGCAGTGATTGAGGCCCATTCACCATTGCCGGACCGGTATTTATAACGTCATATAAAAATAAAGCCTTTATTAGCAATGGTAAATAATCTGCCAGAAACGTTATAGTAGGGAATTGAGTTTTCATGTTAGTTAGGCGTGGTTGACCGTTGTTGGAAGTATTGTTTTTGTATGAGTTGTATTTAGTTTAATCCATAGCTATATCCGTATGTTATTTGCTGTTATTTTATTGCATGCAGTCTAAAGTATGTTCCAAGTGCTAGAGTGCTTAGAAAAATGAACACGTAAAATTACATTAGGTATTTCATTGCTTAAATGTTGTGTACCACCGCACTGCATCTAGCGTCTGGTCTGGTAGTACCTTGTTCTGACATTCAGACACCCTGTAATATTACTGTACATAGAATTACTACCGGTAGCTAATCACACGCCTTATCACGGCACTGTATCAAAAATGCATACTTATTTGTATATGTGCATTGTATATTGCATACGTAGAAACCTTTGCATAATATACTCGTAATACTAAACTGCGACCTGTAGAGAAGATCAGCTGGACATTCGTCGGAATGGACATACGAATATATTTTGTCCAAGATGAAACGGTGGCGCTTCGTTTTTTCCTTCACCTTCTTTGACGATCCAAACAAAAATCCCCATGTATTAATTACGATTTTTGTTAAGTTTTGGGATGTTCAGCTGAGTTGACTTTTTTTTCTTTTTCTAGATATCGTTTTTTAACTAAACGTTAAATGTTATTTTTCCTTAAGTGTCATCTACATTTTATATTTTTTTTAAATAATGATTTTTTTGAAAAATTTGAATGAATTCTATAAATAATAATTTTACAAAATTGCACCGTCCAGCGGGACTCGTACCCGCCGCCTGCGGTGCGGGTCGACACGCTCAAGCGCTCTAACCAACTTAGCTGTGAGATCACTGGAGCGACGAAACTCTCAAGTCCCGCACCAGCTGAACGGCGAAATTTTGTATTGTACATAGTTTGTAAAAATTGCATGTTTTCCACCTGACAAGTCTTTTTTAATTTAAAAACAGACGTGCATGACATTACATTTAGACTAAATTGTGTGATTATTTTATTACCTCAAACTACTCTCAACGCTTTTCAACCAAAACACACAAAGCCGCGCAAAGAAGAACACTTAAAATGCAGCTCCTAATTATAAAGTGAAAGCATCACTGAGCAGTACCTCTAAGCTAGCTAAGCAGAGTAAGCACTACTAAGCCAAGTAAGTCGTGTTTAAGTTGTCTCATACAAACAGTTTTTGAATTCAGTCACCGTTCACTATACGAGCTACTTTCAACAGATGGAGAGGTGGCCGTAGGGAAATCTCTGTCAGAAATTGTTTTGAAATGGCTCATTTTGAAGTTTGCTACACCTAAGGGAGTGGATTAGACTTAGAATCATGTTACATGGAAGTACTTGGTTTGCGAGCTAGCTTTGAAACTTGCTGTATTTGACAGGTGATAAGTAAAATAAACAGAACTTTAAGTAGATTTCTATAACTAAATCTTTGTTTTCTGAAACTCTGCGGAATGGAGTGATTGAGTATTCTTGACTCACTATATTATTGGAGAGAGCGAAAAGTAATAATCATCTCACCGGATGGAAAGTTATGACGATACTGTTTAATATCAAGTTTGCCTAGAAATGTTTTTTTTTAATATTTATTGAAATTGAGTTGAATTGAGAGAGACACGAGGGCTGGGCTACTGATTTTTTAAAATTTAATACAGAAAAACACTATATCATTATCTCATCTGAAGGTAAGCTGAGATGAGTTCAAAAATAAAATCGTACGCTGGAAATAAAAGACGAAATATAACGAGGCGCTGGACAAGTGACTTCTGTCCAATCTACAAAGAACGACAGTTTCGCTAGGCAAAACGTTTGATAAATATCCAACTCGATTGAGCCTTTTAAGTAATAAGATCAGACACTAAAACAAGTTTACTTTCTGATATTGATATTAAACTATGGACGCTGTTTGCTTTGCAGTCCACATAAGTCTTCTCCCACTGCATGGCCCTGAACTCTGTCTTCCTGTCTTTTTAGGGTTCCGTACCCAAAAGGTAAAATGGGGCCCTATTACTCTACGCTCTAGACTCCGCTGTCCGTCTGTCTGTCAGTCTGTCTGTCTGTCCGTCTGTCTCCAGGCTGTAACTCATGAACCGTGATAGTTAGACGGTTGAAATTTTCACAGATGATGTATTTCTGTTGCCGCTATAACAACAAATACTAAAAACTGAATAAAGTTAAAAATTATAGGGAACATAGACATAACATAGAAGAAACGTGTTTTTTTTTCGGCATTTCAATATCACGCCATCTATGAACGCTTAGGTAAACGTCCATAGATGGCGTTATATTGAAATGCCGATCCCTAACATCTGTGTGTTTACTTTCACTTAGATAGCGTTAGACGTTAGATGGCATTATAAGAAATAAGCACGCGGCTCACAACTCTGTTTTGATAAAATGTTTATTAATTATTATTTTTTACTGGCAAAAACAGATATTGGTATTTTTTGGTCGATCTTATAAAATACTGTAGTGTGGTACGGAGCCCTACGAGTGCGAGTCCGACTTGCACTTGGCCAGTTTATTTCCAGTTACTGCCAGCAATATTGCGTATATCGTCATTTGCTTGGGTTACCTACTTTACTTGTCCTGAATGCAAATCACATAATAAATAGTACCTACCTACTGTTAGCCAATATATTCTCGATAAATTCTTGCTATCATATTTCCGGTTGAATTCCCGACACATGGAATAATTAAGCTGCATTTATTGTGTCTTAGGTCGCCATATTCCGGTTTGGCGTTGAGCCAACTCTATGAAATATTTGGTCAGTCACATATTGACTAAACCACGACTAAACGAACGAAATCGTTGTACCCGGAAAATAACATCTTAGTTCAATTTTTCTTTCCTTCTGATTTATATTACTCTAATGAGAGTAACTACTTTGAAAAGACACTAATTGATGATTGAGTTTGATGCAGATGATTTCTTTGGACTCCAATATCCCTATAAGAGCCTGGTAAACTAGCGTCCCAATAATAGGTAAATGAACATGTAAGTTCCTCCTCCACTTCCGGAACCGATTGCCCTTACGGTGTTCTTCTCGAAGTTGTTCATGAATACGTACCTCGGGCCCGTGCTTGGGCGAACCTCGCAATTGGGTAGTAACAACTTCGAGAAAGAAACCCGCAGAATGATTCAGCTGGGATTGGCAGCATTCGGTACTTCTTTGAGTGTCAACTTCATTGAGTCTTCTCATTGCCTATACCACAATACCTAAAGACGAAAGTCTATAACAAGTGCGTCCTATCCGTAATGACATACGGAGCCGAGACGTTGAGATTGACGGTGCGATTGGTTCACCGATTAAAAGAAAATTCCCTCCAGTTACATGGAGCGATGATATACGCAAGCTGTCTGGCAGCGGTTGGAAACAAAGAGCTGAAGATCGAGCTCAGTGGCGTGCCGAGGTGTGGCCTATGTCCATCTATGGACAGAAACGGGCTAATGATGATTGAATTTTAGTAAATTACCGAACGGTACCTACCTACTTATATCTTTGGAGCAGAAATCAATATCTCTCTAGATATTACTGCAAACAGTAGTAATTTAAGTAATTTGCCAATGTGTTTTACAATGAAAGCTAGCGCGTACAGACTACAGAGTAATTAATTGTTCAGCGATTTCGTCAGCCGGCAATTTGTTGTACAATTTCGAAGTTTGTTGTCCAGATTCACATGACGTGACGTGATGCGATTCCCGATCACATTTATATAGAATCGATTTACATTTTTCCCTGGAACCATTTGTGTACCTAACGAGGGATTTTATCCAATCAAAAGGCTTAATTGCTGGGACCATTGTATGAGTAACTTTTATTTTTACGACAGGATACGAGTTTGACTTAGTTACCTACCTATAAAAATATATACTTATGTATCTATAATTTAAGATCGTTTAAAAAACGAAAAGAACCGAATTCAAACGTCGCGCTAGTCATTTTTATTTTCAGTACTAAGTTTAAAGTGTTTATCTTCATATCTCTGGAGGTACTGAACATATCTCGATGAAATTTAAATGGGACCACCTGTGAAGTATATATACCCTTTCAAATAAAAAAAGAATTTTCCAAATCAGTTAAATCGTCTTTAAGTAATCGGTGAACATACAAAAAAATAAAACCGGCTAAGTCTTGTTGTGCTCGCCCACCGAGCCTTCCGTACAAACCAATTAAGCTCTAAATTGTGTAGACCTCTAAATTGTATCAGCGCTCATATAACTCAGAGGTCTACTAAAATTGGCACAAACTATGTATGTATGGGGACACCCTTTAATTTTCAATTTTTTTGATTGTTTTGAATTTTGCCTTAATTTGTGCTGACTAAGACCTTGCTTCTCGCCAAATTTCATGATTCTAGGTCAACGGGAAGTACCCTATAGGTTTTCGACCCAAAACCTATAGGGTACTTCCGGTTTACTTAGAATTGTCAATTTTGGTTATAAGCAAGGACTTAGAGCACAAGTAAAGGAAACATTCTGAAAAATAAAAAAGTTGAAAATTACGGTACATATTGGTACTATCAAGTTTTCGCGAAAATCTAAATTTGCCCACATCTTTTTATTGTGTTGACTCAAGACTTTGATTTTTATACACCCAATAGGGACTATAGACCTCAGTATAAATTTCAACTTGCTAGGTCCACCCGTTCCTGAGAAACATCAGTGGTGAGACACGGACAGACGGACAGGCAGACGGACAGACAGACGGACAGACAGACCGACAGACAGACGGACAGACAGACGGACAGACAGACGGACAGACAGACGGACAGACAGACGGACAGACAGACGGACAGACAGACGGATAGACAGACGGACAGACAGACGGACAGACAGACGGACAGACAGACGGACAAGAAAGTGATCTTATAAGGGTTCATTTTTTTACCTTTTGAGGTACGAAACCCTAAAAATACATACAGGCGAACATACAACCTCCTCCTTTTTTGAAGTTGGATATTTAACATTCCATCGCATTTGCGAATGGAACAGAGGACCGTACCGAAAGGACAAACGTCAAATGTTTGACAGGAAGTAGGTAGAACAGTTTCTATGGGAAAAATTAAATTGTTGTTTTTACTTTCACGCAACTTTTCCAAATGTTGTCACCGTTTAAACCTTCCCTGGGCCGGTAGTCTCTACATGAATAGCGATAAATTTCGACCGATAATCGACGATAAGAAAAGAGACGCAGATAACAACTGTCTAGCTGCATCTCCTTCTACTAGACGGTTGCGATGACAGGACGCATCGCTTTCAATGTAGAGACTTCCACCCCTGGATTACTTGTGGAGTGCCGTAAGACATAAAATTGGTAAAACCACGGAATCCAGGGCCAGTCAATGAATCTTCATAAAAACTGTTGGACTACATTGCTGAAAGATCAAATAAAAAAGTTAAAAAAAAAATTTCCGCTCTTGATTATAAAAATGTTTTATAACAATTTACTAAAAAATAAGAGGGACAAGGGAAAAAAAATTTTAGTAAAAATATTTTCTTTTTTCAACCGATTTCACAATAAAGGAGGAGGTTCTCAATTTGAGGGTTTTTTTTAATGTAAGTGACCTCAGAACTCCGTCAAATCTCAACCGATTAGAAAAATATTCTTTTTGTTTGAGAGAATATGCTACCCGTTTGGTCCCAATAAAATGAAATGAAATTTTATCGAGATCTAATTATTATCTCCGGAGATATGGAGATAAACATATCAAACATAGTACTAAAAATTACTATTGCGGCATGTGAAGTCGGTTTTTTCGTTTTGTACGATCATAAATCAAATACCTAAGAAATAATATTTGCATATTAACTTTAACGTTAATTAATTATTATTTCGTTTAAAATAACAATTTACAACAAAAAAAAAATTATATATATACATTACGGGGGAGGGGACAAAATTCTGCAAAACGCGAGGTGCCGGAAAGAATTTTAAGCTTTCAGAAGAATTTGTGCATCTAATGCAGAAGCGACGAGAAAACCCTACAGTCTCTTCGTCAGATCAACGGGCTTTGAACAAAAAAATCTCTAAGCTGGTAAAACGTGACATCCGGAGCTCCAACACACGCTCTATTAAAGAAGCGATCGAGCGAAACCGGGGGTCAAAAGTTTTTGTTCAACAGCTGGGTCGAAGCCATCTGACGAAGTTGACCACGTCTAACGGGAGTGTCGTCGCTTCTAATCCGGAGATTTTTAGGGAGGTTCAAGACTTCTACGGCCATATACCTCGCAAGACTCCCGTCCCCAACCCCAGTCTGAAGATCCTAGAGCCACTCTTACCCGCCATTATACCGAGAATCTGCCTGAGGTCAGCCTGGACGAAATTGTGATGGCTCTCAAACAACTTAAAAATGGAAAAGCCCCCGGAGACGATGGAATTACAACGGAGCTCTTGAAAGCTGGTGGAACTCCAACGCTTGTACAGCTGCAGCGTATATTTAATTCCGTCCTCTTTTTGGGGAAACTTCAAAGGCGTGGAGCAAGGGTGTGGTCATTATGTTCTTTAAGAAAGGAGACAAGAGCCTCTTCAAGAACTATCGACCCATTTCACTCTTGAGCACAGAATAATGGATAGTACAAGTGTCTTGAGTCACGTTTATAAGTTGTTTTCGAGAGTTATCACAAATCGTCTCGCGCGTAGACTCGACCAGTTTCAGCCCCCTTAACAGGCTGAGTTTGAAGGAGGATGTTGCACTATAGACCACATACATACAGTGCAACAGGTTATACAGAAGACCCGAGCCCCTGTGCCTTGCGTTTGTAGACTATGAGAAAGCTTTTAACTCTCTAGAAACCTGGTCTGTTCTGGAGTCTCTGCAACGGTGACAAGTTGATTGGCGATACGTCCAAGTACTGAGAGGCCTGTATGACGCCTCAAATAGTCGCGGCGTCATACGACGGTCATAGGACCGTCGAAGTACAAAATCAGCAGACTGAACATATCCCCTTACATAGAGGAATGAGACAAGGGGACGTTATTTCCTCCAAATTGTTCACTGACACTCTGGGGGATATGTTCAAAACGCTGGGTTGGAAAGGACGAGGCATAAAATATATAAACCGCGAGCACCGTCACACTTGAGGTTTGCTGTCGATATCGTCATCATGGCTGAAACCGTGCAGGACTTGCAATACATGCCGACCACCCTTCTGCACGCATCGACCTCCGGATGAACTTGGATAATATTGAATATTATGAACGCAATAAATGATTGAGTATTGAGTATTGGATAAGACCAAGTTCCGGGACAACATGTTCAACGAACATGTTGTTCGGAACCGATTGCTCTAAATCAAGTTCTTCTCGAAGTTGTTCACGAATACGTATATCTTGGGCAAATCTTGCAATTGGGTTAAAACAACTTCGAAAAGAAAGCTCGCAGAAGGATACAGCTGGGATATTCATTATAAATATTCATTGACTGGCCCTGGATTCCGAGGTATAAACCTTACGGCACTCCACTATACGACAAACATTTCGAAACCAAAATCAAATAGATCGGCCCAGCCGTTCTCGAGTTTTAGCGAGACTAACGAACAGCAATTGATTTTTATATATAAGAGAGAAGAGAAGATCATGTACCTACCTGCGAGGCATGAATTGAGATTACGTCGATGAATATAACTACATGGGCCAGATAGTTTCCTTCAAAAACCGGCAAGATAATAATTTAAGATCGTTTAAAAAACTAAAAGAACCGACTTGAAACGTCTCGCTAGTCAAAGTAGCCAGCAGCACAGAATAATAAATAGTACAAGTACAGCAGTAAGTAGTATGTCGTCGAGGTATATATCGACGCCCCCAACCAATAACTCGGTAATGTGCTATTATGGGCTTTTTGCTGTTATGTCAAATTCGGCATCTGTGGACCATAATACACCTTAGCATTTTTTTTCAGATTTTTCTTATTGATATTTACAAAGATATAATGACATACAGTGTTATTGTTAGGAATTTAGAAACAAAAATATGTCGGCAACAAGCCTATTATAGGTCTTTACAATTACAAAAATATATAATATCTTCTTTTGGTGAGTTTAGTTAACCGGTTTATTGGCGTAAATAAAATTCATGAAGTTTTTGGCATAAACATAAACATTAGCATGGGGTTTTTGTTGAACTTATTTAAAAATACGTATTTAATAATATACGCTGACAACGGTATTTAAGTTTAGTATTGGCTCATAAATGCACGCAACATTTCAATACGGTAAATTTATTGCAAATTTTAATACATCTAATTCTGTTTTGGATTCGTATGTGGCTTCTTCATCAGAAATATGCAATGTAACCTCAGAACAAAGTGTTGTGTTACAAAGTAACCAAGTATTGAAAAGGAAAACCAATCAAGTCTAAATGTAAGAAGAACAATAAGTAGCCAAGAAGATATAGATGACACGTTAAAACCAGATGACACTTCAGAAATTAATCACAATGAAACCTAGACCGGTAGAACTTCAAATTATTGCTCGCATGCTGTGGAAATTGTAAGCTATAATGAAAACAGTCCAAGGCCACGGACTACTTGCTTAATACGGAAAATAAGTAGTCAAGAGCGATCATAAGAATAGAATTGAGTTTGTATATAATGTATTATTATGTTATTAGTCGATATTGAAAACATAGATAACAACAGTAATGAATATAATCTAGAAAACCAACCCTCTACATCGGAAGAAGAAAAAAAGACTGATTAAGAAACGCAAGCAGAATAGAAGTAAGTGGCGTAGTAAAAAAATAAAATTCCGACAACGTAGGCTTTGTCGTGTTTGTGTTGTGCGTGATGGTGCAATAAAAAAAAATCCTGAAAAAACTATAGGCTCCCCATGTGCGTGTAAAAACGTTTGTAGCCAAAAATTCAGTCCATCAGATCATCTTTAACAGCCCGTAACTGGACGACGTATACGTCTACGACTACGTCCATTGCTGGACGTAGGACTCCCCCGATACACGCCACTGAGCCCGATCTCCGGCTCTTTGTTTCCAGTCACTGCCCACAGCTTTGCGAATGTCGTCGCTTCACCTGTTCACAGGGCGTCCTACGCTACGTTTGCCGATATGCGGTCTCCACTCTAGAACCAGTCTGTCCCAACGGTTATCGGCCTTAAGGCAGATATGACCAGCCCACTGCCACTTTGCTAATCTGTTGAGCTATGTCGATCACTTTAGTTCTCTGGCGAATTACTTCGTTCCGGATTCGGTCCCGCAGAAAGACACCGAGCATATAGCTCTTTCTATAGCTCGCTGAGCGACTATAAATTGGTGGACTAGTCGAACCATGAGTGTCCACGTCTCAGCTCCGTATATGTCATGACAGGCAGGACGATAAAAGACTTTTGTCTTTAGGCACAGTGGTATAGGCGACGAGAAAACTCGGCGGTGTTTCCGAAATGCTGCCCAGCCCAGCTGAATTCTTCTCTGGATTTCCTTGTCAAAGTTGTGATGGCCTAGTAGGAACGTCTGCCCTAGGTAAAGATAATGCGTGACAACTTCGAGTGGGGTCCCATCTACGGCAATCGGTTTCGGAACAACGTGCTCGTTGTACATGACTTTGGTTTTATCCAAATTCATCCGGAGACCGATGCGACGAGAAGAGTTAGCTAGGTCATTCAACATCCTTTGTAGGGCCTGCAGCGTCTCTGCCATAATAAAGATGTCATGTGCGAATCGTAAGTGAGAGATGTACTTGCCGTTGATGTTAATGCCACAATCTTTCCAGTCCAGCATCTTAAACATATCCTCCAAGGCGTTAGTGAACAGTTTTAAGGATATGACGTCCCCCTGTCTCACTCCTCGACGCAGGTGGACATGTTTAGTTCGCTGGTTCTGTACTTGAACAGTCATCTTTGCGGCATTATACATATCATCACTTCGATATATCGACAGTCGACTTAGCAACGCTACAAGAACTCCAGAACGGACCAGGGCCCCTAGACAAAATCCATTTTCCTGTTTGCCTTCACGCTAACGCAAGTTCAAAATGTATGGGATTGTCATTTTTGTTGCGGAAACATAAATGTCATTCCATACATTTTGAACTTGCGTTAGCGTAAAGGCAAACAGGAAATTGGACTTTGTCTAGGAGCCCAGGTTTTGATTGAGCAATCAGACTATACTATCATAGTCACCCTGGGTAAAACAAAGGCTCCACTAACATCCATGCTACAATTTTACCGTTTTTGATGCCGTACAAAAAATTGAATGTTGTTATGAATGGCACTCCAAATCGCTAAAAGAGGCAGTTCAGAAATAGGGAGTGCTTTGTTACTTTTTTTTAACTGATAGATGAAATAATGAAAGATAATTACAATTTTTTCAAATTATATTCGGATGGATGAGTTATGGGCAGAACAAAAACCGTTATATTTTCGCCCTTTATGTATTATGCTGCCAAACTTTTAGAAATGTATTTATAACCCATCGTTTTTTTTAACTGGTTATAGTCATAACGGCATAGAAAAAACCTAAAAATAAAGTTTTATACACTCCTCATCAAATTAACAGTATTATTCTAAATTCAACGATTACTGGCGAAAAATATGTGTCAAAGAATTAGAGCAGTCTGAAGTTTACGATTTAAAACCACTTGTAGAAGACAAGTATTGGCGGTGCGATGAAGACGGAAATGTTATCCGCTGGCTTGTACTATTAATTATTCTGTGCCGCTGGGCTGATGTCATTTAGGTAAGCATGGTCGATTCACAAGCTAATAAGTTGTTTTTCAAATATTTATTTGAAGGCACTTATTCAGGTAGACTACGAGGACGAATGCGTACGAGTACTCAAGATGCATCTGTATACTTGGATAATATGCAGTTGCAACGTGCATACCATCAACTAATACCAATAAGCAAAACTTTGCATACATATCTTTTGAGTTCGTGCTAAAGTGGAGCCATTCCTCAGAGTTACCATTCTTTCTATCAATCTTTATCCTGTACTGAAGCTGGAACCGAAAATAATTCTGAAGAAGAATATCAAAGTGAATTTTATGTAACTCAAAGTTAATTTCAGGATTTGAATTATTAGTATAATGTTCTCGTTAAATTGTAACACTCATGATCTAACAAAAATAATCGAATTATTGTATTTATTACGTTTATACCTTCTAATATTACATTTAAATTACCTTTAAAAAAATCGGTATTGAGCAGTAACAATGACACTGTTATTCTAAATTTCCGTGTAATAGTAATGTTATTTATCAATACCGTTTCTAAAACTATTTCATATTACCACAATAACTTCGTAAAACACGTTATGTATCATCCCTTCGATAAAAAATAACGTTGCAAAAGTCCATAATATTATGTTACGAAATATTTTATTTTAAAAATTTGCTGCAATAACCCCGTAAGTACAATTACTGTAATATTTTATGTGAAATTGTTAGGAATACCTAACTAATAATATAAAATAATATGAATATAAATAACAATGAATAATATGTTTTCGTAAATTACTGGGTTTTGATAAAAAGGAATTTAATATTATTAACACAGTTATATTTTACCAAAAATTTGCTTTCATTTGATACATCAATGACTTCAATAGTCCATCTCGCTGAAAAGATATTCGATAAAATCAGTACTGTAAAATTTTCATTTTTCGATTACCGAGTTATTGCTTGGGGCCGTCGATATATGCATCGTAATACAAATGTTAATATATTAAAAAGCGTTAAAATTTAAATGAGACCACCTGGGAAGGGTACCCTTTAAAACAAAAAAATAATTTTCCAGATCAATTCAGGCATCTTCGAGTAATTGGTGAACATACATAATAATAAAAATAAAAAGATTCCGACGAATTGAGAACCTCCTCCTGTTTTGTGAAGTCGGTTAAAGAGATAGAACGCTGAGTCGAAAATGCTTGGAAGAACTACTGGTTCATGGAGGAACTAATGAATGGAGAACTTCCGGTGTCACTCAAACGGCAACTCATCGACACTTGTATTCTGCCCATCCTAACCTACGGTGCCCAAACATAGTCGCTTATTGAATGTCCAAACTCAAGGTGTGCTGGAATATTATAGCTGACGTGGGTGACAAGACTGCCAGGCTAAAATGGGATTTGGTGGGTCATACTTGTCGGATGCAACCCGACAGGTAGACTTAAATTGTCACGCAATAGGTGCCTGGAGTGGAGATGGCCGTCAAATTAGAGGAAGGCCCTAAAAGCGGTGGCGAGATGATTTCGATGTTTTTCAAAAAGTCTGGCCACAAAAACAAACTATTTTTTAATCTCTCTGTCTTTTTTTACTGGGTGGTTACACAGGGCCTGGGCCGCATGCGATGCTACCTCGATGCATGGATGTAACGCCATTGTCTGACTTGTCCGACAAGGATGCGACTCTGCCTTCCGGCGTGTCAGGAGGATCGGGGGAAATGAGATGAAAATTAGTAAGTGTTGGTATTTAAAACTGTCCGGCACCAACACAGAATATTCCCCAACTCAGAACAAAACGAAAAGTTTGCACAAGGGCTCTAAAATATATTATATTATCTTATAAATTCGAGGCCCTGGTGGCGTAATCGGGATAACGGTCGGCTTTGATGCCGAGGTACCGAGTTCAAACCCCGCCGTGCACCAATGGATTTTTCTATCGAAAAATGTATGTGCGCTTTTCACAGTGGCCCTCCGGTGAAGGATAAACATCAAATACAAATACAAATAATCTTATTGACATAATGAACATAAAATAACTTTGACCCATCTTTACGACTTAAATTCATAAAACTTGAAAATTTTATTTATAGAAGGTACATATATACAACTTAAAAATAAATTAAACTATTAACTGAGAATAGTAATAATAACTTGAAAATTGTTCAATATAATACTTAACACTGGCACATACACTAATCGTGTGGAGCCATAATAAAAGATAATAAAAAATGAAAAGAACATTGAATTAATGTCAAATCAAAATCACGTCATTAATGTCATATGTCAAGTTAAGTCAGTGTCACCAAAGAGAATATAACCACTACAGGGCTGCGTTCACGACCTACGCTCGGAGTGCACCCAAACGCTCTAACCCCGTTCACGACCTTAGAGCGTCGCACTCGGTTGCAGCAACTGTCGTTCACGACCTCGGTTGTTTCACTCCGGTTGCAACTTTTTACCCATCAAATTCGATGGTTAAAAAACACTCTGACGTTTGTGACGGTAAATTTGACGGGAAAAGCTGTAATTTTTTTACAGAAGGGGATCGGAAGAAATTGGCATTGTCGAGACCAAGACGTGACATGACGAGACATTAATCGTATAAACAAACGGAAAATATTTAGAAATAGAAAAATAAATGAACATAACCTCGAAATTCAAGTCTGCGCAAAATGTTAAATTCACAATTTGAGTGAAAAACACCCGTGGTCGTTCCGGACCTTCGAGCGAGTTGCAAAACAACTAAAAATACTTCTCCGGAGGACGTGAACGGAGCCCAGGTCACTGGAGAATGAAAACATCTCAAAATGTATAAAATATAAAGATAACCTAAATATACGCAAAGCAAAGAAATGGCTTGGAGCCAATAGATCTATTCAATAATATTTAAATTCTAGACAGGATAATTTACCAATCTTATTAATTATCTGTTTAATAGTGGATTTGTAAAAAAAAATACACCTTTTTTGTTATAGCGCAAAAATGGCACTAAGTTTGAAACCCGTCCAATATATTCGACCCTTTTCAATTATATCCAGGCATTACAGTGAAAAATCTATTTACCAGCGTGAAGAAGAAGGTCCTAAACCTCGAACGGTGTATGGCAAACCATATCCTGAATGGCGTAAGCCTTGGATCGAAAGAAAGGGCGAATGGAAAAGTAAATTTTCCGTTTTCGTTGAAAAGAACCCAAATCCTGATGTGTTGAACATTATGTCTCAGGTACCTGATCTTACCTTTGCCAAAATCAAAGATTGGTGGCAAGATATGAAGATAAAACAGGAGATACATAACCAGAAATTTTTAGCGAAAAGAGTTGCTATGCTTGGATCCAACTTAGCAGCAATGCATTTCTTTCTATATAGACACTGTTCTGTCAGGTATGAACACTATTTACCTCTGATAAGATCTAGCAGGAGATGTTGTTTTAACTCCATCAACTTTTTATTTCTAAAATTAAGACTGCACTCAATCACTGCAAAAGGATTGACATGTCAGATTAATATCAGTATTTTTATCAGTAGTTATTATATGGAATTGCTGAATAAAAAAGAATCTGCAATGACATTGTGAATTACTCTGCAGTCGAAGATAATAAGATATAATACTTATATTATCTATTTGTCCATTTGCAGTTTCTTTCTAACATTGGTCTCATATGCAGTAGCGATTAACCCCTCAGTGGTTCGTTATATGTGACTGCCATGCTTAGAATTCTGTGGTGGTTTAGTTCCTTCAATATGACAGGTTGAATAATAATAATTGAATTACTGCTAGCTGGTTAGCCTGACCTATGCTGTGGTTGGTAACACTAATCATGTAAAAAAATGAGGTCTTACTGACATTAAATTCACTCCAAAATGTGTCTTTGCTGACTAGTCTACCCAGTGTCACTTCCTATATCCATCTCTGCCATTCTGACTAATATTAATATGCTATAAGTTTTGTATAATTTTTCATGAAATAAACCCGATTTCAGGTTAAAAGACTCCAGAAAATGGATGACAGGTGATATTACACAATTAAATATTCCCGATTCTTATCAAGATGGATTCTTTGTTGAAGCAGTCGACTGTGCTAAATTCCATCATAACGGGTTACGTTACGAAGGAGTTGAAAACCTCGCTGGTCTGAATTTCTTAAAGTGGCTTTCCTTGAAAAACAACAGACATATTGATGTTTGGTGCTTGGACAGATTAGCTGGTCAAAATGGTAATACTTTGGAATATTTGGATATCAGCGGCTGCAACCTATGTGTTGGTGGCGTTTTTGCTTTAGCAAAAATGTCTCAATTAAAGTATTTAGTGGTTACTGACCCTGGCGATAATATTGATCTACAAGCTGCTTTGTCTACCTTGGAAAAACAGTCACCAAACTTACTTATAAAAGCGGAGTAAGAAGTAAACTTGTGTTACACTTAGAAATTATAATAATTTATCGTTGTTGGATTATAAACTATTATTGAAACATATGTGCCTGTTTTTTTGTAATTCAGCAAGCAAGCCTATAAACCGACTGAATATTTTACCATTATCTTGTTTTTTACAGATAATTTTGGTATTAAACTGATTTAATAAACCTTTTGAGTACCTTGGTACGGTTTTGTATGGTTTTTGTCATGTCATAGACAAAAGGTTAAATGCACAGAATTTCTGCACTGCCACCTCCAGGCCTACTTACAGAAAACATTGTCAAAAGATTCCTTGTCCTATATCCTTAAAAATAATATGTAATCACTATAACTAAAGCGAAAAGGGTTAAAAATAAAATACAGATTTTTGTTTTTGAGGTTTTAATGCTTTTACATAAGTTCGTACTAGGTATGTATCCAATATGCTTGACCAACTGTCCACAATGCTATGAATTGATTATTTGTAACTGCAATTAAGTATTTTAAATATTACTGTTAAATATCTAAAGTGCCACTGATTGGTCTGTTAGTGGTTCCGATACAATTTAAAAAAAAACTTACAAATTTGGTTAAGATTTTTAGATACTTTATCCTTATACTTTGTCTTATTCAATCTAACATACATTAAATTGAACACTTATATCTAAATAAATCGTCTAAACAAGTTATTTACATTCAAAGACATTTGACTAAACAATTATACTAATGCCTTATGTAAAAGAAATAAATAACGAATATGAAATGCTTCATTTAAAATGTTCTTTTGAAATAATGCTATTTCTTAAAATATAACATTTAACGTGTTAAGTTATGCAACAATGTTAATTCAGTCTAATAAAAAAAACTGCTTACTATGTGTTTTTTATTGACTGACAAAGCTTAGGGTGAATATTAACAGTTTAAAAACATTTTAGAAATTAACAAAAAAATAGTTCATTTCTAACATGTAAGTGGATGCTAAGTTTTTGAAAGTCAATAAGGCACCGTTAATATGCAGCATATTTTTAGAGTTTTTTTCATATTTGTTATTAAAACAACTTACCAACAGTCACTCGTAAAACTCAACACTTGAAATAAAAAGGCTAAATTGGATAAATTGATACTTAGTACAAACATTCATTCGTAAACCATGAAACAAAACTATTTTATGTGTTAATATATGGAACATAAACTGTACGAATGTATTGTTATATTTTTTAAATGATAAATAGTATGCTTCCTTAAATTTTTTAAACATAAAACTATCAAATTCAACACAAATCCAGAAAAAGACAGATTCGTAAAGTTTAAAAAAAATGTTTTAATATAATTTCTGTTCTACAACATTCTTACGTAAAACATACCATTTCAAAATGTGCTCTATTTTTTAGTTTATTACAATAATGAATTAGAAACTTATGTTAATAATTAGTGAATAAAATTTTGAATCTTTCGTAAAACCAATTGAAATGCCAACCACAAAAAACAGTATTATTACATTACATTAATAAAGACTATTAATGTATCAAGCAGAATTAATTACATGAAACATTCGTGCCATAGTCCAGTTTTCCTGATAGGATAACTTGAACATATTAAATCGCGTGCAATAGGTATTTTCTATGTCTAGCTATTAGCTTACTATTTCAATAATAAATTAATATGTCAAAAGATTGCTTAGCTAGCCCAGAAAGGTAAGAGAAACCATTAAAGCACCAATTGTAAAAGAAAAAATATTTCAACTGTAAATTGTAGATGAAATTTCAAAAAATCTACGTGAAAATGAACTGTGTGAAATTCTCTTCTGAAAATGAAATAATCACTCAGAATAAATGTAACTATCATATTTTATAACGTGAATTATTTTCGATCGAAGTTTAAAAATCGTGCATCGTTGATTAAATAAATATCAATATCATACAAAGTTAAAACTGGTTGTGATTAGTGTAAAATTATAACAGCGTATTTCGAATTAAATTATTTAATGAGAGGTCATTTCCTTATTTTGAATTAATTACTTTAAAGACAGAAGAATCTTTCCAATTAGGCCAACATGTATTAGGCACTGAACAAATATTAAGGCATATCATGATACACCAAATTCGGCATATTTGTAAATATATAACCTCACTCTGATATTAAGATATAAAAATATATAATAATTAATTCAAATTATGGACGTATATGAATATTGCTATGTTTGTATATGAGGACTAAACGGTAACAACGGTACTATTTTGTAAGATAAATGTATCTATGTATGTCGCGTTATTTATTTTGAGTCAACAAATGTATGTTACTGGCTCAGAACAATAATGCTGCAACAACGAAATGTTCACAAATTGACTATGTAGAATATTTCCAGCACTGCGCCCCGATTAATAAAGTTGGATCCAACAGGACCTTAGTCGATCTAATGTTATTTCATCATCAATATCAATAAAATACAATATTTATATTTTTACCTACAATTATATATAATGTACATGGGACTATAAACCTTATTCTGTTATGTGTAGAAACTATGAAGATAGAAGTAATTTTATCTACTTCTTTTCAATGGCAAGGGTGACCATGAAGGCTAAGCGCGTACAGCGTTGCGAAGCGTTTATTCTACCGCACGATAGAATAAACTGCATATTAAAAAAATTACAGCAATGCGCGCACTTCTATGGCATTCCTTACTTCACAGAATATGCGTGCGATAATTATATCGCACGCGTTTATTCAAACGCGCCGCAATCGCTGTGCGCGCTAGGCCTAAGATACTTTAACACTCTAAACTTTGCCATATGTATTCTCAATGGAAATTGTCGGTAATAGTCAAATACTCGATTCCATGCAAGCGCGATTAAATTTTCATGTTTACAGAATCCCATTGAAAACAAGCTCAACAATCGGTTCTTCGTGCTTAATAACGGCCAGTAAGGGCCATGAGTATAAGCGATCAAACTCCAAGTATTTCAGTAAACATACAAAAAAAATACTCTGCATCATTTTAACGAGTATTTTTTGTTTACTTAGTGGTTATATTTTGTTGTGAAATCGGACCGCTTTTACCCATTACATGTACTTCTTTATTACGAAGTGATAATGTCCTAGATGCGACTATAATATTTAACAGTGCGAAAATATTTCTTATACTTTATAATTTTAATAAATTCTTTTCAGTGCCGGACTCCTAAAGCAATTACCTAAACACTATCAACGCCGAAGAGATCATTTAAAAATACAATTTTGATATACATAACATTTGTATTGGCCGAAACTTGTATAAATTATTATATTCCTTTTTTTATCTATTCAATTAATTATCTAAATAAAAACCTTAATTACTTTGAGAGCCGGGAATACTTATCAACTAGAAAAATAAATCTAGTATTTACATTGAGATTATAAATGTATTGATTTATCTAGTCGTTAATGGTTTGAGCTGTTATGTCTCGATCGGTTAAAATGTTAACTATCTACACGATAAAAAACCAGAGAACATACGAAATAGCACAATTCTGCAAGATTCACACAAAAAATATTTTCGTGTTGCAAGTTGCAGAATTGATCCCACTTCTACAATGCATCTGTTACAGTTAAATTGCGCTATCGAATATATGAAAAGTCACTATATTTCTCTATAAGATTATTATGTTATCCATATATTTGTATTACACATGATTAGTCATTCAAACATGGCATCAAACACCGCACCGATTACAATGAATATCTGTACACCATAAAAATAATTTAATAAGTAGAAATCATATGATAAAAAAGAAGAAATCATTCATGGAAGACTAACATCACAACATAAATATAAAACGATACGACATTTTACTTAAATATTTAATTATTTTGCACCAATGTTACGACATTGCCTTTACTTATACGGCTAAATTGCTATGCACAATTCCCGGCGAATAATACAGCACGCCAGTAAAAAAAAACATAACTATGTAAAAGTACGTTAAAGATTATATACTTTGATTAAAAAAGACACCGCGATATTGTATTTGTCTCCCAACTTTCAAATGAAGCGGTCGTGTTTTGTATCTCGCGTATAATTAATTTATTTTGCCGACGTGCTATAGACTTAAAGGGGTTCTGCAAGTGCTATAAAACCTAATTGACCACCGCGGTACAATTAACAGGGATCTAAAAGTTAATTATGACATCAGATATATTTATTCAAAACACAACCTTAAACACTAAAGAACTAAGTATAGCCGATTCTGAGTATGTCTATCATTTAAATTTTTCTATCGTCTTTAAATTTGTAAATGCAAAAGGCTATCGATTTCTCACTCAAAGCTAATAATTTTGCGTCAAATACCAAAAATATATTTCATGTATAAATATATAGCTTTAGTCCAAGCTACCAAAAAACTCTTGCTAATAAGCCATGTCAATATAAATAATAATCTTAAGATTATAATTTTACAAGAAAAGCATTGCTCTGGACCCTTTTCAAACAATCGATAGTCGAAAATCTTTAAATATATTGAAGATATAAACATTTGCAAATCCCAATCGATTTCAAATTTAGCAGAGACTATCCATTGATTTACCAGCCTTATTCTAACAACATATAGAGTTCAAAATGTAAAACATAATCTACAAACTCTTATGAAAAGCTTTTCAGACTAAACGCAACGAATTAAGGTTGCTACCTTCATCATTATGTTCTACAGGATATTATATAGTAAGCGAATGGTACTATTGCAATTAGTCTTTGAATCTAAGATATCAGCAATCATCTGAAAAGGGCCCTTACCTGTACCCGTTATGATCGGACTACATTAAAATAACAAGTTCACAAAATATCCATCTAAATATGTCGTTAGCATTTTTTTCACTTAAACACGACTATTTACCGAATATTAAGTTAATTAGTACTGGATAAGGATTACGAATATATTCAATTAGCAGATTATGCTGTTCTGTTTAGTACATATTTAGCTGTTAGATTATTAAAATTGTCGTTAATCTACGTGCCGAAGCCAGAGCGTCGCAGACTGGCATCACTCCTAGACGAAGGATTTCAAGAACTTCCGAAACTGGTCAGATTACTTTCCGGTATATATTTACGTGAATTTATTAGCCGTTAAAAACTAAAATTCGCAATTCTTAATTAGTCGAAGTAACTAGCGTTGTAGTCCGAATATAACAAATCTCGCAACTAAGTACATCCAAACATTTAGATAATGTCGTTATCGTATACGCGAAAGTAAAAGAATCGTAATATAATACAAACTAGTTCATAAGCTTATTTTAAACATTAGAGTGACACTTAACATACACATTGAGATCGTGCCCATAATGACGATGTGCTTATTAAAATTCAACGCTTTACAATGATGATATTGTTGGCTAAAATCGGATGACAGTAGTCGGCAATTTTTATTATTGGTAAAAATTTGACCTCTAAAAAAGCTTAGCTGTGCACTGCAGAGATTTGTAAAAGTGGCTACTCACGATGCAATTTCATATTCAACCCGTTGATTCAATTTGTTGAAGTCGAGATTGCCCGTACTCTACTCACGAATCAATCCTGTTCACAATTTAATTTGTAATTGTTTAGTAGATGTTCAAGCACGTGTCAGAACCTCTATATATATAGGAACGCATCCGGAGTGCAAATGACAGCCAATTGAGTCAACTGCTATATTCACCATTCAACGCGCATTCAATCTGTCGATTCAACTTGTCGATTGACGGTCGACTCGTACTCAACATGTTGAAAGTATGCATCGACTTGCCTCCTCACCGCGCAATTTGTCAAAACAACTGAAATAGAATCTACGGGTTGAATACGAAATTGCGTCGTGAGTAGCCACTTTAACACAACAACGAATAGGATTTCGACATGTTGTCAAATCAAGCAGGACGATTAAATGTCAATCTCAAAGAAATATACTATATTTCGCCCCCCGGTCACATCCCCGGTTCTAAGCGTACGGAGGGAGGGAGGGAGGCTCGGCGGAAAAGGACTTTGTTTTATACTATTTAATAAAGAAGATTGATAACGTAACATTAACACACTGCATATATTTTTTTGGTATAATATTATATCCGCCAGCGCGGGTCTTATTAATTAAAAATAATTAAAAATAAAAATAATTATTATAACGATAATTATGTATATATGGCGCGACAACCTCCATATTACCAAACTGTGATCGCGAAATTTTACTGAAGAAATCGAATTAACTTTAAAAATTTTTACATCGTATTTCAATACACAGCGATTTGTTATTCCATCTCATAAACATTGCCGGCTACTGTTCGTAAGTATTTATATATAAAGAAGCAATGGTATTAATCTTAATGGTAAATTGAAATCGAGAATCTATAAGCCGGTAAATATGTGGAAATAATAGCGCATTTTGTTAAAAAAGTTAATGAGGGTACTTGTAAATCAATGTGTTTTTTTTTAATAGAACATGCAAATCAAAAAAATATATAAAAGCCTAATAGTGACTCAATTACAAAATTCTTTATTTTTGTCATTGATATTAGCAAATAAATATTAGAGATTTCCTTGGCGCGATAGTAAACACCATCTTGCAAAATAACTGAGTGACGAATTTAATTGACTACTTAACTCAAATTAATTAGCGCTTGGGTGCATTATTACCAAATATCGGGTCATGTTCTCGATTCAATATTATTCCACTCAGGTGGCGGCTTTTAGGTTAAGTATTATTATCTGCCCTCCAGAGACCAGTAATTGATACCTAACCTAAAAAGCCGCCACCGGAGTGCTTAAAAACACATCCTCTTCTCACATCGCCAATTCAAGACTTATGCTACCAATTGTTTTTATAATATTTTTTTTCTTGTTTTTTTAATAAAATTAATATTTTTTTGGAGAGTAATAAAATACTTTAACGTTTATATTTTAATCTAATCACTGTTATTCATAATAATTTTATATGCCGGAGCATTCTTTCAAAACATTTCGTTTTGAGACATCTCGTAATTCGTAAGACTCCTTTTGATTTACGATTCCAGGCAAGAAGGGAAAACTCTTAAATAGAATCGAGTGCCACCTACATGTGGGTATTATGAAGGATGATCTGACTATCGAAAGATTCCGATTAAAAACCTTTCCAAGTTCAAGTTCAAATTGCAAGCTCGACCAAGCGAGCAGATTTTCTCGTTTATAGTTTCATTTATTATAATACCAGTTCCATATTCTTCTAAAGAAATTGTCTGCAATCACTAAACACCTTTCCAAAGGCGCTGCAAAGAAGTAGTAACAAGATTGGCGAACACCGTAAAGTGATACCGTGGTCGGTAGAGGCAAAGTTCCCGCCATTGCCTGCCGTTGGTAGAAGACTATCGCTGCACCACAAAGGAGATGGTGTAGCCGCATCGCTAACTGGCCGTCGACGTGGGCTGCAGAGCGGCGGAAACCACGGGAGAATTCACATCTGAAACAATCATCATTTTCAAACTATCGTCAAATTTCATACTGCGTGATCCATTATGATAGGTCAGTATGCGGTAGTCTGTAATTATAAGAACTGAATACAGGTATTTTTTTAAATAATTTTGTAACATTTAATGACTTCAATAAGATCGTTTAAAAAACCAATACAACCGACTTCAAATGCCGTGCTATTAATTTTCAGTACTAAGTTTGAGGTATTTATCTCCATATCCTTGAAGGTACGTATCAGATCTCGATGAGATTACTATGGTACCATTCCCGGGATATCTCCTTTCCAACAAAAAAATAATCATCAAAATCGGTTCATAAACGACGAAGTTATCAGCGAACTAACATATATATATATGTTTGTTGTATATGTATGTATGTATATACAGGGTTACAGGAGAAGTCGTGCTAGATCCGTGAAGGGCGTGGAGTACCCGTCATTTCTGACTTATTTCTCTATGAAACACCCCACCCTAAACATAACCCTTTTCGAGATATACTGTACTGATAGACTGTAACTTACTTGTAGGAGTGTTGACTTCTGAATGCGGCGTAAGATTGGACTGCGCCATCAATTTTTGTCGCACCTCTCGGATCTTTAACTGTAGAGACGTCTTGGTCGGGAATATGGAGTTGTGGGTAGCCTGAACATAAGGAAATATTTAAAATAATAAATCTTAAAAACATGAGGGTACAATTATTTTAGTATGAGTAAGAATTAGTTAGATGGATCTCCAGTTAGATGGAGCGATGATAATACGCAAGGTAGCTGGTAGCGGCTGAAAACAAAGAGACAAAGAACGAGCTCAGTGGAGTCAGCAGTGGACGGAGATAGGCTGATGATGATGAAGAATTAGTTAAAGACGACAATTTAAAGAAATATCTGCCCATCTAAAATTTCTTATTAATTTCGCAGTATATCAAAAGTTCATATGTACTGCTAATATGCACACTACGCCTTTACCTCTCGACTCAGGGCGACACCAGAAGTGGTAAGAGCATATTTTATCGATGTTCTACCTGACTTGCTATCAAAAGTTAACTTACCACGATCTAGGAGAAAATCTGCCGCCATAACCTTACGGTGTTCTGGCAGTATAACAAGTTGCATTATGCAGAAAACATTAGGTTCATATTTAATATTTATGCTACAATTGACTGCCAAACGTAAAATAACTGATGGTCACAAGTAATATAAGCGTGAACAGAAATTAGTGTCCTCCTATCCGTAGACGGAAAATTAAATAGACATTAGCCTAGAAATAGCTGTAGAGATATAACCCAACTAAAATGATAAACACGTGATACATATGCCAAATATAAAATAAAATGAACAACGTAATTTGGTCGGGTCATACATGACAGCGGGTGAAGCCAAATGGCGCACTAGAACAGGGAACCAAAGCTGGCTCCAAACAATAAAATGGAATATGCAGAGAAGGAAGGATAAACATTTTTTGTCTATCTCGCTTTTTCATACTAGTGATCGTATAGTTATATCCTTCTCATTTTAATATACTCTACCTACGCCTGCTATCTTAAAGAGTTAACTGACCTGGAAATGGGTAGTAGCCTGTGTGGTAGGAAACATGCCGTGTTCTTGGAACAGCTTTAGCACGAGATTGCGGCGTTGTTCCAACACGCGACGATGTCCCGCTTCCCCGCGAGCGCCAGAATGAGCTGACGCGGAATGTGGCGTATGGGGAGACATTACGTCGTCTATACTTTCTGATGCTGAAATATATAAACCACTGCATTGTTATTACTAAATAAAAAAATCTGGTAATCAGTCACTGTTACTGAACACATCTACGTAGCACATAATAATTAATAGTACTACTACGTAGGTAGAACTTAAAAAAGACAAGTGTACATCCCAATAATACGATAATAATTCGTCAATGAATGCCGTCCGACCGGCGGCTGTCACAAACTTCTAAGTCGATTTTCTTCTCACATCTTTCTGGTGTGGGGATAGGGTCAGGGCTTTGCCCTCTGCCCCTGGCCTGTCTGCATCTATGACTGTAGGTGTGTCTCTGTTCGGAGGATGTTTCCTCACTTTATGCTGTCACAGACGGACGCTCAATGTTAGTTTTGGCGTGTGTGAGCGAGTAAGTACGACTATGAAACCGCCCCGCATTGTGCTGTTGGCACGGGTGACGGTGTCTATGAATGGAGTGGGTACGAGATTGACATTTTAAAACATTCTGCTGTCTACCCGCAGACCACTGCCACTGCTCGGACATATATCATGAACGTTCATTAGTACTATTATAAACCCTTATAAATTAAATAAACTCGGTTTTTACAATTACACTGCTTTATTCCTAATGGGTCCCCGACACGATCAAGTGCACTTGACAATACGTAGACTGCTTCACGGTAGCATCAAGTCAACGCGGTAAACGATCAATACAATTCACTTCAATCAAGTAGACTTGTCAAGTTCACTTGATCGTGTCGGGGACGCTTTAGAATAATGTATCGCTCTTTATGTATGTATATACTTTGCAACATTATCAGAAAAGTATTATCAAAATTGGAAAACGGTTGTCGGCGAGTACTGAAGGTGAAATAAAAAACAAAGTAGCTGCACTCTTTTGTTAAAGCGATCAAAATCACAAAACGATAAGGAGGGTTTCAAATAGAACAGACGAGACTAAAAGAAAAAGTATTGTTTCAATTGAACATACCTCTGTAAGTGTCCAGGTTGAAATCCGGTCCGAAGAAGGTATTGCCCACAAGTTTGTTGGTGGTCGTGTGAGGAGTCCCATAGGATAGAGGTGTGGGGATCCCACCGCCGTTCACAGGCTCTGCTTCCATTGGCGTCACTATCGTTTCTTCCTCTGTAAACATGAACATAGATTAGTGTAGAATAGAAATAATAGGCAAGTATTTATTGTTGTTGTTTTATAAGTTAAACACCTGTGTTTTTCGTGTTAAATTGCATTTTACAAAAAATAATGAAGTAATAGACTGGTGTTTTATTATATGCATTTTTTGTAGTACCTAGATAAGTGTAAAAATCTTACCTTTACCGATAACGTTATGTTTCTTCCTCAAGTAAAGCTGTGGACTTCTCGGCACCACCATAGCACTCGGGCTGCAAGCTTCCGGCTTGAAACGAGGCAGTGTGCTGAACTTTTGCTCGAAATTCACTGTTTCTAACACCCTGCACAAATAAATTAACAATTACAGATTATCAACAATCGATTTACTTCTACATTCCTCATACGCACTGCAGGGAATGGAATTCCATGCCTGAGTCTGTGTTTCCCGATAGCTACCTTCTGGGGGTCTACAAGTCGGTATCTTCTGGACAAGCATGCTACATCTTGGATCACATCGTCACTTAACGTCAGGTGAGGTGGTCCATCGCCTGCCTAATGAGCATAAAAAAATTAACCTGAATCCCAATTCTGTTAGTAAACCACTTTATAGTAAGCTACTCGCATTACGGTTGCCTATTTTGAGGGCGTTCGTAGTTTGTGAGCCAATGAGAACAACACAATAACATCGCGCTGGCTAGGCCTGCGTGCTAGCTTACAGAACAGGCATGATGACAGTAAATAAAAATCACTAATGTTTTGTGTCTGTTTATAGAAACTTATATATTGGATTCCAAAACTAAACATTATATAATAACTATATGTTGATAATATGAAACTACAAAACAATGCATGCAATCCGCCATGAAATGCTGAAGGACGCCACTTTAGAATAAAAATAACCAAATTAGATATGTTACATTAGAACGTCTTATGTTTCTTATCTATGTTACTCGAACGTGACGTCAACGGCAACGCCATGACACACTGTTTTCATCATTATTTTAACCCACAGAAAGGTCATTGTTATATTTTTACATCCGTATGCTTAGATCTTATTTAACCCTACACATGATCTCTGGGCGTTGCTAAATAGATGACCACTGGTGGTCGGCCAAAGCTCAAAACCTTTCGGACCAGCCAAAATAGAAAACGAGTTGGAATAATTGCGCTGTATATTGGATTATAGTTTCTTGCCACGCCTCGTCTCACTAGAGGCGACTTATTAGTCGCCTATAATGCCTTATTAGGCATTATTCTAGCCAAGCACAATGTAAAATATGGATCCAAACTCTTTCCTAAATAAAAAACAACGTACTTATCCCTTCCATCCTCATTCCCTTTCTTGAACAAACTCTTCTTGTGCCCAGGGCTGGGAAGGTCCGCGTGTTTGGGCGAAGGTGGTAGCTCGCCCTCCCCTGACGTCATCATGACCGACCCTGGACCCATGGCCGGTTGGGGTCCGCTTTCGGAGCGCGGGATATTCGTCTCTGAACCGTTGGAGCCAGTTGATGTTCCTGTGGGAAGGTATTGGTTGAGGATGTGGAACTTACATCGCAATTTCTAAGCAACCAGTTACATTTAGTTACATAATAATCTTAAGCCAAATTAACAATGGCATCAAGTTTATTTGTCTTCGCTGCATTATATCACACTTATGAATTCGAATCGAATTCACAGCGCAATTTACGCGTAACTTGTAGGTTAAGCTACAATGATGAAGTCTACAATACCTACTCTATAATTAGCTTATGAAGAAAAGATAGTCACGCATCTCGCAACGCATTAAATTTACCGAACTAAATAGTTTCATCGAATAGGTTTATCAAGTTGCGATATGATATTCGTTGAAAATATGCGACTGTTAAGTTGGTGTGGAATAAAATCTAGCGATTCATCTCACTACCGCTCCACTTCAAGAGAATACCGACATAACAGAGACATTACTATTCTGTTGGTGGAATCCAGACCAATCATCAATACCATCATCGGCCTATGTTAGTCCACTGCTGAACGTAGTCCTCTCCTAAGGAACGCTACTTGGCTCGATCTTTGACTTTCTGCATTCAGTCGCTTCGTTGCCTTTCGCAGGACGTCACTTCACCTGGCTAGAGGGCGTCCTACACTTCTTATCCAATACTCTACTCTACCCCAATGAAAATAAATAAATAACATTTACCTCGACTGAGTCTCTTCTGCAACGGCGCTCTCCCCAGTTGTGCCGGTGTGGGAGCCAGAGGGAAGGGACGTGCTTCTTCTATAGGATTCTCCCATTGTCTGAAAATTATCAATAAAGGAACTTCTTATAACTATAAGAAGTAACCCCTACCTAACATATTTATTAACTTTCGATATAAGCTAACACCACCAAAACAATAAGCAATAACGTCAGCCTTTACAAATACTTTAGCACAGAAATCTATAGACTACTACCATCGAATTTAACATAGCGCATCATTAACACTATAGCCATCATCATTATCAGCCAATTTCCGTCCACAGCTGGACATAGGCCTCTCTTATGCAGTCATTACTTTGATATATTGAGATTTTGATAATTATATATCCAGATTTTGATAATTATGTATTCAGATTCTGATATATTCAGATCTGATATGTCCATATTCTGATATATTCAGATTTCAAATCTTACACCGCCAGTAATTTCACAGACCATTTCAGGAATAAAAACAATATGAAAGCAGATTTATCTCTTTCTGGTGAAATAATTATATTGGTAATAGCTGATATCCCGCGGCTTCGTTTACGTACACCAAGAATTTAGTAGCCTTTGTTCATCTTTATGCTATAAATTATCTCCTTGTTAAAATTTAGTAAGATCGGATTGTCCCTTTAGGCGTTATTAGGTAACAAACAGACAAGAGTGACAGAGTCACAAACGTTTTTAGGTTTCCGTAGTCTTGACAAGGAACCCATATAGTTTCGTCATGTCCGTCAGTCTGTCTGTCCGAGGTTTTGCTAAGAGACCGTTAATACTAGAAAGCTCTAATTTTGTCGGTGTATGTATATAAATTACGCCGACAAAGTAGTGAAATAAAATTTTGAATAATTTTTTTAGGGTTTCTCCCCTACGTGAGAAGTGGGGATGAATTGTTTTTTCGTCGTCTACCCGATCGTGTGGGGTATCGTTGGTTGAATAGGTCTTTTAAAATTACTTAAGGGTTGCTAATACCATTTTTCAATTAAATACTCCATTTACGAAATATTACTTTTTTTAATTTAAAGTGCAAATGTTTGTTCCAGTAGGGCGTCCCCCCCCCCCGCTCTCTACAAGCTAAACTGCTGGCTTGAAAAATCTAGAAAAATTCGTGATAATAGTGCATTTCATGAACTTTAAAGGAAACCTATAGCGGTTAAGATAACTTTATTATTATTGTTAGCAGTAACAGTCGTTGAACTTGGGTGTTGTATAAATTTGTACCAAATACAAAATCCTTAGAATAAATCCTTTACTAACTAGGTACTTCGTCTTTGTCACTTTATAGTGTAAAGTGACAAAGACGAATTACCTAGTTGCTTGTTTATAACGGGTAAAGACTTGCATTGAATAACGGGCTACTACGGAACCCTACACTGCGCGTGACCTGACACGCACTTGGCCGGTTTTATATCATTAGCATGTATTGTTGTTATAAGAAGTAGTATTTGCTTACCCCAACGGGAAAAAGGCGTGATTGTATATATGTATGTTTATAATCTTTGTTAAATACATTATTTACTACACTTAGATACGTCACACATAGATAAATAAGTAGATAGTAAAAAAACTCACGTGGCAGGTTTAGGCACAGCATGATTACTTTGAGATACTATCACAGATTGGCCGCTTTGTACACTCTGGTTCGGAGTCTTATTTGTGTCTATTTCTGTAACAAAAACGAAACGATTAACATTTGTATTGTCTGGAAGAGATCGCTGCTTTATGATAAGGCCAGCGTGTGCTTTTGTTAAATAACCATTGCACCCTAAACTAATTTAGAAAGCTTATTTTATTCTATTCGATTTTTAGGCAGTAATCTTTAGGGTTCCGTAGCCGAATGGCGAAAAACGGAACCCTTATATACTCGTCATGTCTGTCTGTCTGTCCGTCTGTATGCCACAGCCACTTTATTCCGAAACTATTAAGACTACACAGTTGAAACTTGGTAGATAGGTGTTTTATGTGAACCGCTTTACGATTTTTATACAAATATTAAAGAAATTATTTTAAGGGGGGGTTTTAAAATTATTCCCTTTACATTGAACTAAAACAATTTTTTTCTCATCAATCCTATACGTACGGGTACGGGTGTCTATAGATAGGTCTTTAAAAATGACATTGAGGTTCCTAAAACCATTTTTTCTAAATGTTAATCGTTTGAAAGATAGGCACGTCTAAAGTGGTAAAATATGTGCCCCCCCTCCCCCTCTCCTCTAACTTTGAAAGTAAGCGAGTGAAAAATCTAAAAAAAATTATATGCTGTAGATCTCAATAAAAACATTCAACGAAAATTGGTTTGAACGAAATACAGTCAGCAGTTTTTATATATATATATAGCAGCCGCATACAAACACTATGAAAAACAAGATTAATTTTTTGGTGGCAAAAAAATATTGTTATAAAATACTCTACTGTGTTACGGAACCCTACGACTGCGAGTCCGACTTGCACTTGGCCAGTTTATTTTTCATTACTTCATTTTAATGGAAAATGTTTAATTCAGAATATCAGCATTCTTCAGAAAAATGCAGCCTATGTAAATATTATTAAGATTAACAAGACATCTTGCAAATAATAAACTGGCCAAATGCAAGTCGGACTCGCACTCGTAGGGTTCTGTAACACAGTAGTAGAGTACTTTATAACTAGCAGCAACAAAGTGTATGATTTTTTGTTAGGATTTTTTTACTCCCTTACTTCAAAAGTTCGAGGGGACATACTTTACGCACGCATATTTTACCACTTTAGACATGTATATCTTTAAAACGATTGACATTGGGAACAAAATGTTTTAGGAACCTCAACTTAATTTTTAAAGGACACCCCGCCTGCACGTATAAGGTTGATGTATTTTTTTTTAGTTTCAGTTCCATGTATAGGAACCCCCTTATAAAAAGTTAAAAGATTAAGATATTTTATTTTTATTTTTGTATAAAAATCGTGAAACGGTTCACAGGATACATCTACCTACCAAGTTTCAACTGTGTTTCCTAATAGTTTTGGAATACAGTGGCTGTGACATACGGACGGACAGACAGACAGATATGACGAATCTACAAGCGTCCCGATTTTTGCCATTCGGCTACGGAACCTTAAAAATAGTTAAAGCCATTTCAACTACAGTTTAACACATAAAAATATAAATAAATTCGAAAAATATGATTCTCATTTTTTAGGCAGTCGAGTGGTACATCTAGTGAAGAAAAATACACATTGTTCATGGTACAAAATTACAGCTCGTGCACCGCGCAGAAACTTTTAAACTACTCTAAACTTTCCAATTGGTTACTCTGTAACGGAGCCATTGTTGTTTGTTTCGTTTTTGCTAACTTTGGTTTATTAATTAAATGGGTATTGCATGAGTGTAGATAAAGTAGTGTATGAAACTGCACATAACTAGGTATTAAAACAATCGTGTGAAACTATTAAAAAACACTCTGTGTTTTAATACCCCTCATTTTGCCGCCGTTTCATGAACTACTATTACCACATTTACAGAGTCCAGCACGGTTATTTCCAATCATTCGAAAGATAATTCGATATCGGAAACTGCTTTTACTTCGACTGGGATCTTTGCAATTCACAATGTTTCGATCGGTTACTTTTGATATTTCAATTCTGAAATATAAGTGATTCTAATAGGAGAGGTTTCTGCAACAAAATAGCTCACGGATTTATCAATATTAAAATTTAAAAATGAAGCTTCCGCATCTGAAATTCTGAATAAATTTCCGAATGATTGAGAATCAGGGGTCAGATTGACTAATATATTGTTGTTTGTACCTGCAGCAATGGGCACGTAGAACCGCTGTAGTTGAACGCAGTGCAGCTGCGATGGCGCGTCACTCGACTTCAGTAGGAAGTTGCCTGACGCGTCCAGGGACAATGTCAGCGGGCCCGACATCGCTGTGAAATAAATCCACGTTCATTATCTTTTTCTCACACATTGTTCAGCTCGAAAGGGATGCAAATCGTTTTCGTCCTGTGATTTAGTCGTGTGATTTTTCAAGTTTAGTCGCTCGACTCGCTAGCTCGACACGATTATTGTATTTAGCCAGTATCAAAGTCGTTATCGTGTTCAAGTTCAGTCATAGTCCAGTGCAAGTTAAACCGTCAATCTTTACTCTTTCACCACATCTTTATGTGGTCTGAAGGCTTTCAGTGGAATTTTGGTGTTTAACGTAACGTCTTATCAGTAAGATTTACTTATTTAAATGTTTTTTTTATTTAGCTTGCCAATCATGATTTTGATTTGTGATGTGTTCATTGAAAAGTGACATATTTTTTACACATATATTGCCACTATAAGCCAGGTTTCATAATTTTCAAATTGACAGGGCAGGTAGGCATTAGATAGATAGATAGACAGATAAACACTTTATTACACCATACAAATAAAAAGTAAAAAATGGTAAATAAAACAATGTGGCAACAGTCGGTCTTATCGCTTAAATCGATCTCTTCCAGACAACTTTAGGGTGAAAAGGAATAAATTAGCATACATGGCGGTATAGGTGTTGAAAAACTAAATAAATAAATAAAAGTAAAATAATAGGTAAGTACATAATTACAAAGGTACATATAATTTATGTAATTTAATACATACATAGCAATATAATACATATATATAATGCCATACGATACATATTATATATATTCATATATCTATACTAATATTATAAAGAGAGAACATTTGTATTTTTGTATGTTTGTAATGAGTAAGCTCAAAAACTACTGAACCGATTTAAAAAATCTTTCACTAATACATAGAATGGACTTTCGGAATGAAAATAGGCTATATATTATCCTGTTTAAATCAAAGGTACATTCGTGGAGACCTAATTTGCAACCTAAGTCGGCAAATAAACGGTCGAAAAAACACGTTTCTGACGAACGCTGCTTAATTGAAAATAGATAGAAGAATATTTTCTATGCAAGAGTTGTACAACTTAATAAGACCTACAAAAAAGTCCGCGACAGCATATGTCTATCTCTTAAGGTTGACTCACAGTAACCATTTTAATCTTAAAATTTTTGTTAAAAAATATTACATAACTTCCAAGGCTATTTTCAAGTATATAGTATTAATCTTTATCCAAATAATAAAAAGCCACATATTATAGATTAAATTGTCCTTTACAGTATATAATTATTAATATCACGAATTTCACAAACACGCATCGCAAAATTAATAAAATATCATAGTTATATATATAATATGGTCATAGTTACTACGAACATATTATTATAAGTTTAGCTATGCTGTAGATTCCCACCGATCACAATCAATTTGAAGTCAATATAGTATAATAATATGATATATTGTATAAAATAATATTCATCTATATATATAATAATATAATATAATATTTTAAACCACCCCGACTGATCTATGTATAATAGCTTTTTCCAATGACTCTAAACACGAAATTTAAAATCTGAGCTGTAAGTTGATGAGGATTTGAGTATTCTGTAGAGTCCAGGAGGCTTCCATGTTCTTACAATATCGTTGAAGAAGAAAATTTTCGAATTGATCAGACCTATGAAAGTTGATTTCATAGCGCAATTAACTAGAAAAAAGCTCATAATTTTATAACGATTGAACGAAATTTCATGAATCAAAGCTAAGAAAACTCTCGATGAAGACATCTATCAAACAAAAAAAAACTATGAATAATAAAAACAAATTCGGTTCATCCGGTTAGGTGCTAAGATGCTACAGACAGACACACAGATACACACGTTAAACGTATATTACCCCTACATTTTGCGTCGGGGAACGCCGTAAGGTTACGGCGGCAGATGTACTGCTTGGTGGTAAGCTACTTTTTGGTAGATTTAATGATTCCACTACCACTGTACGAAAACTCATGATTCATGAATGCACATAAAACTTTCATTGGTAGGTATATAGCTAGGATTAGAACCAACGACTGTCGGGTCAGAATCAGGGTAACTATCCTTTACGACAAAGGGCCGTCCAATATCAATACGTACTCGTAAGTATTATAAAACAAAGTTCATCACTGCGTCTGTCTGTCTGTTCGCAATAATCTCAATAGCTACTGAACGGATTATCATGCGGTTTTCACCAATAGCCAGAGTGTTTATGAGGAAGGTTTAGGTGCAGAATTCGTTAAGGTTTTGTGTAAATTGGATGAAATATGACGATGGTTGTTAAATATGTTCATATTTTATATTCGATGCAACAAACTGATGCAAATTTTGTAGGCATATATGTTCTACCCGTGCGAAGCCGGGGCGGGCTGCTAGTACATATATATGTATATACATATACACATCTATACTAATATTATAAAGAGAGAACATTTGTATTTTTGTATTTTTGTATGTTTGTAATGATTTGGCTCAAAACTGCTGAACCGATTTAAAAAATTCTTTCACTAATACATAGAATGGACTTTCGGAATGAAAATAGGCTATATATTATCCCGTTTAAATCAAAGGTACATTCGTGGAGACCTAATTTGCAACCTAAGTCGGCAAAAAAGGGTCGGAAAAACACGTTTCTTACGAACGCTGCTTAATTCAAAATAGATAGAACAATATTTTCTTTGCAAGAGTTGTACAACTTAATAAGACCTACAAAAAAGTCCGCGACATCATATGTCTATCTCTTAAGGTTGACTCACAGTAACCATTTTAATCTTTAATTTTTTGTTAAATTATATTACATAAGTTCCAGGGCTATTTTCAAGTATATAGTATTAATCCTTATCCAAATAATTACGTTAATTAGCTTGGACACATATTATAGATTAAAATTGTCCTTTACAGTATATAATTCAAATGAAAACTCTAGAAGATATCACGGGTTTCACATACACGCATCGCAAAATTAATAAAATATCTGCAGTGAAACCACAGATTAGGTCATAGTTACTACGAAAATATTATTATAAGCTTAGCTATGCTGTAAATCCCCACCGATCACAATCAATTTGAAGTCAATATAGTATAATAATATGATCAATTGTAAAAATAATAATGATCTATATATATAATATAATATTTTAAACCTCCCCGACTGATCTATGTATAATCTTTTCATTAAAAGCATTCCAATGACTCTAAACACGACATTTCAAATCTAAGCTGTAAGTTGGTGAGGATTTGAGTATTCTGTAGAGTCCAGGAGATGTCCCAGCATCAGGTCAATGCTTCCATGTTCTTACAATATCGTTGAAGAAGAAGATTTTCGAATTGATCAGACCTATGAAAGTTGATTTCATAGCGCAATTAACTAGAAAAAAGCTCATAGTTTTATAACGATTGAAGGAATTTTCATGAATCAAAGCTAAGAAAACTCTCGATGAAGACATCTATCAAACAAAAAAAAAACGATCAATAAAAAAACAAAATCGGTTTATCCGGTTAGGTGCTAAGATGCTACAGACAGACACACAGATACACACGTTAAACGTATATTACCCCTACATTTTGCGTCGGGGAACGCCATAAGGTTACGGCGGCAGATGTTCTTCTTGGTGGTAAGCTACTTTTTGGTAGATTTAATGATCCCACTACCACTGTACGAATACTCATGATTCATGAATGCACATAAAACTTTCATTGGTAGGTATATAGCTAGGATTAGAACCAACGTCCGTCGGGTCAGAATCAGGGTAACTATCCTTTACGCCAAAGGGCCGTCCAATATCACTACGTAAGTATTATAAAACAAAGTCCATCACTTCATCTGTCTGTCTGTTCGCAATAATCTCAATAGCTACTGAACGGATTATCATGCGGTTTTCACCAATAGCCAGAGTGTTTATGAGGAAGGTTTAGGTGCATATTTCGTTAAGGTTTTGTGTAAATTGGATGAAATATGACGATGATTGTTAAATATGTTCATATTTTATATTCGATGCAACAAACTGATGCAAATTCTGTAGGCATATATGTTCTACCCGTGCGAAGCCGGGGCGGGCTGCTAGTATTTCATAAAAGAGAATTGTGATCAAAAGCAATAGCAGTTCAGGAGAGATAGTGGGCCTTGACGCGATCTTTAAACGTAGTAAGAGTCTGTGAGCGTTTAATTTTCAATGGAAGCGCATTCCAAAGCCTGACAGCTTGCACTGCAAATGAGTTGTCATAGAAAAAGCTATGGTGGCTAGGCATGGACAGTGTATGATTCTCTGATGACCGTAAAGATATGACATACATGAGTGTGAAGGAATTGGAACATTGGTTGAATACTCAAAGGAACATATTTTTGAGATAAGGTGGAGAAGTAGGATGAAATAGGATATTGTAGAGAAGGGACAGGATGGGACATATGTGCATTCCGGCGAAGGTGAATTGGAAGCCACTTGAGCTTAGAGCGAAATTCAGAGACATGGTCATATTTGCGTAGGCCAAATATGAACCGGATCGCAAGTTTTTGTAATCGCTCAAGTTTATTTAGCTGATCTTCTGTGATGTCAAGATAGCAAGCGTCAGCATAGTCAAGAATGGGAAGAAGAATAGATTGTGCAAGCGCAACTTTAGTAGCAGTGGACTAGAAATTTCGAAGCCTCTTTAGTGCAGCAAGAAGAAGCAAACATTTTATTATTGCCGAATGTTGTCAGCTGAGGTCCCCACGATAAATGCTGATCAAAAATTCTTTGCAGTTTGGCTATAAGGAATAGTTACCCCCTCAAAAACAACCTGTGGAAGCGTGACCCAGTCGATTTTAGCAACAGTTCAGTTAAAAATATTACCTGCAGTATTGTCAGGTCGTTTCACAAAGGTGACACTCTTGAGGAGGGCAGAGGGCGCTGATGTCTGGCTCATGGTGATCCCTGGCTGTGACATCGCCTGTGACATCGCGCCGCCCGACATGTTGCTCGTCGACATCGTTTGGGACATCGATACCTGTGAAGGTGAATGGAGAATTTCAAATATTTAACTATACCGAATAGAGTTTAGAATTAACCAGCAATATCTTTCATGGTGGGGATTTGTTCATAGGGTTAATACAAAAAAAAATGTTATTCTACCCTGATTCATTCTGAATTTCGAATTGAAAAAATTTCGCTGAAAAAGGATCGTCGGGTGGAATTTTCATCCAGCCAACTTCGCTGGTTTAGCGGACGTACTGCTCTAATGTATTGCTGTCCGTGTTCCTCGTCCACTTGTCAAACAAAAAACGTCAGTGTACGGTGCTGCGGTGCGTGTTAGCTATTCCGCTTGACAGTGTATTGGCTGTGCAGCAAACAGTCATTCGGATGTCGTTGAGTAGAGACCGCACGAAACTGAAGCACGTCATTCCGCTTGACTAATGAGTTGCAAGAGCGCTGCACCAACAGACGGGATGATAATTAATTGGGGGGTTAGAGCCGGGCCGTATTAAGAATGATGCTCAAGCGCGGTTCCGCTCCTAGCACAGACTGTGGCATTTCATATGTTACGCCTAGTAAACGAAGCAAGTAGCTTCATACCATGTTAAGAAGAGTGATTCGCCACCTCAGCATCGTTCTGTAATAAGGGCCTTAATCAACCTAAAAACAATTAAGACCACACTTATTGCGCTGAAATTCTTTGCAAACTCACCGAATGTGGCATTGAAATCCCACTGGATATGACTTGAACGTTGCTAGTAGGCGAGTTAATGATCGACGCTATAGCGTTGTCCAAAGCAGCTTGAGTGGACAAACTTGGAGTGCTCAGCGATATCCCTTGGACACTGTTTGTGATGCTTTGTGTACTCGATGCGAGGGAAGAGTGTGGAGAACTAGGTACTTGGTTTATGTTCTTGTTTATTGACGTGAATGCGGCCCATTGTCTGTGGTTGTCGCCTGAGGAAAAAGAAACATTTTTAAGTAAATTAGTTAAGTCTACACCGTGCTTAAGGTCCGCATTACAGAATGATTTTAAGGCGCCAATCCGCTCTTTAAAATACATTTTCTTAGTCGTATTATGTTAAAACAACTCCGATTTTCTCAAGTTAAAAAGTACACTTTATTGAAGTCAATGTCAATGCCTCATCAATTAAAATAAAAAATACTAGAGTATAACATTAATCAATATCTCATTACTAGCTGGCCCGGCGAACTTCGTACCACCTAACAAACAATTAATGTCGTGTTACCTTTTAGATGAACTTAATTTAGGCTTTTATGAACGTAATAGAATGAATACAACAGAGATATTAAGTTTAGTAATGTATTATGGCAATACAGAAATAGAATAAAAATACAATAATCAAGTACTTCAACCGCGTGTCAGCAAGACATGATGCAATGAAACAATGTTATTATTGTTATAGATAAGTTATTAACTTGACATTAGTTCGATTGAATTATTGATTTTATTGTAAAAATATTGTATTAGTATACTTACTTCATGGATAACTGTCTAATATTTTTTTGCCTTATGGATAAGACTGTATACATACGGCACTCATAAATTGGCTATCACATTATCGCATATCTCTGTATTTACCTACATTCTGACAAAATATGAAATTGATTAGGCCTTGATTATTATTGTCTTGATTGCTTGTAAGCATACATTTTTTTTAAGTTTCCTTATGGCTCCACACGATTGGTGTATTTAGCCAGTGTCAAGTATTAAAATTCTTCAAGTTTTTATCAATTTTATTCGTAGAGATGGGTTAAAGTCACATTTCAGCTCAGTTTTCAAGTAAAAGTCTAGTCTAAGTTATACCTTCAGTAAAGATGTGGTGTTTACTGAAGATTTTCAGTGGAATTTTGGTGAGAACGCAAATAGCATGTTTTTCAACATTGTGCTGTTTCCATACACTCGCACACAATCACCGGCACTTAATGGTTAATAATCCACATTTATTTCACATTAACATGCAGAAGAACACCAGTTTTAGGAAAAAATACAAAGAGATCAGACACAGTTTTCCACGTTCCCGCCAAAAACTCGTAAGCATACATTTCTGAACGCACGCATATTTGACAATCAATAAATATGTCATACAATTGTCATTACTGACAGTATTTAAAATGTATTAACATTTTTAAAATGTATATGACTTGAAATCACAAAAACTTGAAGATTTTTATACACTCATCGTGTGGAACGATGACCCTTATTAATTTGCGGTTTACCGTATCGACGGGATAAACAATTGAACATCAGATGATTGGCAGTTTTGAAACCCAGGAACATTTTAGCAAAATATTTTTTCTTATATAATTTTTTTTGGTCAATTATTCATTGTTTTTAATACTTATTATCCTATTCCTGACAAAGACAATTCCAAAAATACAAAAATCGTAAAATTGGTCCAGCCGTTCTTGAGTTATAAGTGTAGTATAACTAACACGACTTTCTTTGATATATATAGATAATGTAAAAATAAAACACTTTATATTTAGTTACGGTCTTGACATGAGCTCAGTACCGCTTGAACGCTCTACGAGGGAGATAAATTGTGAACGGGCTCTTAAATCTCGCCTAGTTAGTCGACCAAATGCCTGGCAACTTTCTTAGATAAATTATTTATTATTCATAGATAGCCGAAAGATAACGTACTTATTACCTATAAATTTAAAAATTTGATTTATTTAGTTTTCAGAAGTATTTACGTTATTTTGATTTTAAAACGCAATATTTTTACATTTCATTTTTAATCTTGTTATTTCAAAGTCAAAGCAAAGCATTTATTCAGTATATGGGCAAATTAAAAATTTGCACTTACACTCGTCAAATTACATTAAATAGATCATATTCAATAAAAAATATTATAGATATAACAGAAACATAACTTATTGCTTTAAATTTACAAAAAAAACAAAGGTATTAAGCCATTCAGCTTTCATCTAGACGTCGAACGTCACACTTAAAACACATGTTTAATTCCCCTGATTAATGTAGGGTTGCCAACCGTACTATATACGAGCACCCGCAACCCAGTGGATGTTTCAGTACTTCAGACAATTTTTTTTTAAAAAATTGTGAAATAATGAAACATAATAAATAAATAAAACGCAGACTAATTGCAGTACAAATCATATTCCGAATGGAACTGATTGTCCGTCTATCAGCTGCATAATACCGTCTTAACAGGTAACCCTAGATCTGCAAACAAAAGATGAAAACTGATTGACTGTTGAATCTACTGGTGTTTCGGAAGTAACCCCATCAGAGAAGAAACGCCAAGAAACTCTATGGGGCTTGTCACTTATTTTAATTCATTTTTGTTTTAATTCATATTCAATATTTTTTTAAAGTTACAACAAATAATTATGTTATCGTACAATTTATATTATATCTTGGAGCTTGGGGCATTCAGGCCAAGCATTTTTGTCATTCATATAGTCATTTAATGTATAGTACGATTTCTTCATTAAATTGGATTTTACAAAGGTTTTAAATCTGCTCAAAGACAGTTGATCAATATCTTTAGGAAGTTTATTATAAAATCGTATACAGTTCTCCAAAAAAGAACCACTAACTTTCCACAACCTGAATTGAGGTAAAATTAATCTATTTTTGTGTCTTGTATTGAAATTATGTACATCGGACCTCTTATCATAATCATTTAAATTTTTGCGTACATACATAATATTTTCATATATATATTGACATACCACTGAGAATTTTAATTTTCTTAAATTTTTCACGAAGTGAGTCTCGCGACTTCATGGTATATATAGATCGAATAGCTTTTTTGTAAAACAAATATAGATTGGATTTCGGCGGCTTTCCCCCACAATAAAATGCCATAGGACATTATACTGTGTTTCCATATCTCAATACTATCTTGTCTCCATACCGTCTTCCCTCTTCAAAGACAAACAAGTCCGTTATAAACAACGTTTATTTCTACCACATCGTCACTTAACATCAGGTGAGATAGTGGTCAAACACTTGATTATAATGAATAAAAAAAATATAAAAAAAGTTAAATGACAGTTTAGTGCTTGACTGTCTCCAATACGTTAGCTTAATTGTTACCTGTATCTGCATGAGTAGATTTGAAGGCACCTCCTGTTGGCTGGAACACTTTAGATCCACCAGGACTTGATGCTGTTATTCCTCCGAGTAAGTTGTCTGAAGACCCAGCTCTATAGAAAGAAAAAGTATTTAGAAGTTAGTATTTTAAGATATCCCCCTAGCCCTCCAGCTAGATTGAACGATGATATACGCAAGCTGGTTGGCAGCGGTTGGAAAAAAAGAGCTGAAGACCGAGCTCAGTAGCGTGCCATAGGTGAGGACTATGTCCAGCAGTGGACAGAGGTAGGCTGATGATGATGATTTTAAAATACTTTAAAAACCTGTCCCTTATCACTAGAAGCTCTTCGTAATAAAATTGCATTATCACCCATTGACCGAAAGTCAACTAAATGGAAAAAACTAGTTAGTGTTTGATCGGGACCTCGAAGCTTGAAGCTAGAATAGACATAGCAAATATCGACATTCTGCCATTATTAGCAGAAGCAATTCTACTATAAAAATATAGATAAAGTAAAACAAGTAGTTATACACATCGAAATTCATCATACACACAAGAAAGGAATGGACTCGTCAACCGACTTCCAAAAAAGAGGAGGTTCTCAATTCATCTGTATGTTTTGTTTAAATTTTTTGTATGTATGTTACGCGATTACTCCGTCAATTGTGAACCGATTCGAATGATTATTTTTTTAATCGGTATATTTCCGAGGTGGTCCCATTGTAATTTCATCGAGATTTGATAAGTATCTCCAGAGATATGACGATAAACGTCACGTATATAAAAACACTTTAATGTAAAGTAAAACAAGTAGTAACAGACTTACCTAGCCTTTATAGGTTTAGGTCGTCTTGTATGGTCGTGATGCGTCAAATACTCCCTCGCCTCGATACCTTCAGAGTCAGAATCTGTCACCTTCTCACCACATTTGAGATCTATATCCAGATTCTGAGACGCAGGCGGCGGATCTTCACATATTGATTGTGTCATCTAGAAATAAATATATATGTAGTGACTTGGCTGAAGCATAAAATAAATAATATCAAGTGGGTTAAGATTAGAGATTGGATAATCGGATGCATATTTACCTAAAGTTAATTTTTGTAACATATTATGGAAGAGGCTTTTTAGAATATTATATTTATATTGATAAAAGCACCTGTCAATTAAAGTAGGAAAAAAACAACCATATTACGTTGTACCAATGCAACTGTCATTGTCAAATGTCTCTCTCTCTAGACATTTGGATTTGTTGATCACGGAGTCGTGTAATTTTATCGACAAATAATACTAAAATTTAAAACCACCCCCGACTGATTTGTATATATATATATATAAGTTTTTAAATGGTCACTGACACTATTATTAATATTGTTTTCGGGATATTTACCATGTTTTTATTTTAATTTGAGTTTCCGATATTTCGGTGCTGTTACAAGCGCCATGTTCATGGATGAAGATTGCGGGTGAAGAGGGTATCACGAGCAAACAAAGCGATCTACCCGCTTTTTTACTCGTTTCGGTCGTTCGGTGCCCCTACCATTTGTTATCGATGAAACTCGTTCACGACACACAAAACTCACAGTATCTTCACGCTTCTTGTTGTGGACTACATATTTTGTATGAGGCTGACACAGACCTACCACTGGACGCCAGATATTCAAGTTTGAAACCATCCCCAATATTGAAATTTTTGAATTTAGTTATTTCAATCGCTTCTCTAACCAATCTTGGTATGTAGTGGCGTTCCGTCGAAAGTATATCTGAGGGTTGTGTAACTCAATCGAGTGGTTGGTGCCAGAGTCCAATAAGTGTTCCGCGATCGCAGATTTATGTGAGTCATTGTCTTTGACTGCCATAATGTGCTCCTTTACCCGGCATGCAACGGTGCGTTTCGTTTGGCCTATATAGGAGCTCCCACAGCTGCAACTGATCTTGTAGACCCCCGGTTTTTCTAAAGGAAACACGTCCTTTGGTGTACGTAAGAGTTGAGCCAGTTTCTTCCAAGGAGTAAAGATGGTCTTTACTGAATATTTTTGCAGTATATTAGCAACTTTATCTGTAACTCCTTTTACGTACGGTAGGTATACCGGTCACCATAGGGCAGAACGACTGCCCTATGGTGGATCTCACGTTGGCGTGTGTGTCTGGGTGGTAGAATCTTGCCTTTGTACCCGTTTCTCCGTAGCACGCTACTCACATGTCGTAGTTCTTCTTGTAAATGTTCCTCATCACATAAATAATATGCGCGGTCAGTGATAGTAGTTACCACAGAGTTCAGGTGACGCGGGTGATGATGCGAGTTAGCATTTAGGTAGCGGTGAGTGTGAGTCTCTTTTCTGTAAACAGAGTGGCTGACGGAACCGTCTTCTCTTATTTTAATATTTACATCTAGGAAAGCAATATTTCTGTCTCTTTCCATTTCGTAAGTAAAATTCATTTTACTGTGGACGGTGTTTAAATGTGCCAAGTAAATTTGTACGGCCTTTTCATTTCCTTAGATTATACCAAAAATGTCATCAACGTACCTTTTCCATAGTTTAATGAAGTACGGCGCAATTTCGATGGCTTGGTTTTCAAAATACTCCATCCATAAATTTGCAACGACTGGAGCTACCGGGCTGCCCATTGCCACTCCGTCTATTTGGAGGTAGTATTCGCCTTGATACACGAAGTAACTCGTAGATAGGCAATGATGAACGAGATTGGCGTACTCAATAGGGATTCCGAAATATCGGAAACTCAAATTAAAAGAAAAACATGGTAAATATCCCGAAAACAATATTAACCACTCAGGAATCGCAAAATATATAAATACATAAGAAATTATCGAGTTTCAAAACGTGTGCAGTAGCGGAATGGCGCGAACGTCGCGTCGCGTAATTCTTCGCATGCAAAACTAATCACTACTATTTAAACGACTGAACGGATTTTCATGAAACAAAGCTAAGAACACTCGATGAAGAGACCTATCAAACAAAAAGAAACTAAATCAAAATCGGTTCATCCGTTTGGGCGCTACGATGCCACAGACAGACACACACATACACAGATACACACCTCAAACTTATAACACCCCTTCTTTTTGCACCGGGGGTTAAAAAGTGTTTTCCATAACATCCAACATATGAACTTTAGGTACAACTCGTACGAATCAACTGTGCACTCCGCTGGAATGCGACCCCTCTCCCGCTTCCCCGCGCGGCGCCCCGCATTCGCCGTAAGCGCTCGTTGTTATTACTGTTTCTGTTGATTTCGTCCGGATGACGTCACAGAGCGAGGTGCACAGTTAATTCGTACGAGTTGTAAATTAATATGCATCCGGATATCCGATGTCTTCTAGTTTAAATCTATAAATTACCATTTGATCGTCATCGCTAAGCTGCGGCGACCCGATGTGGTTGTAAGCAGAGACCGAGACTGGAATGTCACTCGTCTTCATCGGCACGTCCGAAGGTGTTCGAGGACTCTGAAATAGAAAACAAAACTTAAACAAACACAATAACTATATATTCCAAACGCGTTTATAAAATTATATATCTATGTATTGTATATTTTAAAAAATATTGTATTTTAATTATATTGAAAACTCAATGCCTCTCTTTGTGTTTAATTTACTACACCGCCGCCATTTTTCTGCACCTCTAGAATGCAACTGGTAGAAAAATCTATTCTAGCATTAAGTCCTCCGTGTATTTTTTTTTTTGTGTGCAAATAAAAAAATTATATATATCCAATGACGTTCTAAATAATGGTATACCATTATTAAATATATTCATAAATCCAACCAGAGATTTTAGAAATCTGCATGAGTATTTTCAATATAGACTCGAATTCTTTCGGTGGTTGTTCACACCGTCCTTCGTAATAACACATCGCCAACCGCCCTGATAATTCTAATAAAATCAATATCGTCTTTTGACATCTTAATCATCATCATCAGCCCGTGTCAGTCCACTGCTGGACGTAGGCCTCTCCCAAGATGCGCCACTGAGCCCGATATTCGGCTCTTCTCTTCCAGTCACTGCCCGCCGCTTTTCGTATGTCGTCGCTCCACCTGGTCACAGGACGTCCTACGCTACGTTTGCCGATTCGCGGTCTCCACTTTAGGACAAGTCTAACCCAACGGTTAATAAATAAATATCTTAATAAACACAATATAATATTTCTGCTTGACATAATAAACCAAGATACTTCAAAATTTTTCAAATGTGTCTAGTTATAATAACTGTATCTAAGTAGGCAGATACATTTTAGAATTTGACATATAAAAATGATTTTGTTTATTTTTATACCTGCGGTATTGACCCAGTAGGATCTCGGCTGCTTGACGATTTTCTTCGATCTTTGTTACACCATTTCCATTCAGGATGCGCTTTGAAATGAGCCTCCTTTACCTATAAATAAAACCAGTACAAAAATCTTGAACTATATAATATTGAACAACTACGTATATTTTTTTATGGCAGATAGGCAAGCGTTTGACCACTATCTCACCTGATGTTACGAGACGATGCGATCGAGTAGACGATGTACGGGTAGATAGAAAGTCTACCATGAAGCGATGGCGCACATCAGTATGTCTGGTAGTCCGATGGAAGAAAGGGGATGGGCGGTACTAATTCGTGCAATTGGATGGCAGACTCTCCAAAATGTATCCGATAAAAAAAAAACGATAATCAAGCTAATGTGTAGAAAATGAAAGTTGTCTGTAACAGGCGTTGGCAAGTATCACCCGCCACGCAACGCAGCCTTACAGCAGTTAAACTAGTTTCAAAAACTAGTTAACTGTTGTAAGGCTGCGTTGCGTATCCACTATAGCTGGCCGGGGAAGCGGAGCGGCGCGCGACGAAATAATCCATTAACACCAAACCACTACAGTTGGTAGGAATATATTTAAAAAAAAAAAGCTTTCGAGCAATTTGGATTTCAGCATAAAAAAACATACATGCTTTTGTTGAAATCGATCGAAAAGTACTGTGTTAATACAGGCTACAAAATAAACTATCCGAAATGACGAGTTTGGATAGTTGAGTAAGTTTTGATTCTTCTTCATTGCTGAAATGACTGGTCAAAGGATGAAATTTGCAATAGAAACAGCAACTTACCTCGCTAGCCAATTCATTGTACTTCTGTTTCTCCTCAGGTTTGAGAGAGTACCACCATTCCCCCAATATCTTGCTGACAGTTCTGTTGTCTTGATTTGGATGCATCTGATGTACCGTCTGTCTATGACGCTTTGAGAATATCATGAATGCGTTCATTGGACGACGGATTCGGCGCTCCTTCTGTAAAGTTATTATGTTATTAACTTTTCGGTATGGTAAGCGATGATATCTGCCTATAACAGAAAATACGGCTCGGAATCTGAATAGTAAGAATTCCGCGTCTCACACGGCAGCTATGAATATCTTTGAGACATCTAGATATTGAATTTGCTTTGTAACGACACCGACACATTGTCCTTCGAACCCGAAATTTCGAATTAGACATGTCAAAAGTTACCAATCGGAGCTATTTCTATACTATCCTCCATAGATCAAAGCATTGTTAATTGCAAAGATCCAAATAAAAAGAGTTCAGAATCCGAATTTCTTTTCGAATTATTGTGAACAGCCATGCTGATCGCTCCGTTAGTGATACCAGCCCAGGGTGCCTAACAGGAGTGACTAGAAAAAATATTGTTAACAGAATTTACCTTCTCATTGGTACTGGCAGGCGAGTTGAGAGCATTATTATTCTGTGACTGTCGTTTGGACGAATCCTCTCCAGTAACGCTTGAGTCTTCACATTCGAATACTTCGTCGTCTTCATCCGTGCACATTGATGTCACTGTATAGAGATCATTTTTATTATATGAGGTTTATGCTTAGCAAGAGACAATTTGTGTGGTTTTATAGTAACGCTATCACCAGCGCGGTTAGTAAGCGTCGCGGGCCACGAGCTTTGCGTCTCTAGGATCGTTATATAGTCACGCGGATGGCCCGGTTGGCCCGCGCTGACGGCAATTCGGTGCGCTCTCTTATCACAACTGAGACAGACATAGACACAAAGCTCGTGGCCCGCGACGCTTATCAACCGCGCTGATGAAAGCGTCACTGTAAAACCACACTATTAGCAAGTGGCAATACACAAGAAAGCTGGCTAAGAAACTTCCCACAAGGTCAAGAAACATCAACCAAATCTAAAACATATAATGTAAATCATAACAAACAGAAGAGTGATATATTCTGCTATAAGGTCTTATCCGATATTATCTCGCTCTAAAAAACACGGAGTAGAATATAAAAGTTTTATAACCTTGTGTTAAGCTCTCGGTACCTACGCATCGTCGCCTAAAGGTAGATTTTATCCAGCACATATCAACATGTGGCATTTAAAATACAGGACGCCAAAATACAGCATCACGATTTTTTTTTTACTTACCTGTAACTATCTAAAATAACGCATATCGTGTATATGCGTTATTTTCGACAGAGAAGAAATTTTCATGTCTCATCAAGTGGTCTGCTAATTTGCTACCTCAGACTATCATAAAAAAGGTAGACAGATTCGTGCCAAACACCCGAGTGACCGGAAGTTCAGTAATACTAAATTCTTTAATAATAAGTTTCCGCGCTCAGTCCGGTATAGTCAATACGGCATGAATACTACGTAAGCAACGCTGCGAAGTAATACTGCACGGAAGCGTCTGACCCTGCTGCCGCTTGGTAGCAAACTGAGCGCGGAAGCGTATTACTCAAGCATTTAGTATAACTAAACTGCGTTCACTCGGGTGTTCGCCACGAATCTGTCTGCCTTTTTTATGATAGTTTGAGTTTGCTACTTGAAAGTAAAAAAAACAACTCACCACCGTGCTCAGTCTTGATCTGATCTTCAGTCTTAATGTGTGCAGGCGTGTGAGGGGTATGCGGCGTGTGAGGGGTGTGGGGGGTGTGAGGGGTGCGTGGGGTGCGCGGCGAGGGGGAGGCGGGCGGGACGGCGGGGGGAGGGGACGTGGCCGCCAGCAGGGGCACGAGGGACTGCCAGGGGAACGCGCCTGTTGATACGTTGCCTGATACTGGAACAAATACATTGTTGATATTAATAAGGAATATGAATGATTTTTTAAATAATTTTATTTTACTGATTACATCTATTTATCATAGTAAAAAAATGAAATAATACTGAAAGTCTTCAAATTAAGCTACAAAAAATAGTTTTAGCATGGAAAAAAATTGAGGTGTACTAATCGCCGCTAAATTTTCGCGCGCCTTTGTGACGTCACAGCATACTTCGCTGTACCACAAATTAAATCTTTGTAATAGAAATAGTACGTATTCATACAAAAGTGCATACTATTTCTATGACAAAGATTTAGTCGGTGGTGACAGCAGTGTATGTCGTGACGTCACTTTCTAAATGACAAATGGCGATGTGTTTTGCAAATTAAAATTTCCACGCTTGTTTTGCATTTTTCATATAATATTTTAACCAATTTAAGAGTATTTTATTTATAAAAAAATTTTTAACATACAATACCAGAACAATAATGATTCGAAAATAAATGATTTCAAGTAAATTTATAACACATGCATATTCTCTACAAAGAATCTGATCTGTCTATCTATCTATCTGAAGTATTGCACGATAGAAAATAGGAACGTATGTAATATTACAGTTGGCAACCCTCATTACATTCTGTGCGCTCATCACAGTGGTCCGGTGAAGGAAAAACATCGTTAAGAAACCCCCAAGCCCCGCATGGTGGTAGGACACTATCTAGTGTCCGCCAGGCCAGCTACCACCCTCAAGTTAGAAAATCTGTCGCCAAAAATCTAATGTGTTCCGGCAGTTCTTTGAGAGGCAGTTCCCATTCTAGGCCTAGCGTGCATGCTATATTCAACCGCATCATCACTTACCAACAAGTGAGATAGTGGTCAAACGCTAGCCTATTTGATAACTTGATTGACTCGGCAAACGGACCTGTCCTTGTCTTATTTCCTTGACTAGAAAGTCAGCTGTGATTGCCTGTGCAACAATGCTCCGAAGATAAGTTCATTCAGCTCAGTATGTTTTCTATCCCACTCACACTTATAGTAATATGAGTCTGTAATCTTCTGTCAAATACTAAATCTATGCGAATACCAAAAAAACATCCAACATGAAGCAAGTTTTTTTGTCAATCTATCAAGGTTTTTATTCCTACTCTTCAAGACTTTTTACTACTTTTTATTGAACTTGCCATGACAGTATGTATGAATGTTTGGGTCAAATCTTGGAAGCTAAATTAGAACCACTTCCAGACGTTCGATTGAACTCAAATTTGTTATACTTGCATACCTTCAGACAATGCAATAATATGGTATCATCGAGCTGACCTAGGTAGGCAGGCTGTAGGGATTGGAACTCCACAATGGCAAATGGTAGGACAGTCGAATTTTGTATGAATGTTTGTTATTAATTAGTACTTTTCATTGCACATGATAACATGTTTAAAAAAAGCTTGTGTTAAAAAAGTGTTTAACTGTGAACAGCGATCTCACCGCATGACCTTACTCCCGAGGAAGAACGACGGATTCGCTCGAAACCTAGGTCGTGAAAATTCGACTAAAGGTACGTGAATTACATCATCATCATCAGCCGGTGTCAGTCCACTGCTGGACGTAGGCCTCTCCCAAGATGCGCCACTGAGCCCGATCTTCGGATCTTCTTTTCCAGTCACTGCCCACCACTTTGCGTATGTCGTCGCTCCACCAAGTCACAGGACGTCCTACGTTTGCCGATTCGTGGTCTCCACTCTAGGACAAGTCTACCCCAACGGTTATCAGTCCTGCGACAGATATGACCAGCCCAAGTGTAAGTTTAAAGAGATAAGTTAAGTAGATCGAGATAGAAGATAAAAGTAGATAAAATAATACTTACCTATGATAGCTGTGTGTGAAGTGGGCGGGGGTAAAACCGGTAGCAACTGGTTTGGATGCACTATGACAGCACTACTGTTAATATTCACATTATTTATCTGAAAAGAAAAAGTTATACTTAGGATATACGAGGATATATTTCAAGCTAGGATAACGAGCTAGATATCCAACATTCTATCTTGTCTTGTGTAGCGTTACATTTCAATAATGCTAGGGCCAAACACATCGCGATAACGCGAACATTCGCTTTATCGCGATGTGTGTAGTCGAGTACTAAATACTTCGGAACTTCAGGCGTGAGGCGAAGCCGCTTCGCCCTACTGTCGGTAAACTCGCGCACATCAAAGGGTCTTATCGCGATGAACTTTGCTTGCGAGGCTACACTTCAATCGGCCGACGACGACGACGACAGGCGTCGTGCATAGCGGACCGGTATTGCTTTATTTGTTTGTGAGTTAATCTGCTGTTGAATGAACAGTCGTCATCCACTGTCGCCTTTTCTTTACTATTTTCTAATTTTGTTATTGCACAAATGCAAAAAAGTAATTGTTTAGCGCCATAAAATAAAGAGCGACAGCTTCGTCCATTTTTCCGTGATAAACTATTGCGACATTTCTCTTTTTGCAATGTGCCATGCACATTGCCGTAGGCCGAAGACGAAGTTTTATCGCAATAATTCTATCGCGATGTGTGTGGCCCTAGCATGACAAACTCTTCAAATGCTATAATAATATCTGACAGTTAAAATTGCTGAAAGTTATCCCTGTCATTTCTTGTTTATTGAAATGCATCTGAAATTACAGGCTGGTAGGCATTTAAAAGTAAGTAACTATAAACGGAAAATGAAATATTCACAAAAAAAACAAAACGGAATAACTCCAACTAAACAAAATCAGGAAATTTACATACACTCGACCCAAAGAATCTATATTGTTTATGCCTATATTTGGACGACTTTATCATAATAGGTTTGAACTTACATTAACATGGTCTCCGTTGTCCATACTCCTATGTTCTACCTCTGGTTCCATGTTGTTTAGTTGTTGAGTCAGGTGATTCAATTTCTGTTCTATCTGAAATCACATAACAATCAGCGAAACATACAGTCGTAAAAATGTCTATGCTACAAATACACATATTTTTACAAAATTTCATCTATATTGGTATAAACATTTACCTTTTAAAACATTGTTATATACATAGATATAATTAAGATAGTATAAAAACTAAAACAATCGACTTCCATACCGCGCGAATCAGTTTCAGTTGCAAGTTTGAGACGTTTATCGACATATCTCTGGAGATACTTATTAGATCTCGATGAAATTACAATGATACCACCTTTGGGATGTCTCCTTTCCAACAAAATAATCATTAAAATCGGTTTATAAACGACGAAGTTATCCTCGAACACACATAATAATATAAACAGTCGAATTGAGAAACCTCCTTTTTTTGAAGTCGGAATATGATGATAAAATTCACGCCTTTTTCCCGAGGAACATGCCTTAGCGCTGTACCAAATCAGCTACAGTACCAACTTCGATCCTATATAAGTAACAATGTACAAAAATATGTACCTAATCGAATAGTCAGCAGAATAAAAAATCAAACAACGATGAATGAAATAGCACTTACTTGCATAGTCTCCGCCGGTTCATTCTTAATGACGACGAATTTCTTCTCATTGGGTATCACAAAGTACCTCTTTATAGCGTCCTTGGTATCGGGGTCAACGACCGACAACAGCCGAGCTGGCAGCGGCTTCACTATCCTCTTTTCCTCCAACCTCACTTCCTCCACAGGCCGGTCAATGACATTCCTCAGGATATTACAGTTGCTTTGAGAAACGTGATCTTCGTCTTCATATTCCGACCGCCTAATAAAATTTTCCACATGATTGTTCAAAGGAGGGGATATATCTTCTCTTCTGTACTCGTGCAATCCGTTCCTTACGTGTAAAGTTGGACGGTAATGTTCTTCGATTCCGTTTGAAACAGCGATGTTTCTATGCACCATTAAATTGTGAGCAAAGTCGTTAGTGTTTCTGATATTGTTAGAAATACTCGTTTGTATTGTTTGGTTGGTGATGGTGTTCAGATTGAGAGATATGCTGGAAGGTAGCGTTAAGCTGGAGATAGATGTGATGGGAGCGTTGCTCGTTTGAATGCTGTTTTGTGTGAGTCCGCTTGTTTGCACGTTGATAACGTTGGCTTGAGATGAGTTGGTTTGGAGTATTGTTGGACCGTTGCGACTCTCCATCTGTATAGAAATAGTATATTACGATACGTGTGACTTAAGTAGTCTATTATTGCACGGCGTGAAGGCACGCCGTGCAATAATAGACTACTTAAGTCACGAGTATCGTATATTATTTTATAGCTGTCAGTGTGACATAAACCCGCACTTTACGCTTGCTACGCTTTACCGTCAAATAGAAGATTATTGCACGGCGTGAAGTTGGCACCCGAGCGTAGGTCAGACTGTGCTATAATATTATTGTGGGGAATGCGATACAATTACAAACTATATGTCTATCTATCTATAAGAATATGAACGTTATACATTGCAAAGTGCCCTACCTATCCTAGAGTACTAGCTTAACTTATATTTATTATATACATCTTATAACTAACTATACATAGTGCGTTCATATCGTCGGTGTACGTCGTTGTCCGGAACATTTATTATCAAATTGGTATCCTAAAAGTGTATCGCAGATCTATTAGCTAATTTTCTTCTGTAACTCTGTTTTATAAAGAACCAAACCCTTTTTGTAGTATTTAATGTCTTAAATACTACAAAACGGGTTTGGTGACGACTGATCATTCCTGAGGAATTCCACAATATCTCTTCGAAGTGTTGGATCTGATCGATATGGCATTAACTTAAGAATGTACACAATTTTCAAACAAACACTTTTTTTCTGCTTGGAGATTCCATTGAAATACATAAAGATAGACATACAAACGTAGCACCTATCATAGAAGTATAACTTGCACAATTACCTGGTAGTGGTAATTATTGGGAGAAACTCTTATGACGCTGGTAGCAACACTGTTGACAGGTGACGTCACTCGACTCGGTCGGACTAATTCAGGTCTGCAGGGAGAAAAGTTTACTGTTAAGGATTTGATGAAACAAGTCAATAAATTATAATGGAACTACCATTAGGTTAAAAACAGGCATTTCCATGTTCTGTGGTTAAAACCATGATAATGTGTCAAATTATATTTAAATCCATAAAGTAGGGGTTAAGGTGGTACGATTTCCATACAAAAGTATAGAGCACAAATATAAGTAAATGGAGGGAAACTTGCACTGAAATCACATCTATTGGTCTTTTATAAGTATTTACGGGTCGGGAAATGTATTTACCTACATGATTTGATTGATTAAGATGAAATTATTTTTAATAATAGTAAAATTCAAGTTAAACCAAAAAAATATTGATTGAATAATATGTTTATATTATTCATTTAATTCATGTAGATAAATATAATTCCCGACACGTAAAGACTTATACAAGACCAAAAGATGTGATTTCAGTGCAGGTTTTTGCTCCGTTTACTCATATTTGTGCGTTATAGTTTTGTATGGAAATCGTACCCCTTAATATAATCTCAATTACATAACATGAGTAACAGCTAATAATTATATGATATTAACTTGGCTCATCAGTAAAAAAAAAGGCGGACCAATAACAGACAAAAATGAAGATAATTAAAAAATCACTATATAACTCGACTGTGCGAAATCAACACCGCATTTGTTTTTTTTTTGGTCGTATAATCTAATTTTGGGGGACTTCAAGTCGCGATTGAATAGGTCTTTTATCTTTTAGGCAAGCGTTCTATATATTGGGCCACATCTTCACTTAACATCAGGAGAGATAGTGCTGAAATAAACTGACGTTATGTCATGATGCGTTCTATAATTGAATTGTATTTATCTGGAAATTGAATACGGCAATGAGACGAGACGCTGGTACGTAGTAACTATTAATTATTCTGTAACGCAGGACAACTGACAGTCCACTCATAGGGCAACTACATATACTGTATCCCAAATAATCTTCCTAATCAGTGAATACTATTGCGGCAGTGTGTTTGATAATAAATATAAATGTGTTTGTAAAAACATACCGTATAAGATGATGGTGGTAAGGCGGCGCAGAATGCGGCGGCTGCGGTGATGAAATCGGAACAAACACGTTGCTGCGGAGCCCTGAGTGGGGCGAAGCACCGCCCACGGGCGAAGCGCCGGGGCTGCCGGATCGAGAACTGCCGAGCGATACTGAAACAAGATACTACTGGTTAAAATAGGCTTGAAAGCTGGTAACTGCATTGTATAAAATATCTAGAAATGTAGAAGATTACATTCTCATACATTTGGAGGATACTCCTGATCTATCAATGATACCTCAGAACGAATAATACCTCTTCTCAGATCAAAATCTTCTCAGAAATGATCGGCCTTTTCTTTGCAACAAAATCCATGTACGACGGCGTGGCAAATTTGTGGCAAAGGGAATATTCGGATGCAGCATATCTTGGGAGACGAATTATCGACTTCTGATTACAAGCAGAAGAACTGACATGACAGCAGATAGAGTAATGTGCCTTTTTCTGAACACTCCAAGCGTTGGATGTAACTTACCCAACATATTAGCGGCCTCAGTTTCGTCCGGGTCGAACCTGCCCGTGACTCGATAGTGCGGCGGAGTCGTATCCGACTCTCGGGACGTTTCGTCACCCTCGACTCCTGTACCGCTTGATGAGAGCGATTTACTGCTACTCCTAGAACAGAAAAGATGTTTGGGTCAATAACATCGCAGTTTTTTGTATAAAGTTTTTAAATCCTAATTTCCTCCACCATATCCCTTAATTTTTTAAGAAGTCTGGTTGCCTTCCCGACTTTGATGATATGATATTGCAGCGACTATTTGTGTTTTTCAATAAAAAGTAGTAAATAAAAAAATATATATATTAAGTACTCCAAAAGCATATAAACAAATTGTTGTTAATACACTGGTACCCAAAATAACATAACAGATACTTCGGTCTTTTGTTCCGTCTCATCAATATCCCGACTCATAAATCATAAAAAACAAGGTAAATATCCCGTCAATTGTTCTACTTATACTATTGTTCTGTGTTCTGAATTGCTTTGTTTTAAAAAAAACACGTTACTACCCGAGATCTGATTACTAAAAAGTGTCTTGAATAACCTCCATCACACCTCGTCTTTGGGTCTTCTTAGGCTAAGTTTCAGCAGTTTCTATGTTATTAATATAAAAATAATAATTTCTTTATTTTCTCCAATATACAATGTTGCCAATACAAATGATTCTTAACTAAAGTGAGACTGATGCCTGTAGTAGGTTTTACAGAAAAACCTGTATTACAGGACACCAGGATTTTCTTGGCCTAGCGGGCTTACCATCTTCGACCGCATCATCACTTACCAACAGGTGAGATAGTGGTCAAACACTAGCTTATAAAATATATTTAAAAAAAGTTGACACCTCAAGTTTACTTAGCGGTATGCCGTAATAACATGGCGACTACTATTTAATGGTGTTATGAAACAGATTAAAAAAGATATTTGAATTGAATTTTAAAATTTAGTTTGCTTTTTTATGAATTAAATCTAACGTTTTCCGACTGCATTTTGCCTAAGCTATCTCAATAATATATTTTTAGATTTTTTCTCATATAGAGTAAAATACCCTATTCCCAACTAACCGTTGTTGTGATGTATGCCCCGAGCCTTGCGCTAGCGGGGTATTAGAAGACCTCGTTACTCCTCTGAGCGACAAATGTCTAGAACAATATCCCCTCCGTTGACTCTCCTTAGTGCATCCCTCTTTAGAGCACAGCCGTCGCCACTGTTTGCCGTTAAACTTCTTCCGGATGCCAGTGGGAGTTGATACCACGTCGCCTTTCTTATACTTGTGCGGAGTTGCCGCTTGAGATCTACCGAAAATAAAAACATTTTGAGTGTTAATTTTTAGGGATAAAGCTTAGTAAGCAAAGGTTAATTGTAAACTTGTGTTTCCGGTTAAGTACTATATCTGTACTCTATCGCCAAACATGTGTTCCGGCAGCTATCCTTGTTAGCCAGTTCCCATTTTAGGCCTAGCGTGCTTACCATTTTCGACCGCATCATCACTTACCAACAGGTGAGATAGTGGTCAAACGCTAGCCTATAAAATATTTAAAAAAATATATGGGGTCTTTAAATCGCGAATGAATAGGTATCTTCTGTATAAGCACGCTCCATTAGATCGCATCATCACTTAACATCAGGTGAGATAGTGTTCAAATACTACCCAGTTTAGTGTAAAAAAAACCCTTTTCTCTTTATCGATAGTTCCATATGAATAGTGTATTTAGAGAGATAAAGATGATATTATTGACCGAGTGAGCGGGAAGCGCGAACGAAGCGTCTCCACTTCAACTTGGGGAAATAAGCTTTCGTATGTCTTGTCTGACGGATTTCGATGTCCGGCTTTTCTCCTCTACATGTCCGCATTAGGTTCAAAGATGTTATGAGCTTACATACTAGTTTATAACTTATTTAATTATCATATTATCACATATTCATCATGAATATAATTAATTTTTCAACCGATTCTTGTGAAATTTTGTGAGCAGGTTCGATAATTACATGTTTTTTTTTTTGTAATGGAAAAGAACGCAAATTTCCTGTGTCACGTCAAATCACAAAGGAAAGCCAGAACGCAAGGTCTACAGCTCACAGAGCTACTATAGAGCTAATACCTATTGCACATATGTGGGGACATATGTGCAATAGGGGTAAAAAGAAAGTAATGACAAAGAAAACTATGGCCTTAACGTCGAAACTTGATTTAGAAGATGATATTGAATATGATCTTACCTTTTTTTATTCATTATAGTCAAGCGTTTGACCACTATCTCACCTGATGTTAAGTGACGATGTAGTCGACGATGTAGCACGCTTAGCTAGAAGATATCTCTCTACAGATTCACTCGCGACTTGAAGACCCCCAAATGGTACCTTACCAGAAACACAGACTCAGGCAAGGAGTTCCAATCCCTGGCGGTATGTTTGACGAATGTGGAAGCTAATCGCTTCGTTCGGATTGATGGAATATCTACCATGTAGCGGTGGCGCGTATCATTACGTCTGGTTGTCCGATTGAAAAAGGTGATGGGGGAATAAGTTTGTTACCTGGGCGTAGGTGGTTGAGATCTAGGTGTGAGACTGCGTTCCAGCAGACTAGAGGTGCTGCCGCGACTCTGTAGGCTGCTGCGTTTGCTGTTGCTGCAGTCTGGGAAAATAATATCATATTTTCAACCGACTTCCAAAAAGGAGGAGGTTCTCAATTTATCGTATGTGTTTTATATGTAAGTTACGCCGGTTACACGATTACTCCGACAATTGTGAACCGATACGAATGATTCTATTTTTAATTGGTAAGGTACATTTCCAAGGTAGTCCTATTGTAATTTCATCGTGATCTGATAAGAATTTTGATGTGGATAAACATCTCAAACATAGTACTGAAAATGACTAGCGCGGCATTTAGGCGGTTTGTTTCGTTTTGTTAACGATCTTAAATTATTATAGAAAATAGACTAGCATTTGCCCATTTCCTCAGCTCATGATAAGTGACAATGTGGAATCACGCAAATCGTGTTTTTCTGGCAGATTGCTGTAAGACGCGGCGCTAAACTATATTGACAATAATCCATCAGCCCATATTCCATTGGCCATGGCGCAATTCAAAGGTGAGATATTATATTACTTATTGTAGTTTTCGTAGAAGCAATTTTTTAACGCCAACTAGAAAATTGATGTGCAACCCAATTGGCTAGTAAGCTTAAGGAAAAACACATTGTAGGCGCACTTCAGGCATCTAGTTCAATGTATATCTGCAAACTTACCCATATGTGAAACATCATTGGAGAACATGATATCCTCTCGTCTGAGGTCATCATCGCTCTCTCCGTAGTCATCGAAGGCCCGCTTCCTTAAGTCTTCCATCGAGGTGTTTGACAGAGCACCTACTGTCACCACTCCCGGCCCGCCGGGGTTCGGTGATGAGGTGTAGAAATTGTCACCACCCATCTGTTGAAAGATTTCGTTTAACAAGATTGGACCGTGTTTTGCTTTATTCGGAAATAGCAATGCATTTCACTATGTTGTTACTAACTGGTAAGAGACAAAGCAGTAAAAATAAATAATTAAGAGTTCTTGCGCATTGATGTACTTATGTTGTTGTACATCCAATGATCGAAAGACATAAATAAGCCCGTCAAAAAAGCAACATAAGTCAGTATAGTCTAGCCAACACACTAGTCGTTGCGCCTTACGCCACTAGAAGGTAATTCGGTTGCCACCACCTAACTAGTTCAGCAACCAATGTGTCATACCAGGTGAGACCTCACCTGGTTTGGCACATTGGTTGCGGTACCAGTTGCCAATACCAGTAGTGGGGAACCTCTATATACCAGCATATATTTTGTTGGTAGCACGATTGGTTACGCCACCTCGGGTATCCTAGTGAGATATAGCCTACGTAATTGTTGTCAGGATTATCAGAGCTCTAATTACTCCACAATAAGGTTCAAAATACCTGTGTAGGCATATGAGGCATGCGCATCTGATGGACGTGAATCGCGGCCGCTGCGTGCGAGTCGGCGTCTTCGAGCTCATCTGCCCATGGCGGTTGTAAGAGACGGATGTCAGCCCGTTTCACTTCAACCGTTTCTTGACCGGAGCATAACTCTCCTTCTACCACCTGGAAGTAAGAAGAATATTGGTTATACTTGGGGAATAGTCACAACAAAAGACAACGCTATACCTTCATCATAGCCTTCTCTTTTAAGCATCTCAGCTATATACGGCCATTAATATATATTATACCATCTGCTTTGACATCACACACTTCATTAACACCATCATTTTCTCGACTAGGAGCGTTATGCCAGCGAACCCAAGCCCATTTTCTCTTTCTTGTCTTGGTTAACCGCTGTAAGGGGGGATAGCATAATACACCTCAAGCGGAAACGTCACCAAAATCGAACGCCCCGACCTCAAATTATAATTAGAAATACTATAAACCTGAATGTAACTTACCTTTACTCGTATCCTTATTGGCGAGTTAAGCACTTGCAAAACAAATCCCTTCACGAACACATTTTGCACATTCTCCCTACTCGAAGCGGTTGTTCGAACAACACACGCTGAACCTATGGGCAAGTGGCTCATTTGCGGACTTGCGTCACTTATCACGTCGAATTTATTCAATCCGAACACATCACTATATTCCACCGGTTCATTTTCATACCCATCGAGCTCCACTATTACTTTACATCCTTCCGCTTGACGTATTACTCCTGGGACGTAATAACCACGCTGTTTTGCGAGGACTCGACTGTCTCTCCATTCTGACAAGTCAATGTTCGGGTAGATTGAGAAAGGTTTGATGTCTGTAGGCGGCGATGGATGTGCTATAATCGGAGAAGGTTGGAGCACTGTTCTTTGATAACTGGGAGGGGTATATTCGACAAGCTGTGGTGCAGGAACGGTGTTATTGTTCACGCAATTATTATTAGCTTGCTCCTCATGACTTGACGGATCATATTTTCTCTTCTTAGGCAGGTTTCGCACGGGTGCCGTTGTTTGCTGTGAGCTCGATTGGGGACCGTTGCTGCTGGCATTCCCAGGGTTGGTCGGATTGGCCATGGTAATGTTTGTTTGATTGGACGAGGACTGAGATAGGCTCACTGTCCCGACACTGCTGATGACTGACGCGGGGATCTAGAAGGAAGTTACTCGGATTAATGTATGAATATAGCTGTATGAACGACCTTTGCTACAGTTTTCCTTTATCAATTTCATTGAGGTAAACTTGATTTGCGTGTGTGTGGGTTTTGTACATACAAACATACAAACAGTATATTGCCATGAGGATGTAATTCCTGGTTAATCAAATATGCTTCCACTGATCCATGTAATAATTTGCAATACCATTTGTTGCTAATAATACATTGTAAACACAATGAAATAAGTAAGTACCTTTTGAGGATACTAGTAGATATAGTATAGTGATTTTAGTTTTTAACTTATTATAATTGAAAATATTGGATAGAATTTCTTCAAAACTTTCGGCTACGTGTTATTCAAAACTTAATTGGTGGATGCCCTGGATGCACAGTGTCGAATAACTGGTTTTGATATTGCTATTGCTGTTGAATTTGACACACTTATTATTTGAACTAAGTTATTACTGCGAGTTTATATACTGCCAGCTTACATATTACTATTTGACTTAACAGCCTTCTGCTTGTCGAATAACCCATGAATGAGGCTTAATAGACCCGCTGCTTCGCTAGAATTCGACTGCCTCTCTTTTCGGACATATCACCTCGGCAGGTAAATTGTTACCAACCTGCATAGTAGCCCTTAGGTCACGTGTAGGATTTGGGTCTAAAGTGTCTAAATTCCCCTAATCCTACACGTTATCTTTGGGTGGTTCTATACAGGGACTAAATTAACACTTAATATTGACGGTTCGCAAGTAAAAAAACAATCAATGTTTGAACATATCCTGTTGTATGGTATTGGTTAAATATTTGTGTACATAGTTGTATTTTTTAAATATCATATAGGCTAGCGGTTGACCACTATTTCACCCGTTAGTAAGTGATGATGCGGTCGAGGATGGTAGCACGCTAGGCATAGAATGGGAACTGGCTCTCAAGGATAGCTGCCGGAACACATTAGATGTTTGGCGACAGATTTTCTAACTTGACGACTAGGTAGCTGGCCAGGCGGATACTAGACATTGTCCTACAACCATACTTGAGGGTGGTAGCTGGCCAGGAAATGCGATGGTTTGGAAATATACCTGGTCATCAATGTCGTGGTAGACCGCGTGCGCGCGGTAGAGCGGCGCCCGGGCGGCGACGGAGCCCTGCGGCTGCTGTGAGCCGCTGCCGTGCGCTCGCTGCATCACCGCCCTCAACACCGCAGTTCACTCATTGTCACCACACACCGTCTGGGAAACAAACACTTGAACATTGACTATCGATCACAATATGGGAGACTGGCGCCTTACATACAGCTCCGCTAATTTGAAACGGAAGCCTGTGGATTCACTTTGAATTCAAATTGCATTTTACTATGTCATTTTGTGAATAAGTAATTTTCTCTATCTTATAATAAATCAGCAGTATATTGTGGCAGTGGATGCCCAACCCGACAAGAGTTGGGCATCTCAAGCAATAACAAAATGCCAGATTAAGAAAAACTAAAATCCGACAACGGAAAAATTTTGCTATGTTATAATACCACTTATATCGGATCACAACAATTGATAACTATACTTTTTACATCAAAATTGGATGAGTAGTTATAGGCGCTATGGTAAAACATGCGTAAAAACATAATTCACAGACTGCTGAAGACATGACTCTTCCTTTAGGCTTTGCCAGCATAGTGGTCTGGTGTTGAAAGTGAATACTAGTTCCTACCTACCTACCTTCGATCAAATCGAATCGATCGATCATAGAGAATAAATATTATTGGTAAGTTCTAGAGATTTACTCTTTACTAGAAGTCCCTCGCGGCTTCGCCCGCGTTAAAAAACTTCTTTTATTTACTTAAAACGTTTTTTTTTGTAAAAACCTTTCTATCATAAAAGACATCAAAAAAGATTTAGCCAAATCGGTTCACCCGTTTTAATGTTATCGCGTGACTAAGGGAAATAGGCATTCTTATTTATGAAGCCCAAAAAACCATATTTATTTTCAGACTTTGTTACCTACCCCATTTAGAAAAATCTTGAAACACGTATTTACTTATTTATTTACAGAAGTACTTGTGTGAAGTTTCAATAAAAATACTATTTAATCTTGTTTCTCCATAAAAACTTTGAATCCCGCTTTCATCCCCTGAAACTTAAAGGGCCACTTAAAGAACCTTTATGGCTTAAAGGGTGAATTTTAGAAAATCATTTCTCAGAGGGAACTGACGTCGTAATAACTATCTGCATGCCAAATTTCAGCGCAATCCGAAACAATATTGATTATCAGACTTTGTTACCCCATTTCACCCTCTTAAAGGTAAAATTTCGGAACAGCCTTAAACACTTATTTATGTACTGAAGCACTTGTGTGAAGTTTCGAATAGAAGAGACTATCTATTCTTGTTTCTCCGTACAAACTTTTAACCTCCATTTCATCCCCTTAAGGGGTGAATTTGTAGAAAATCCTTTCTTAGTACATCAAAATTTTAAAACACCCTTACGTACTAAGACAAATACACCAAATTCAGTCAGTCAGTCAGTTACTATGTCAGGACAAAGATTCTAATAGTATTCGACTCTTATACTTATATATACTTTATTTTATAAGACATGACTTTTACACACAAATAGCATGAATTTTAATGCTCTTAAAATGTCAAATCATGATATAATTGTCCTTTTATAATCGCTTCTTTTTAAGTTTTTCCCATACGATTCCTTTTGATGAAAAAGACACTTGATGTCGAGTCTAGGGGACCCTACCCTGTTCCGGTCTTCAAAAGACTACGGACATAATAATTATTGTATGATAATTGAAAAGACGTCATTGCAAATTAGAACCTCAAGTATGCCCATGCCCATTTTAGGGTTAACAATCATTGGCGGTGCCTCAGAAGCCGGAGAACCTTGGCGAATACAGAATAATAGGAAAGAATATAATAGGTAGTTAGTAATGGAACATACATTATTAAAATTACGATTCTCAGTAAAGTGAGAATAAAAAATATTCGTACGCAAATCCGCCAGCGCAAAAAGTCTTCTAATACATATTTATGTGCAGCAAAAAGTAGACCTAGTCTTTTTGCAAGCAAATTTTCCCAACACAAATAGTCGTAGGTTGTATTGTATATATTCTAAAAGTTTAAATTTTACACTAGTACATATTGCTAGTATAAGACTTGGGATACTTTTACTACAACTGGTATACAATATTAAGAAGTAATTAAAAGACAATAAGATCGTTTAATAAACTAAAAGAACCGACTTCAAATGCCGCGCTATTAATTTTCAGTACCAAGGTTGAGGTGTTTATCTCCATCTTTGAAGATACTTATCAGATCTCGATAAAATTGCAATGGTACAACCCTTGAAGTCTTTCCAACATCATCATCAAAATCGGTTCATATTAATATTTATATTCATAGCAATATTATTAAATATATATATATATATACGGTCGAATTGAGAAATCTCCTTTGTTTTATGAAGTCGGTTAAAAAGTTGGGGCTGTCGATAAGATCAAAATATTTTTTAAGTCCTCTAAAGGATGCCATATTTAATATAATGTACATATAACCAGCGGACAATCAAGAGGCTTCCAACGATAAGTACCTATTGAGTTCAGAAGTTATGTGAACCGATGAACACACATACCGGCTTTTTTTGCTTCGCCGTAGTCGGGTAAAAACATACTTCTCTACCGAGCAGGTTAAAACAAACAAAAAGCCCGACACCTAACTCGACTCGTCAGTCGGCACACCTTCACCTTCATAAAATATGTAGGGTTGCCAACCGAAAAACAGAAAATGAAGTGATGGCGGTATAAAAAGCTCACTAAGTATACTCTGAACAAAAATGTTGACCTATATTTCTGTACATTACAGGGAAAGCTTTGACGAAACCCGCGAAAAACAGGAAACAAAGGCAAGTTTATTACAAATACAAGTATAAAAGTAAGGACCCGTTTTATTTTATGGGTGGCTTAGTGTGTACTATTTGCGTGAAAATTCTGTTTGAAACTATACATACAAATTTAATATAAAATATATAACAAAATAAAAAGGTGTGTGTCAGAGCTATGAAGCACGAAATTTTGATGACATTGCAATCCAGTTGATTAGTTGAATATCATATGATGTAAGCAGATTGACATTTGACATTCGAGGGCCCGGTGTGTAGTGGGAGATGGCCGCTTTGATGCCAGAGGTGTCGAGTTCAATCCCTGCCGTGCACCAATGGATTTTTCTATCGAAAATGTTTTGTGCGCTTTTCACAGTGGCCCTCCGGTGAGGGAAAAACATCGTTAAGAAACCCCCAACCCCCGCATGGTGGTATGATACTATCTAGTATCCGCTTGGCCAGCTACCACCTTCAACATAGAAAATCTGTCACCAAACATCGAATATGTTACGACAGCTGTCCTTGAGAGCCAGTTCCCATTCTAGGCCTAGCGTGCTACCATCCTCGACCGCAACATCACTTACCAACAGGCGAGATAGTCGTCAAATGCTAGCCTATATGACTGATGACATACAAAAAAAGTTGACACAAAACGTAACTCTTTTCAGTTAACACATGTACTAATTTCACTTCTCATAAATATATAATGTATATTTCAATAATAATTTCCATTCCATGCCATTCCATTTTGGAATTTCCTTTCTGAAACTACATTATAAGAAATTGATAACCACCTCTTTTGGTAAATTCGGGCAATGAATGCCACCAGACATGGTGGTAACAACAGTGTATACAACAGTAAAACTAATCTTTAGTAAAAATCTGACCTTTGTTAACAGTGTAACATCGTACTGAAATACGTAATAAAGAGAACAAAGCACGTATTATGCTAAACTACTAATAAAAACATAGATTTGTGATCAAAGCTTTACAAGTACCTAGAATTACGTACTCGTGTTACCTACTAATTACATTTGAAGTGAAAAGCCAGCGTCCGGAACGGTCAGGTTGATTTTACATACTGATACTATTGGGCGGGTTTTAGTGTCACGCGTAAAGACGCGTACCGTCAGCGCTGACAGCCGAAATGTATGAAGCGCTGAGAGTCAGCGTTATTCTAAAACGCTTATATACCAACCATACATATTCAACCTATCAGCGCCGACGGTCCGCGCCTCTACGCGTGAAACTAAAACCCGCCTTACTAACTAATTTCACGGTAATAGTACCGATAATATACAGGATGCTTAGAATGAAAGACAGATCAGAATCTTTGCAAAAGACGTCAAGAGTTTTAGTGCTGTTAATTTAGATCAGTTAATGCAACAGCAGAATTGGCAGCAATATACGAGAAAGCTTATCGAATATGATAAATTTAGCTCATATATGCCGGAATTGTCTTCACAAAATAGAGTAAGTATTTTTTAAAGGTCCACGACAAAATATAGAACAACGGACAACCCTGCAATATGACACAATAGAAGATAATTGTTATGCAATTTTTATAGAACAACACAAAAATCAACCGTTGAAAGTAGAGTTGAACGATATAATGAAAGAGGATGACACAAGAACGGACCAGGCCTCAGGCCTATCTGTTTCGAAATATGATACTCTCTCCGTTTTTGAACAACCTGTAAACGGCTGCTAATGTATGCCAACCACGCATTCAATCAGATAGTAGATCAGAAGCCAGACTCGATAACACCTTTTAATATTGAGATCATGCGAGGACGCTATTCGGGGAAATCCTTGAGTGATGATGAACAACCGAATTCTATCAAGGTTTGGTAGATAATACCGGGTAATTCGTTGTCACAATAATTGAGTCATATACTGTACGTAGAATTAGTAGGTAAATACTAGTAGACATTTATAGTAGTGTACTTTTCTATGTAGATACAATTTACAGCTAAGTATTTAATAATCTGCCAAATTCAGTTTACAAGTGCCTTCTACGAATGGCAAGAAGGTTTTTCTTTACATGTGCTGCTGTAAGACTTTGCTTCCTGCCAAATTTCATGATTCTAGGTCAACGGGGAGTACCCATTGGTTTTGATTCCCTTGTGAAATAGCAAAATATGCGACATTCACGGTTATATCTTCTGATCGCGTTGACTTAAAAGTTTGATATTTTTACAGCTAGAAGAGAGCCTAGACCCCAAATCACCAACTTTTTAAACTTTAGTCAGAGAATATACAATAACATGCTTTAGTTTCTATTGGACTTTGTCAATGTAATTAATTAAGCCCCAACAAGCAACCTTGGGTTTTAAAAATAACTACATATACGCCCTTGAAGTCAGATAACGGTTCAATCATCAACATTAGTCATACTACTCCCAAGGAATGCCAAAACCTTTTGAAACATGCAACAGCAATTTTTGTTTAGTTAAGTATGAAATTCAGGAACACACAAAATTTTGAGAAGCTAGAGAAATAGAAAGCTAAATTAAATAAAGTTTAAAGCAAATTGCTTAGAAATGCACACGTGACGAGACGTTTTTGTTGCAATCAAGGGAAGAATTAGGCTCTGAATGAAAATGACCTTGACGTACAACTATTGTTCATCTTACAAGGTATCAAGCAGACCTTTAATAGTGTTTGTTAATTAGATAAATACGTTGCTATTCTTCACCAACACCAAGACAACTGTTCTAATTAAAATCACCGATATAATTATACACCGGACTAAACTAGACACCATTTTATGGTACCAAAAAGTCAAAAACTTGTTCTGGTAAAAAATATAGAAAACCGGCAATGAGTAATTCGTACCAGGCGACGGATGATGATGTAAAATTATACCTAAAAGTACCAATCATTTAATTACCTACTGTGCAGTAGCAATATTTAGCTTAGTATTGTATTATTCCATTAGCAGAAAATCGAGGATATTATGGTTATTCCATTACTAAATATTATTTTGGAATTCCCATGACTTTAAAAAGGTGGTACATAAGTCATATCACAAGTCATAAAATAACTTACTATACCAGATTAAAGTCGAAATGGGCAGGACACTTGGCTAAACGAGACAGCAAACGATAGATTGGTATATACAGTCACCGAGTTGTATCCAAGGAATGGTCATAGCATAGACATATAGGTAGACCACAGTCCAATGGCAGGATGTCGGATGATATCGTGCAATGTGTTGGGGTACACTGGGTGACAACGTTCTACAGGTCCGAAACTGACGTAAAAGAGGAGGCCAGCAGTTGGTAGAGCTGTTAAATTAATGTAGAACGGATTTTTAACAGCCTTTATCAGCCCCAATAGCGATATACTTCTCGGTGTACCTTAGGGTCTAAACAGAACTGCAATTTGTGGATTGCAGTTGAAATGCGGTCCGTCTGTCTAGACCCTTACTGTCGCAATAAGTACAAAAATATTTCAAGTTACGCCAAACATCTTATGTGTTCCGGCAGCTATCCTTGAGAGCCAGTTCCCATTCTACTTCTAGGCCTAGGGTGCTTACCATCTTTGATCGCATCATCACTTAACTTACCAACAGGTGAGATAGTGGTCAAACGCTAGCCTATAAGATATTTAAAAAACTGGCCAAGTGCAAGTCGGAGTCGCACTCGTACGGTTCCGTAACACAGTAAAGTATTCTATAACTATGATTTTTCGCAACTAAAAAATTAACTTTGTGTTTCATAGTGTTTGTATGAAAAACAAAGATCTATTTGCGGTCGCTATATCTCAAAAACTGCTGGCTGTATCTTGTTCAAACCAATTTTCATTGAAAGTTTTTATTGAGATCTACAGAATATATTTTTTCTAGATTTTTCACTCCCTTACTTTAAAAGTTAGAGGGGGGGACACACATTTTACCATTTTAGACGCGCCTATCTTTCAAATGAATGACTTTGAGAAAAAAATATTTAAGGAACCTCAATGTCATTTTTAAAGACCATACCCATAGACACGTATAAGTTTGAAAAAAAAATTTTTTTTTTGTTTCCGTTCCATGTATTGGTTGAACTTTGAACCCTTGAACTTTTATATTTTTTTATTTGTATAAAAATAGGAAAGCGGTTCACAGAATAGATCTACCTACCTAATAGTTTCGGAATAAAATGGTTGTGACATACGGACAGACAGACAGACATGACGAATCTATAAGGGTTCCGTTTTTTGCCATTCGGCTACGGAACCCTAAAAAATTACGGCTAAACAGCTGTATCGAGAGAAGTACTTTCTTTTTTGGCCGACTTCGCGAAAAGCTGATGTACTCAAGTCGACGCGTACAGACTTATTTTTTTTTTATTGTGACATTTATTACGAATTTTGTAGTGGTAGGACTTCTGCTAGTCCGCCTGGGGCGGTACCACCAATTTGCCTATTCATTTTCAGCCGTGAAATAGGAATCTTTTTCGGTTGAAATGGTAAGGTGTCCAGTAAAATTACAGGGCATGTGAGACTCAAAATCCTTATGTCTCAAGGTAACAGGCGTAGTGCAGTGACATGCAAAATTCTGGCAGTCTAGCATTTTACATGCCGCTGTATCTGTAATAGGTAGACGTCAACGCTTACCATCAGGAGAGCGTCGTGCTTGTCCTTAAATCATTTAAAAAAAAAGAATCAATCCTAACCCAATATTTTAGTAGTACTTATAGTCTGACGTCGACGGTTGGACGACAGCTGAATGGCTCGTGACTTTTTTTAACCGACTTCACAAAAAAGGAGGAGGTTCTCAATTAGTCTCAAAGTTTTTTTTTGTGTGTATGTTACGCTATTACTCCGTCAATTCTGAACCGATTCGAATGATTCTTTTTGTAATCGGTAGGGTACGTTTCCGAGGTGGTCCCATTGTAATTTCATCGAGATCCGACAAGTATCTCCAGAGATATGACAATAAACGTCTCAAACTTGCTACTGAAACTGACTCGCGGGGCATTGTAGTCTGTTGTTTTAGTTTTTAAGCTATCTTAATTATTAAAAATTCAAATTATGCTTTTGTATGTTTACATGATAATTGATTATGATTTATTTTATGATTTTAGACGTGTATATGTGCCAACTATATGAATGCTTTGAATTACAACATTTCTTTTCAACCGAAATATTTTTCCAACACCTTTTTTCGGATATTTTTCATGCGTGATCCGCAAAAATTTGAAACAAACGTTTATCGATTAGATTTCGCATTCCTAAGCTGCTTAGCCTGACATTTTTTAAACAACTAGACCGATTTCGATAATATGTTAAAATTATAATATAAAATTACATCACATTGGCAACCTTTTATCAAAAAAACTGCAAATAACACCGCGGGGTGCAGTTAGTGTTGGATAATGCCAATTGCAATCAGAGTAGGTATTAGTTCAGTTAACTAATTTAGTATTCAGGCGGCAAAAACTGAAACAAAAGATAGAGACCTCTTAGCCTCAGGTTATTGATCCGATCTGAATCTATTTTGATTTAACTTAAAATAGCTAGCCGCGAATGTGAATGCATTAAACGAAAATGGAGAGATATTTTTATTGAATTATTTCTAACTTCCTACTGGTCTATGTTTAAAGGTTTGACAAAGTTAACAGACTAATGGAAGTGGTTGACCTGTCTCTAATATTGGCCTTAGAGTTGTGCGGCATTACTAATTCATGGTTTATCTTCAAAATTGCATCGATTGCATGATTTGTAGTGGTAGGACTTCTGCTAGTCCGCCTGGGGTGGTACCACCACTTTGCCAATTAATTTGCAGCCGTGAAATAGAAATGTTTTTCGGTTGAAATGGCAAGGTGTCCAGTGACATTACAGGGCATGTGAGACTCTGTATCTTTATGTCTCAAGGTAACAGGCGCAGTGCAGTGACATGCAAAATTCTGGCAGTCCAGAATTTAGCATGCCGCTGTATCTGTTGTAGGTAGACGTCATCGCTTACCATCAGGCGAGCGTCGTGCTTGTCCTGTTACCTTATATCATTAAAAAAAACTCACAAACCTTTGCATTTATATTTATTACTTTGATAGTCTCTCGAGACCTAAAGCGTGCCAAATAAGCATGTACCTTGAAGATAATTAGTAGAATTAAGACTTGTACCTACTTATTTAATTTTTCAACCAATTTCCAAAAATAATGAGGTTCTCAATTCGTCTGTATGTTTTTTTTTGTATGTTACGAAATTACTCCGCCAATTGTAAACCGATTCGAATGATTCTTTTTTTAATCGGTGGGGTACATTTCCGAGATGGTACCATTGTTGTTTTAGTTTTTAAACTATCTTAATTATTTCCTAGACGCACAATGAACTCTGCTTTATAAAGATTCTGTGAACCTCATAGAAGATAAATATTTGTGAATTTACGTTGTTGGATTTACCTGATATAATTGAGATAACCGACTTCCATGCCCCGCGTGTCAATTTCAGTAGCAAGTTTGAGACGTTTATCGTCATATCTCTGGAGATATTTGTCATATCTCGATGAAATTACAATGGGACCACCTCGGAAACGTACCCTACCGATTACAAAAAGAATCATTTGAATCGGCTCACAATTGACGGAGTAATCGCGTAACATACACACAAAAAAACATACAGGCGAATTGAGAACCTCTTTCTTTTCGGAAGTCGGTTGAAAACGACCGACGCGACCTCAATTTCTACGACGGTTCTCTTATCGCACAGACTCTACTAGCCATGCAAGAATAAAATCATGCAAGAATAGCTTTAAGATCTGACCGATCGAAGACGATGGTGCCGCGCGCGATGTGATTCGTCCAACGATATTAATGATAAATAGCTACACTCAAAGTGTGCTCCGTGGAGCCCTAGGGCTCCGCAAAGCTTTTGTAAGGGCTTCACGAAAATATTGGCCATATTTAAATCAAATTACTATAATAAAACATATAAATTATATATATGTATGTATATCGCGATGTGATTCGTCCAACGATATTAATGATAAATAGCTACACTCAAAGTGTGCTCCGTGGAGCCCTAGGGCTCCGCAAAGCTTTTGTAAGGGCTTCACGAAAATATTGGCCATATTTAAATCAAATTACTATATAAAACATATAAATTATATATATGTATGTATATATATTCGTAAAAATGTGAATGTAATGTACCGTTAAAAATGATTTATTTCGATAACATACACGATGTATTTTGAAAACATTAATTTTTTGTTAGTGTTATTGGTTTGCTAATCCCAATTTGCAAGTTTGCGATACAAAAAAAGACTTCAACGTGTGACCTGTTTTTCATAATTGGGTTAACAAATGCAATCCACTAATTTCGTCGTAACGAAACTTCGCACCGTGGCTTAATTGGCAAAAGCACCGGAACATGTTATTCCGGAGGTTGCGGGTTCAAGTCCCGTCGGTACGATGAAATTTTGGATTATGTTTAACAATTTACAAAAATATAAAGTGTGAAACACTTCAAAGAAACATAATATAACCCTCCTTCTTTCGCAGTCGGGTGAAAACCTGCACTAGGCAGTAGGCACCCAGAGATGAAGGTGAAGATCGAAGAAAGTATTGAATGTATAGTGTAGGAACTGTAGGAGTAGATATGGCTAAGAATGGAGTGAGTATATACTAAAAGGCAGAATTACTTGAAGGAAGATAATGCCATGTTATAGGTACCAAATTTTAAGGGGAGAAAAGATGATGTAAAATTTCATAAGACTTACAACATTATCACACCATTCACTGCACAATATCGCAGTCGTATTTTACGAGTCTACCAATAGTTCAACTATCTTACTGAATATGTTCAACATAATATTATGTTGATACTACAAAATGTAAACCAACAACACAGTCGGAGTCAAAACAAACGAATTTAACCACGAGTTCTAAGACATACCTACGAATATAGCTAGCTACTAATAAGCTATTGATTCATATACCTAGTAGTGATAAATCTTTTTTTTATATCATAAAGGCTAGCGTTTGATCACTATCTCACATGTTGGTAAGTGATGCTGTGGTCGAAGATGGTAAGCACGCTAGGCCTAGAATGAGAACTGGCCCTCAAGGATAGCTGCCGGAACACATTAGATGTTTTGGCAACAGATTTTCTAACTTGAGTGTGGTAGCTGGCGAGGCGGACCAAATCCCTACTATTCCCTTTTTGATCAATGATTGTAGTATTTATTATGTGTTATCATCAAAAATAACTCTACCTACGCTACACTCACATTCTAATAAAATGTCTTATTGAACTGTCACCACTTTTAGTTCTTCACAGATTTCACAAGCACTTCAAGCGAAATAGAATTGACTACTGTTCTAAATTCCATGAAAAAAACGAACAAGTATAGAATTATAATTTTATTTTAGTCATAATCTGGATTCTGAGCAGGTTTGGACATGTTAAGTGTTCGACACCTTCACTGAATAGACGTCTCACTCACACAATATATTGTGTTATTTTAGACTGAATGTGATAAGGGATCAGTTGTAACATACTTTTACTTAGGGCTGTCACAGTAATCAGTTTACTTTAAAGCCCGTCACAAACGTAGCAATAAACTTTGTAAAAATGCAATCAATTAACAATTTATTCTGAATATTAAATAATATATTATAGCAAGACATTACTATATTTTCCTTAGTAAATCTCGAACAACTACATTACACTACTTATTTCTATTAAATAAGACAGAGATATATTAATGTATATTATGGTATGTTTCCGCAGACCTAATGAGAGCAATAATAAATATATTACAATAGAAAAATAATAATTGCAATAACATAGTTATTATAACATAATGATAGTTAGTAATACACAATAAGGTCCAAAGTAGCAAGTTTTTGTTTCATAATGATTACCTTAATTATGAGGTAAGTTGACACCCCTTGCAAGTACTTATAGCTATAGGTAGGCAAGATGAGTCATATGGTAGGCTAGTGTGAAATAAAGTTTGTATCAGGAGGGAACTGGTTTAACTTCCTTTGTGGACCCACTTGCAAGTCTGCTGTAGAATACATAGTAATATTTATAGCAACTGGTATACTATCTGTGGCAATGTGAATCACTTAGATCACAGATTGTGCAATAGTTTGTTTAAGATTGTGATTAAATTGAAATATTCAAATTAGATAGGTATCTTGCATGCTTAAAAGATTTACACATGGAGTTTAGCATGAATGTATCTTTGTTGCATGATATACAATGTATGAGAAATAATAGGTATTAAGTAGTCTGGAGGACTTTTTGAGGGCCCGGTGGCGTAATCGGGAGAACGGTCGGCTTTGATGCCAGAGGTACCGAGTTCAAACCCATGGATGCACCAATGGATTTTTCTATGGAAAAATTTGTGTGTGCTTTTCACAGTGACCCTCCAGTGAAGGAAAAACATTGTTAACAAACCAACAACCCCCGCATGGTGGTAGGACACTGTCTAGTGTCCGCCTGCCCAGCTACCACCCTCAAGTTAGAAAATCTATCACCAAACATCTAATGTGTTCCGGCAGCTATCATTGAGAGCCAGTTCCCATTCTAGGCCTAGCATGCTTACCATCTTCGACCACATCATCACTTACCACCAGGTGAGATAGTGGTCAAACGCTATCCTATAAGACATTTAAAAAAATAATATTTCGAGTGAAACGGTGTCTTGCAACGCAAATGCTCCACCGTCAATCATATCATCAGGTGAGATTGTGATCAAAAATTTGACTAGGTATAAGAAAACAAAATGTTGTTAATTTTTCAAGTGCAAGTTCGATTTTTGTTTTTTTTATTGGTGTCAGATACACACAATGTTAGGGTAATATTGGTTAAGAGGTAGTCTCTGGTCAAGAGGTATCTGCATCATTGTTAGCAATTAAATCAACAAGCTGAAATGGCAGTGGGCTGATCACATCTATCGTAGAACCGATAACCATTGGGGTAGACAAGTTCTAGAGTGGAGACCACAGCTCGGCAAACGTAGTATAGGACGCCCTTCAGCTTGGTGGGGCAATGATATACCCAAGCTGGGTGGCAGCGGTAGGACATGAATAGCTGAAGATCGAGCACAATGGTGTGCCATAGGAGAGGTCTATGTCCAGAAGTGGGCGGAAATGGCTGATAATGATGAAGGTGTATTTGTGCTTGACTGGAAGTGGAAGACAGTGAGATGAGATACTGGTTCAATCCACATAGCGCAACTACTCCAACCGATCTACTAAATCATAGGGATATAAGATCTTTGCATTTGAATATATTAAAACATTGAAACAAAGAAATAGTATACATACAAGGTATACAACATAGTATATATACAAGGTAATAAAAATACCATAGGCACATAACAAATTGCTAGATTGCTACAAATTGGTCATAAAACTGTTGTAGGTATGTAGAAAACTTGGTTCACAGAACAGTTACACTGATAAGCCTAGATCTAGGAAATACATTTAAATCTGCTTGAACTGTGAATGAGATTTATTAATAAAACTTTTAGTCACTTACACATCACACATCCATCCATGGTTTTGGGGTTTTACCCCAAGTTTTGGAATTGGAAAAGGAGCATTCAATAAGTTTTTCAGAGTTTAGGTGATACGATTTCCATACAAAAGTATAATGCATAAATATGAGTTAATGGAAATGTGTCTTAATTGACTCAATGGCATCAGCGCTGTTTGCATAGGAATGACAGACATAGAGATAAATATGACTATTATTGGGTTACCAAATTAGACTAAATCTGGTTTCTTTTGAGACAACTGACTCTATACTTCAACATACTATGTATAGGTAACATACTATGTATGTATAGGTACTGTAATGTTATGCAAACAAAATCAAATTTACTTAACATGTTTATTATTTAACACAATTTAATATTTAATTTACAATGTTTAAATTTTTTTCACTTTTAGGCAAATATTTCTTTCTTTTGTTTGATAACTAGCGCACTGTTAAATTGAGAATAATCTGCTAATTAGTTAGCAGAATATTTTTGTTTATAAATATTTATTTAGTAAAAAATTCAACTCTCTCATAAAGATCCTCAGAAGAAAAAAAAATTGAAATCTCAGAGATTGGGAATGCTACAATAGTCAATAAAGGCTGCATTCCATCAAGATTATTTGCAGAGGTGATTTAATAAAGTAAATGAAAGCATACCTATTGAGATCACCAAATGAGATCATTCGATTGCACCAATATTTAGGATACTTGATTACACCAACAGTAGCAGATCCAGAATTTTGTTTTGGGAGGGAGGGCTTGGTATTGGAGACTGGTTACATATTGACCTTACCTTGAGCCCTTTGGCCACCCCCCTGGATCCGCTACTGTACACTAATATTTAAGACGATAATAAGAATTAAATTCACTCCAGATGATGGGCTTACAAATCAATGATGTGGGTAGTCAAAGAATGATGATGGTGTCGAGGAAGCGATAGCAAGACAACTTAGATGCTTTCCACAGCAATTGGTGTGCACTTTTAAAGAATAGGGGCATTGGAAAAGTTTGGGGTAAACCTGTCCACAAAAGTGGGACATAACTGTTACAATATTACATAAAATTAAAATTTAAAACCAAACTTAATTGAAACTATTCCAATAAGCCCAAACACAACATCTCTGCTGTAATTTGGTTAGGTGTAGAGTATTCTGAAGATACCAGAAAATGCCCCAGCATCAGGTCAATGTCCTTACAATATAATTGAAGTAGGAGGATGCCAAAATTAGAATTGATCAGACCTGTGAAAGTTGCTCTCATCATCATCTTCTAGAAATGAGCATAGTCTTACATCACCTGAATGGATTTTCATGAATCAAAGCTAAGGACACTACATTAAGTCATCTATCTAAAAAAACTAAATCAAAATGGGTTATCCTTTTGGGCGCTACAATACCACAGACAGACACATCACAGATACACACGTCAAATTTATAACACCCCTCTTTTGCTATCAGTGGTTTAAAATAGGACTAAAATATATTAAAGATTTAAAAAATATAAAGCTATGTCAATATAGTGATTATGATTAACAATAGTTTCGGCTTCTGAAGGAAGCCTTTGTAAGTGGTAGGACTTCTGCTAGTCCGCCTGGGGCAGTACTACCACTTTGCCAATTAATTTTCAGCTGTGAAATGTGAATGTTTTTTGGTTGAAATGGCAAGGAGTCCAGTGAAATTACAGGGCATGTGAGACTCAACATCTATGTCTCAAGGTAACAGGTGCAGTGCAGTGACATGCAAAATTCCGTCAGTCCAGAATGTTGTATGCTACTGTATCTATAATAGGAAGACGTCATCGCTTACCATCAGACAAGCGTCGTGCTTGTACTGTTACCTTATAACATTAAAAAAGCTTTCTTAAGGCTCACGAGTGCAGGGAGCTTGGTAACCTATCCAGCATCACTTTCTATTTGTACGACGTTGCATAAGTCACATTATTTTCATGTTTATAAATTTATTATATTATTATTATTATTTCTGCCTACCCCAGCGGGAAAAAGGCGTGATTGTATGTATGTATGTATAAATTTATGTTTAAAATGAACATGTGTTTTATATTAAGGGACTAATATTATGGGAATTAATATCAATGCTAATAGCTACAATATGGGATGGCATCCTTTAAAATATTTTGCTTCCAATTTAGTCAAGTCACAAAATCAAGGAATTAGTTCATTCATATTTTTTTAAATTGCTCAAGTTATTATATATTTGTTGTTTTTGACTTATCTGCAGATGCTGTATCATTCTGTATTGCCAAGTGGCAGCCTAAATATTAAGCGAAAAACTTGTTTCTATTATAAAAAATACCTAGAACTTTATAACAGTACAATGTAATGACAGGTGTAAAACTAGTAATAGCATCTATCATTGAGAAATAGCCTACAGAATTGCAGCTGAATGATTACATGTAAAACATCTGCTACCATCATGCAAATACTTATTGAGTCTGGTAGGAAAACAATATTGCGCGGTACAATTATTGAACATATTGAACTGCATGAACTAAACTACAAAATGTGCAATCATGCCAGTAGCGATTACAAATACTGATAAAATTAATCACCTTACTAAAATTACAACATACATCATAGCTTCATAACGTCTGATCTAGACACAAACAACTTATATTTACATACTAAATTTCATCACATCACAGATAACTCTAAGTGTTGATACTACACAAACAGGATCAACTCACCTGACATTTATTTGAAATTTTGGAACATCTCATTGGTAAAGTAATGCAACTATGCAGTACACAATGAAAGAGTTTTCACTTTAGAATTGGCATTGCAGTGGTTGTATTCTAGTGTATGTAATCAGCTGATAAGGGACATGCTACCACGCTAACGCGGAGACAGACGTTGGTACGCACTTTGCCGCTAGTTACAGCAGCGGCGCATGCTTGCAAATTAAACTGAAATCAATTAAACACCTCTTGTGTGGCCGCGAGATGTACCGCCACCAATACGGCTGCGCGCGATGCACAAAATCGAATACCATTACTTATTCACTGTTGCATGTTTATTGTCATTTGCGGCCTACATGCGCAGACAGCGCACTGAGCGCACCCGTTAAGTAGGTGTGTGGACTGTTGAGTTCACTAATACCATCTCACGAGCGGCGGGCAGGTTCATATCAGGTACTCACCGAGGCTTTCCATTGTCCCGAACGCGACGCACTGTGTAAACAACCGAACCACATAATAAAACAAAATGGAAGTCCGCCTCGCCCGCACGAGATGAGATATTTTATGAGCGATCGCTCCGAGTTGTAAAACGTCGTTACTATCCTATCGTAGTATTTTAGCAGCCCCCCTCCAATATTATCACCGTCATCAGATTTGATGGCACACGATCACGAAAATACAATAACTGTTCTTCACTACACGAATACACCACAAACTTAGTTAAATAGATGACGATCTACACAAAAATTAATGTCCACTTGAAAATAATAATCATTGAAGCGTTTGACGTCCCGACAAAACACCCACATCAAAAAATTCTACATGGCGACTGGGCCAGGCCAGCTTTCAAGTTTCAATAATTTCCACTCGAACATATTCCTGTTTCACTCGTTCACCATTCATTTAATTATTTCTCAATACGTGCGAGAGGGACGGCGCTATATAAATATTTCCTATGTATGAATAGAATCGGAGTTGTGAAGTATACCTCTCCCCGGCGATGGTCGGGCCCGAGTTGAATGGACCCGAGAAGCGCTCAACCATTGGATCGATGAAGATCACGTGACACAAATATGTAGCTCTCTCAAATAGCGCGAAAATTTAAAATACGATCAATTTTGCAGACCAAAATTGAAGTTAGATTAAATAAATGACTGTCTTTGTGGATTTATACCTATTGTGAAATAAATGTAACTACTTACTATCTTGTTGCGGTACAGTGACTTATTATTTAAAATTTTGTTTTCTGCAAAATAAACCATCAAATGAATACAAGGATAGTTTTTTTAGGAGTATTAGTCTGCAAATTTTAATAATGCTGAACTACTAACTGATCTGACGGCGACTAAACCAACGCTTTGTTCTAAACTAAAGGAAAAAGTATCAGGTCTCAGGGATCTTCTCTGAAACTATTACCTTAACTACTCGAAAAGTGACGTCTTTTTTGCAGCTGCATACATTCAGATGTTGATCATCCACTCATCCGGTATCGTCTATAGACTAATGTAAAATTATAATGGGTATCTGTAATCATTTATCAAGTAAGGCTAAGCGCACACTATTCGTCAATCTGTGAACAATAGAAAATGTACGAGCGACCGCGCACAGCGAAAAAAAACGTACATATATTTTATACGGAATAGTCATCGATGTATCTAAAAAAATATACCGATGGGAATAGTACGATTTTATGTCGCAACGAATAAAATCGTTGTGCTCGCTTAGCCTAACTGGGGTACATAGAACTAAAATGCTAATTATTCTGTGACTGGGGTAAAATAAAAACAACTATTATGCCCATCGATATAAAAGGTATATATCGATTACTATGCCGCAATTCTATTTGCGATTTTGTAATAGTTATGTTTTGAAAAATAGGACACATTATGCAGACCTCTTTATACCGGAAACGCATCTTCATACCTCTGCTAGGCAAGGCATAGTTGCTTGCATATTGCAGCCTTTTGCAGCGCAACAATCTATGCGCAACATCCACAGAGTACATTGAATATAGACAACATCAACAGCTTCACACGCAACTTGCAACCATCCGTTGCTCCCCGTGAGTAATAGTGTTCTGTGCTTGCAACCGACAAGTCAATAATAGAGTAAATTGATTGAAGTGAATCCGATGTGTAAAGTTCCCTTTTTCGCAGTACATATATATATACCTACTACATATATGTATATTGTACTGTGTTTTTGTGGTTGTACGCATTACGCAAATTCACGCATGTAGTAGTACAAGCACTGTAGTATTTGAAGGGCATCATGTCATGTAGTAAATTATTTCACAACAATGAATAGCCAACAAGATTGATCCTGTAAAGTGCATATGTAGGGTAGGTACATATTTATGCACTTACAGGATCAACTTTTGCGATTAAGTGGAAAGACTACCTACTGTTTTTTTTAGATAGGTAGGTACTTTATGAATTTCTGAATATAGGCAGGTACGGTTTTAGGGTTCCGTAGCCGAATGGTAAAAAACGAAACCCTTATAGATTCGTCATGTCTGTCTGTCTGTCCGTCCGTATGTCACAGCCACTTTATTCCGAAATTATTAGGACTGCAAAATTGAAACTTGATAGGTATTCTGTGAACGCCTTTACGATTTTTATACAAAAATTTAAAAAAAATATTAGGGCTCCCCATAGGTACATGGAACTGAAACTAAAAAAATGTTTTTCATCAAACCTTTACGTGCGGGATGTCTGTCGATAGGTCTTTAAAAATGACATTGAGGTTCCTAAAACCATTTTTTCTCAAAGCAATCATTTGAAAGATAGGCACGTCTAAAGTGGTAAAATGTGTGTCTCCCCCCTCAAACTTTTAAAGTACCCTTACTTTAAAAGTGAAAAATAAAATAGTTCTTTTGCTAACTATTAAAATTCAAAAATCATTATTCACGTCAGATACGGTTACAATAAAAAGATGTTTATAAATTGTATGGGTTCAGCATATTTTGCCTATTTGGCATGTGAATAATGTACCTAATGTACTCGATGATACGTACAGGTAGGTACTATCAGATGACGATGAGTAGGTTATAGGTTGTATGAAGTAGGCACGCCACATATACTTCTTACTTCACATAATCATAACTTACAATTACATAATATGTACCTAACTTACAATTATATATGTAATATAATATTTATCTATTCTTTAACTAGTTCTAATCTAACCAAATCTGAAGCCAGATGGGCGTCCAACCAGTTGAGAACGGCGAGCGAACCAAGCGCGGGTAGTTAAAGAGTTACACGATGCGATATTTGGATTAGATTGAAGTCATCACTTACGCAGGCATGATAGTGGTCAAAAGTGCTGTCTATAGTAACCTAATAATCCAAAATTACTTTAGCATTCATGAATTTAAAAAAAACATAACCCTCCCTTTTGCTTCGCTTTCGTCGGGTGATAAAGAATGGCGGTGTCGCGACGGCGTGTTAAGGTGCGTACCGTGTATTATATTCTCTTTGGTGCGTACAAACTATGTAACATAACATGTTTCAGACAATGTGGACACAAAACATGTTTTATAACATTCCTTATCCACATTATCTGAAACATGTTAAATACCAATGTTATATAACATGTTATGCTATATAGTCTGTACGCACCCTTATAACTGAGATTGCTTTCGTAGTATTGTGGGAATAGAATAACTAAGTTTGAAAGGAGGAAAGGAACTGTATAAAAGAAGTTAGTACTTTGCTAGTTTCTCTCTATCAGTGATATAAGAATTACCCACTTGTAGATTCGTCGAGGTAGCGTACTGACCTACGTAAAAATTCAGATTTTCTATTAAAAAAAAACTGGCCAAGTGCAAGTCGGACTCGCATTCGTAGGGTTCCGTAACAGAGTAGAATATTTTATAACAATAATTTTTCCACACCAAAAAACTAACTTTGTTTTTCATAGTGTTTGTATGAAAAACAAAGTTATATTTGCGGTCGCTATATCAAAAACAACTGACTGTATCTCGTTCAAACCAATGTTCAACCGATCTGAAAAGTTTCGTTAAGTTTTTATTGAGATCTACAGCATATGTTTTTTAGGTTCTACATTTAACCACTTTAGACGTGCCTATCTTTCAAATGATTGACTTTGAGAAAAATATTTTAGGAGCCTCAATGTCATTTTTAAAGACCTATCTAAAGATGCACGTATAGCTTGAGGAAAATTTTTTTTTAGTTCCAGTTCAATGTATGGGAAGCCATAATCTTATTATTTTTTAATTTTTGTATAAAAATCGTGAAGCAGTTCACAGAATACACTTACTTACCAAATTTCAACTGTGTAGTCTTAAAAGTTTCGGAATAAAGTGGATGTGACGTACGGACCGACAGACAGACATGACGAATCTATAAGTGTCTGTTTTTTGCCACTTGGCTACGTAACCCTAAAACAGTAAATAGGGCTCTTTATATAAGAAAGGGTAGTTACTAACATTGCAAGGAAATGATATTTATTTAGCCAATAGGTACATTTGTACTTCAGGAGGATATCTCATCATAGTATAGAATTGATAATTACTCCTATTACTAACTTACTGAAATTACAAACACAAACTATTTTCTTTTTTTACATCTTATAGCATTTGACCATTATCTCACCTAGTGGTTGTAAGTTATTTAGTGATATAATCCGCAGTCTTACCGCATTTTATCTCTTCCTATGTGTGAACTGGTTCACATACAAAAGATGCTTGGTTGTGAATTAGTTGAACATATTCTTAGTTTAACTTTAAAGTCAAATAAAACTTTGTAATGTTTTTATATGTTTTATTGTGTACGAAAATATATCCTACATACTTAAATTAGGTAATGACTATAAAATAACTGTCACTACAGAAATATGAGATGTTCATACATCTTATTCAAGGTGTGTAATTAACATTGTCACAAGTACGGTGAACACATTTAAAATCAATATACAAGACAACTTTACTCTGACATAATGTTATAAACATTGACTAACAATAAAAACAAAGATACCCAACTCCAGTGTCTTATGGATAATGTTTTATAATTATTGTGCATCACATTTCCCTATGTAAGTACAAACAAATTAATGAATACTGAACTTTATTCTTAAGAGTTTATTGTAATATGGTATCTATGTTTTCAAAGTTTCACCAATAGATTTAGATCAATAATAATTTCTCTATACAATACCTTAAAAATAATTGAATTAAACCAAAGTGCCTAAACTAGTTTTAACTTCGGAATTTATAGTGTGTAAAGCGTTAAGTTTTTTCTGCAATACAAGCTTGTGTAAGCTTAATTATAAGTGGAAATAATATATTTCATATGCCGAGACCGAATACAGATACAATACAGTACATAGTCTTGTTCTCCCAACGCACGGTGCATGAACCGTCCGTGTTATTGTCCCAGAAACAAGAGGATGCTGTGTGTAGGCCCGCACCATTTTTTTGCATGATTGTGCACGTAACTGAAACAGAAAAATTATGATGTGCTAGGTCTCATTTCAGCCTAAAGCTCATAGGCAAAAGTTGTCGGTTGCTAATCAATTGAGTCCTTGCAAAGCTTTGTAGGTTTTATACCGAAATGTTAAAGCTTTACCTATATATTTGTAAGGCTTTTGTAATTTGGTCAGCTGCCCCAAACACGATTCCACGACGGCCGACGTCCACTGGTTTACTTTGTTGTGCTGGTAGGCGGTACCACCGATTGAATTTTCTATAGCTTCCTTGATAATTTTGCTCACATCGTCTACAATGAATTGATTCTGAAACACGTCATAGTCCGGTAAGAATTTTAAATCAATATGTATTTACAAACTAATACTTGCCTCACAAGACTTACTTCTTCAGTTAAGTCGTTACATTCTTTCACCTCCATGATTTATGATAAACTCTATACAGAACTTCCAGATTCTATTGAATTTTGATACTTGCTATCTTGTGCAAAAAAACTACAATTTTTTGACGCTATGCTACGGGAAGAAATTAGAAATCGACTCCAAAACTGACGTTTTACATCTGAGTGTTGGTAAGAGACCACAGACTACACAGAGGAGCTGTCTGAGGAACTAGAGGAAGGGCAAAGTATTGTCTATGGATATATGGATATTCCAGAGGTCCACTAAGTCTAATCATACCATTCAATTTCATCAGCAATTAGAACACAAAAAAGTAATAATTTATTGAGGCATAAGTTACATAATTATAGTTACATCAAATGAATATTTTTTATTATTGGACGCCTGACACTTAAACTAGGCTTCGAGCCTAGTTTAAGTGGTAATATAAGTGTCAGGCTTCTTCCGTCAATTGTACATAATAAATGGTGAGCAACAGCATGGACTTCTTCATGGTCTTTTCTTCACGGTCAAATAGCTGCACTGATTTGGCTTAAATCTTGCACAGGGATAGCTAGTATTATGGATTAGGCTATAGCATACTTTTTAACGCGAGCGATGGCGCGAGAAACATCAATCAAGTCATTTAAGGGCCTTATTCACGATCCATCCCGGCTGCACGTCAGCTCAAGGCCGCGGCACTAGATGTAGCACACTGACTGTCGTGCGCGCATTAAGCAAGCAGAGTAAATAGAACGAAAAAATAATTTTAAATTATAAATGTATATTATGCGTATATGTTAAATCTGCTGTACAGCAAGTCTATACACCATCAAGCCGCACGATGCTGGACTGCTCTGACGTACGTCCGCGTTATTTACTGTCCATCTGCACGACGGTCGCGGTGGTGGGGGTGCTCGCTGGATGCGAAATCGGTCGTGCAAGTCCAGCAAACAATTAATAATAACTTTGATCCTTGAGCTGACGTACAGCCGAGATGGATCGTGAATAAGGCCCTTTTAAATCTTTCATTCTTGACAATGTTGGTACTATACCGGAAGTAAACCCAGAATTTATTTTTACTGGCAGCACTGTGAGTGAAATGTCAATCAAATCAATCAATCAAATCAAAATCATTTTGTCTTTTTGCAAGATGAGCATGGATATATTCATTCCTGTGCTAAATTAGATATAATGGCTTCGTCCGTTCAAAATAATAGAGTGACACCTCCTGGATTTTGTACCTCGTGTCGTGCATGCAATATGTGGTGTTGGCGAGCATTTAAATGGCTCCCAGTGTTGTTGATATTGTCAATCGTCGTGTGGAGTTATTTCGCATACGTTATTGAGTTGTGCATTTGTTAGTATATTGTTGGCTAATAAATTGTTAAGCAGAAGGAAGCGTAGTGTTAATCCAATAATTGTTTCACAGGTACTATAGATAATACAGTTCAAAAATGTGTTTATCTGGTGGTTTACCATATACTGCTGATAATGTTTACTTGGTCGTATTGGCGAACAGTTTTTGCACCTGTCGAGTCAATTCCTGACAAGGTAAGAAGAACCGAAGCTTTGCGAATGGGTATCATCTTATATCAACTTAACATATACTTTTATCACTTAATAATTATTTTATGCTTTATTTGAGTGGCTGTGTGAGTATTGACTTGAATTCACCCTAAATTTATGGTACGTTCTCATATTCAGGCCACAGTAACACATATTATCCATATGAATACAGAAACATACATATTTTCAAAGAAACAAGGCTATGTTGTCTTGCACAACAACACATTTACAAAGACTATACATTGATATTCATACACTATCTAAATAAGTTTCAAAATTCTAAATCAAACATTCACATATAACTACAAATTATATCCACTGTCCTTTACCAGTGTGTCTAAAAATATTCACCAACACATGATAATCTTTGTTTGCTATAAAAGTAGGTCGTCTAGTCTTATAATATTTATGACACCATAGTGAACATATATCAAGCCATGACTGTAGGGGGGTCTTACAGGCCTGTAAATAGAAATGCAAATGTTGTTCAAGCATAAAAGAGAGAGTTTTGAATAACAATGAGCTGTTTAGTTTTAACTGTTGAAATGGAAAGTAGATTACTTTACTTTTTACTGCTATATTGTTAAAGTTGCATTGAAAGATAAGAAAGCATTTGAACTTATTAGAAATAAATGGTGGCACAAAAAGACTGTATGAGAGCCTCCACAAATAAGAGTCATATCAAAAGATAATAAAAATTAAACTACTGAAATAGTAACAATCAAAAATTTCAATAAGAGCAAACGCGGGTGCCAGGAATTTGAAAAATAGGTATTGTAAAGAAACTATTTCTGTAGTGTAATGCCCCAACAACCAACATGAGTGCGATAAAGACAACAGCAATTCAGACCCATTTTACCCACAACATTTTGACTAAAATAAGGTTTGGTATTCCCCTGTTTTCTCCTCGAAAACTGATCTGATAAAATTATTTTTTGCTCAACATTTTTGCAGATGAGTGCATGCTCATGCTCCTATCGTTTTTTTTTAACATAAAACGCTTTTAAATTTGTCTTGTGGTGGTTTAGATCAGGGTAGTAAAATTGGTAATTTTTCAGGTTTTTAAAGGGTCATACTTCTTTTTGCAATTGGTTGGTCAAAAAAATCAAATGACAGGGGTGTAGCTACACCAGACCTTGATTTTTTGTAGAAAAAACTTGCTTTAAAAGCATTTTCCAGAAAGGAAACAGGAGAATAAATTTGTATGGAAAAATGCACCTCGCGTTCCCTCTTAAATCAAAAACGAAGTACACACCACAACTTAAATTAGATTAATCTGCTAGTCTGCCTGGGGCAGTACCATCACTTTATTAATATATTTTATGTTACTTCACTGTATATATGTTTTTGGTTTGAAGGGTGACGTTTCCGTGAAATTACAGGGCAATGTGAGACCTGGCATCTAATTGTTTCAAGGTTGCAATACAGTATCTTTCACATTTTTAACTGACTTCACAAAAAAGGAGTAGGTTCTCAAGTTTGTTACCTTAGAACTCTGTAATTTATTAACCAATTAGAAAAAATATTTTTTGTTTGAGAATGTATGCTACCCGCTTGGTCCCATTGATGAGTATCTCCAGAGATAATAGATAAACAAATAAACACCTCAAACTTTTTTGTACTAAAAATGAGTACAAAGCTACTACACACTCCACATTTGAAGCCAGTATTTTTGTTTTGTAAACACACAAAATGTTTTGTTTACATTACTTACGTGCTGCAATTTTTTTTAATTTTTTTTTATATCTTATAGGCTAGCGTTTGACCACTATCTCACCTATTGGTAAGTGATGATGTGGTCGGAACTGGCTTTCAAGGATAGCTGCCGGAACACATTAGATGTTTTGGCGATAGGTTTTCTAACTTGCAGATTTTCTATGCTGCAATGTCTGTAACAAGCAGACATCATTGTATATCCATCAATATCTTTCTTATTTTATCATATTCTTATAAAATATAACTGATATACCGGTATCTGAATATGCTTGAACATCAAGAGTCTACATTATTAATTTATATTAAATACCTGCTTGCCTGTCTATCACTCATAAATCATGAAATCTAATATAAAATTCTTTAGTTAGCTTTACAACCAAATACCAATAGGTCCTTATTGTTATTGATCAATGGTAATGAGTGATATTTTCCTATTATAATATGAGTCACAACCATTGTAAATTCTACTGTGGACAATCCCTCTATTGTATTTCCAAATAATATACATAATCTAGGAAATTGCCAGTCAATGTATTGTAGACATAGACGCAATATAAATTGACTGTGTAAAATGGCCCTGATGAGACCAACCTAGAACAGAGTTTGTCCCTTTCTTTTGTATGGACGACTTATATATATACTACACATAGTATTATACATATAGTATTGAACATATATACCACTAGCAGGTTGTTAGACAAGGACACACTCCCAACCTGGTGCCTTTCAAGTTTCAATAGGGCCGTTTTGTTTTACAAAACAATTACAACTTTATTGTTACAGTATACGGATTAAATTGAATTTGTCAAAACATATGAAGTGCACCATCCTTTTATATTACGTCTTTGATTGTAGATAAATCCAGACAGCCTTTTATGTATGTCTGTAAGTAGGCAATATATTTTAGATGTACCTTGAATTGAATACATAACACCCTGTAAATACCTGCAGGTTGCTAGTTTTTCATTCTTAATATTATATAACATATTAATCTATACCTATTTTTAAAAAAAACCAACATGCATTGTTTTATATACATATATGATACAGATCACATATTGGTGCCAAGAATCAAGAAGAATCCAAAGCATTTATTCAGTATGTAGGCAGTATTGATATACGCACATATACATGTCAAAATCATAAATCATAATTATCACGTAAACATAGCAAAAGCAGAATTTTAACGCTTTGAATTAAAAAAAAAAAACAAAAGTAATGAACCATTCAGCTGTCATCCAATCGTTTACGTCAGACTATTAATTTTTTTTTATTAAAGTGGGTTAAAACCAACCATACATGTAGGTAACTGTGCATTTCAGTACTTCAGACAATTTTTATATTAAAAAGTGAAATAGTGAACTGTGAAACACAACTTAAAGAAACGCAGTGTTAACATATTAGAGAGAACATCCTGATAACAAGATAGATAGAATTGGCCTTGATTAAAAAATTTTTCTTTCCTAGAGAGCACTTAACAAACTCCACTAACTGAACATAAAGGCCTTACTAATTAGTTGAAAGCAGATAATCTGCGAGACCCCTAAGCCTGTGTCTTTAAAGAGGCTCTGAGTGTGTATCAAAAATAGATATATGAAAGAAAACATTATCAAACTTACATTAGACGCAATTAACAATGATCGAGCAACAATTGGCAATCTAATAGGATAAAGAGGTCTCTTTCACACTTTTTGTTAGAACGAAATCTAACTAAACAAATACATAATGTTATATCACATAGTGAAAAGCGAGCTGTATGACAAGTATTGCCTCTTTGTGTAAGTATAGTTATACTTACACAAAGAAGATATAATAAGTTATTCATGTGTTTTATTTTCTCTTACAGTTCAAATTACCCCAGGCTGAATTAGAAAAATTACTGAGTGCTGAAACAGAAGACACACAAAGATCCATTTTGGAGAATTTTTCCAAAGACCTGCCTATAGTCACTAGGTATATATATACTATGTACATTATTTTTATAGATAGTTTGAGATGAAGTTTTTATAATAAGTTGGTATATATACATATTACATATTATGTGTATTAAATGAATCCCCATTTCTCATGGTCGCTAATACTTTTTTTTGTTTGTGATTGTCAGGAGAAGAAAGAATCTTATGAAAGAAATCGTTTAAATATATGAAAGTAATTTTTAACGCGGGCGAAGCCGCGGGGCGTAGCTAGTAATAATATTATAAAAACGTTTGTAACTCTGTCTGTTTGTTACCTAATCACGCCTAAAAAGACGATCCGATCTTACTGAAATTTAACAAGGGCGATACTTGAGGATGGACGTAAGCTACTTTTTGTGAAAATAAAATCATGATTTTTACACATCTTCTTATATATAAAAATCAATTGCTGTTCGTTAGTCTCGGTAAAACTCGAGAATGGCTGAGCCGATTTAGCTGATTTTGGTTTTGAAATGTTTGTCGTAGTCCAGGGAAGGTTTAAACGGTGAGATAATATGGAAAAATTGCGAGGAAGATAATAAAAACAACAATTTCGTAAACTGTTCTATACTTTCCTGTCAAACATTTGACGTTCGTCCCTTCGGTACGATAGGGTCTGTTCCACTCTCGAATGAGATTTGAAGCACGTATTAATTTAAGGGTTTTGAATCGACAACATAATATATCCACATTACTCGGATTGTCACGTAAATTATAATATTTAGAATTTTGATGGTTGTCCCAGGTTGTCATTATTGGTTCATTCAGAAATGTTTGTCATTGTATTGACATATTTTGATGGTTGTCATTATGGCGCTTCAATACAAAATAAAATTAAATGATAAAGGGGGTCCACATACAAAAAACGTGTTTATGAGGCTTTTTATGCTCGATCTTACAAACCTTAATAGATAAAGACTTGAAAGTTAGTCATGGTGTGTATTGCAATTGCTGATATAAGATTAAATAATAAAAACAAAATTAAAGGGGTCCCCATACCAGAAACGTATTTTTCCGGCAAATATTGTTTTATTGGAACCCTGCATGTGCGGGTCCAACTCGGACTTGAACATTTATATTCGCGGTACGAAGTTCGCCGGGTCAGCTAGTCACTTATAAAACTCAGATCACACAAATGTTGTTTGACAGAGCTTTACAGTGATGAAATTCTTACGAGTACGTGAACGAAATCGCGGCTATAAGTGATACCGTCCGCGGAGATGGCGCTTATTAAACTATTTCTAGGCATTCTATTATTAGACATGTTTAAAACTACCAACAATATTAAAGCCATTTAGATTGTTCTCACATTACATTTTCTCAATTCTAGACTAAAAGTAATCTTAAGAAAGTTCAGCAAACGAATTATCAAGCAGATGAGAAAAAAAGAAATCATAGAAAATTTTAGCCAATATATACCGGTTCTGACAAGGTTTATCATGTTTATAAATTAGTTAGAATTGAGAAAATAATAGCTCCATTGTAAGAAAAACAGTAGAAATTTAGTTGCCGCGTTTATCCGTGGATCTTTGTATTTTGAACCTTGTTTCAGAGATTGTAAGATTCAAAGAGAGAAAAATTGTAATATGTGTAATATTATCTAGTCAAATTATCTTTTATATATAATTTAGTATTATTGTTCATTATTTTGTGGTCTAGTTCTAGTGTTAGGTTACATACATAATTCATTAGGAAGTTAGTACATTCATAAATTATTTATAGATGTGGTAGCAGCCTAGATAAGTTATATCATTTTGATAGCGGCATCAAAAGTTATTTTACATACGAGGGTCGTTCAATAAATACTTAGCCTACAAAAGAAAAACGAAAATTTTCGAAAAGTGCCGATTTATTTTTCTACATAATCTCCTTTTAACTCAATACACTTGGCCCAGCGATGCTCCAATTTTTTTAACCCGTCTAAAAAATACGTTTTCCTGAAGTCTGTAAAATAGGCCTCCGTGGCGGCGATGACCTCCTCATTCGACCCAAATCTTTTCTCGGCGAGTGACTTTTCAGGTTTGTAAACAAAAAGAAGTCACAGGGGGCCAAATCTGAAGAGTAAGGTGGATGGGGCAGCAATTCGTAGCTCAATTCGAATAATTTGGCCATGGCGACGGCAGAGGTGTGAGCCGGCGCGTTGTCGTGGTTGTTGTCCAGTGTGAGCAAACGCGGCACACATCGCGCTGACAGCTTTCTCATGCCCAGTTCTTCGTGGAGAAAATGATGCACCGTTCCTTCTGCAATGCCCACAGTGTCACCTTCAATCGGCGGTCTGCCAACACGAGATCGTGGATTTTTTTTATGTTTTCCTCCCTAGTAGCCGTTTTCGGGGCACCTGAGCGTGGCTCATCAAAAACCGACTTGCGGCCATGAACAAACTCTTTAAACCAATTCTTGACGGTTGCCATCGAAGGAGAAGAGTCACCGTACACAGCATCCCAGCGATTTTTAATTTCACTGCGCGTTTTCCCTTCCAAAAATAAAAATTGAATCACCGAACGATACTGCTCTTTTTCCATTTTTGTTAAACTGACCGACACGTTCGCTTTCAAAGGCTATTAAAACAAAACTAATAGAGGTCATTGTTTAAAACTTTGGCAGTAGGCTTCAAAAACATTGCACTGTACTATGGTAAAATTTTGTTGTATTAGCAGTGCCATCGGGCGATGAGGCTTCGTACTTGTTGAATGACCCTCGTATTATTTATTGTTGTCTTAGTACTTTTTATTATCCTAATATGTTTCTGCTGAATATTTGTGATCAACAAACACACAACATACACACGTGTCTGGCATGTTCCTACAGACTTTCGGTTTTCTATCTGAACCTGCAGTGGTATTCTAATACCTATACATTTTTTATTGGGATTCGAATGTCAAAAGTTTCCGATCGGAGCAATCTGAATTGCAAAGATCCCCGTCAAAGACGGTGGAGGCAATTTTCCCATCCGATTTTGATTTCGATTGATAGTCCATAGCCATGCAAGCATTTAGAAAAGATAGAGAATAGAAATATAGAGAAAAATAAAGATCATATATTTGCATTAAAAAATGTTTCATACAATTTAACAGTGCATGCATATGATCAAAAGTTTTGTGATGTATGTTTTAACATACCTGTATATACGAGTACATACATTTAAAATAACATAATATTTTTGTAAATTGTTAAACACAATCCAAAATTTCATCATAGCGACGGGACTTGAACCCGCAATTGTTTAAATTGTTTTACAATTTACAAAAATATAAAGTGTGTAATACTTCAAAGAAACATAATCTATACTAATATTATAAAGAGAGAACATTTGTATTTTTGTATGTTTGTACTGAGTAAGCTCAAAAACTACCGAACCGATTTAAAAAATTCTTTCACTAATACATAGAATTGACTTTCGGAATGAAAATAGGCTATACATTATCCCGTTTAAATCAAAGGTACATTCGTAGAGACCTAATTTGCAACCTAAGTCGGCAAATAAACGGTCGAAAAAACACGTTTCTTACGAACGCTGCTTAATTGAAAATAGATAGAATAATATTTTCTATGCAAGAGTTGTACAACTTAATAAGACCTACAAAAAAGTCCGCGACAGCATATGTCTTATCTCTTAAGGTTGACTCACAGTAACCATTTTAATCTTAAAATTTTTGTTAAAAAATATTACATAACTTCCAAGGCTATTTTCAAGTATATAGTATTAATCCTTATCCAAATAATTACGTTAATTAGCTTGGCCACATATTATAGATTAAAATTGTCCTTTACAGTATATAATTCAAATGAAAACTCTAGAAGATATCACGAATTTCACAAACACGCATCGCAAAATTAATAAAATATTTGCAGTGAAACCACAGATTAGGTCATAGTTACTACGAAAATATTATTATAAGCTTAGCTATGCTGTAGATCCCCACCGATCACAATCAATTTGAAGTCAATATAGTATAATAATATGATCTATTGTATAAAATAATATTCATCTATATATATAATATAATATTTTAAACCACCCCGACTGATCTATGTATAATAGCTTTTTCCAATGACTCTAAACACGACATTTAAAATCTGAGCTGTAAGTTGGTGAGGATTTGAGTATTCTGTAGAGTCCAGGAGGCTTCCATGTTCTTACAATATCGTTGAAGAAGAAGATTTTCGAATTGATCAGACCTATGAAAGTTGATTTCATAGCGCAATTAACTAGAAAAAAGCTCATAATTTTATAACGATTGAACGAATTTTCATGAATCAAAGCTAAGAAAACTCTCGATGAAGACATCTATCAAACAAAAAAAAACTATCAATAATAAAAACAAAATCGGTTCATCATTCGGTTCAAATTAGGTGCTAAGATGCTACAAACAGACACACAGATACACACGTTAAACGTATATTACCCCTACATTTTGCGTCGGGGAACGCCGTAAGGTTACGGCGGCAGATGTACTCCTTGGTGGTAAGCTACTTTTTTTAATGATTCCATTACCACTGTACGAAAACTCATGATTAATGAATGCACATAAAACTTTCATTGGTAGGTATATAGCTAGGATTAGAACCAACGACCGTCGGGTCAGAATCAGGGTAACTATACTTTACGCCAAAGGGCCGTCCAATATCACTACGTAAGTATTATAAAACAATGTCCATCACTGCGTCTGTCTGTCTGTTCGCAATAATCTCAATAGCTACTGAACGGATTATCATGCGGTTTTCACCAATAGCCAGAGTGTTTATGAGGAAGGTTTAGGTGCATAATTCGTTAAGGTTTTGTGTAAATTGGATGAAATATGACGATGGTTGTTAAATATGTTCATATTTTATATTCGATGCAACAAACTGATGCAAAATGTTGTAGGCATATATGTTCTACCCGTGCGAAGCCGGGGCGGGCTGCTAGTAACATAATATATTCATAGGATATACATGATGAATTTTTGAGATAGGACTGTAAGGGCTGTAGCTACACAGCCCTTAAGGTCCCATATCAAAACCTGTTGTATAGAAATATGAATCATTTCATTTTGTATATCAAATCAATCTTAGACCTATAAAATACCATCTCTTATCCTCTAACAGAACAATGTCAGGATCCGTCCGCTACTGCAACCGTTGCGTGCTCGTAAAGCCCGATAGAGCGCACCACTGTAGCATCTGTTCCCGTTGCGTCATGAAAATGGATCACCACTGTCCTTGGGTGAACAACTGCGTGTGCTTCCATAACTACAAGTTCTTCATGCTGTTCCTTGGATACGCGCTGGTCTACTGTCTATTTATAATGGGCACCTGTCTTCCATACTTCATCAAGTTTTGGAAGGTATGTTTTTTTTGTTACTCTAGGTACGACTTCGATTTATAATGTTAGAAAATGTGTCTGTAACTTTATTAGAAATAGTTAATTATAGTGTTGCAATCGACAGATTGTTATGGTGATCGTACATTGGCTACAACTCCAGGTAGTTGTTCAAGCTACTTTACTGGCGCTTCTGTAGTTTAATCTTTCTTTCAATCACTTTAGCCACATTTCTGTAAGCGTAATTCTGTAGCGTTAGCTACCGTTCTGTTACTTATGTTACTGTTCTGTTACTTATGTTACTGTGCCGTCGCTTATGTTACTGTTCCGTCGCTTATGTGACTGTTCTGTCGCTTAAGCTACCAAGCAATGCTGTCTTGTCGCTTTGACATCCATTCTTCCGTTTGAGCAATGCGTTAATGTAGACTTGTAAGTAAGTCAATATGTAGGTAAATCAATATGTATTTTTAAGAAGTGGTAGGTACGATACTGTTTAACACTTCTTAAGGACTGTACATAGTCGTCAACCACGCTTATAAACAACCAAATTTTCAATTTTCGACTTAGTGTTTAGCAAAGTCATTGATTTCGTTACTGGACGAATCGTGAGTAATATTATTGTTTGTTTAGTGTTACGGTAAACTCACGTGAAAAGGTCATATTAAATTATATTAAAGCTAATATTCTCCAATAGGCAAATATAACAAAGATTATAAACATTCGATTAGTTTTGACAATGACATACATCCAAATCGATTAAGAGAGCCACCTAGAGAGTTTAGTCGAACTATTTCTTTATCAAAACGGCTCAATTTTTTACAAATGTTGCGAATACATTTGTGCGTGTATATTTTCTTCTCAGCAATGTTGAGCGTTTTTTTCAAACACAAGCACATGATCGCTGTCTCACTTGATGTTAAGTGAAGATGCACCGAAAATCATGCGGGAACTCGGTGGATTATGATCGCACTAGCGTATTACGTTGCGACCTTGTCAATGATTCATTATAAGCTTGCAATGACATTCTTATCACGACAATGACTCATCTAATCAGTTTTTCTAGATAGTAATTATCTAATAAATTAGCGACCTATTCAACACCTTATTGTGATTCCATTCTCTATTGAAACAGATATTACTATGAAAGGTCTCGAATACTTTATGGTATCAGAATTGTAATATAACTATACTCTACTAGCTGTGCCCCACGGCTTTGCCTGCGTTAAAAAGTAGCCTATGGCCTAATCCATAATACTGGCTATCCATGTGCAAAATTTCAGCTAAATCGGTCTTGCCGTTTGACCGTGGCGAAGTCCCAAACAAACAAACTATAAAACTGAATTTCGCATTTATATTATTTGTGTTGATAAAATTATATCTAAATATTTACCCCCTTAATGTATCCCCACACTTAAATCTATGTTTAGGACGATTACGTCCTAGATTTATGTATTTGTGTTTTTAACCGAATTCATAACAGGAGGAGGTTCTCGATTCGGATGTTTATATATTATTATTATTACGCATGTGTTCTGTTCGGGCATAATACTCCGTCATATAATAGACGGAATTGCAAGATTTTTTTCTTTTTAGTCCGAAATGGTCTCATTTATATTTCGTAAAGATCTGATGAGTATCTCCAGTGATATATAAATTACACACTTCGTACTGAAAATGACTAGCGCAGCATTTGAAGTTCCGACTCCCAAATAGGAGGAGGTTCTCAATTCAGACGAATTGAGAACTGAGTATGTTTTTTTTGTATGTATGTTACGCGATTACTCCGTCAATTGTGAACCGATTCGAATGATTATTTGTTTAATCGGTAGGGTACATTTCCGAGGTGGTCCTATTGTAATTTAATCGAGATTTGATAAGTATCTCCAGAGATATGACGACTCGCGGGGCATGGAAGTCGGTTGTTTTAGTTTTTAAACTGTCTTCATTATTAAGATTTTTAAACGATTTTAAATTATTGGTGCATATAATTTAGCGCTTTCGATCAAATAGGTTTTTTAATTTGCAGTGGCTTGAATATGTTACTTTGCAGTAATATTAAATGTATTACAGTTCTACATTTTATTGAAAAACAAGTTGTAGATAACAACTAAGTACTTATTTAACTATCTTAAGAATAATTGTTTCCTTTCAGTAAACATGCAGAATAGACACTAGATTATCTAGAAAAAGAAGTATAAAAAAATATTATATAAGACGGTAAATAATAATTATTTAACTAAATATTTATTGTAGTAGTGTGCGTGTTTTGTTTAATTTGTGTCTATACTGTATGTCTACTATATATGTGTGTTAATTTAATAAAGAAATATAGTCGCTGTTTCCATTACAATTGTAAGTTTCATGGATATAAAAATAATGTAACTTTCAGTAAAATTTCGTATTTACAGATGTATCAGGAATATAAACTTGCCCACTGCGACAGCCTTATAGAGAAGGGCACATACTCGAAAGTGTGCATGGACTTGCTAAATGTAATTTTACTTTATTTATCTCTTCATTTTCATGACAAATAGTATGGACACTGTATAAAAATATACAAAAATAAAGTTATAAAAAAAAACAAGAAATAATAACACGCACACTAGGATTTGTATGTTACAATTTCGGTGATCCTATCGATTTCGGCAGAGTAATTTCACTCTAAATATATATTATTTCTGTTATGGAATTAGAATTATCTAGAAATACCTCGGAATTCTACTCAGTTTTATGTTGATATTCGTTGTGAGTAAATTAGCTCTTGAATATAATTGTAAGATTCGAAAAAAAAATATATCCGCGTTACAAGCGCTTAAATTATTTAGTAATGCAATACTGACGCTAAAGTTTAGTAATAAAAACTTTTATTTGTATTACACTAAATTATAAATTAATTATGCTTATAAATTAGGCGCTGTCTAGATGTCCTCGTGAAACTAAATTATGTCAACTATGAATGACTATCAATTTTTAATAAACGTGTGGGTTGTTAATAATACTGTTAAATGGTCGACAATTTGTCTATTTATGATATCGATCTATCCACTCTTCTACAAGGTGGGGCAAAAGGTGCTGTTATGATTTTCGGAAATGAAACATTTTGGTTCTACTTCTGGATTATGTTTATTTAAAGAATTAGATTTTTTTTCCATCAAGTTGAGAAAATGATATCGGTAGAGTGGCTGCTGTCAGAATTGATCAGGCTCATTTAATGGCATTTTCCATCTCCTGTGTTAGAACTTCCAGCGATAGGTTCTCTCTTTGAGATCTTGAAGGGTCCGAGACTTGTTTACATAAACCCGGGGCTTTAAGTAACCCCACAAAAAAGTCTGGAGCGGTCAAATCTGGTGAGCTAGCCGCCCAGTGCAAATCGCCAAAGCGAGAGATTAGACGACGCGGAAATACTTCATACAGTATATCGGTTGTAGCTCGTGCAATATGCGCCGTTGCTCCACCCTGTTGGAACGACATGTCTTCCAGTCCCAATTCGTCTTATTGTGGAACGAAAAAGTAGCTGATCATGGCTCTGTACCGTAGCTGTAGCTCTGTCGCCGTCCTCAGTAAAAGGTAGGCCCGCGGCATTCTCGAAAAAAAAATGGCCCGATGATTCTTCCATCGTAAACAGCACACCATGCATTAACTTTGAGCGGGTGTAATGGCCCTTTGTGGGTCATACAAGGATTTTCGCTGTCCCAGAAGAGATAATTTTACTTATTCATAAATCACGTAACCGGAGAGAAATGGGTCTCATCACTCATGATGATTTTTGATGAAAAATCTTCCTTCTCTTGGTCGATATTCAGGATGGCTCGAGCGTAGTTTATTGGGGAGTATAGCGTTCCATGGCCTATTGACGTGCATTCTGTATCTGTTTACTTCACAAATGTTAAAACAGAATTGACATTTGCCGCCATTTGCAAAAGTTATCGCGTCTTTCAATAGGCGTCAAATAAGGTCATTAATTGTGCCCCACCTTGTAGTTTAATTTATTCGCTTAAAACAAACGTGACTATTACTAACTTTGTCTAAACTGTAAAATTATTTTCCCTCTTATATTGCCACTTGATGTATTGATAAAAAATATAAAGATATAAAAGCAATCAGTGTCCGTATATATTTCTCTGTGCCACTATGTATTTAGATAAACAAGCGCATAGCAAAGATAGCAAGTAGAAAGTTCATAAGGTCGCTGCTTCAGATTAGAACTCAGAAGTCATTTAATTACTTGTGTTATTGCCAAGTCCATACATAGGTACATGCATACATTATTTAGTAGATAGTATTTTACTTAAACTTTTAAAAATTCCCGTCCACAATTCGTAGCAATATACAAAAGATACACTCGATTTGCATTCCTCAATGGATGCTTGTATTAGTGTTAGATTTTAAGAATTTTAAAAGGAGAATAAAGATATCATTTACATTTTTCACCCACGGGAAGGTCATAGTTCCCTTCGTTCGTTCGTATGTAATCACATGATCCCTGGGCGATGCTAAATTGGCGCCCACTGGGTGACTCGAACTACCCATCGGACAAAGATATGTTGCGATGCTGCCAGCCAGTTGGAAAACGGCTTGGGATAGTTTGGCACTATGTAGAATGGACTAAAGTCTGTTGTCTACCGCCTCCTCTCACTGTCCTCTTCATTTTATAGACAAATTCTTTTTTTTTTAAATACCTTATAGGCGTTTGACCACTATCGCATCTGTTGGTAAGTGATGATGATGCGGTCGAAGATGGTAAGCACGCTAGACCTAGAATGGAACCTAGAACTGGCTCTCAAAGATAGCTGCCGGATCACATTAGATGTTTGGCGACAGATTTTCTTAACTTGAGGGTGGTAGCTGGCCAGACACTAGATAGTGTCCTACCACCATGCGGGGGTTTTTGGTTTCTTAACGATGTTTTTCTTCACCGGAGGGCCACTGTGAAAAGCGCACATAAATTTTTCTATAGAAAAATCCATTGGTGCACGGCGGTTTGAACTCGGTACCACAGCATCAAAGCCGACCGTTCTCCCGATTACGCCACTATTCCATCTTAAACCGCATTGTCACTTGCTTGTGTTGTGACATAAGTGGCCTGTCTGTCTTGTATACTAAGGCACCTTGAGCACTAGATGGCCACGACTCTGGCCAGTGGCCGTCTATAGTGCGCTAGGTGCCTAAAATGATAATGAACTACGTTATAAATCTATAGCATATTTTCTTCCTTATAATTTGTACTAAAACCTAGTAATATTCTAACGTAACATTTAGAATGTCAATATCTTATCAATCATTGTGCTGATCCTGTTTAGGTTCATACCAAAATGATTGGACTGAGACTAGATTTATTCTTTCAAACCGAATTTTTGGTATGTTTTTTAAATAGATAGGTACTATATTCTTGAATTTTTATTTTTGGTCACTGACGGAATCTCAGAACTCTCGACTAAAGGTTTGTCAAAGAACCATAGTACGTAGCATAATTTATAAAAGGAGAACAGATAGCCTAAGATACACCACGTTGCGATCCATAACAGGGATAACTTGATGTCGGCAAAAATGTGCAAGTCGCAAGTGGGATCAGGTGACCCAAGTTGACTGAGTGCACCCCAGTAGATGGGCTTATAAGACTACTGAGTGGGTCACCAAAGATTGACGATGGCGTCGAGTCGAGGCCTTCCACGGAACCGCTGCTCTTGCTTGCCTGGGACGATTTTGATGCTTTAGAAATTTAGACGTTTTTTTAAAGTTAGGAAATACAGTTCAGTTTTGTTAAATTGCGAATATCTGTGTATATTCGCTTTCTAGTCTCTTCTTAATAATTATGCATTTATTAGTAAAAGAACAAAAAATAAATAATAATTCATAGATTACGTTTGACCTAATATTTAAAAAAATACTACAATAATCTTTTATCTCATTTAACCAAGTCCGGGTATGGGTTATTGTAGTGTAACCTATAATAGGAAGTGTTTACGTCATATCGTTTTTTTGTATCTGTAATGAGTAGACCACCACTCGATTCATATCTATAAACAAGATAATAATATAAACAGTTACTATTATTACAAAAAATTGATGCGACGCCTAAAGAAAAATAATCTATTATGTGACTTAGTAACGGATGTTCGAATTGAAGAGAACGCTTTATTAATTAGGTCCCTAATTATGGGAATGAGTCAAATTTATGTTTTTGGGGCTTAATATTATCGCGCGATGAGTAACATAATTACACCGAGATCTAAATAGATCTATAGTTCAATTTATATAGACTAGTGCCTCTGCGTACTAACTTCTTTTAGTTTACATTTTAGTTCTTCAGTTTGCAGTTCTTCAAATGGACAAAAGATAAAGACCGCCAAAGGTCGGGAGTGGGGGCTCGTGACGTCACTAACCGCTAGAAAGTAGTACACTTTTTAGCGGTTTGTGACGTCACGCGGAATTTCAACGCTTTATATCTTCGTAATTTTTTGTTTAAGCGAAAAAATAAAAAATACGTATCCAATATTTTTTGATAATTTTTGAAAATGATAAATCCAATGTAAATGACAGACTAAACAATTTTTTTTTAGTAAACTAGCCTATTACGGAAACTACGAAAAATATGTAGGCAATGTCGTCCAGATCATAATAATAATAAATAGATTGATTTTATATCTACCTACTGTGGATCTGATTAGTAATTTGTGGTACAGTGGAACACATGTAAATACAATACAAAGACTGCTAAAAATAAAACTCTTCTGTTTTTGCTTTGCCATAGTTGGATAAAAGGAATGGCGGAGCAATTAAGGTGTATTGATTTATTTCTATATTATCATCTCATCGCATCATCTATATTATCATATATTCGCTTCCTGCATATGCATTTCAGTTCAACAGTAGCGATGTTGCGATAGCGATAGTCTATCGATAGTGTAGTGATACTATTGTGACCTTGAAAATCAGTCGTACTATCGATAGCCCTATTGAAACTATCGAATTGTTAAAAATAAGTAATACTATTGCTCAAGATCAATAGTATCGACACTATTGATAGTATCACTACAAAAACTGTCAATAGAATCGATACTACCGATAGCATTAATTTATATCGTATCGTATTTCGATAGTATTGACAAAGTTCAATAGTATCCCCTAATTTTCTCTATCTATATTCGATACTATCGATAGTATCGATAGTATTTCACCATTTCGATATTTTCGATAGCTAACTACCGACTATTTTTCAAGGTCAACTATCGATAGCGAAACTATCGACTATTGCAACAATACTGTTCAACAGTTCAACAAGATCAGTAGTACAAATGCTCTTACTGAATATACATAAAACTTTTATAGATAACAACGCTCCTAAAATCGGTGAGGTCTTGTCTTGAATAGTTTCGATATGCGATATCGTAACCGAGTTCATTAAACTTTGATCTGGGCATATTTTGAGAATATCGCAATCTTTAAAAGCATTCATTCTTTCATACATTGTTGTGTTTGATATAAAGCGGTAATGTTATCGTGCATTATCACTTTGTAGTATTTTTAACCCGGAAGTCGGTATATTTCTTTTTCTGACTCAAATTAATGCAGTGTCTTGTTGTAGGTACTTAAATTGTACGCCGGATGTGATGTAATAATATCTCCGTGTCACTGTCTACAGCGTTGTAAACTAAACTAAGAGCCGGCTTAGCTAAGATTATTTAAACTACACAATAAATATGTCCCGTGGGCACGCACCAAGAGATACGCGAAAGCTCAGTCAGTGTTGTGAAGTTCAATTTGACTGATATATTGCTCTCCATGAATATACTTAGTCGATGAAGACACTTCCGGTGATGAATACGCTACTCATTAGGAAAAGAAGATTGATATTGTTTTAAGAAAATAAAATCTAAAAACATCCTTTTTAAAGCTATACTACTTACGGCGCGTTAGGGAAAAAATATATAATAAATTAATTATTATGAAGCGTGCAGCGCGCACACAGCGACATTATTTTTGAATACCACCATGACGTAAGCCTATAAATCTAAGGGGAGATCGCCTAACTTCATGGTATAGTGTGAGGTGATATCTATATTTAAGATATTTATTTTATTCCGGTAATTCTTTATACAGAAGTGATACACAACACGTGTTTTATGTCGATAAAAATAAAATCAACTCATATGTTTTCAATTATTACTACGGTCGTGATTAATATCAAATAACTGTGAATATCATAAAAAAACATTGACTGTGACTGTTTGTTATCAACTAATTTTTAAATTTTTTATCAATTAAACTTAGACCTAAGATACGGCTAGTTTTAGGGATGATTCTGATTGGGTTTAGTGTGCAATATTTACAATTTTTCGTATGCATTGTATCCTCGACTGATTAATATTAATAAGTCATAGTTAATAATAAAATCACCCACTTTACATCACTACACTTACAATAGAAAGCTTTACTGCAACTGACACAAATAATAGCCCGTACCTGCCTTTATACATAAGTAATAGAATAATTAATAATGACTGCGATTCTGGTATAAATTCTCTAAAATGGACTACCTATCGGCTCACATACCTATTATAATAGATGAACTCACTTATACCTACTGTTGTGAAAGATAATAGTAGTGTATGAAACTATTTGGCTGCAACCATACTAGCGTTTATCAAGCGTCAGTGCTTTTTTGACGCTTGAGCAGCGCTTACGATGAAATCACGAGGCGTTTAAGACGTGCGCCTGTCTGACATACGCAAACACCGCACACCCACACGTCATTTGTAAAAATACGCGACGTGTAGAAGCAGTGCGAACGCTGCGTGCGGCTAACATTAGTATGATAGTCCTTGCAGAAAAAAATACAGCAATTTAGAGTCATAAAGTGTTTGTACAGCTTTAAGGCCGATATTATAGAACAATACCCAAGCACAGATCCAATCCCAAAGACTTAATGAAGCCATTTGACTGGTTAAATCGCGCCAAGTCAAATTAGTTCATTCTATGTTAATAGTAGCTACATAATGTATTGAGTGTTTTTCTATAATACTGGCCTCAGAATTTCATGATAGAGTAACTTTTTAGAGAATTTCAACAGAATCGAACCTATATTTAAGACATAAGGTAACGAGCAACCAATGTCTGTTTTCAGGGTGATCTCGGAGCGGCGGCCGAATTCGGTCGTTATCACATCGTGTTCGCGTTCTTCGTGTCGCTCATGTTCGCAATCTCGCTCGGTTCGCTGTTCGGATACCATTGCTACCTCGTGCTTAATAATAGGACTACTCTGGGTATGTTTCATGTGTCTTTTTAAGGATTTATTCACTGCTAGCGGAAACCCGGCTTGTGCTACTACGCTAAAATAAAAGCTTGTAAAAAGAAATGTCACAATGTGCCTAATGCATTGTTTTAGTCGTCTAAAACCATCTTCGCATTATTGCCTTTCAACCAGTTTTATCAACACAATTACCCTACGTTAGTCCACGGCTGGACATAGGCCTCTCCAACTGTACACCACTGACCACGGTCCTAGACAACTCTCATCCAGTTCTTGCCATTTTGTGAGATATTGCTTCTCTATTCCAGTGGCGTGAACAATCGTAGACCTATGTCCAATAGGGGTTAGAAAGGGGCTGGATGTTACATAGTTGATGACAATTATAGTAGGGTCTATTTAATAGATCACATTTGACATCTGTCAATCTTAGCTTCATAGTAAGGTGACTTGCTTAAAAACATCGATTCAATTGATGAATCGATACGCATCAACACAAACAAGAATGATATTAGTTTGATGTTATTCGAAATAACCAATTTTCCGGCAGCTCTGAATGAGGAATACAATTAGTATTTACATTATTCAGTGTTATTTACTTGTTTGTTTTGCGTTAATATGAAATTAATAAGACACGTCAATGCAAATTATACAAATCGAAATTGCACATGTTTAAACGATTTTATATGTATTTATAGATTAGAATGTAGCTCCATAGAAAATGGCCCAATAAAATAAAAAACATACTCAAATGTACCTATGGATCTAACGTTTAGTAGTTTATCGTTAGTTTTTTAACCCAAATTATGATTGATTTTATTTCCTATTCAATTATTTTTGTATTTTTTAGTCAAAGAATAATAGTATGTGTTAATTACAATCACAGTGTAGCTATTTTTATAGTTAAACATCCTTCACAAGTAATCATTGCATTGGATTCAACTTATCGACTGAACATCTTTTGGTTTTTTGGGTAGCATCCCTATATGTTATATGTTTATAAAGAAAAAGTATTCACTGACGTAACCTTGTACTGACGTTTAGTTTTTTAGAACAAAAATTGTTTATTATGTTTATAATGAATTATTAGTCAAAGTAAATCGTAAAAAGGCTTCCTTTTGTAGTTATTAGAATAAATATGTATTTGCAACTAAAATATGTTAAGTAATTATGCAGTTCTGACTTTGAAATAATTAATAATTTTATGTGCCCCTCATTACAAGGTCACGTTGTTGAATTTTGATAAAGTGTCAAATGTGATCTATTAAATTGACTCTACTATAATTTTCCAATGAGGTTTACGGATTGTCACCTCATATGTACACGGTGTCGGATTTCATATAGTCCAAATTAAAACCTTTGGAAAAACATGGCGGAGTCTACGGCCTACCCGAAATATCCTCAAAAAACCTGCTCTAGCCTTGAAAGTTTAAGAGAACATCTATACATAGTAGAGAATCTTTACATAGTATGAAACGAAGTCGCGCCTGCTGTATATACGCTTAGATCTTTTAAACTATGCAACGGATTTAATGCGATTTTCATCAATAGATAGAGTGATTCAAGAAGAAGGCTTGTAACCAGAATTAAACGCGGGCAAAGTCGCAAGGCGCAGCTACGAGTAGTATACAATAATTATAACCTTTCGGGCTCAAACTGGAAAACAAATAAAATACATTTTTTTTGGAAATTATACATTGCCGCGGCACATAAACGGTTCCTTAGGTCCTTTGGGTAGCCAATGGACCCGTCCATCAATGATTTTTATTTGGACCATATGAAACCCAATATCCTGTTACTGTATATGAACCCACTCTGGCCTACTAATGATTACTTACATAAATATTAATTTAAATATATTACAGCACAGTTTTGTAACAACGCATTCTGGATTTACCTATTGTGGTCTGCACTTATCCGCCCCCTGACTGCGACATAGATACGATTATGTAAGGATAGAAACCACAAGTCGTATGAATTTGTATTAATCTAAGAGCGTTTGCACATTATCTGATCCGATATCGGTAGGTATAGGACGCCGATAGCCGATATCTTGTGGTGTCTTCATATTATTTCCGATATAATCGTTTCGATTCGGCCTTTTTCTTGAGCTTTGTGCGGGCCTGCTGTCCGCACTAATATCGGATCGGATAATGTGGAAACGCTCTAAGCCACAGCGGATGTACCTAGTATGACGTCATGTTTTTTTTATATGTTCCGCGTTTTTCCCCCGACATAGGTCGAAGACTTTTTTCAGCGTTACATATTGCATACGCGATTTAATTTTTAAATTCAGTTTTGCATAAAATGGGCCGTTATGGTCCGTTTTATGTACCATGCAGTTAGCAAAAGGTAAATAAATATTACAAGATAGATGATACGTACAGTGCAACATAAAAGAGTAGAATTTAATTATTTAAGAACTAACTAGTCACTCTTACAGGCAACACCAAAACATTTGTATTTATTGCGCGACTACTGATTTCGATACTTGTTTTCACTCATTGGATAATGCAAGTAAGAAATAAGCATATAAATAAATAAAGAAGAATTTGTATAGAAATAATATATATATATATATACACATTTTTTATAGATACTATAAAATATAAATACGATAGGTTTCCATTTAAATAAAAATGCATGTCATATTTGCAAAAATAAAACAAGTATCAAAAACGTTTGTTTCTAACTGTGTTGCTACATACAAGATACAAAAGCAATAGTGGCGCCCTCTTTATTGTCAACTCTTTTATGTCGCACTGTAACATGATATGTCGATAACTTATCGACGTCATACTACGAGTAGGGTGCGGTCTGACTGAGCGCTATAAACTATTAGCTCATGTAGAAGACCGACTCGACTGACCTGTTGGTCTATTGGTTAGCACCGGCCACGAAAACGAAGGTCTCCGATTCGGGGACAATACTTTGTTTGATGCACAGATGATTGTACCAAGTCTGTGTGTAGTAATTGTGTCCATGATTTGTATATTTAAAAAGTCCCCCGCGACACAGGGATTCCTAGTGCGGAGAGTTGACTTGAAAAAAAAACTGCTATTTGATATACTAGGTTAGAGCGGGATGGCAATTGCGTAAACGTAACGTGTTTTCCAACTGATGACATGAAATAGGTTAAACGTATGTTCGCGTGCTTTTCCCCTTTGTTTTTTTTTTTACTTTAGCCTCATACATAAGGAAAATAATATCAAAAGTGACTGCAATCACACCGACCCGTGTTCATAAACTTTAAATAAAAAAATTAAATGTAGAATAGCAACTAAAATATGAAGTTTTTTTTTTCAGATATGCTCATAAATTACCAGCGTCTGCGAAGTCCTACTGGTTTGATAGTTAAACATATGCTTAGAACACTGGTCATTGGTAAATTGCAGTCACTTTTTGGTAGTCTTTTATTTACGGTATATTTTAAGTTGTATAGACAACTAGGTATGGCATAAAGTAGAATTTTCAAAGATAAATCAGTCAGTAATTTTCCTAGAAGTTGATGATTGTTCATTTGAGTTTCGTATAAAATACATGTATTTGTGGTAGAATTCAGTAATTTTTTTAATCATGGTAATTACAGTATAGTAAATATGGTCCACCACAAAGTCTGGCATTTCTCAAAATAGACCCAAAAGCAAGTAAAAGTAAATAAAACTTATTATAGGGTAAAAAACCAAATTTTGGCACTGGCCCTGGTGTAAGCACTGAGTTATAAATCGAAACAAGTTATTGTTCTTGATTTTTACATTACCGAGTACCAGAATTTACTTTTAATTATTTTCTGCGTATATTTTAATACTTGAAAATGCACAGTCTACAGACTTTATTTAAAACCTTCGTACAAATAACTCGATCCATGCCAAGACAGTCCTTTTACCCTACTAAGAAAATCTAAGCGTTTATTACCTACAAGTCTATTTCATAGATAGTTTTAAAATTGTATGTTTTAGTGAGACGACAAAACCAACATTATAACAGATTCTCAGTAGTTGATTTCTAATATAGCAATTGTGATTTTTTCTTGACATTTACAGAGGCATTCCGTGCGCCGATGTTCCGAGGCGGCGCTGACAAAAATGGGTTCTCTCTGGGAGCCTACAATAACTTTAAAGAGGTATTTGGAGTTAGTCCCAACCTCTGGCTAATACCCATTTTTACCAGGTAAGATTGTTTTTTTTTTCACACTGGTAATAAAATTGTGTTTTTACTAGCAACACTGTGTTAATGGTAATATTTGATACTATCTGATGGTTTATTTAATTTTTTGTACGTATTTGGGGCTTCCAAACGTTAGTGCTGTAAATGCTAAATTTGATCTAATAAGCAAAAGGCAAGACAATTTGCTAATATCAATTTGTGTAGAGAAAATAGAACTATTTACTGTACTATTTACTTATATTTGAATATGTTTGAAAGCGGTTTTACTGGCAAGAACTATCTACTAGCTATGGTAAAAAAACGGAGGTCTACTCATTCTCATTGTAATTTTCACTTTCCTATATCAATTCAATAGTTAAAAAAATATGCACAATAACATTTAGTACCGACAAAACTGTTCCATAAACAAAAGTAAAATGGATGACATCTGCATATTTTTATTCGATTCTAAGCTTTATAAATTGCATTTCTTAGCGTTTTATAGATAGCTTTCCTGGCCTTTATGTTTTATATACAGCAATTATTTATTTGCTTTTTACATATTGGATAGTATCAAATGTAGCTATTTATCAATAAACATGAAAACAAAAAACTTAGGCACCAATACCTATCTTATCCGTAAACACTGATGAACTCTATTAGATGTTTTGTCTCTTTCTATATCTCGAATGCGCGAAAGTGACAAAGCATATAGTTAAATTGGGTGTGTGGATAAGATGATACATGTTTAAGATTTTCCAGAGGTTGTAAAATTTGTACCGTTTAGGGAATTTATAAATAGCATGATATAAACATCTGTGGCTAGCACAAAATAATGTGTATGTGTGTGTAGAAAATGTGTGAATACGTATGCATGACATAAAGGAGTGAATTTTAAAAGAAGTGAATGACTTACAAAATTACAATTGTTCTTGTGTGAAATTTTGTTTATAGTTTGATCTATAGTGAAACGCATCTAACACTAATTAAATTTTGAAAATCTTATTAATTCTACTAATAATTCATATTGTATTTTAAACGCATTGTCACTTTTATTTATCCTGTGCCTTGTTTTAACTTTACAAGCAGATTTATCGTGTGTTCCGTCGCACTAAGTACATTCTACTGACAACATTCTTTGACTAACTACATAATATTAACAATCATCTACATTTTGCATTTCACATTGTATAAATCACATCATGGGCCTTAGGATATAAATTATAATATTTATTTTTTATTATGTCTATCATCTATGCTGTTTAATTACTTTTATTTATTATTTAAATTAGCGGCGCGGACGAATCTGGTTTTTTGGGATCGTTTAATTTTTAATAATATGACTAAGGCCCAGTTTCACCGGATCCTAATAAAGTCTCAGATATTTTTATCTGACACATATCCATATTAAAGTTGTCATGCATCTGTCAGTCAGATAAGTTCATAATAGTCAGAAACCGGTGAAAGGGGCCCTAATAGTTTTCTTTAACCATCACATATTTATGTCTAAGTTAGTTGGGACATATTTCTTTTTTGACAACGTAAATGTTTTAACCCATATACCATACTGCCTGGGTTACTGAACTAAACCAACAAATTTATATACTATTCGTTCATCTGCACGCTGCACTTTGGACGCAATAAGGGCCTACCGTAATTGCGTGACATTGACATGGTGGGGGGGGGGGGGGGGGAATCTACAGGTGACAAGTATCTGTCATTCATTTAACACTATCGAATAGAATCGAAAGAATATATGCCGTTTGTACAACTGTATAGCTCTGCTATCCAATTTCAGAATCAACGAATAACGAATCTATAATCAAGAACGATAGTGTTAACTTTGTCATTTTGGCAACAGTAATACTGTACAGGCATAATGGACAGCTAATCCCACCCTCACAAAAGACATAAATTAGCTAAAATATTTCAATAAATAATAGATAAGAACTATTTTAGTAACTGCAAGTTCATTTTCTGTGTGATGCAGATAAGTTTTAAGGTTGTCGCCGACTAGTCTAACACCACTCCCACCCGGCCAAAAATGTTCATTAAAATGTAAGCCTTATGACGATCACTGTAGACCATAGACGTAATATAAAAGGATGGTGCACAGCAGATGTTTTGAGAAATTCAATTGAATCCGTATGCTTTAACAATAAGGTTGTAATTGCTTTGTAGAACAAAAGGCCCAATTGAGACACACCAGGATGGGAGTGTGTCCTTGTCTAACAACCTGCTAGTCCTATATATGTTCTATACTATATGCATAGTATATATATAAGTTGTCCATACAAAAGAAAGAGACAAACTCCGTTCAAGGTCGGTCTCATGGGGGCCGGTGTACGCGATCAAGTTTAATATGTAGAAGGTCTGTGCTGTAGACAGACTTTACATTCACAACACAAAGAGCAGACAGCGCTGTTTGCTCCTCTTTGTGTTGTCCACGGGTGTTGTCAATGTAAAGTCTGTCTACAGTGATCGTCATAAGGCTTACAGACAGCGCTGTCCCCATTTTAATGAACATTTTTTGCCGGGTGGGAGCGGAGTCGTGTTGGTGGGACATAACCTTTAGGTCTATTAATAACTCAGCACAGTGCACATCGACTCATAAACTTCTACGACCAAGACCACTGTGAGAAAACATCAAAAATTACTGAGCTGATTACCTTCAAATTCAAAACGCTTCCTAAAAAACTATGATAGTAATGTTAGATTCGTCCGCGCCGCTAAACTCGTATCGTTTTGCTAGCCTCGGTGATGGCTGCGAATTCCCAGTTCGAAGAGAGCACCAAATCCAGCCATTCACAACGCCCCAAGAACCCCATGGGTATGAATCCATGGGCACCACGCGATCAAGGTCAGAAGCAAGGGAAATGTTACCCACAGCCGACTCTGCGCACATACCTTGAGGATATATTCTGCCAAAAATTCTCTACCGACCCTTATTTCTTAACAATTTTCTACATTGTTTTTGACAGTTTTTTTTTGAGGTCACAACTTTTGTTTTCTATTGCCATGATAATTTCTGTCACTGCTGACGTTTAATTCAGACTAAAATTTAATATATTGAAGTATATTAAAAATGTCAATGACTTTGTAGCGAGCAAATGTTGTTATGTTATTTATGAACTGAATGAAGCTAATTTATGCAGCCTTTTTGAGTCGGTGCTGGCTGGATCGAGTGATGTTTATAATATCCATGCCTATATACGAATAAGTTAGATTATATTATTATATTTGCCAAAACAACGAATTTCTCTCTACATTTATATCCGACTTCAAATAATTGTTATTGAAGATGAATTACTCTATCCTTCACGTGATAAGAATAGAGAATATATTCACAAATTAGTATTAGGATCTTAGTATCTATTAGATGATAAATTTATATTTGTGCTAATATAAATTACTAACGTATTTCATATACGTTTTTTGGTTCTTTATATGGAACACGATTCTAATAAAATCCAGTCCATTGTTATTTAATATGTTCGTTTTGTATATTTACAAATATGTAATTCTTAAATTAGAATTACCTTTTATATTAGAATGAGGATATCGATTACAATCTGTTATGGGGTTATTTGAAATAGTTATTTAACAAGAACTGAATATATTCTCTTATAAAGTATATTTTTGTTTGTTAATTTAAACAACATAGTTATGAGCTTTTACATTATTTTGACGACGCTTTTTTAAAAGAAAAAAAAAGTTCTAGTTTGATTCTATTTCTATTTTTTGCCCTGTTGATATTAGAGACTAAAGATATAATACCACCCTTTACGGTCCATTCAAATAATCATTTTACATCAAATAAGATTTTCAAGTAATTTTCAAATAGCTCCATTTCGAGATATATTAATTATATTATGATAGGCACATTAAATATGAACCATTATTTAAACAAATATGCTCAAGTTATGTGTAAAAGTTTTGGCTGACGACGTGTGTCCATAGTTTTCAACGTTTTTTTTTTTATAAAACAATATTCCAATAATGAAATACGCATATTGCTTTTTATGCATTTATTATTTCTGTGCTATATACAACACACAAGACTGATAAACTTATAAAGAATAATGTTCATATTTTGTAAGTATTTTTGTGCACAATAAAATATTTTGTTCTTTGTATTTGTATTTTTATTTTTTTATGACAACGCCATCGCTTGATACAAACACCCCGTAACTTGAAAGCTTCTAGTATTACTTATTTATTAGCAAGCAAAATGGACGAACGAAACGGGAATCCGCTGGCGAGCTTGTATTTAGAAACGACGTCTGTGTGATGTATATTCAAAATGTAGTTATTGATAAGTATATTATTTATTCTCTCTCAGTCTTTTCTTGCATGCCCTGGGTGCTTCAGATTTCATCATACCTACGTCATTTGTTCTAACCATTTTATATCTCATACAAAATGTTCATGTTAGCATAAAATCCGTGGCACCCACGCTTCTTTCATCTCTTACGATATTCAAAATTTCTTTCTTGATAGATGAGTATAGAAATAAGGACTATTATTACTTATTTTAGCGTGGAGATGGCGCGCGAGACTGAGAGATGGCGACTTTGCCCTAGAAAGGCCCGGACCGTCCCACAGATAGTATAAGGGAAAAAATATTCAATTTTTATTACGATTAAAAATAAATTTGTTCGACTAATGTAATGCTTTTCATTCATTGGCAGTCACCCCGATGAGGTCGAAATTTTCTAAAGTCATTCACTTCTTTTTGTGTCGTTTGGTTTAGACTCGGTGTCCTTTTGCATGCTAATGTTTACCAATAGTGCTGGTAGTATAGGCTGGTAGACTTACTGTTACAGAACGGAGCGGACGTGTCCAAAACTCTACAATTATTCTACCTAAGAACTGAACGCCTCAATTCTGTAAGAAACATATAAAAAGTTACATGACTTTTTTGAACTAAAGATTCCTTTTTGTAATGACATTATCATGTGTAAAAAAACGTACTAATGATAATATACATACTTGCCCAAATTCGACAAACAACCAGACTCAGGCTAAGAATTATTTTACTTGGCACCTATTTGATCTTGCCTCCATGTGTTGACAATTTAAATTAGGAATGTTTTAGGCTTCCTACATTGGAATGCAGGTATACATTTTCCTGGCGTAGAATGGTAATGAATTAGTTTAATTTATTAATCTAGTTCCACCATACTAAGGGCGGGGAGTATCCCACTATTTTCATGGAAATTCAAAATAGAAAAAGTGCGACTAGCGTTTTTTCTAAATTAAATTACATCCCATTTTTTCTATTGTGGCAAAAAAAACGCAGTTGTGTTATTTGAGAATCTGTTTCCACTTTAATTTTTTTTTCTCTTACAAAGAGTCGATTACTACTATGTTAAAAAGGTTTTATCTAAAGAGGAAATAAATAAATAGTTTCTATGTGCACGCCGTCATAAGAGATGATGCAATGTTTATTTTTGCCGCCGCCGCCAGCAATGGAAACAATGGGAGAATAAGTCCCAGTATTTCTATATATATACATACAATATATATATATATATACAATAGAAATACCTAATGGAAATAGTGGGATACACCCTTAAGGGCGTCACCATTTTCGTGTCGCGCGAAGCGGTTGTTTCTTCGTTTATCATCATCATCACGTACCACCGCCAAAGAATGTATTTCCCTGTCTGAGTCTGTGTTTGGTGGTATTTAAGTCTCGAGTGAATACGTATGTATCTTCTAGGCAAACGCGCTACATCATTGATCACATGGTCACTTAGTGGTCAAGCGCTAACCTATTTATAATAAACTAGCTGATACCTGCGACTTCGTTCACGTACACCAAGAATTTAGTAGCCTATGTTCATCCTCACGCTATAGGTAAAATATCTTGTTAAATTTCAGTAAGATCGCATCGTCCGTTCAGGTGTAATTAAGTAACAAACAGACAGAGTGACAGAGTTACAAACGTATTTTATAATAGTATATAGTATGTATAAAAAAAAAGTTAAAATGTCGATGAATGAATGGAAACTAAATGCCAACTACTTATTTTTTTAATCTATCCATTTTGTTTATTTTAACAATTATTATGTAGGTTAAACATGCTTTATTCGATTATATTTACTTAAACATATATACCTTCGACATATATGAGCGTATATTGCTAGTAGGGTAGGTTGTAAACATTCCGCTCCGTTCTACTTTTCCCAGGGAACATATGCGATATATGGTTGAAGTAGTCCTCTTAGCAGAAACAATATTCTATTAATTATATGTATGAGTACGTCTATAATATATGGTGGTTAATGGGAAGCGATGGATTTGTAAAATGACGCCCGCGCCTTTTACGTAGACATTTTATGTTCACTCTACAGTTGTAGATTGAGAATGTAGCGTGAGCTCAGGAACACAGTTTTAATAAAATTGTACCTCTCTATCACACACGTGTGTGAGACTAATGTATGTTGTTTTAACTTGGGTGCCGTCATCGCAGAAAACTGACACATCGTCTCCCAATAGCCACAATTGCCTCGTAAATAGATACTCCAGTCAGCTTTACCCGTACCCTTAGTACGAGTTTTCATACCAAATTCGATTTCGTATATCGAGTAAATGTTGTATGAAAAACGGTACAGCGCCTCTAGTGGTTACTACACTTCACTAAATTTAGACCAATCAGGGAACTAGAATAAGTCGAAAACTATGTGAGATCTGTCAAAAGCGTTTACGATGAAAACTCGTACTAGGGGTACTGCATACCTAGATGCATTCGTTTAATTTTCGTATTCGAATATTCTAGAGTGAGAATATTCTAGTGTGAGAAGGTTTAAGCACTATTAACACCTGCTTCTTTCACCGTTGACGCTCAAACACTAACAAGGCGTAGTACTGCACCGAGCTTGTTTAAATAAGCATTATCGTTATTCTTATCTCATGTCTCATGTATCACGTCTCACACTCCTTAAATCACAAATTAATTATCTAGGCAGATGGCCAGCTACATAGGAAGAACAAAAACAGACAAAAGTACACATTGATGTTCACATACGGAAATCGTGACTCATAGACTTGGTACATACATCATGGCTCGACACAAAGGCTGCGTAGAAGAGCTAAATGGCCAGCGAACTGCAGGTTTATCACGAAATTTGATAGGGATACAAATGACAGAGATGGAACTATGCAGCCTGCATCGCTGTCTCCGTTATTTAGTTCATTCAATAATGAACTGTCAAATTACGTGTTAGGGGGGCTGAGCTATGTCAAAATTGCACCGCCCGCTCTACGCGTGTTGCTTTGCTTTTGTCTTCATTCCCCGCGGTCCTAGAACGTCGCAGCCGAGGACTGAGTTATGCGGCGGGTCTGCTTTACAGTTTTTTTTTTTTTTTAAATTCTAGTATACGCTAGCGTTCGCCTCGCCTCTCTCGCCTGGGCCACTAGACTAAATCCAATTTCCTGTTTGCCTTCACGCAAGTTCAAAATGTATAGGAATCACATTTTTGTAGCGGAAACATAAATATAATTCCATACATTTAGAACTAGCGTTAGCGTGAAGGCATACAGGAAATTGGATTTTGTCTAGGGGCCCTGGTGGGAAGAGGTGATGTGGTGTACACGCTAGGCCTAGAATACTCTGACTCTCAAAGGCTGTGTGGTGCCAGAACACCGTATGGTTGGACTATGTAAATATGTAGTTACCTAGCTAACAATCAATTATGAACAAGGTAATACGCATCGAATTATTATATTACCTACAGAAAGTAGGTTTTCAAACAACGCTTGCTCCGAAGCTAGGCCGAAAATTCGCTATGTGTGTGGAACTGCGCTGTGTTTACTTGCCATGTCACACACACTGACGCACTTATAATGTTGCCAGTAAGAATGACTTTTAGCTGAAAGTTGGGTAAAGATGATTCGTGATTTTTGCATAGGTATCCTTTTTGAGTTGGAGAAGTGAACTTTTCATCATCATCTTCATTTTCGCATTCATTTTCATAATCGCGGTTAAATCTCTTCATACATACATACACACTCGAAAAATATAACCCGCCTTGCGCAGTCGGGTAATAATACATTCACAATCGACGATGCTTTGTGGCACAAAATTACTATACAATATGTCATATTTTGATAATATTGCGGGAGACGCACCCGCTACCATGTGTCTCGGAGCACTGATTACGCGGGCGTCGATTGGGTCGGATTCCGACCCAAATAATATAATATAAATATATATAAAAAAAAAACAAAAAAAAAAAGACGGCGAGTATGACGAGCGTTTTAGCTTACTCATAGATAACACAAGATGGGTGGTAGCCGGTAGTCTAGTAATCTACCATAAACTTAATATGTCTGGAGCTAAATATTCACTTGGAACTACTTCCAAAACTACCTGCCTATACTTCAGCTAATAGGTAAGACTTATTAATAAAATATAAAAGTCAGGACATCACCGAGAAAGCATTTTATTTGTACCTTCATCATTATAACAACAGTTTATGTACCATCAGGAGACTCAGGACCAATATAATAGAACAAAGAGAACAGCAATATACCAATAAGTATTTAATGTTAAGTCACAAGGCTTTATAACAAGTTTCAACAAGACATAACACATGAAAATCACTACCGATTTAGAAAATTTATACAAAATATTATGGGGTTTCCCCCAAAAGGCCTCCACCACCCCTCATAGCCTTTCCTTACCACCCTCAACGAAGCTAAAACACTATCATCACCATTCCTAGGTGAAACCATCATTACTATAAACATATCCTAGAAAACCACATTCTAGCCATAATTATTCTATACATTTTGTAATACAAATACTTAGCTTCATTGAGTTGGACAGCACTTTGTCGTCTGAACGATATTCCCAACAGAGTAAAGGTGACGATGTTAGCCCGAAGGCTGCTCGAGCAAAAGTGTCGCAATAAACGTTTCTACCGCCCTTTTAAAGCATCAGTCAAACAGAAAACCAAGATGGCGGCTCTGACACATCTTGTAAGGTTTATACTACCCTCAAATGTATAGATCACAGTATTAATACCCTTATTTGAAGCAATATTAATAATTTATAAATTAAATCATCAAACATTGGAAATATGTCGTAAATCTGTATGTTCTATGAAAATAATCTAACAAGCGCGTACTTGGTTTCTGTAGGTAATAATTCGATGGTAATACGTTAATAAGGTCTAAAATATAGAGTCTGTAGTGCGACAATAAATAGTTTTTGTTCAAATAAAAATCAGATCAGATCAAAATCAGATAAAAAAAGTCGTTTGGCATCTGCTGAGATCAGCTGGGTTGTTAACATAGGTAGGTATATTTTCTATTCTTTCCATTTCTGGTTACCACAGGACCGTTACAAATGGCGTAAAGGTAGCTAATGAGGCATGAGACTGCTCAAGTGCTCATGACGTTGATAAACTTTAATGTGTACGTGCGTCCGTTTCCATTGATCGATGAAGCCGGCCATCTGACAGATAATTGATTAGTGCTGTAACATCAGAATCAGCACACAAAAATAAAACACAGATTTATTTCTCATGATTAAGTACTTCAAATATTACTATAATGATACTGTCCTGTTCCAAAGAACAGCGGTGATAATGTAGGTATGAATACAGACACTTTAGGTACTTAAATTTTCATATTTAATTGTTCTAGGACTTATCTTTTTGTACTGTTACTTAGGGTTTAAAATGCTGCTTTTGCATGGTCAAGCATACACAATATACCTACGTAGTATAGCCATATATTTCAAACTACTAATCTCAGGAACACAGCACTTTTATCGTCTGCCTAATTTTTCTACGACTAGAAACAGATCAGATGATGGTAAGGTAACTAGGTTTATGAGAACCAGACTAAAGCAATGAGTAAAAGAAATTTCATCATTTTATGGCTAAGATTCAAGACCTTAGAAAAATGTATACATTCCCCACATATCCACTGACTGACTACAGTAGCTAATATAGTATAGGCATTAGGCCGGATCATAAAAGGAAAAGTTCAGAAAAAAATTGTATTAATATAAAATAAATAGGTCTACATTACAACGTACTCTTATCTCACCAATCTTAATTCATTTGCAAACGGTCAACATAAATTATCTACGTAAGTAAGACACACAAAAACGAGCTAAAGCAGTTTACTAAGGACCAGTTTCACGGGTTCCTTGTAAGAGAATAGTCCCTGTTAGTAACTTGCCTATTATGTTATAAACACAAAATAAACCATAAGGTGTCAACTCACTTAAAAGTGTAGCCACTAAAACCACTCTTACATAGTGTGTCACGCGCCGGTGATTCAGTAATTCACTCTGTCAACGTCGATGCGTAGATAACGTGTAATATAAATATCTAAATAAAGAATATTACGCTATCTTTTACCGTGTAAAAATGATAGATGATAACGAGTTAGAAAGGAGGCGCGCGCGGATTTTCGGATCGGGTTTTGGACACATCGCCGCTTGAAATTACGGTTAGACGCGTTGTCTGTATTCTGAGGTTGTAAAATAATTATCTGAAACTTTATCGGGAACCCGTGAAACAGGCCCTTAGTAAACTAAATAGCATACTTATCTATGGTAATGCTGTAGAGAACACACAACATAGTCGATATTGACATGAAAGTAACAAAAGCTGGTGTAATGATGTAGCTTTGGCGATGGCATCGTGTTCCCCGTGCCGCGACAAGATGAAGAATCCGAGTCCCTGCTGAGTTCCGAACGATGGGACCGGTGGGGCGAGACTCGGGCCCGGCCTTTCGACGAACGCGGCAGCTCTTCCTTCGACGAACTGTGAGACAACCTTCCTGGTGGCAATCAAGCCTCCAGTGTATACCGGCCAGATCTTTACGACTTATATCGACCAGGCTACGAAAACCGAGCACATTCACGGCTCAAATCAAACACGTGCTGCGTTCACGTCCCTTCGAAACGTCTCATTAGACCATTTAGACCTGGTATCGAACATTACGAGGAGGGTCTTCAACCCTTGCGTGAATTAGAGGTTTGAGTGAGTTATTGTGAGACTTGGAAGCTATTTAGTATCTACATTTAACTTACGCTCGCGTTTTAAGTATTAGGTACTTTCGTAAAATTGTGTGTCTTCTTGAAAGCCTAGGTGTTTGACGATTATCGAATGGAAAGATATGTAAAGAATAACGAGGAGTATCGACATCGACTCGTGTAATTCTATTGACTTATCGATGGTAAACGTCTATGCCATACATTTTTTTCATTTGATAGTCGATAAAATGAAGATTCCTGGCTCTCTTTATGGTAGGATTGGTCAACTGTCGATGCTAATTTCTTTAAGTGCATTTTATATTATATCAAATAGTTTAAGCATAAAGTATACCAACAGTTAGTTCGTGTTATATAAACAGATACAAATAATACATACGTTAGGTACTTATTTTTTAATGTATCATCATGTCATGTAAAAACCTAATAATAAATGAATATATTATTAGATTAAAAACATTCGTATGCCGAGACGGAGAGCTTAGAAATTTATGTAATTTTAGAGTATCTAAGTACAATTTGTGTGGTAGTACTTTAATTGAACTTCTTATCTTTAGACTAATATAGTATTTCCAATTTCGATACATGACACTGACCTACGTAAAATGCCTTTAAATAGTGTTAATCAGCCTTTAATTCTGTAAATATTCTATACTTACGAAAAGTGTGCATTCTTTAGTTATATTATTGTGCACTATAATTATTTGTCTGTCTACTTATAAATATATATGTAATTTATTAGATATTAAATTGCTTACGATTTTGTCCATAAAAACCTTCGTAATTAAACTTATGAGTCTTGTATCTATTTTATGTAAAAATGGGATTTAGGCGGTAAGTAACAAAAGTACAGTGTCCAGTGAAATTACAGAGCATATGAACTCGACCGCTTATTATCAAAAAGTAATAGGCGCAGTGCGGTGACGAGCAAAATTTTGCCAATTCAGAGCTTTGCGTGCCACAGTATCTGTTATAGGCCGGCATAATCACTTACCATCAGGCTTCTTGCTTGCCCTGATACCTTATATAATAAAAAAGTTTGTTTTTCAACTGCATAAAAATAATATGCAATGCAACACACATAAATTCAATGAACAGATAATATCAGTGTTTCTTATTTCTGTATATGTTGTAATCATTTATTAAAGTCAAAATAATAAAAATAATTATTATAATAGATTTACATACATAAAATCACGCCTTTTTTCCCGTTGGGGTAGGCAGAGACTACTTCTTTCCACATGCTACGATCCTGACACACGTCTTTCGCTTCTTCTACTTTCATGAGCGCCTTCATATGCTCGCCGGTTATATGTACTTTTGACTTGGCTTTTTTTAAAACGTCTCCGATCTGGTCGTGATACGTTCGCCTAGGTCGGCCTCTATCCGGCTCGCCCATTCACACTCGTCTTATAAATCTGTTTCGTTATTCTTTCTGCATCCATCATCTCTAGATGTCCAAACCATCTAAGCATCCTTTTCTCTATCTTTGTCACTACATCTTCTACCACACCACAACATTCCCTCGCTGTTTTCCACCTTATCCATCAGAGTCACTCCAATCATACTTCTCAAACTTCTCATTTCGACAGCATTAATTTTACTTTTATGCTTATTTTGCCACACCCAGCATTCACTACCATACATGAGTGTGGGGACCCAGACTCCCCTATGTACAGCCAGATACAGATTCAGATATTTATTTGCATAAAATACAGGTTTATAATAACATCGAAAAATACAAAGATCTTATCCGTATTTTGCCATTGCGTGCAAATCTTTAAAAAGGAAATTATAAGATCAGAAATACTATATCATTTATCCTATATAAATATATATATATATAACAATTCCATTATACTGTTTGGTCAATATTTCATAAAATTTTCAGTCCAGTCATCAGCCAGTCGCGCTTTTGTCCACACCTTGTCCAGCCCTCAGCATCTCGACCGAAATTCTGTCATACCCTGCAGCCTTACCAGATTTCAAACTTTTTAACGCTGTCAAAATCTCTTCCATGTAGATATCACTTTCATCGCTATCATCATTCGCGTCACCAGATGTCACTGGCACTGGCATATCCCCTTTTTAAATAGACTTTCAAAGTATTCCTTCCATCTCTTTAGAATGCATTCCTCTCCTCTCACAACACAATACTTCCATTCTGATTTCTGACTTTTTCCAGTTGCGAAGTATTAAGATTACCTCTGGCTGACCTTATGGACTTCCAGAAAAACTTAATGTTAGTCTGTAAGTCGTCAGATAACCTTCTATCAAATTCGTCTCTATCATTCTCTTTCTTTCTATTCACAACCTCTTTTGCTACATACTTCAACCTTTTATACTCTTCCCTTGCCTTGCTTACATCTTCATTTGTTCCCTTTTGCATTCTTAGATTGGCTTTTGAAGCCAACCAGTCTAGCCTAATAGATTTAATTATATAAATTGGTTTTAACAATGTCAATGTAATAAAATAATATCTGATTCATATCCACGGCGAGGATTTTGTAGCTTTTTTAATAATGTATGGATTTAAAGTTCGTGCAAGATTTTAATTTTATACGCCAATATATCTAAAACCGCACGCGCACCAATAAATAGCAAACCATATCACAGGTTTATAAATCTGATTTCTAGATATGCGTATTGCGTATACTTAATAACTGTAACTAAGGTTTTATTATTCAAAATGACTCGTGCAAATTGCGATGCTAAAACATAGATGGCGTATCTGATGGTACAACATGTTTCAAATGACAATAGTATAATGTTATGTGCGAGTATTATAATCCAGTCAAAATAGACTAAATTATGATTCCAGTTTGCATTAATTCCCAACAAGCTGGATTTTTGTGCAGGCCTTGGATGCGTCATTACAAATTACATGTCAAAAGTCCCCATCGATCCCGCTTATGCGTTGTTTTTTATTCGAGGTCAAATGTCACAAATTTGCGTTTTTCGCGACGGTAAGTTTTATCATAAAAGTACCATAGACAAAATTGTAGACCATAAAATTATCTATAAAAATTGTATCAATATTTTTTTTCCTACGAGCCACCGTTTCTGAGATATAAGGGGGGGCATCACATACATGGAACTGAAACAAAAAAAAAATTGTTCAAACCTATACGTGGGGTGTCCATGGATAGGTCTTTAAAAATGACATTGAGGTTCCTAAAATTATTTTTTCTCAAAGTCAATCATTTAAAAGATAGGCGCGTCTAAAGTGGTATAATGTGTATCCCCCTCCGCCCTTTAACTTTTAAAGTAAGGGAATGAATAATCTAGAAAAAATATATTCTGTAGATCTCAATAAAAACTTTAAACGAAAATTGGTTTGAACGAGATACAGTCAGCAATTTTTGAGATATAGCGACCGCAAATATAACTTGGTTTTTATACAAACACTATGAAAAACAAAGTTATTTTTGTAGTTGCGAAAATCATACATCATATATACGTGGCATACTCATGCATATTATGACGATAACAACTTTTATAACTTTTTGAATCGTTATATGTCAGAAACGGTGGCTCGTACAAAAAAAGTATTGATACATTTTTTATAGATAATTTTATGATCTACAATTTTATCAAAGGTACTTTTATGATAAAACTTACCGTTTTTCTGAAAATCGCGAAAAACGCACTTTGACCTCGAATAAAAAACAACGCACAAGCGGGATCGATGGGGACTTTCGACATATCATTTGTAATGACGTATTCAAGGCCTACACAAAAATCCAGCTTGTTGGGAATTAATGCAAACTGTAATCTCTATTTTGACTGGACTATTATAATACAATTTCAATTAACGTTAAAATTGTAACAACTAGGAAATCTTCAAACTCCCCCTCAAATCCTTGACTCTTATAATAATGGTCAGTTTTGTGCTAGTTAACACTCTAGAATGACTGAATTACCGCAGTTTAGATTAGGCATAATAAATATATTTAAAATAATAAGGGGTGAAATGGTGCTAAGATGGTGATATACTTCAGCGATATCAAGAATATCTGAGTATTGCTGGAGAGGCAGGTTGCATACTGACTTGACATTTAGTAAGTTGATACATTAATCACTGTATGTACAAAATGTATGATCAATCAAACTAATCCGCAAGATGTACGCGATAAACGAAAAGTAAACTAACACTTGTATTTGTCAATTTTTGAATCGAAAGAAAAGTTCAGTTTCAACCGACTTCCAAAAATGAGGAGGTTCTCAATTCGTCGGTATATTTTTTATTCTTTTTAGGGTTACGTATCTCAAAAGGTAAAAAAGGAACCCTTATAAGATCACTTTCTTGTCCGTCTGTCTGTCTGTCTGTCTGTCCGTGTGTCACCACTGATTTTCTCAGGAACAGGTGGACCTAGCAAGTTGAAATTTATACCGGATACTGAAGTCTATAGTCCCTATTGGGTGTATAAAAATCAAGGTCTTGAGTCAACACAATAAAAAGATATGGGCAAATTTAGATTTTCGGGAAAACTTCTTAGTACCAAAATGTACCTTAATTTTCTACTTTTTTTATTTTTCGGATTTTTTCCTTTACTTGTGCTGTAAGACCTTGCTTTTAACCAAAATTGACAATTCTAGGTCAACCGGAAGTACCCTATAGGTTTTTGGTCGAAAACCTATAGGGTACTTCCCGTTGACCTAGAATCATGAAATTTGGCAAGAAGCGAGGTCTTACAGCACAAATTAAGGAAAAATCCGAAAAATAAAAAAAGTTGAAAATTTAAGGGTGCCCCCCCCCATACATACATAGTTAACGCCAATTAAGGAAGACCTCTGAGTTATATGAGCGCTGATACAATTTAGAGGTCTAGCTTAATTGGTACCTACCAACGTTGGTACGGAAGCCTCGGTGGGGGAGTTCAACTCGACTTGGCCGGTTTTTATTTTTTGTATATTTGTCAATTCTACTAATGTATCATGTTGCACAACATGTTTGTTTAGTATGTAGCCTGCCAGAACAATAAGCCTTAAAAATGGAAGCCGTCTTTTTTCCTCTAGTTCCAGATTCAAAAGCTCTGATTTTCTGTTCTCTTTGAAGATGATGTCGTAATATTTCTTACCATATTTTAGTAGCTTAATTGATAAGATTAGTTTAACTTTTGACGTCGAAAGTTGCACCTTATTAGCTTTATCTTGAACATATTATTACTTTGCGATACATAATCCAAAATTTTATCGTACCGACGGGATTCGAACGCGGACCTCCTCGGAAACATGCCCATAGTAACATGGTGATCTGACCAACTAAGCCACAGTACGATCCCATCGATACGACGATATAAATGGATTGCATTTTAACCAATTATACATTGGTGGCGCCATCTATGATAACTATTTAGGAGTTTATCATTCGGATGAAATCATTACAGTTTACAGATCCGACGAGAGATGGTGCACTACTTAAATCAAATATTATGTTTCTTTTATGTGTTATTACACACTTTATATTTTTGTACATTGTTATGTACAATCCAAAATTTTATCGTACGGACGGGATTACAATTCGGTCCTCGGAACCATGCCCAGGTGATCTGACCAACTAAGCCACAGTACGATCCCATCGATACGACGATATAAATGGATTACATTTTAACCAATTATGTACAATTATAACAATGTACAAAAATATAAAGTGTGTAACACATAAAATAAACATAATATTTCTTATAACTTGTAAAACAGAAGTTTATGGAACTGTTGCATAATGAGGGGTATTTAAACACAAATGTGTTTTTAATAGTACGCGTCGTACCCGTCACACGAGTGTTATAATACCTAGTTACGTGCAGGTTTATACACTGCTTTAACACTTAATGCAATAAATAGGTTACCTATTAAAATAAAAAAACAAGTTTGCAAAAACTAATCACAACAACAATGGCTCAACGTTATCCACGTTACTATGGTAACGATGTAAACATCCGTCAACCACGCATGTGCCCTAGCGCGGACCAATAAACAATGATAAAAAATCAAACTGAAAATTCCTAGGTCGATCCAAAATGTGATAAAAATTATTTTATAGCATTATTTTGTTAAGAAATCTTTATCATGATAAAACTTTTTAATTTAATTTTAGTTGTTCATGCATAAAGTCTATCATTATGGTACTTATTTTTGAATTTATAATTAGAACTTTGCGATGTGAGTATAGATAAAACAAACACTAAGCTATTTAAACTATGAATCTGGAACTTAGTATAATTATCCTAGCAAGTAGTTTTACGTTTTCACGATATCTTTTTGACTTCTGTAAAGAAGTTTCGTTCCCATCCCAGCTTATTTACAATATCACAAAATAGTTGTAAGATGTCTTATACGCATTGTAAATAAGTGCTTACGAAAGACTGCAGAATAAATGTAAATTATAGGTATACCAACCCTAAATTAATATCTAGAATAACATTTTGAATTGAATTATAGAGATCCATGTGTAAAACGTTAGGTATGAAATAAAATGTATATGCAGTAACTTCTAAGTAAAATTATTTGTATTCCAAGTTAAATTTTGCAAGTAAGGAGCTAGGTGATTTTGTTGAACAAAGCACTTTTTACTTAAGCTTCGAGCGTGCTAATTTTAGTTTAATTATTTACAGTATTAAGTTGATGTTATGTCACTGTTTGCATTTTCTAATAGTGTTGTCACTCCTAACTTCTTTCTCTGAACGTACATTGCCTTGCAGTGAGATCACAGATCACTATATTATCTGTATGAAGCTAAATTAGACCCTTTAATGAATATTATAAAATAACTAGTCATTAAGTAAACGTAAGTCTTTCAAAACCTAAATTAAATATTTTTAAGTTTTGTATTTACAGATTCCAGTAGCTTTTTCTTAGACGAATTTATTCAAACATTCCTGCAATTTTTTGTAGGTTTCAATAGTAGATACTAATATTTACATTGGTTTTGTTTTACTAAGACTTTTTTAATTCTAGCTGATTAGTGGATTTATATGTTCTAGTTCCTTACAAAATTATATTTATATATTTCGTTTTGTACATAATCGAGTTTAGATAAATTTTATTACGTTAAAATTGTTTATAATTATTGATTTTGTGTAAAGTAGTAGTTCAGTGTTTCTCAAAGCGTTACAACATTTATTTATAGCAATAAGAAAGGTATTCTACCACTTCTACTTATTGCTAAACATATTTTACCGAGAGGACAAATGTAACATTATAAGTACAATCGATGTTTGAAAATAAATGGAATGAATCAAATTACTGTTTTATTCAATTCTTTTACTCTTAAGGCTTCTGTGACTACCACCGTTAGTTTAAGATGGCTTATGAAATGCAAATAGCTAATATTTTGTCTAAAACATTATCTTGGATATTATGTTTCTTTGAAGTGTTACACACTTAATATTTTTGTAAATTGTTAAACACAATCCAAAATTTCATCGTACCAACGGGACTTGAACCCGCAACCTCCGGAATAACATGTTCCGGTGCTTTGCCAATTAAGCCATGGTGCGAAGTAACGTTACGACGAAATTAGTGGATTGCATTTGTTAACCCAATTATGCATTGGTGGCGCCATCTATGACTACTTATTACGTAAGTTAATCATTCGGAAGAAATCATTACAGTTTTCAAATCCGACGAGAGATGTTGCACTGCGTAAATCAAATATTATGTTTCTTTGAAGTTTTATACACTTAATATTTTTGTAAATTGTTAAACACAATCCAAAATTTCATCGTACCAACGGGACTTGAACCCGCAACCTCCGGAATAACATGTTCCGGTGCTTTGCCAATTAAGCATTAATTATTGATAGATAGATAGATAAATAGATAGATAGATATATAGATAGATAGATAGATATATAGATAGATAGATAGCAGCAATTAATTATTGATTTACGCAGTGCAACATCTCTCGTCGGATTTGAAAACTGTAATGATTTCTTCCGAATGATTAACTTACGTAATAAGTAGTCATAGATGGCGCCACCAATGCATAATTGGGTTAAGAAATGCAATCCACAAATTTCGTCGTAACGTTACTTCGCACCATGGCTTAATTAGCAAAGCACCGGAACATGTTATTCCGGAGGTTGCGGGTTCAAGTCCCGTTGGTACGATGAAATTTTGGATTGTGTTTAACAATTATCTTGGAACCCAGAAAGTAGTACTGTCTGTAACGATCGTAGTGGACTGTGGTAGCAATAGGGTGTTACCACACCAATCGATGCACGTTCGATTGGTGTAGTAGGCAGAAATGGTCGATCGACGTTGATTTATTTCATTCAGCCATCGATAAATTGATGTGGACATTCTTATTTCTATGCGAGTTGATGAAAAAGGTTGTTGGAACTTGAAATAAAGGCAAGTATTTTTGTACAAAAAACGTTTATCCATTCAATAGGTGGGTATGCAATAATTCTTCATTAATCACAGCAATTATGGCAACAAATAAGTTTTCAAAACACGTTGCTCGTAACATAATCAAAACTTAACCTAACAATATTTTTATAACGTGGAGTACTTATCAAATACATATAATTGTGAATGTTTATATACCGGCTGTAATTCACGTACCTTTAGTCGAATTTTCTCGACCTAGGTTTCGAGCAAGTCAAGGCTTTCTTCCTCGGGATTGAAGTCACGCGGTGAGATAGCGATGATCACTGGATTACAGCCGATATTTAACATAAATAATGTCACAAATTCACGATCATTTTAAACAAAAATACATATTAGTTTTAAATGTTTATATTTTAACACTTATCAATTAAGCTGTTTATTTTAACCGACATAAAACATTAGGAGGAAGTCATTTTCCGTTTTTTTTTGTAAGTACCTACATCACTATACTATGAAGTCGGTTTACAATATTATAAAATAGACTTCTAAAGAGCGGTCTCCTACAAACAAAGCTGATCTGAGAACTACTCAAATCAAATCAAATACTATAATCAAATCAGATCGAATACTACTAATATTATAAAGATAAAAGTTTGTGTGTATGTTTTGTTACGCTAAAACTAGTCAACCGATTCAGCTGAAATTTGGTAAGTAATAGCCTTGACCCTGGAATTAACTGAGAAGATAGCTGCGACGTCCACAACCTGGTGAACAGAATGGCGGGCGGAAGTCACGTGACACGTCATTTCCGTCGTTATAAGGAACTTCAACTACTAAGTACGACTGGAATCGGAAGCTGCTATCTCAATTCTGTCTTCTATTGGCCTCGAATAACGGCAAAAGGGCACAATAAAGAACTAAAAAGATTTCATTATATTGTCAAATCACGCTGAGCGACGAGATTCTATTGGTTGTGGATTCTTGAAACACATTCTTTTTCGCAAGCGGCGATATTTAACAGGCAGGCTTATTAATAATGAGGTATTTTTGTTATCAAATGCTGAACAACTTCTCTTATACTAAAGTTAGAAAAATTAGTAAAACGTCAACAAAAATAATCAAATGACCAAATTGGCCAGTAACTGCCTTACGTCCGACGCGTCATTCATTTTCCAAATGTCTCTAAACGAACGAGCGCAAGTTGCCTCCTTTTCTAATTTCTTTGATATTTTTTGCGCTCTTTGAGTTATTTCTTTAGGTATTCCTGCGAGACGAGCCGCATTGAAGCCGTATGACTTTGGACAAGCTCCAGGGGATAGTTTGTAGAGGAAGGTTATGGTTTCTTCAGGGATATGGTCCTCGCTTTCTGGTGTTGATTCGTCCGTTTCGACCATACATGCCTGTAAAGGAGAATTTATTTTTAACCGACGAAAAAAAAACGAAGGAGGTTATCAAGTCGACGCGTATATTTTTTTTAATGTATGACCACGCATAACTTTTTACTGAGTAGTCTGATTTCGATAATTCTTTTTTTATTGGAAAGGGTATACTCCCAAGGGGGTCCCATTTAAATTTTATCATTTACTACAGTCCCACAAGTATAACTTGGCGGTGGTGGTTTTTGGAACTAATTCCGCTCTCTTGAAACTGTGAGTTTGACGTTTGAGAGATTACCGCGACATTATTGTTGATAAATCTGCTACATTAAAATAGTTCAATAATGCCAAAAGTAATTAAAAGTGGTTTAAGAGAAACTGTTATCAAAGTACAAAGTAAAAGCACAGTGGCGCACAGCCGCGCCAAGTTATACTTGCCGGACTGTACTTAGTTGCAAATCTACTTAAAAAGTATTTTTTGTTCATTATGGCTCCACACGATTAGTGTATTTAGCCATTGTCAAGTATTAAAATAATTCAAGTTTTTGTAAATTCTAGTCATGAAGTTGAGTCTAAGTCACATTGCAGGTCATGTTGAAGTCATAATCTATTTCGAGTCATAGCCCTCAGTAAAGATGTGGACTTTACTGAAGATTTTCAGTGGAATTTTGGTGAGAACGCAAATAGCATGTTTTTCAACATTATGCTGTTTCCCTACACACGCACACATTCGCGGTCATTCGCCGACACTTAATGGTTAATATCCACATTTATTACACATTGATTCGCGGAAGAACAAACGTTTTTGGAAAAAATACAATGAGAGCTAACACACTTTTTCCGGTGAAGAAAAAACATCGTTAAAAAAACAAACAACCCCTACATGGTGGTAGGACACTATCTAGTGTCCGCCTGGCCAGCTACAACCCAAGTTAAAAAATCTGTCGCCAAAACATCTAATGTGTTCCGGCAGCTATCATTGACAGCCAGTTCCCATTCTAGGCCTAGCGTGCTTACCATCTTCGACCGCATCATCACTTACCAACAGGTGAAATAGTGGTCAAACGCTAGCCTATAGGATATTAAAAAAAAGTTCCTGCCAAAACTCCCTCTTAAGTATTTATTACACTACACTATTATATTCGGCAGACGTTAAACTTATAAAACTTAGATTAAATCCTATTTTTTTAACATTATTATTTTATACAATACATTATATACAAACACCACACATACTACTCACGCACACTATAATTTAACTTTGCGTCTGCTAATGTGGTATGTCTGCTGTATAAAGCAAGTCACTAGATTCTGCGACACAGGTTATCCTAGTGCAGGATCTAGGGGTCAGACTATAAGATACCTAGTGCAGGATCTAGGGGTCAGACTATAAGATACCTAGTGCAGGATCTAGGATATCTTCTGTTGAATAAATAAAATCAATTACAATCAGTCGTTCGACACATCTCACATCAAAACAAATACTATTTAATCTAATAGACCGCATCATTTCATCACACATACACACTACACACACATTACACCACTGATCCTTTGAAGATTCCTGACCTCATAGATTTTTTTATTTATAAAAATGTATCACCAAGCTTTTTGCATATTCAGGAAGGTTATGATATGAAACTCTGACCACTCACCGATAATTCTATCGATAAGTGTGAACATAATTGAGAAAGAAACAAACCCATCTTTGGCAAATAAAAACACAGATTGGGAAAGCTTCAAGATAGATTTAGACAATGTAATTGACCTAAAAACTTCATTAAAATGTACAAATGAAGTAGATATAGATTTAAAAAAATTCATAACTGATATTCAACAATGTGCCTGGAAAAATACACCAGAATACAAAAAGAAAATTAGAGGTAATTATTATCCCATAGAAATAAGAGATATGATAGGTAATAAGAGAAGACAGCGACAGCAATGGCATATGACAAGATGTCCAAAAGACAAAATGCTCCTGAACAACTTAACAAAAAAACTTCGCAAGACAATACAAGCTTTCAATGACGAATCTATGAACACTTACTTGAGCCATCTGACAAGTGATCGTTCAACCAACTATTCATTGTGGAAAACCACTAAAAACCTTAAAAAACCTACTCTGCAGGTCCCACCTATAAAAGAAATTAACGGGAGTTGGGCCGTCAGCAATGAACAGAAAGCTTCTAGATTTGCACAACACTTAGACTTGATATTTCAGCCTAATGAGGATATGGACCATAACTTTACGCTAACTGAAACATCCCAAGATGATATTGAAATTAAACTTACAACATCAAGAGAAGTTTACAATGAAATCAAAAAGCTTAAAAAGAAAAAGACGCCGGGATATGATTTGATTACAGGTGAATTACTCCAAAATCTTCCTCGAAAAGCGCTAGTTAAACTAACAACACTCATCAATGCGTCATTCAGACTTCAATACGTGCCCGACTTGTGGAAAATAGCTGAAGTTATTATGATCCAGAAGCCTGGTAAACCTCCCCAAGATGCAACATCATATAGACCAATCTCTCTGTTACCAATAATATCGAAGTTATTCGAGAAATTGCTCTTGAATATTCCTGACTACCAGTTTGGATTTAGGGAAAATCACTCCACCATAGACCAGGTTCATCGAATCACCAACATCATTGAAAATGCTCTGGAAGAAAAGAAAGTTTGCACTACCGTCTTCTTGGATGTAGCTCAAGCGTTCGACAAAGTTTGGCATAAGGGTCTTATACACAAACTGACAAATATGCTTCCTAAACAGTTTGCAGATATTCTTGAGTCTTACTTAACACAAAGAATGTTTAGGATAAGACTAGATGACTCATACTCTGAACTAAAGCAGATAAAGGCTGGAGTACCACAGGGCAGTGTTTTAGGTCCGGTCCTGTACGTATTATACACCTGTGATATTCCTCATTTAGAAAATAACACTATCGCAACCTTCGCGGATGACACAGCCATTATGGCTACAGGTCTCACCCAAGAGGACGCTGTGGAAAAGGTTCAGACAGCAATTAACTCCATAGCTGCATGGACAAAGCAATGGCGAATAAAGGTCAACGAAAGTAAATCTGTACACGTAGATTTCACAAATAAGAGACCAAACTACCATCCGGTGTTCATAAATAATCAACCAATACCTTACGATAGCAAAGCAAAATATCTAGGGATGACATTAGACACAAAGCTAAGCTGGAAGCTGCATGTCAAAAAGAAACGTGACGAATTAGAGCTTCGCTACAAGAATATGCACTGGCTGTTTGGAAAACATTCATCTCTGTCAGTGCATAACAAAATGCTATTATATAAACAGGTCCTTAAGCCAATATGGACTTATGGTGTCCAGCTATGGGGATGCACCAAACAGAGCAACGTACAGATTATACAAAGATTTCAAAACAAAGTACTCAGGAGCATTGTAAAGGCACCCTGGTACATAAGAAATGATGATCTCCATCGGGACCTTAAAGTGGAACACGTCGCTAAAACGATAAAACAATATGCTGAAGCTCACGATCGCAGACTTCACCATCATGTGAACGTCGAGGCTATCCAGCTCCTCGACAACACGGACATAGTTAGAAGACTAAAAAGGGTAAAACCGTTCGAATTACTTTAGTGATATTTTACTAAGTGAGCATAAGTGTAGTGATAGTGAACGCTATATAAAAGAACAATAACAAAGTGTCTACCCCTTAATAGAGACATTAGGAAAAGTGTTAATGGACACATTCTTAGTAATATTTTAATAGTAAATTAAGTTAAAATCAAATTACTTATTAGCCTAATCAGAAGGCTAGATTGTAATAGCAGTGAGACATCTACGTGAAGTAGATGAATCACTACAAAAAAAAAAATATAAATTCATCACATGACGTGTTCAGGTGTTGTCAAATGGCTAGGCTGTTTTGGATGAAATGTTGCCTAATTAAGTTCACAGGGAGAGAAGAGACAGGAAGCTAAATTTAAAGAGCCAAATACCTTATAAGGAACAATGTTGGTAGCCATTCAGCGTGGGATAGGCAATATGGGCAATAAATACCACAAGATATTCATTCAAAATCAGTAAAGCTGCAATTTTGTAGTGTAGGGTAGGACTCCTGCTAGTCCGCCTGGGGCAGTACCTTCACTTTACCAATTATGCGTGTGAGGTTAAACATCGTTACGTCTCAAGGTAACAGGCGCAGTGCAATGGCATGCAAAATGCTGGCTATCCAGAATGTTGCATGCTGCTGTATCTGTAATAGGTAGACGTCATCGCTTACCATCAGGCGAGCGTCGTGCTTGTCCTGGAAACTTATATCCTAAAAAAAATGTCTCTATGATTTCTCACCATATGTCCAAGCACCACGTTCGGATAAGAAGCGAGGTGCCCTACCAGCGTGTGGTAGTGAGTAGAGAATATAACTCGACATCCGCGTGCTGCCAACTCCACCGCTACGCCTGATGCGATCGCCGTGCCGTCGTACGTAGATGTGCCTCGACCTAGAAAAATAAAGGGCCATTTGGACGAGTTTATTCCCAACGTCCCCCCACTAAAACGGACACCAGTGGACGTTAGGACAAATTATTGATGTTTGGCCCAATGACCACTAACCTGTTAGTAACCCTCCTGGTGCCCGTTTTAGTGGAGGCCGTTGGGAGTAAATTATTTTTAATGTCAGGCATTTTTAATTATTTTTAAGGACAACAATTAATAATTTGTCCTAACGTCCACTGGTGCCCGTTTTAGTGGTGGACGTTGGAAATAAACCTTTGGACGGAGTGAGTTTCTCGTCTCGAACATACGATTTTCGAAAGAATATATAAAAGTTTCTTCGTTTAAACATTCACACCTCTCGCTCTTCTACTTTGGCGACTATTGACATTCAACTCGAATGAGAAATCTCGCACTCAAACCGGTAGAATATGTTCAGGCATACGTCTCGGCATGGATAGCCACTGGTTTAATGTCTGTACCCTTAGTAAGAGTTTTCACACTAAACTCGATATCGCGTATCGAACAAATTTAGTATGAAAAACAGTACAGCGCCTCTAGTGGTTTTCACACTTCACTAAATTTAGACCAATCAAGGAGCCAGAATAAATAGAAAACTATGTGAGATCTGTCAAAAGCGTTTACGATGAAAACTCCTACTAAGGGTACTGGCGCTGGAAGGAACTTAACGCACGATTTTGATTGATGAATTTTGAAAACTAATTTGTATATTGCACATAAAAAAAAACTTGCTTGTTTGTCACCTGTGACATAAAAATAAGAAAAGAAATTCCAGCCTGGCATTATTTACGTCTATGAGGGACACGCTGCACTGATCAGAGGGGACATAGGACATAGCTGATAGTTACCTAATTCATCGAGCAGTACGAGAGAGTGCAGTGAAGCGTGCGTCAGTATGGCGGCTGTCTCCGTCATCTCCACGAGGAAGGTGGACTGTCCAGACATTATGTCGTCCGCCGCGCCCAGCCGCGTGAAGATGCGGTCAGTGAGGGACACAAGGCACTGCGCAGCGGGGACATAGCTGCCCTACAAACGAATAACAAACATTTCAGACTGTAGACACATTTTTTTGTTAAAATACGCAACGCTTCGACTTTGTAACTATTCTACAGTGAAACCAGGTGGCCTATCACGGCCTGCCATTCAAGTCGAAAAACAATCTTATATCACGGCTGAATTAATTGGCAAAGTGGTGGTAACGCCCCAGACGGACTAGCAAAAATCCTACCACTATTATGTGTTGCTTTTTATGGCACATGAACTCTGACATCCATTGAGCATTGTTTTGTTTGTTTGCCGCTTACCATCAGGCGAGCATCGTGCTTCTCCTGTGATATACCATAAAAAGTTATAAAAATTATATATCATTAAAAAAAAAGTCTTTCAAAAATACATTTCAAGGTCGTAGCCGACTTATACAATACCGCTCCCACCCAGCAAAAAATGTTCATTAAAATGTAAGCCTTATGACGTCCACTGTAGACAGACTTTACATTGACAACACTAATGAGCAGACAGCTCCATTTTCAACCGACTTCCAAAGTGGAGAAGGTTTTCTATTTGTCTGTTTGTTTTTTTTGTATGTATGTTACGCGATTACTCCATAAATTGTGAACCGATTCGAACGGCGTTTAACACTCTCGCTGCGCTCGGATGCTAACTTCGCGCCGTGCAATAATCGACTACTTAAGTCACACGTATCGTAATATACTATTTTTTAATCGGTGGAGTACATTTCTGAGGATGGGACCACCCATTGTATTTTCATCAAGAACTGATAAGTATCTCCAGAGATATGACGATAAACGTCTCAAACTTGCTGCTGAAACTGACTCGCGGGGCATGGGAGTCGGTTGTTTTAGTTTTAAAACTATCTTAATTATTTGCTTCATACTCACTAAATGCGCCAACACAGTGAGAAGACCAGTTTGTCTCATGAGCGTAGATTTCCCGCCCATGTTGGGCCCGGTGAGAAGCAACAAGGTGCCCGTATCGTGGCCAAGTTTCGTATCGTTCGGGATGAACTCGTTTGCGATGGGAATGCAGGGGTGACGACCGTCCACTATGTTTACGTACGGCTAGAAATAAAAAAAAAACGGTCACGAGCGAGTTGGAATCGCGCACCCAGGGTTCCGTACAAATTTGTCAAACTAGGTTTTAACCTAGTTGGGAAGGTAAGTTGGTTGTAAAGTTTATTTTGTACTTTCAGTTCGATCCCTAGGCCGATTTTATTTTATTTTCCAATATCTAGTATCCGCCTGGCCAGCCAGCTTCCACCCTCAAGTTGGAAAATCTGTCGACAAAACATCCAATGTGTTCCGGCAGCTATCCTTGAGTGCTACCATCTTCGACTGCATCATTCCTTACTAACAAGTACTCGTAGGGTCCGTACCACACTACAGTATTTTATAAGATCGAGCAAAAAATACCACTATCATTTTTGGCCATAAATAAATAATTAATAAACATTTTATTTCTTATAACGCCATCTAACGTCTAACAAAGGTGTTAGGGATGGACATTTCAATATAACGCCATCTATGGGACGTTTACCTAACTAAGCGTTTATAGATGGCGTGAAATGCCGAAAAATACACGTTGCTTGTATGGGGACCCTCTATTATTTTTAACTTTATTCTATTTTTAGTATTTGTTGTTATAGCGGCAACTGAAATACATCATCTGTGAAAATTTCAACTGTCTAACTATCACAGTTCATGAGATACAGCTTGGTGACAGACGGACAGCCAGACAGACAGACAGACGGACAGCGGAGTCTTAGTTATAGGGTCCCGTTTTATCGTTTGGGTACGGAACCCTAAAAACAATATGTATAAAAAATACAAAACAATAAGGAAAAAAAGGTTTCATTTAACTTTATTCTTCAATTGGATCGCAGAAAGCCTATACAGCCAGCACTTCAACCAATTTGTAGATATATCAATTTCAACAAGTAACACAATAGGGATGTTGCCTGGGTCAAAAAATAGTTGATACCACTATGTAACGAATTTACCATCTACTTGTACACAGTTTCAATAATAAAGATATTTTGATTTTGATTTACTAATTTTAATTAGTCCGTAATTTCAATTATCATAAAATATTGGACACGTTTTTTTTATTTTACAAATCAATAGAAATTGACAAAGATAAAGAGCGTCAAAGTTCGGGAGTGGGGGCTCGTGACGTCACTAACCGCTAGAAAGTAGTACACTTTTTAGCGGTTTGTGACGTCACACGGAATTTCAACGCTCTATACCTTCGTCATTTTTGGTTTAATTGAAAAAATAAAAAATACGTACTCAATATTTTTTCATAATGCAAATGACAGACTGAAAATAAAAATTAGTAAACTAGCTTATTGTCTCACCTTAGAATTTCCATCAAAAGTAACCACAGGCATACAAACATCGCCGCTCTGTTGTCTCGCGAACTCAGCGAATGCCAACAAAATGTCCACCGTCGCTAAACACTGCACGGCTGTCTCCCACTGGTTGTATTTAGATGAGAACTTCTCGAATATTCGACGGCTCAAGTCTTTTAGCACTTTGGTTTTTTGTTCCTCAGCTGCTTGCATGCGGGATAGGAATTCCTGTAGGTAAAGATGGTATGAAAAATCAAAGCGTAGGTACCGATGTGCTCATGTGCGACTACCATCGCTTTGTCAGTTATTCCAGCGTGCAATAGTAAAACATTACGTCGATGCCCATCCAATTCACGTCAAGTTCAGAATATTTGATAAATCAATCAATTCTACTGAACGTAAGCATTCCAAATAATGTTAAGCTCTTGTTTTCACAGAAAAGAGGCAGTAATATTTATTGAACTCACTTTTAGCAGACTACAAAGAATTCATGAAGAGTAAAGACATAAACAATTACCTTAGTTTCAGCAGTGGAAAACCTCTTGTATCCCTTTCTCGCACCTTCCAGAGAATATTCCGGTCCCGCTCTGCCTGCCGGGCCCTGCGCTACCTCGATTTGATATCTTTTCTTATCTGTGCCTACATATGTGCACTAGAAAAGTAAAAACTTTTTTAACGCGCTTTTATTCATTTCATTTATTGAGATATTTTTGTAATTATTTTTGTAATGGCCCATTGCAATTTCATCGAGATTTGATAAGTATCTCCAGAGATATGACGATAAACGTCTCAAACTTGCTACTGAAATAGACTTGCGGGGCATGGAAGTTTTTTTTTAATGTCTTATAGGCTAGCGTTTGACCACTATCTCACCTGATGGTAAGTGATGATGCGGTCGAAGATGCAAGCTTGCTAGGCCATGAATGGGAACTGGCTCTCAAGGATAGCTGCCGTAACACATTAGACGTTTGGCGATTGAATAATATGAACATATTATTTAAGTAAATTATGTAGGTAAATATAATTTGTCATATTAAAAGACTTATAGATGTGACTTCAGAAAAAGTGTTTCGTTTTACTCGCAATTGTGCATTATATTTTGGAAATCGTATTACGACCTTAATATCCTGCTGACTAGGTTCAATAAAAATCATAATAACATAAATATACTAAAAGGCGAGAAGAGATAAATGTCTGTGCAAAAAAAAAAGAACCGTCGTAGAAATTGTGATTTAATTTACTGTTTTTGTTGCAGTGACAACACTGCTGACATTACTAGTACGACTAAAAATGTTTGATACTTGGTAGGTACTACTCATATTAATATCGTGTGCTACTAGGTATATGTACCTTCCTTCCTTACCTTGGAATCTCCTTAGTTCATCGTAACGCCACGACGGTTCTCTTTTTGCACAGACTTTACGCTATTTTAAAACCTCACGAAACTCAATGAGAGCAAATACAACAACCATTACAAAAACATTTACTGTAAGTAACTCACCCTAGCCTTAAAGAACTTCTCCTGCTCCGCGAGGTATACTTTCAGTTCTTGTTCGATTTCCTTGATGGTCTCCAACGTACTGTCGTACTCTTGATCCACACCCTCGCCGGGTAGAATGCACCCTTCTTTTTCTGCCTCTGTTTGATTAAATGCTTCCTGAACATGTTAAAATAAATAATAAATTAGGAACTAATTACGTAATTTTAGCTTTTGATTAATGAGGATGATAAAAAAAAAGAAGATTCAAGCAAATTCGTCCAGTGGACTCAGAGGAAATATCTTTAATCGACTTCAAAAAAGGAGGAGGTTCTATGTTCGATTTTTAAAAAATGTATGTTCACCGATTTCTCGAAGACGACTGAACCAATTTGGAAAATTCTTTTTTCATTCGAAAGGTTATACTTATATACTTCACAGGTAGTCCCATTTAAGTTTCAACGAGATATGTTCAGTATCTCTAAGATATATGAAGATAAACACCTCAAACTTGGTACTGAAAATGACTAGCACTACGTTTGAAGTCGGTTCTTTTAGTTTTTTAAACGATCTAAAATGATGTGCCTAGTAATTGAAATCAAGCAGTCTTGTCGATACTAATGTCAGTTCTATAGTTTGTTTCAAGTGTCTGTGTTTCCCGGTAGCTTCAACTCGGGGGTGTTCAAAACGCGAGTGAACTGGTATCTTCTAGGTAAGCGTGCTACATCATCGATCACATCGTTACTTAACACCTGGTAAAATAGTGGTCAAACGCTCGACTATCTAGTATTAATTTTGAAAAAAAAACGAATTGACATACCACGCGAGTCGGTTTCAGTAGCAAATTTAAGAAGTTTATTGTCATCTCTCTGGAAATACTAATCAGAACTTGATCAAATAAAATGAGGAGACTTTTTAATTAATGTTGGAGATGAATCGTACCTATGAAAAAAAAACTGCCCAAGTGCAAGTCGGACTCGCACTCGTAGGGTTCCGTAACACAGTTAAGTATTCCATAACTATGATTTTTCACAACTACAAAATTCACTTTGTTTTTCATAGTGTTTGTATGAAAAACAAAGTTATCTTTGCGGTCGCCATATCTCTAAAACTGCTGACTGTATCTCGTTCAAACCAATTTTCGTTGTTAGTTTTTATTGAGATCTACAGCATATATTTTTTTTAGATTTTTTACTCCCATACTTTAAAAGTTAGAGGGGGGGGGGGGGACACACATTTAACCACTTTAGACGCGCCTATCTTTCAAATGATTGACTTTGAGAAAAAATGATTTTAGAAACCTCAATGTTATTTTTGAAAACCTATTCATAGACACCCCCACACGTATAGGTTTGAAGAAAAAAATTTTTTTTTGTTTCAATTCTATGTATGGGATGCCCCCCCTTAAACTTTTATACTTTTTATTTTTGTATAAAAATCAGAAAGCGGTTTACAGAATACATCTACCTACCAAGTTTCAATTCTGTAGACCTAACAGTTTCGGAATAAAATGGCTGTGACATACGGACGGACAGACAGACAGACATGACGAATCTATAAGGGTTCCGTTTTTTGCCATTCGGCTACGGAACCCTAAAAAGAACCATTCAAATCGGTTCACAATTGACAGGGTACCAAACAAACATAAACACATTTTTAGGGTTCCGTAGCCGAATGGCAAAAAACGGAACCTTTATAAATTTGTCATGTCTGTCTGTCTGTCTGTCCGTCCGTATGTCACAGCCATTTTTTTTAAATATTTCATATAGGTTAGCGATTGACCACTATCACAACTATTGGTAAGTGGTGATGCGGTCGAAGATGGGCCTAGAATGGGAACTGGCTCTCAAGGATAGCTGCCGGAACACAGTAGATGTTTGTCGACAGATTTCCTAACTTGAGGGTGGTAGCTGGCCAGGCGGACACTAGATAGTGTCCTACCACCATTCAATAACTGTCAAAAGTGCACATAAATGTTTCGATAGAAAAATCCATTGGTGCGCGGTGGGGATTGAACTCGGTACATCTGGCATACCGACTATTCTCTCACTACACCACCGGGCTCTCAAAACATACAGACGAATGGAGAACCTCCTCCTTTTTGGAAGTCGGTTGAAAAACTACCAAATAGGTATAATAAACAACAATTTACCTTAAAAAACTTTAATGTATCTCTGTAATCCGGGTACTTCCCATCAGGTCCAAGCTGCATTATCCGTTTCAACATCACGGAATCAACATCCGTAAACAATTCAACAAGTTTCAATGCTGAAGTAAAGCCATTCAGCACAGATATGAAGTCGAGCACTTTCCGCTTGGAATAAGTCTTTAGTTCGTAGAATATGGCTCTCGCGTCAGGATGCTGCTCTGATCTTTTTAGGTTGCCCAGGGTGTGGATTCTGCGAAATTCATATTGATAGGATTTAAAATCTTCGTATTATCTTAATTATCTTTTAAATTTAAGATCCTTGTAGTTGGAAAATCTGTCGCCAAACATCTAATGTGTTCCGGCAACTGTCCTTGAGAACCAGTACCAATTCTAGGCCTAGCGTGCTCCTAGCATCCGCAACCGTATCGTCACTTACTAACAGTTGAGATAGTGGTCAAATGCTAGCCTATACGATAAAAAAATAATAATAAGTCCATACAGTTATACATACATATATACAATCACGCCTTTTTCCCATTGGGGTAGGCAGAGACTACTTCTTTCCACATGCTACGATTCTGACATACCTACTTCGCTTCTATCGCTTTCATGAGCGCCTTCATACAGTTAAATAGTACTAGCTGTACCCGCGACTTCGTCCGCGTAGAATAGTGTCTTTGGGTAGCATTAACAAATAAGACATATACGTATCCCAACTACACCGCGCCGTACCACGCCACGCTAATCCCCCCTTCCCTCCGCCCCTTACATACCCTCCCCTCTCACTTCCACCTCACCCACCCTCCCCTTCCCTCCACTTCCCTACCCTCCCCCTTTGCTCCCCTCCCCTCACTTCCACATCCTCTCCCCTACAGCTCTCCTACCTTCCCCCTCCCGACCCCCTCAACTCCCCCTATCCTCCCCCTCAATCCTACCCATCCCCTTCCCCCTCACAAACTTTGAATGTCATATTTATTTATATCGAAACAACAGCCTAAAAAATAAATTTCAAGCTTCTAGCTTTAAAAATGACGATACTTCGATACAACTTTTCATCCCCCCTTTCAACCTCTTACAACCCCTCTTTTTGCATTAAAAATATGCCTATGTCCTTTCTCAGGCTTTAGACTATCTGTGTACCAAATTTCATTTAAATAGGTTGAGTAGTTTTGGCGTGAAAGCGAAACAAACAGATAGACAAGAGTTACTTTCAGATTTATAATATTAGAATAAAACCCAGAGATGGCGCTAGCGTAGATTTTAATAGCTCTCCTTTAAATATTACCTAAATGTATGAGATCCTGCATCGCGCAAACGATATTTTCCGTGATATTGAAACGGATGCAATTGCTTCGCGATTAAACATCTCAAAAGTTGAACTCGTTCAAAAACGTTTCCTCTTTATAATATCAGTCTGGATTAGTATAATGACGCTTTTGTAATTCTTTTTTTTTAAGCTTGCTAGCAATGTGGGTTGCACGTTACTAGTAGTCTTGTTAACTCCTCCACGCTCTGTTTAATAATATACTACAAGAAGGCGTTTTTAACAGATAGGATAATTTTTCAACAGAACCTAAAAACATGCGCTCAGTTCAATAATATACAACAATTATATCGATATTGCCTCAACGTCAACCTAGATAGTGTAAAGAGAAATCTAATTTTATGGACATTTTACGACTGCAAAAACTATTTTTGTAATGTAAAAAAAACAAATAAAATTATATATATACTTACGCATATAAACCGAAAACGTTACTATTCCTATTGAAGAAGTCAGGTAATAAACAAAAGAACTATCAAATAAATGTATCTTACTTGGCCAAAAGCCTCTCCAAATCCGGCAGCGTAGTCAGAATGGTCTTAGCATCTTGACACAGTTCTTGGTTTTCGAACAAAGCTTTCACTGCCTCCTGTCTTTCTTTTATCACGTTGAGATTGCAACTTGGCGCGCATACCCATTGGTACAGCAATCTAAAACAGTATATTACGATACGTGTGACTTAAGTAGTCTATTATTGCACGGCGTGAAGTTAGCACCCGAGCGCAGCGAGAGTGCTACGTCGTGCAATAATAGACAACGTAAGTCACGAGTAACGTACATTATTTTATAGCTGTCAGTGTGACATATACCCGCACTTTACGCTTGCTACGCTTTTCCGTCAAATAGAAGATTATGGCACGGCGTGAAGTTGGCACCCACGCAGCGAGGGTGCTAAACGTCGTGAAATAGTCGACTATTTAAGTCACGGAAAAGCGTGCGTAAAGTGCGGGTTTAGGTTTAGTTTAGGGTACACTGTGCTGTAAACGTTATTAAATTTCACACCATAATTACACTATCGGGCGTCAGCTTGAATTTAACAAACAACCAAACGTAAATGAACAGAGTCGATTACGCTCTTATTCAGGCAATCTCTGTTGGGCTTCATAATTTCGGGTGTAATGGGTGTGAATATGAATACCTGACGCCATATTCCTTTCGCTTCGATCACAGCTTGTAATGGGCATTGGTCATAGATATCTGGATAGTTACTAGTACGCCAGATAGGCTATGCTGTATTTATTCCATGAGTCCATTTGAAGCACTCCCACAGGATGTCCTTGGAACTAAATTTGACACTACTGACATAAAATTAATAGTTGTTGCAAATGGCCGACGTTGTGATGTGAAGTTCATATCGATATTACGACGTACGAGTAGGTTTGAATACTCTGGGGTTTCAACATACAATAAAAATATACTACATCACACTCAGTACATTCTTTTGTCAAGTTAGTTAAAAAATAATAAAAATTAACAGTATCAAATTTTTATTACCTCTTCCCAAAAGCAGTGGAACAAAAGTTCAGCCTGTCGTAAAGACACCCTTCATCTTGCACAATCCTCAAATTCTTCAGCGTTATAGCATCAAGTATCATGGTATTGCCGCCTTCCCAGCGATTTTCTGCTTTAACCTCTTGAGATATGGTTCTGTTTAGCACGTCAGGAGGGGAGTAGGATGTGAACAGTCTCATGCCTAATACTTGAATGTCTAGTAGACAGGCTGTTAGGTAGGAGACGCAACCGCCTAGTGCTCGGATGGCTAGATGACTGTGAGATGCTGGGGTTAGGCCCAATGCATCACCTGGGGAGGAAATGGTAATTTGTAGGTCGTTTTTATAGCATACTAGCTACATACGACTTAGCCCGCGTAAAAAAGGTAAGGTGCGTTTTAAAAGGTTATATACTATCTATGCCACATTACATCATATAATGCTACCATCCTCGACCGCATCATCTCTTACCAACAGCTAAGATAGTGTTCAAACGCTAGCCTATACAATATTTAAAAATAATCTAACATATCATTGCATAAATTAAATCATCGCTTAATTGGTTAGAAATGCAGATACATTATTTTTCAGATATCTTCTCAAATATGTATAGTTTATGATAAGTTTTATATCCGTTTCAGGAGACATTATGGATTCGTCATACAAATATCCAACTCTTTTCTACCCCATTAAGGAATAAAATTTATCCTGTCTTTCCCAGGGTCTTAAACTATCTCTACAACAATTTTCTTGGAAATCGGTATAGCGGTTTAAGTGTGAATAGGTAACACACAGATTGGCATAGTTACATTCACATTTATAATATTAGTATGGATAGCCTAGAGTTTGACCACTATCTCAATTGTTGGTAAGTGACGATGTGATCGAGGATGGTAGCACGTATAATATGGAACTATTACGACGCAACCGCACTTAACCTTAGGTGTAGATGATAATTGATTCCTGTACCCTTAGAACAAGTTTTCATCGTAAACGCTTTTGACAGATCTCACATGGTTTTCGACTTATTCTGGCTCCCTCATTGGTCTAAATTTAGTGAAGTGTGAAGAGTAGTTTTTCATACAAAATGTTTTCGATATACAATATCGAGTTTGGTATGAAAACTCGTACTAAGGGCTTGTTGGCTTGTTTAGTGGCAAACGGTAGTGAAATAAAACCGGACTGGCAAACTGAACTGCTAAAAGACCTTTATGTAGAAATAAATGTCATTCTGCAAAAGTGATACTTATTGCCTTGACTTACGCCACATGAGTAAAGAAGGAACAGAGACAAAGCTTCATACAACTGCGCTGTGATGATGACGTAAACGCACGTGAGTGCGTGAGCACCAGCGGCCTGTGTGCCGCCTGTCACGTACGGAGTGAAACCGGTTTATAGTGGCTCGGCTGGTGCTTTAACACAGGGCTGTCGCTCGCGACCCGCCACGTTATATTATATTATTTTTCATTCCATCTATTCGAAAAGTGATGGTTTGTTGCTCGATAAGTGCGCGCAAAGTAGGTCATTTCTGCCCTAGGGCGGGAAAGTATTTTTCATCATTCCGAGGCCGAAAGTTTGAATTTCTTCTTTTGTTTGTGGGAAGAAAGATGCATATTTCAGACTGCTCACAATTAGTGACAGTTTAAAATTTAGTCTATTTTTGTTTTAATTTTCTTCCCGTTATCTATTTGAAATAACTTATTACCATGGTAACCGTGCAGTTGTTATTTCAATAAGAGTCAAATTTGCTGATTCTGATAAAAATTACATCAAAAATATACATAGAAAAAAACTTGTGTATAAAAATAAGTGAATACAGCTGTGTAAAAAAAAACCCGACAATGAATTCATCGGATTATTCAAGTGACGACTCTGAAGATGAAGAAGTGCGACGAAACATTGCTGCGGAAGCTGCGGAAATAACTCAAAATTTAGCACCCTCCAAATCGGTACAGCGATATAAAAATTGTTACAATCAATTTATTGCTTGGAAGAAATTGCATCGTATTATGTATTATGATAATGAAAATTGAAATATAATTATTAAATGACACATTTATAATACAGTATTATTTACTGTTTTAATTACTTATTTTATGTACATATTGTTATTTCCTATTCAATATTCAATGTTTTTTGTTTGCGTTCGATAATAAATACTATTTTTCTCACTAAAAAAATTGAATATTTAATTATGTCGAATATTATTAATAATATCTATTAAGTTTAAGATAATTAAAACTATTAATTTTTTTTTTTTTCGTCTGGGGGGCCCCGGACCCCATCGGGGCTTCGCCCCGAACCCCCTCAATGAATAATTTGAACTACATTCGTTTTTCTTATATACAATGTCATTAAACTTTCGGTCCTGGTATGATGAAAAATAGTATACGCGCCACGGGAAGATAGCAGGACTTTTCGACCCACGCTTTTGTCACCCTCGCCTTCGGCTCGGGTGACAATATCGCGCGGGTTGAAATGTCCTACTTTCCTCCCTTGGCACGTAATGTACTATTTAAATTTTTTGGCTTATGAATGTTCTTCTATAGTGCCCGGTCAAGGAGGCTCAATGAAATTCCTTGACATTTCATGAAATTTCATTTAATTTCGTGACATTTAATGAAATTGAATTATATTTCATAACATTTCGTGACATTTAATAATATTTCATGACATTTATGACATTTTATGACATATCATGACATTGAATGACATTTCGTGACATTTAGGACATTTCATGACATATGACACATCATGACATTAAATGACATTTCGTGACATCTCATGATCATGATCGACATACATCGTTGTCGACAATGATGAAGCTTGAAAATTAAAAAGCAGGTCAAGTTTACTTGAAGGAGGATTTTATTACGATGAAGATTTTTCTTGTTTTTTTTTGTACCAACCCTAAAAGAATAGGTAAACATTTTTCTCGTTCCTAAGAAGGTTTGTCTCTGTTGCTTCTTTACTCATGTGCTTACGCTTCCATTTATAGCCGCAAATGACAACCCATCTTTTAAATTACAAAAAATTATAACTACAAGTTGCGACACCCTAAACAGTACTGGGTACGAGTCAACTGTCAATAGATATAATTAATAAGGTAATTAAAATATCATAAAGGTGACGAAATGTAACTATTAGCATGCAAATATCAAAAAGTAGTCGAAATAGGAATGGTTGTACAAATTGTACGAAATGTTGGCTAACTGAGAAAGTTGGCAAAGGGTACGTAGATCTTTAGACCTAAGTTGTTATTTCTATTATACATTGTATGGCAAATAAATAAATATTACGTGGACTTAAGCTTTACCTTCATGTAAAAACTCCTTAAGTTCATCAGGCCAGTCCCCATCACCATCAGTACGGTAATATTTGTCAGCGAGCAGTTTGAGAGTTTTCTCGGGTGTCCATAGATTGGTGGGCTCGCGCCGAGCGCTGTGACAGTGTGTGGAAATCAGCTTGCTTGTATTGGGAGAAGTGGTTTTACGGTCGTAGATAACCTGTTGATAAAAATGATCTTTGGAAATATGGAGTATTACTTATGGAAATTACATTGTTTATTAAGACTTTTATGACATTTACATTTTGTTTTGTTTTGTATAGTATCAGTAAAGTTGGCAATACACAGCTAGACTTTACATAGTGAATCATCGTTATTCATGTATCAGATGTCTAAGAGAGGTCGGTTATGTACTTATTTTCTATTTGCCTTTTTCGAGGGTTTTCAGCTCTTATTGAGCTCTTAAGCCCAGCAATTGCATTGGGAAAGCGCGTTAATTCCTCAACAAGATACACACTTAGTGATATTCGTTTTTCATACTATTTTTACAATTATATATTTTAAAGATTGTGTACAATATAATTTCGACCCGCGATAAACTCGGTGCCCGCCCCACTTGGCGTTACAGAGCAACGACAGCCCTAGAGCGATCGCCGATCGTAGGTTTTAAAATTGAAGCACACACATAAGCTTAAATTCTGTACTCTCTATTTTTCTGTTATTATACTGTACCTACGAACTACTACGAAAAAGGCGTGATTTTATGTAGGTAAAATAGCTAAAGTACCTGTACTAACGGTCCCACATCAAAAATCCACCCTTTATAACTAGTGGCTCTGTCAGCGGTAGTCCTCGCGAGTCTGTCTGCAAAGCTTATAATTAGGATCGTTTAAAAAATATCCATATCTCTGGAGATACGCATCGGATCTTGTTAATTTTTCAATGGGATCAAACGGGAATTATATACTCTATGAAAAAAAAAATCTAATCTATTAATAAAGATGGATTTCAGATTTTTTACGTTTACAAAACCCTATATCTCCTCCACTTTGAAAAATAAATACTTACCAAAGCAGGCGGGTAGTGCGCTAAAGTAGTAAGAAGCCTGGAGGCATGCTTGTCGTCTTGAAACTGTCCAAGATGAAACAACCCGATAGATGTGTCCACGAAACATACGCCAAATGTACTGCAGTCGCTACTTTCCTGAAACAAAATATGTAAAATCAGTATTATTTATTTGCATAACTTTTTACATCTTATAGGCTATGAAAGAATGAATGAATTTATTCAGCTTGTGTCCCTAGGTCCTAGATTATCAGTATACAAGCATTAAAGCGTTAAGTACTATATATAAATCCTTTTTACGAAATAACAGATATTCATTGTTTGCTAGTGTGTGAACACTGTCTCGCCTGTTGGTAAGCGATGATGTATTCGAAGATGGTAAACACGCTGACTCTCAAGGGCTATGTGCTGCCAGAACACAGTAAGGTCACAGTTTTACAATCATACAGTTTGGAATCGAATGTACTTGCGCAGAGCAACGGCGGGGTACTCGCGGGGAGGCGGGCGGCGCGGACCGCGTCCCACAATCTTGCTTAGTTTGTGGGATCGCACGAGGGACGCCATGAACGTGTTAATGCACGAGCTAGTTTTAGTTACGAGTTTTATTGGTGCACACACACACAAAATACAACACGGAATTACGATTTCATTTATTAAATTAATACGATGTAATATATAATATTTATTTTTTATAAATTAATAATTACCTATACCTAGATATTTAGTAAAATTGAGTCGAGGTTAAAGAATGACATCAAGAAGCTTTTTGAAAAAAATTACTATCGGCTTCTTTGTATTTGGTATATAAACTAAGGTTTGTAAGTACATACGCATCACGTTGCTATGATCTTGTGTGAACCAGAGTCATAGTTTTACAGTAATATACTTATCAAATCAATGTCCATTTTTGTCGCTTTATATTATCAGTTCGTAGATTTTTTTTGACAACCCTAGCACATTTGCGGCTGATAGCGTAAGTACTACCCACTCGCGCGGCCGTGTCGTCCAACATCATTAAAGGCGATTCGCAACTGTATGATTGTAAAACTGTGGTAAGGTTATGGCATCAGATTTTCTCCTTCGTGGTGGTAAGGTACTTTTTGGTAGCAAGTCAGGAAGATCATCAGCATCGATATAATATGTTCCTACCACCTGTGTGTTATATATAATCATAAACCCCGCAGCTTCGCCCGCGCTCAAAATTAAGGCGTGCTACACACATAGTCAGGCTGGCGTTAATCAGCACAGCCACGCCGCAAAATCGAATATGTGTAGATAATTCTTCAGCCCAGATTAGCCGCACGGAAATTGAACGGTCTTGTAGACCCCACTTGTGCTTGCACCGGACACTTACTAACGACGGGTTACTGTATCTTTAATACCTCGACGATGGACATCATATAGTTAGCGCGCGCGTCGCTCGGCCCCGGGTCCTGTAGACCCCACACTTGTGCTCCTTGCACCGACACTTGACATATTTCACGACGGACCACTTTGTCCCACTTGCTGGTTTGACCCTCTGTCAATTAAAACTGCATGTTAGTAGGTTAAAAGTGCAGCCTAACCACCACAATAACTACCATATACAACCGCATACATTCGACCGCATCATCACTTACCAACAGGTGAGATAGTGGTCAAACGCTAGCCTACAAGATATAAAAAAAAGTATAAGTAGAGCTTTGATGTAGTAGATGTTGGCTTTGTGTGAGGTATCTTGGTATAGTCGTAGATGTGAAAATTACGCGTCACTTTTTTTTTCTTTTTATATCTTTCTATCAATTTGGGTTGCACATTACTAGTATTCTTCTAACCACTCCAACTAAGCTAAATATGTTTGTGTCTAGAGTGGGTTCACGTTAATGGTGCAATACAGGTATTGAATCTACTTCATTTTAACTTTACCTAGGAAGTAGGACTGTTTGTGGTCTTATTGCGTGACAGCAAATACTGTTTTGGTATGAGTTGTCGCTTAGATCATCATTATGGTAGTAATAGATATAATAATAGCTCTTCATATGGTAAGAATAACTAAAGGTAAAGGACTTACTCTGCTTGCATCTCTCTTGCATCATATCAGGGGTTTCCGTTTGTTCCACTCTGGCTACTTTGTAACCTTTGGAGACCAAAGTTGAGGCCATTCTGCCGTATGCACTCTCTGGGAAACCAGAATGGGCGAATTCACCCTGCAAATAATAGAAGAAAGGAAGATTATAGGACAATGCAGTAGATATGGCATATATAGCTTACTAGCTGATACCCAAGACTTCGTTCACGTACACTAAGAATTTATAGCCTATGTTTATCAACAAGCTATAAAGTATCTTATACATATATCATAATATATTGCTGCTTCTCATGCACACCTACCATCTGTATGATATAAATGTGTCTCTGATCAGCCCACGGTTGCCTGGAAGAGATCGCTAATTAGCGATAAGGCCGCCGATTGTACTGTACCTAAATGTAATCATTATTGTACGTAATACAAGTTATTTAAGTGCAATAAAGCATATTCTATCTATCTCCTTGTAAAATTTTAGTAAGATTGGATTGTCCGTTTAGGCGTGATTATGTAACAAACAGACAGAATGATAACGTAAGAGTTACAAACATTTTTATAATATTAGTATGGATAGATGGTAAATGATGATGTGGTGTGCGGAGGTGGATAATGTTTTCTATTTTATGAAGTCGGCAGTGACAAAATAAACTATAAGGACACCTTCTTAAACGAAAACATACTTCTGTGAATGAATGACAGAGTTCGGATTTTTTACGTTTTCAACCCCCATATCTACGCCATTCTGAAAATATCATTAAACTGACTCAACAAAAAATTCCATAAAATTATCCTGCCCACAAAATTTCACGAGAATCGGTTGAGAAATGCTACCTGTAGAGGCAGCCGGACAGACACACGGAAGTATTTTTGGCCAAGCTAAAGCAGAGACCTTCGCTTAGCATGGTCAATTAGACTTAGGGTCAGATTCAGCAGTGCCTAATAAGTGATAATTACTTGATGAGCCTATTAGGAATGAATATGGCAGATTCTTGACATCTGTCAGGTAATTAATATGGCAGATTCTTGACATCTATAATATGGCGTCATATGTCAGGTAATTTTTTTTATTCAACTTTTATTTAGGGGCTTTTGGCTAAATATAGCTATGGCAGCCCCGTATTAGCTTACAAAATAAATAATTGTTACCTAATTGTTGTTGTAATTGTTGTTAATAATTGTTATAATTGTTGTTGTTTGTAACAGACGAACGCTCTTCAACCACCCTGTGGACACATAGATAGAGCATTCTAGCCGCGTCTGACGATGGATCAGATAGAATGCTCTGAAATATGCCCACATCAAGGTGGTTGATTTCAAACTTCTCGAACCCTGTGTACACATAGATAGAGCATTCTAGCCGCGTCTGACGATGGATCAGATAGAATGCTCTGATATATGCCCACATCAATGAATCAATCAAATCAATCAATGGCAGATTCTTGACATCTATAATATGACGTCATATGTCAGGTAACTGTTTGAAACTTTATCAGAAACTGGTGGCACTGGTCCGACACACAATATTACCTTAACAATCACAACACACATATTACCTTCATATAAGAAAAGCCGAGTTCATTAACTCCCACCGCAGCGTCCATGTGATATAGCTCGTAGAACTTGCCCACTTTGAAGAACAATACACAGTCGTAGTGAGAAGACTTCATGTCCCACCATTGACGATGGCCCTAAAAATATCATTGGGTCATTAAATATTGATCCATAGGTACGGTATTGCACCAACCGCAAATAATAAGTTTGTAATAGTAAATATCTTTTTTGTACATATTTCACTGTTTTCAGACAATTCTTTTATTATATATTTCTTACTTATATTATATATTTTAGGGTAGTATTTGACCACTTACCTCGCCTGGTGGTAAGCGATAATGTGGTCGAAGATGGTGAACAAAAGCCTAGAATACTCTGACTTTCAAGGACTGGGCGCTGCCGGAACATTGTAACATTATGGCGGCAGATTTTCTCCTTGATGGTGGTAAGCTACTTTTTGATAGCAAGTCAGGCGGAACATCGATATAATTCTCCTACGACCTGTGGACGAACACCCGTGCTAGGATATGAACCGGCGACCCCTTGCTTAGAAATCAAGCCATCTATCCTTTACGCCATCAGACTCTTAAATGTATATATGTGCTGTAAGACATTGCTTCTTGCCAAATTTCTTGATTCTAGGTCATCAGGCAGTACCTGATAGGTTTTGATTTCCTTGTGAAATCGTAAAATATGCGAAAATATGCTACATAAACAGTCATATCTTTTGATTCACAGCTGTAAGAGTTCACAGACCCGAGTATTTAATATAAATTTCAACTTGATACCTCTATGTTCCTAAGAAAAAAACCTTGAAAGACAGACAGACATAGATGTCTTCATCATCGTCATCATTATTAGCCCACATCAGTCCACAGCTGGACCTAAACCTCATAAATGTCATAATGGTATCTATTTAATTACGAAAAATCAAACCGATCTATAGCTTTTGTTGTCTACAAAACTTACAGGAGTCTGCGCGTTAAAAAAGTCAGGTGGCACAAATAAAGTGGTAGGATCATAGTCAGGATGATCTGGTCTCCTCTTCATGGCATCTCTGATCTTCTTCGGTTTCAGCCACTCTAGTTTGCAGTGGATCCAGTTGCCTTCATCAGGTATAGCTGCCTTTTCTTCAACAGGTTTCTCTTTTAACAAAGATTGGCTGGAACTAAAATATGGCATGTTTTTTGTTGGGGAAATTCAAGCAACTGAATAAATTCATGTGTTCTTGTTGGGGACATGCAAGCAACTGAATAAACGGATGTGTTTTTGCTGGGGACATGCAAGCAACTGAATAAATTGATATATCTTTGTTGGGGACATGCAAGCAACTGAATAAAACTATGTAGTTGAGGCTGCTAAATATCATCTATCTGGAATTTCAGAGCAGCTCTTATTGATTGCCTCTATTACAAAATGATGTGGTTGAAGATGCAGAGTGTTTTTGTGAAGTTTGATGGTGGTAAGATGAGATGATAGGTTTGCAAAGTTTCCATGTGTTAATCCAGGTTATAATCTATCTCTCTACCAAATTTCATCCAAACCTATTAAGCTGTTTTTGCTTGATTTAATAAAATAAAACTGGCCAAGTGCGAGTCAGCATCGCGTCTCTTATCGCACACTTAGGGAGGGTTCCGTACAATACGAAATATAACAGAGTTTCAACCTTATATATTTGATTAATTGATATTACCAAGAATATTTGGTTTGGTCGCGATCTAGAATGACGGGGCTCGTTTACTAGCACCATCTATGTCATTTTGCCGAAACTAATTAGATAGATGGCGTTTAAAAACACGTTTTTTGTATGGGGACCCCCTTTAATTTTAACTTTATTTTGTTTTTAGTATTTGTTGTTCTAGCGGCAACAGAAATACACCATAATTTCAACTGTCTAACTATCAAGGTTAATGAGCTATAGCCTGGTGACAGACGGACAGACAGACAGACAGACAGACAGACAGACGGACAGCGGAGTCTTAGTAATAGGGTCCCGTTTTACCCTTTGGGTACGGAACCCTAAAAACACTAGCTTTGAAATTTATAATATTAGTAGGATTTAAATTATTAGTACATTTTTTGTTATTCCTTACCTACTGGCACCTGGTTTCTCCAGTTTAACCTTACTTTTCGGCGACTGATTTGCTTCAAATTTAAAACTATTCTGTAATTTCTTCTCAACAGACACTTTCTCTTTGCTTTTAAGAGTGCCAACCTTATTATCTGCTGAATAAGAGTTGTTTTAACAGAATTACATTTTGTAACATTTTTTTAAAATTACATATTTGTTGCACAGCTGCACAGAGATAAACGGCCTTACTAATAAAGTTTTTTTCACTCTGTATACACGTTGTATACCACAAAAGCTGACCAATAAAAATATTTTTGACGTAAGCGTTGGATAAAGTTGGTATACAGATGTGCCATTATCAAAGGAGGCTAATCATTTCTTAAACAGCCTGGGACCCTAGTTTAGCGAGTGTGTAAAGGATTAAAATGGCGGATTTCTCTATTATCGGCTGATCGAAATCATGTCTAGACATAGTAACAATTATTGAATCTGTATCTAGTATTCTGTGAATAAACGTTTTGATTCTTCAAACTTCAAAAAGTATGTTGTTATTTGAGGATCGTTTGTATGTGTTAGATTTGTTCTCATTGAAATAGATATACATAAATTATTTCGACATATTTGACCATTGGAAGATAGAAGAGGCAAATAAAAAAAGTCGAAAACATTATGAAGACCGTGCAGATCCATTCTTTTGAACAATTCAGATTTTCCATTTGAAATACAAATTACAGATTTACGAAAAGCTATGTGGAACAAACTAAACGCAGTGATTACATTCTCTTTGGAAATTGACAATTTATTCAAACATGGCTACAATCATGTTTATATTGTAGCCATGGAGACCGCTAGTCTCCATGGATACAATGTCAACAGCGTAGACAGAGGACAACAGTCAATTTGAGTGTTTCGTTCTAAAATTTGGTTTAAGTCTTTCACTCCTACTAAAAGAAAATATTTTCCATTATATCAACAAATTTCAACAAAAAGTTCTAAAAACAACGTAGTTAGATTAATATTGCATTCCTAAAACAAAATTTCATGACTAATATTAATAATTAGTAAACTTTATGAAAAAATAATTTACGGAACTATATAAGACGAAAACAGTTTCGAAACGAATTGACTAATAGTTGCCAGATGAAAAAGAAAAAAGTGTTAAACGTCTATGTAGATACCCACCGCCTATTCAACGTTCATTAGTCAAACAATGGATTGACGCGTGTTTAGCGCTCATTCACTGTGCAACTGTACAACCGTTTAACAGATGTACAGGCAAATTTTTATTAGTAAGGCCGTAAGAGTTTAATAATTAAGATAGTTTACACAAAAAACTGACTTCACATGCCGTGTGAGTCAGTTTCAGTAGCGAGTTTGAGATTTTTATCTCCATATCTCTAGGGATACTCATTAGATCTTGATAAAATTTAATAACCTTTGGACCTTACCATAAGAATAATTAATAATTAAGATAGTTAAAAGAAACTAAAACAACGAAATTCCATACCTCGCGAGTCAATTTCAGTAGCAAGTTTGAGACGTTTATCGTCATATCTCTGGAGATAATAATCAGATCTCGATGAAATTACAATGGGGACTAATACAGAAACATACCCTACCGATTAAAAACATAATCATTTGAATCGGTTCACAATTGACGGAGTAATCGCGTAATATAAATAATAAAAAAACAGATGAATTGAGAACCTCCTTCTTTTTGGAAGTCGGTTAAAAACAGATCATTTTCAGTAACAAGCTTGAAGTGCTTTTATCTCCACATCTCTGGAGATGCTCATTAGATCTTACTGAATGACATAATTGGACCTTGGGAATATACCCTACCTATTGAAAAACAAAAACATTCTAAACAGTTCACAATTGACAGCAATATGAATTGAGAAACTTCTCTATTTTGGAAGTTGGTTATAAAAAGCAGACAAATGTAAATATTTGTCAATGCCTTTTGAAACTTATAATTGTAATTTAAGTAAATTACCAAACTCTCTATTATCTAACTCCAAAATAAATTCAGAGACAACAACAGGATTAAGAAGAGTGAGAAAGAGCAAGTGGAATCATATAATTTTGCAGCTAATAACACAGTGGTAACAAAAAATGACAGATGTACAATCTTATTGGTCATAGCACTATTTATTACAATGCAAATGAGACAAATTGATTTTCATTCTCAAAAGCCTTGTCCCCCTGACTTCTATTGCCAGAAAACAGATAATTTCATTACAGTTTTCTTCCTTTATTGTTAAGTTTAATGTTGGTATCTTTACTAAGAATTTAAAATTTAATAAACTTGTAATAATTGCTAAAGATTAAAATATTTAGAATTTTATATACCTAACTACACAATCAATATATATTGGAGTTAAGCAGCCTTGATACTTTATCAAATGCAGTAAAATACAGACTGATACCTTGGTTTTCAACGTCTGAATCATCCGAGTCCATTGGAGTAATTCTGATCCTCTTTCGTTTCTTTGCTGGTGCAACTTGGACATCATCATCACTGTCACTATACTGTTTCTCTTCAGGTGATACAGTTGGCTGTCTTTCCCTCTTATTATCTAAGAAACGAGTATAGAATATGCTTACGTTGTGTGATCAGTACAACTTACAGTTGTTATGATTTATTAAAATATGAAATGAATTCATACTAGTGAGTATTAAAATACATGCACTTTCTTTTTTAAGTGTGCGGAATATTGTATAATGGTGTTGTTCACAGGTTGAAAATTGTCTTACAAATTTTTATCTATGCGATTATCGCAACTATCAAGTTCCATACAAAACAGCTGCGATCTGCAGTCAGCCCCTGAAGTGGTTATGTATGGAAAACAATGAGATGGTCCCAAATCTGGAGTGTGAAACATTTCACTCATTGTTTTCCATACATCACAACTGACTGCGGGCAGTGCGGGCTAACCGCAGACCGCAGAAGGCAGCTATTTGTACGGAGCTTTAAAAATCATAGTGCGAGAGTGCGAGTTTAGCCTAACAGTATAAAACTTTTTCTACTTACTTTCAAATTTATTTTTATTGCCATTTATCGTCGATTCTTTGCTCTCCTTAGTTTCGAGTTCTTCAGTGGTTTTAGGTTTTTTGTTGGTCGGCGGAGTTTTGGTAAAGTAATTGAAGAGCGTATTAGCGGCGCCGGTGCTGTTGCGCTTAGACATTTTTGTAACTTCGGATATATGCTTTATATGAGAAAATGTCTTTCAGCACATCACAAACACAGATTTATAATATATCACAAACAATTAACAAAGGCAGGTTGCCCACTGCCGTTCTTTTACTTTACTTTCCTTCCGTTTTGCTCAATTTTAATTTGCATTTTTTGCCGGCATTTAGCGCATAATTTTGACAACAAAAGTCAGTCAGTTAGGTACGTCAACGTTGCATCGTATCAGTGTCAGTGTCAGCGAGCCTTTTTTTCACATGTATTCTTCTTTTTTATGGCTTCACACTTTTATTATATTTAGCCAATGTCCAAATGTCGAAGTCACTAAAACATTCAAGTCAAATGTATACTATTTACCCGTAGACGGAATATTTAAATTATTAAACTATATTTTAATATACTCTGTCGACGTATCTACCCCATCGAGCTAGAAAAAAACTGGCCAAGTGCAAGTCGGACTCGCACTCGAAGGGTTCCGTAACACAGTTAAGTATTCCATAACTATGATATTTCGCAACTACAAAATTAACTTTTTTTTTCATAGTGTTTGTATGAAAAACAAAGTTATCTTTGCGGTCGCCATATCTCTAAAACTACTGACTGTATCTCGTTCAAACCAATTTTCGTTGTTAATTTTTATTGAGATCTACAGCATATATTTTTTTTAGATTTTTCACTCCCATACTTTAAAAGTTAGAGGGGGGGGACACACATTTTACCACTTTAGACGCGCCTATCATTCAAATGATTGACTTTGAGAAAAAATTATTTTAGGAACCTCAATGTCATTTTTGAAGACCTATCCATAGACACCCCACACGTATAGGTTTGAAGAAAATTTTTTTGTTGTTTCAGTTCTATGTATGGGATGCCCCCCCCTTAAACTTTTATATTTTATATTTTTGTATAAAAATCGAAAAGCGGTTCACCGAATACATCTACCTACCAAGTTTCAATTCTGTAGTCCTAACAGTTTCGGAATAAAATAGCTGTGACATACGGACGGACAGACAGACAGACAGACATGACGAATCTATAATGTACGAATGACCTGTCTGTAGTCCTATAAGACCTATTACACTGTTACAAACCTTATACGAGTTATATTCCTATGTTCTAATAAGAATCTAACAAAAATCTATCTATAATAAGGCTGTTTACGAATGCGATACAATTACAAAATATATGTCTATCTATCTGTATGAATATGAACGTTATACATTACAAAGTTCCCTACCTATCCTAGAGTACTACAGTAAGCTAAAACTTATCTTTATTATATACATATAAATATTTATCTATCTCTATATGCTGTCGGAGTACGAAGCTGTCCGGAACATATTGTATAAAATAATAATTGAGAGGCGGCAATAGCCCAATGGATAGGGTGTCGGACTGGCGATCGAGAGGTCGTGAGTTCGATCCCCACTCCACCCATTGCACTATTGACGTGAACCCACTCTAGACACAAGCATATTTAGCTTAGTTAGAGGGGTTAACAAGAATACTAGTAATGTGCAACCCACATTGCGAGTAATCTTTAAAAAAAAATATATATATATATATATATATATTTTAAACCACCCCGACTGATCTATGTATAATCTTTTCAGTAAAAGCATTCCAATGACTCTAAACACGACATTTAAAATCTGAGCTGTAAGTTGGTGAGGATTTGAGTATTCTGTAGAGTTCAGGAGATGTCCCAGCATCAGGTCAATGCTTCCATGTTCTTACAATATCGTTGAAGAAGAAGATTTTCGAATTGATCAGACCTATTAAAGTTGATTCAAGCTCATAGTTTTATAACGATTGAACGAATTTTCATGAATCAAAGCTAAGAACACTCTCGATGAAGACATCTATAAAAAAAAAACTGGCCAAGTGCAAGTCGGACTCGCACTCGTAGGGTTCCGTACCACACTACAGTATTTTATAAGATCGAGCAAAAATACCACTATCCTTTTTCGCCACCAAAAAATAATAATTATTAAACAAATTATTTCTTACAACGCCATCTAACGTCTAACAAAGGTGTTAGGGATCGACATTTTAATATAACGCCATCTATGGGACGTTTACCTAACTAAGCGTACATAGATGGCGTGAAATGCCGAAAAAACATATTTCTTGTATGGGGACCCTCTATTATTTTTAACTTTATTCTGTTTTTAGTATTTGTTGTTATAGCGGCAACAGAAATACATCATCTGTGAAAATTTCGACTGTCCAACTATCACGGTTCATGAGATACAACCTGGTGACAGACGGACAGATAGACAGACAGACAGACGGACAGCGGAGTCTTAGTAATAGGGTCCCGTTTTACCCTTTGGGTACGGAACCCAAAAAAAACTATCAATAATAAAATCAAAATCGGTTCATCCGGTTGGGTGCTGAGATGCTACAGACAGACACACAGATAGACACGTTAAACGTATAATAACCCTACTTTAAATCAAAATCGGTTCATCCGGTTGGGTGCTAAGATGATACAGACAGACAAACAGATACACACGTTAAACGTATAATACCCCTACTTTTTGCGTCGGGGAACGCCGTAAGGTTACGGCGGCAGATGTTCTCCTTGGTGGTAAGCTACTTGGTACTAAGCAACAGGTGTATGATAATCTAAATACAAAGAAAACAGGCATCACTATCCTTCTTGACTTAACCAAAGCTTTTGACTGTGTTGTGCATGAAATTCTGCTTCATAAACTTGAGTCAATTGGTATTAGAGGAAACGCCTTCAATTTACATCATTCATATTTAGAAAATAGAATTCAATCTGTTATTATTGAAACTTATAATAAAAAAACAAAAACCATAGAAAAAACTTTATCAAAATGTAAAAGCATTTCTGTAGGAGTTCCACAAGGAAGTGTCCTTGGCCCATTACTTTTTTTAATTTATGTGAATGAATTACCTATTGTAGCCAAACACCCGTGTGTGATGTTCGCAGACGACGCTACAAACTATATTCCACAAGAAAACTATACCCGTTGTGAATTCGAAGAAGAGGTCAATACAACTCTCGAAACCGTGACAAATTGGTTAGATTTAATTAATTTGAAAGTTAATGTCACAAAAACTCATTCTTTACAATTCCGGAATTATAAAATGACACCATTAAACTTAAAAAATATCAATATCAAAGGCAACTCGATAAATGAAGTAGATACGACCAAGTTTCTAGGACTAAGTATAGACTCAAATTTAAATTGGAAACATCACGTCTGTTATATAAATAATAAAATTTCACAATTTTCTTACGCATTATCAGTGTTAACGAATATATCAAATAAGGCTACTGCACTCAGTGCATATTTTGGTTACATTTATCCCCATTTGAGCTACGGAATCATATTTTGGGGTAATTCTGTCGATGTTCAGTTAGCTTTTCTTCTACAAAAACGATGTTTGCGCACTATATTCAATTTACATAGCACCCAGTCACTTCGCAATATTTTTAAAGATTATAACCTACTGACCATTACTGGTATATATATTCTGGAAATATGTGTTTTTATGAAAAGTCATAAAAAATATTTCTTTAATGTAGAGTCTGCTCGCGCTGGGAGTCAACGTAGTAGATATAAACATAATATATGTATCCCACAAAGTAACAATTCGATGTACCACAGAAGCCCATTTTTATAAGATGATTGTAAATATTAATAGCACTTATGTGCTATTAATATTTACAATCATCTTCCCTTACAAATAAAATTATTAGACGGGAAGAAGTTTAAAATATCTCTCAGAAACTGGGTTGTAAATAACGTATTTTATAATATAACAGAATATTACGATCTTAAAACAGATTAGGTAGATATCATTTATATAGTGTAAATACTAAGTAGCAGTTCTAGTTCATATAAGATGTATGTAAACATATATGTTTAAAATAATTAGTTACTAGAGCAAGTAATATTAATTAAGTTCATAAGTAATTCGTTATTTAGAATATTATTTTTAGAAACTATTTTATATTATTATAATTTTACATTGCACGCCCGAAATGGGATAACTGTTGATTTACGTTACAACACATTAGACCTTGTACCCATGTACTTTCTTCACAGTTAATGCAATAAAGAACATTCTTATCTTATTCTTATACTTTTTAACCGACTTCCAAAACGAAGGAAGTTCTCAATTCGTCTGTATGTTTCTTTTTCTTTCTTTTTTGTGTGTGTATGTAACGCGATTACTCCGTCAATTGTGAACCGATTTGAATTATTATTTTTGTAATCGGTAGGGTACGTTTTCGAGGTGGTCTTATTGTAATTTCATTGAGATGTGATAAGTACCTTCAGAGATATGACGATAAACGTCTCAAACTTGCTACTGAAATTGACTCGCGGGGCATTGAAGTCAGTTATTTTAGTTTTTAAACTATCTTAATTATTGGTAGATTTAATGATTCCACGAAAACCCATGATTCATGAATGCACATAAACCTTTCATTGGTAGGTATATAGCTAGGATTAGAACCAACGACCCTCGGGTCAGAATCAGGGTAACTAAACTTTACGCCAAAGGGCCGTCCAATATCACTACGTAAGTATTATAAAACAATGTCCATCACTGCGTCTGTCTGTCTGTTCGCAATAATCTCAATAGCATCTGAACGGATTATCATGCGGTTTTCACCAATAGCCAGAGTGTTTATGAGGAAGGTTTAGGTGCATAATTCGTTATGGTTTCGTGTAAATTGGTTGAAATATGACGATGATTGTTAAATATTTTATATTTGATGCAACAAACTGATGCAAATTTTGTAGGCATATAATATGTTCTACCCGTGCGAAGCCGGGGCGGGCTGCTAGTACTCAATATAAAAGCAACTAAATGGCGCTAGAGAAGTTTGCACAGTTCTACCAAATGTATGAGATCCTACATCGCGCAAACAATTTTTGTAACAGATCAATCTCTACTTTGTCTATGAACATGCTAAGATGCACTTGCTTTGGCATCAAACATCTTTAAATGTGAACTCTTTACAAATCACATTTCAAATTGTATAATATTAGTAAGATTTATCCAATAAAAAAAGACCAACGTTTCTTTAATCATTTTTATTTCTGTAAATCTTACAAGTTGTACTATTGCAGTCATCAAGTACCTATTAAATCATTTATATCTATTTATAATAATTTTGGTTGTATAATGGCAGTACCATTTTTATAGAAGACATTTATTACACAACACAACAGTATATCTATTATACAGTTTATGGAATGTTCTTATAAAATATACACTCACGGACTCATAAACTGCATCTATGTTCAAGACGCCTCTGTAATAAAATACAAATATTAAATATTATTACAAATTATACAAACTTAAATTGAAACCTATAGCTTGGTTCGTTAACTTTATAACAGCGTAGTATCATATCCTTAAGTGTATGTTTGTATACTTTTTTTTTTTTTTTTTTATGTATCTTTAGCTTTTAATCCACCGATACAAATCGGTGTCCTTATTTAGCTGTACACAGTTAGCTGTACTGGAAAGGACCATTCAATTAATTCGAAAGTAATCCTGAACTTTGATGCAGTTTATTAGTCCGTCAGTGTACATTTAACTATAAAGGCCTATGCTATGTAATAATCAAACATAAGCGAACGTGTATAAAATAAATGTATTAACTATTAGGAACAACAAAACAAGTTGTTTTAAAATATACATTAACAGATACATATTAAAATTAAAAAGCACCTCATATATTAAAAAAAAAACAAATATCGTATATATAAAGTATGTAGTCTAATATAATAGCTATGTATAGTTGATAATTTAATATAATTTAATTTAATTATAATTTAATTTTAATTATAATTTATAATTTTATAATTTGTAATGTATAGTTGATCTTGAAAAGATCTTAATTATACTAGCTCCATGAAATCCTTTGGCATATATAAAAAGAGAAAGAAAATTAATAAACCTAGAAACATGAGTTGATACTTTGTGACGTAAATTATTTAAATTTTTTTAATATAAATTCTATTCTACAACAAAATGAATAGTAACGTAAGTTCTCTACTACTCTATGCTATACAAAATATGCACATTTAATGAATGTTATAATGTAAAGTACCTGCTTTACAAAGTAATTGAAGTGATAACTTCTTTAGCGGCGTCGTGATTTTTTTTGGTATGGGTAAAAAATGTTAAACTCGCGTCAGGACACGTGACCTGGTCGAAAATTCGTAAGACGGAGGGAGATTAGACCAAATGCACGACGTTAATGTTCAAGTTTTCACTTCTGCCGGCACTCCCGGAGTGCAACCCGTTGTTTTTTTTATCAGCAACTTCACTGAAAGAATGTCAAATAGAAACAGGTACTGCTATACGACTATGTATATGGCTGTGTGTCTCAATGTGTCAAATTGCCGATTCAATATTTCCTTAAGGCCCTTAACTCCCTTAGGCAAGTTAGAAAAATAATTACAGAATAGTTTTAAAAACTTAAGAACTCTTTTTTTGAAATTTTTAAAATACTTAGAAAAACATTAAAAAGAAAAAAAGTCAGATGTAGATACGGTTGTATAGCTGCATCTGCTATCTTGTTCTATCAAAATGGATTTATTGTATCTACCCTCCATACATAATTAGGAAGAGAAATAGAGTGACAGGGCCGCACTGCGTATTAAGGCAGCGTTTAAAAAATTGAATATTTTTGAAAACCGGTCATGATAAGCCAATGCATTTAAATTGGGTGCAAATATATACAAGCTGGATGCAAAGGTGTCCATGTTTAAACTGTTTAATGCAAATGTAGATTCACTGTTCTCCCAGATACAGCAAACATTGATATTATGACAATCATCTTGACTCTATACATATAATTAGACCATTTATGTCTAATCAATATAATTACCAATACACATATAAAAAGCTACATAAGAGTAACTTAATGCTCAAACAAAGCTATATTTTGTCAGAAACAAATATAATATACTTTACAAACACTATTGTTAAAGTATTAACTAAATGTATGACACTTTTAAATTAGTTCTAGATATACCGTTGTAAAAATAAAATAATTATTTTCTTAAAAACTAAACACAAAATAAATATAATTGACATTAAGGCTGGGTTACACCATCTTACTTTAACCGTAACTATAACTATAACCGGTGATTATATATGGAGTTTGACAGATTTTTGACGTTGGTTATAGTTAACGTAAGATGGTGCAACTCAGCCTAAATTTTACAAAGCTAAAATCAACTCCTAACCGTGTGTTTCTACTGCACCGAAAATATCGCGGAAAACATGCTGCGAAACGATTTCTGTCTCTGTCAAGCAACCTATGGGTCATGCTACACGAGCGGTTCTCCCGCTGCGGGAATCCGCTCTACAAAGCTGGCGCAAACCATCAAACTACACGGGAAGCGGTTTATCGCTGCTAGCCACGCAAGCGCACGAACGACGAGCGAGCGCCAAGGTCCCGCGCAGAATGACGTAATAGCGGGAAACCGCCCGTGTAGTTTAAAGCGCCGAAAGCGCCGGTTATCAACGGCGGTTTGACGCTGCATGCGGCGGTCTTATATCTCCCGCCTGTGAACCGCGACGGGAAACCGCGCAGTGTAGTATGCAGCATACAACTTTCATATAACAATAAATTGTGACTAGTGCGGTTCAGAAGCGGATTCCCGCGGCGGGAAAACCGCCCGTATAGTATGACCCTATGAGCAGCACTCCACGATCAAAGGAATAATATAAAAGCTTGCTATACCATTTAAATTAATGGACGATTAATGACCGAACGAGCAGAAACAGCAGCTATGGGCAGCAAGGTGCGGGTCGGAATACCTCGTCGTGGTGCACCCTGGATATCGGCCGACAACTTTTTCCAGTCAACTGGGTTAAGTTGTCCACTGATAGCGAAGTTCTGACGTGAAGGGCTTCTCTGTCCCTCTGATATTCAGCAGAGGGGTGGCGCGATGGGGCAGGGCGGGCTCGGTGGTGGGAGCTGCCCAGTGTAGGGTCGCCAGGCGGTGGACGGTGTGGGAGTAGGGGTAGTTGCCCTTAGCACATCTGTCATTTGAGGGACGGAGGGTGTGGTGAGTTTGAGGAGAAGACGAGCCACACTCCTCTTAGGCTGTAGGTCCGAAATACTCGGGCGGAGGGGTGGAGCCGGTAACGATCGTTGAGTGGAGCCTCGCATGCCAGTGGCATGCGATGCGAGGCTCCATAGTCGAACAGCGGACGGTGTGCGAGTAGGGATACTAGCTCTTTGCACACCTGTCATCAGAGGGACAGAGAATGTGGGACCAGGGGCCACACTCCTCTGTCATAGTGGGGTAACTGTTGGAGAGTCGGGGGACTCTCCAACGGCTCCCCACTCCCCACATGACGGTTGAGGGGTGACCTTGGTAAGCAAGGTCATCCCTCCACAGCGGCAGATGCCCATCTGGGTCTGCCACCGGGGCAAGATAGCGAATGCTATCGCAACCCCATCTTGTCGCACTACGATGGATGAAGGCTCACTCCAGGTTTTTAGTCCGGTATGCTGCCTTTCAGGCAGTGAATCCCATATAACCATCTCACTCCCCCGGGCGAGTGGTATCCACAAAGGATTAACTATGTCAAAAAAAGGTGGGAACGGGATAGATAAAGGTACACACACCAACTTCGTGATTTTAAATAGAATAAGTAATCTCAGAGGTCAGGCCGTAGGCCTAGGCACAGAGCTGAAATATTAATGTTATGTTAAGCAAATTCGTCTATATTATAGTATTTGCATCCCTCCATTTGCTTTCTGTTAATTCAAATTGTACGTTGAAATTGTACGGTGTGGTAGGACTGGCAGGCCTTCAAAGTTCGCGCCACGAATGATTTGTCTATCCCTTTGGTATTCAACTTGATAGGTTGGTGTGAATATGCTTTTAGCCTTAACAATACAATATTCCGAATTCCGATGGTAGAATTAACATTATAGTATAATTATGTTACCCATAATATTTTATAAAACTGGTTCTAGGTCATGTGTTACAAAATCTAGTACAATTTCGAAATTTTAATGGAGTTTTCACAATATAAGCCTCTGAAACTTAAGATCTGTGTAACTCAGATAGAGCCATATAGGCGAACTGAGGCGTAATGAATCGAGTCGAAACGCATCGCAGCAGAGAGAGCGATGCGATTCGCATTTCAACTACCCAATCGACACTGTTACTATCAAAGATTTCCCTTATAAATGGCGCATGACATAGCATTAAGAACATAAATAACGCAATAGTCAGACACCTGCTTTTGTACGAAAAATAACTCAATAATTGATTCGAAACAGCGATATCTAACTGAATATTCAAATGACAAGTAAACATATGTGTCTCCAGACTGACCTGCATAGCTATTCACAATAATTAAAGGTCTTTACAATTTACAATGCTCCGATCGGAAAATTTTGATATTTCAATTCGAAACCAGTAATTCTAGTCGAAAGGGTTTCCGCGACCGATTTCGTCACGGATTCATTCAAAACTCAAAATGAGACTTCCGAATTAGATAATTTCCGATTTATATTAGAATACCTATGCCGAGCAGTTTGTTCGAGTAACCCTAAAATAGATATTGCCTTTGCATTGTTTAGGTATTGTATGCATACGCCATAAAGGGTTATCTATGATGGTAAAATAGAAGTCGAAATATTTCGACTAATCGCCAGCTAACTCAACTTTGTTACTGTAATATTCAGTCTTTACATAATAATCTGTGGTTCCGGCACAGACAGAGCTATAGACTTGTGTGGTAAAACCTGCCCTCCGTTGATGTAAAGCTCGTCCTTCACAATGACATCTTCGCCGAGGACCGTGCAGTTTTCCATACGAACCCACCGGCCGACCACTGATCTCCAACCGACGATGCAACCGTCAAGCCACGCGTGTTGTCGTACGACCGCGCCACGCAGGATTGTGCTGCGTTTTATACACGCACCTGTAGAAGAAATTGACTTTACATAGAAAGAAAATGTATGGCACCATTTTTATAATGTCGCTTATGTATTTTCTTTTTATTAGCCGTCCATTACACGATAGGTTTTGCTGTCAGTTTGCTGGCAGTCACGTTGTGACTGATGGATAACTGATCGTCTAATAGGGTGCTTGACGGTGACTGACCGATATTTACATACTTTTGATGTAAATGGTGCATCAGCAACCAAAAGTCATTACTGATGGTTTTGAATAACGGATAACCTACCGTGTAATGGACGCCTTAGAGTTACCTAACTAAGATGTTATTCTTGCACTTTACAAAGTATTAAAAGTACTTTATAAAGTAGTTCCCAGCAATTAACGGTTTTCTGGGAGTGATCGCTATTTAGCGATAAGACCGCCGTTCGTACTTTTTAGGGTTCCGTACCCAAAGGGTAAAACGGGACCCTATTACTAAGACTCCGCTGTCCGTCTGTCTGTCTGTCTGTCTGTCCGTCTGTCACCAGGCTGTATCTCATGAACCGTGATAGTTAGACAGTTGAAATTTTCACAGATGATGTATTTCTGTTGCCGCTATAACAACAAATACTAAAAACAGAATAAAGTTAAAAATAATAGAGGGCATTTCACGCCATCTATGGACGCTTAGTTAGGTAAACGTCCAATAGATGGCGTTATATTGAAATGTCGATCCCTAACACCTTTATCAGACGTTAGATGGCGTTATAAGAAATAAAATGTTTATTAATTATTATTTTGCATTTTGCTGGCGAAAAATGATAGTGGCGAGTCCGACTTGCACTTGGCCAGTTTATTTTTTAACATTATTTTAACTATCATTGTTCTTTTTATGTGCAATAATGTGTTAACATTTATTCATTCAACCCAGAGCCACTTTGGCATAATGGCCGTCTCCGGGAGCTTTCTAGAACTTCCCCGCTGTTCCGTCGGGTCGTGGGTCTTCAGGTCTAACAATTTTTTTTAAATGCTAAAATGGGTATACCACTATCTCACCTGATGTTAAGTGACGATGCGGTCGATGATGTAGCGCGCTTACCCAAAAGATAACTATTCACTCGCGACTTGAAGACCCTTATGTTGTCTATTATCTATTATCTAATCCGAAACAAAGACTCGGGCAGGGAATTCCATTCCTTGGCAGTATGTATGATGAAAGAAGAAGCGAATCGCTTTGTACGCGTAAATGGTGTATCTACCATGAAGCGGTGGCGATGTGGCTATCTACAATGCAGGATGTTGGAGCACATTCGGCCACTCATGTAACAATAACTACAGCAGTGATTGGAGTATGGTTTGGTCGTAGCTGCATCGCTGCTGGCGACACTCTGGGACCCTACGGTTCTCTGGCTCGTTTCCGTGACTGCCCTCGCGTGCTAAAGGCCAGCACCTCATCCTGCTCGGCTCTGGTGGTGACTATGATAATTATCAGTACTTGAAGGATATTATCTAGCAGAAGATTATTGACGAACATTTGGCATAGATTTACTCGTAAGTTAACTTATTTTAAATCACTTGTTTATTTGTAGCCTAGGTTCCAGGATTCCAGGTAGGTATGTACGTGCGGATTGGCCGATTAGGTAAAGCTAGCTGGAGGTTGTTCGATCCGTTACGTTACACTGCAGATCGCCACTAGTCTAGCATTGGTAGTAATTTAATAGTTACCATCTTCAATAACAACATCTGGTCCGACGGTAACATTCGGTCCGATCTGGCATCCTTTGCCGATGGTAGCGGTAGGATCTACTAATACGTTGCCCACTACGCCTGCACATTCATATAGCTTGTTTGAGTTCTTCTGACGCAGACTGGTTAGGTATAGGCACATTCCTGAAATTTATCAATAACAAGAAATTTATGATCAAGCACTAGTAAAACCAAACCACCAATCACCATCGAGGAGAAAATATGCCGCCATAGCTGTTCCGGCCATACACAGCCCTTGAAAGTCAAGAGTATTCTAGGCCTAGCGTGTTTACCATCTTCGACCACACCATCGCTTACTACCAGGTGAGATAGTGGTCAATCGCTAGCCTATAAGAAATTAAAAAAAATCTCAATGGAGAAAGGAAACGGAAATTACGATGATATCCAAAACTACCGATAATCTGCATAAACCACTCCATCGTTAGGTATATGCCTCTCCCAAGATACGCAACTGAGCTAGATTTTCAGCTCTCCATGTCATCGCTCCACTTTTCCACACGTCGTCCTACACTACACTTTATGATTTGCGCGTTCCAGAATCATTGGGTTAGCGGTTCTGGTGCAAATAGAGCTGGCTCGCTTTCACTTTCGTTTACCAATGTTGAGCTATGTCCATCACTTTTGCTTTGGCGAATTACTTAACATAATAAAACCTGCGTTTCGAATAAAGAACATTAGGGTGGTCGCATGATGTCCGCTAGATGCGAAACCATTTATCACAGACGCGAAATTTCGCACGCGTTTTCCCGTTTGATTTGTCACACTGCGCCCTGATCTGATAATCTTTAGGAGTAGTAAGAGTTAATAAGAGTTCCTATTAGATACGACTTATACCGGGTTCACACCAGGCGATTCTAGTCGTTCAACTTCATAGGGATGTACTTGTCTTTCGATTCCAAGTACTTTTAGTATCAATACTTTAGAATAGATACTAAATATGTACCGGTTATAAGTACTCGTTTCGTTACTCAATTATTTGTTTTGGAAGAACATTTAGGCTGGCATTATACAGCGATAATAATGTTTCGAATGAAACTATTTGATTTGCTAATCAAGCGCGATTTAATCGATAAAAAATATCGATTGGGTATTTTTTGTAACTCGTATCGTACATCCCTAGGAAGTTGAACGACAAAAATTGCCTGGTCTGAACCTGGTATTAGGGATCTTCAAGTCACATGTGAATCTTTTGGGTAAGCGCGCTACATCATCGACCGCATCGTCACTTAACATCAGGTAAGATAGTGGTCAAGCACTACCCACATTAGCATTAAAAAAAAAGTAGAACTGGCGCGATTTTTAACGAAAATAATCGGGGCGAAGCTTATTTCCACCAACCTGTTAAGAAATCCTTCGGCTGCCCCACATCCATCCAGAATCCTTGTAGTTCCATGGCATGCAGCTGCCCATCTTTGGCCATGAATGGGAACACTTCCTTCTCTATAGACATCGGTCGCAGTTCTATCCTGCTTAGTACTGAAGGGTTTAGGATGTACATGCCTGGAAAATTTTATGAACTATATACGGTCTGTATGTGTTTGTTGCTATAGACAAGTTACCATAAAAGCCTGCGCACACCGGCGGACGGTGAGGCACGGCATTTTGAATTTGCCAATGTAAATTCGTACGTATCTACTGGAAACAAGATATAATTTCCAAAGGCCAACGCTTAACGGCGGAAGGCCGGGCAGGGCATCGAGGAGAGTTTGACACCGGCCAGTAAACTTTTAAATACATATCTTGTTACTATTAGTTACGTACGAATTTACGTTGTCAAATTTAAAATGACCTTTTACGGCGCGCCGTTCGCCGAAGTGCGCTAGGCTTTAACACAACATCCTGATAAAGACTACAGCCTTATATCTTCTTTCAACTGTACAACAAAAGTAAACAACAGATAATTTGTGATTTTAATGTATGCACTGTATAACAACCTCATATCTAATGTGATGCAATGATCACTCACGATTTTGCATGGAGAATAGAAGAATCATTTATAATATAAGATCATTTAAAAAACTAAAAGAACCGACATCAAACATTGCGCTAGTCATTTTGAGTACTAACTTTGAGGTGTCTATCTTCATATCTCTGGAGATACTGAACATATCTCAGTGAAATTTAAATGTGCCCACCTGTGAAGTATACCCTTTCAAATAAAAAACGAATTTTCCAAAACGGTTCAGGCGTCTTCGAGTAATCGGTGAACATACATACTGTCAAACGTAGAACCTCCTCCTTTTTTGAAGTCGGTTAAAAACATATATTGCGGCTAATGCATGCCCAGCAATTGACAACTTGACAAGCCTGACCGCAGATTAAATAATAAAACAACGCCTGACAGAGATAGCTGTTTATGTATTACTTTTTTTACTTTGTTTGTACATTAACTGTTCAACAAACAATCGCAAGTAAATGTGGTACCATAGGAGAGGCCTATATCCAGCCGTGGACGGAAACTGCATAATACTGATGATTATGAAATGTGGGTCAGTAAAAGAATCATGTTTGTCGAAGTTGTTTGTATTAGAGGTGTGACATACAATAATTATTATGGCACCTATTATCATCCGATAATGAATCACTGGCTCTAAATATTATAGGTTGTGCTAATAAAAACTCTTATCAGCCACGAAAAACCCGTAATGTTGTTACGGATGTTATCAATCATCCATATAACTCACAATAAACTTCATGGAAACAAATTTCACGGAAAACACATATAATCATTTTAGCCATTCATATTACAAAATAAAATTATTCACATTTTGGATACAGTACAATTTGTCAATTTAATTAAAACTCAGGAAGCCTTTGCCTTATCAACTGACGCTCATAATAAACAATATGTCTAAATTAAACATAGGCCTAGCCTATGTTTAGTTATAAATATTTTGTTTGTTGTTACGTAGATGAATGAATATACATATTCACAGCTTCCACTACTGTTTAAGCATGACACTCACCGTATGGTATGCTACAATGTCACAGAAAATATATCCTTAGATATGTCAGAACTGAGACATGTAGTAGTTATCTGACATTTGACGCCATATAAAACTTGTCAAAATCTATCAGATAAATTACTAATAGGGCTATCAGTAACAGGTAAAAACTGGCCCTAAGTCTTATACTTGCGCAATAATATTTCACACGTCTTTTAAAACTTTTCTCTTGAATTTAACATACTTTTTTATTAATGATTAATAGTTTTAAGCTATGTTGATTAAGTAAAGGCATTTCTTACCAGCATTGATTTTATTAGAAATGAACTCTTGTGGTTTTTCAATGAAGCTTTCAATCTCTCCGTCCCCTTTATAACAGACCACTCCATATTTTGACGGCTCTTCAACTTTGGTAACAACAATGGTTCCTTCCTGAAAGAGATAATTTATTGAATAAATTCTTGCTAGATGGATGAATCAAAGTAAACCAAAGTATTATTACAAATTGAAAATTAAAATATCGAATGTTTATATTATCGAATGGTACCTAATATGACCTACGTCCAATAAATCTAAAATCTAATTATTTACAAAAGTAACATCTAAAGTTGTAAATATAGAACAGTTTGTACAGAGTATCGAATGTCCTAAATATAGATCTTTATTTATTTACCCACAGCTATTTTCGACGTTTAAATACTACTTAATACTGACATATAAGTAAATATAAATCCTGTACCGCCCTGTGACCAGGTGGAGCGACGACATTCGCAAAGCGGTGGACAGTGACTGGAAACAAAGAGCCGAAGATCGGGCTCAGTGGCATGACTTGGGAGAGGCCTATGTCCAGCAGTGGACTGATACCGGCTGATTATGATGATGATGACTGACGTATGTTCTCAGTTGTTCGATTGTCGAACTAGTTAGAATTTTTTTACATTAGTTACTGAGATTTTTTTCTCATATGTTCAACCTTCGAACTTATTTTAACTGAGAAATAAAAACCAATAAAATATAAACATATTTTAGAGAAATCATTTTAATACTAGGGCAGTTTGCCCTAGAATTTGATGTGCAATTTAAACCTTTTTATAACGAAACAAGCATTTTAAAATTTTATCCTATTGTTTTTTTTTTAAACTATTAAATAAGATTGATGATGAACAAATGAGAAAAAAATCTCAGTATTTTGATATAAGTTTCAACTTGATATCTCTATGCATTCTTGTGAAAATTGGGTCTTGACAGACAGACAGACAGACAACAGAATAATCCTAAAAGAGTTCCTTTTGAGGTACAGAACCCCATGTTCAGAAATCGGCTGATATACGCTGATGATATAAAACCAAATGTAAATAAACAATTTATTTACCTTGCCATGGCTCCTATGATACTTAGCAAGTTCTTTAAATGGAAAGTCGCAGATGACATCAGAATTGAGGACAAAGAATGGCTCCGGACTTGCACTGAGGAGTTCTCGGGCCAGTGCTAAAGGTCCTGCAGTGCCAAGAGGTTCAGTCTCATGGGAGAATGTTAATGATACGCCGAGCTTTGAAACTTGCTCGGTTAATTCTTTTTCCATATCTTCAGCTCTGTATGAGACTGCCAATATTACCTAGAATAAATTAAATAAAAAATTTACACACTCAATACTTAAATGTTTCATGGTAATGTGTGCAGTGTTGCACAGGACAGGAGGAGTTTTAAGTAGGCAGGCACTTATATTATAGAGCTGTTGTCTAATAACACTTATTATTAAGCGTGTAGCACACTGCCGCGGTCTGCAGTCAGCCTGCGGTCACATCGTGGTCAGTTGTGATGTATGGAATACAATGAGATTGTACACACGCAGACCGCGCTGGGTGTGTTTGACGCCTTACTTATAAACTATATTTTAGGAAAAACATTAGGGTTGATATCACAGATTTTTATATCATATAATCCTAGCGTTGGAATAATTAGAAGGAAAAATTATAAATAAGTACCTGAGTCACTCCAGCTTCAACCAAAGCTTCGATCTGATGCAATAGTATAGGCTTGTTTGCAAACTCCACCAACGGCTTCGGTCTACTCAGGGTTAGGGGTCTCAAACGAGTTCCATAGCCCCCTACGAGAATCAACGCTCTTATTTCTCCCAACTTCTTATCCGTTCCACACATTTTCTCAGCGTTACTGTTTTGTGCAATAAATTGTCTTCACGTCCCTTTGCCTGACGATTTTTGTGGTTGATTACTGAGGTACGTGGCTGCTTATTATTGAGGATAACCGTTTATCTAGTATCTACATTGGTGTTGGATGCCGCATTTCGCTATTTCTTGTAGATTGCAAAAAAACTGCTTCAGACACGTCACAACAACAAAACAAACCACAGATTACTATATGTGTCAGAGAAAACAAACTGACACCACAGATTACTGACACTTGACAGTCGTAGTCACAGACTACTAAGGAGATACTACGTATCAGACACTGACAGTCTGACCACAGATTACTATATGGGTATACTATACTACGTCACGTTACGTTTACGTTCACGTCCTCTGGATGGTTGGTTGGTTGTTTTGCTTGCAACTCGCTCGAAGGTCCGTCAGAAACGACTATGGGTGTTTTTCACTCAATAAAATTCAAATTGTTACTTTGACATTTTGCACAGACTAGAATTACGAGGTTATGTTTATTTTATTTACTTGTTCTGAATATTTTTCGTTTCTTTTCAAGATTAATAAAGATATGTATTTATTTTAGATTTATAACAGCAGTACATACATTTTCTTATACAACATATCACATTAAACTAGTACAATTTTTACGTCAAGAGGAGATGCAATAAACACATTAGTATTATATATACAGATGACTGTAATTATAGATGCATTAGACAGTAGCAGTAAGTACATTAATATGTCATTGGGCCCCAAACTAGGCTTTGCCTATATCTTGGGTGCCCAAATTCTATACCTGAGAAGAGAAGTGCTGAGAAATCGAGTCTGTACATGTTTACATCGTTTTGAAATCTGAGGATTCTTAGGTTATTTTATTATGTGTGGATAGAGTTTTAGGGAATAGGTAAATTTGATAAATTGATACATTCTGTTATAATTATTGTTAATATTGAATCTTAACATTACATATATGTATAATATAAATATTATATAAAATTATTAAAAGTAATTAAGTTATCAAAATAGAATAAAATAAATGAAATTCACTAAATTACCCATTTTTATTACTATTTCAATCCCAAAATTCCGCAATTTGTGCGTGTGTGCGCATGTGTGAGTGAGTGTGTAGTGTGTAAGTGTGGGTTGGTGTGAGTGTCCGTGCGTGAGTGTGTGTCTATTTTGGTGCTGGAGTAACGTTAATGTTTTTTATTGAGCATTTGCATGGGGTAGTTTGGCAACCTAAAGGTTCCCTTCGACAACTCTTTCTATTTCGCTGTAGTTGAGTGCTAGCAGCCATCTTTTGAGCTTCGAGTTTGCTTCAGCATATGTGAAGTTTATTATGTTCAGTTCTCTGTTGACAGCATTATATGAATAGATGTGTGCGTATTTGGGGAGACGGCTCGCAAAAGTAGTTCTTACTCTAGGCAGAGATTGTTTAGGGGGGTGTTTTTTCCTTACATTATCTGAGTATGCGATATGAGGTTGTAAAAAACGTTTATCTATGGCCCGTGCGATATAAAGACGGCGAATCTTCAATAATACTATAAGAATCTTTGTCCTGACATACTGACTGACTGACAGCCAACGCACAGCCTAAACCGCTGGTCGTAGAGACTTGAAATTTGGAGAGTATACTTGTCTTAGTACGTAAGGGTGTACTAAGAAAGGATTGTCCAAAATTCACCCCTTTAGGGGATGAATGAAATGGGGGTTCAAAGTTTGTATGGAGAAACAAGATTAGATAGAATTTTCTATTCGAAACTTCACACAAGTGCTTTTAAAAATAAATAAGTAAATACGTGTTTCAGACTTTTTCGAAATGCCACCTCTAAAAGGGTAAAGTGGGGTAACAAAGTCTGAAATCAATATTTTTTTGAATTGCACTGAAATTTTGCCATGCTGATAGTTATTACGACGTTAGTTCCCTCTGAGAAATGATTTTCTAAAATTCACCCCTTAAGGGGATGAAATGGAGGTTCAAAGTTTGTATAGAGTAACAAGATAAGATAGTTTTTTCTATTCAAAACTTCGCACAAGTACTTCAGTAAATAAATAAGTAAAAACGTGTTTCAGAGTTTTCGAAATGCCACCCCTAACAGGGTGAACTGGGGTAACAAAGTCTGAAATCAATATTGTTTCGGATTGCACTGAAATTTGGCATGCAGATAGTTATTGCTACCTTAGTTCCCTCTGAGAAACGATTTTCTAAAATTCACCCCTTAAGGGGATGAAATGGGGGTTCAAAGTTTGTATGGAGAAACAAGATTAGATGGTTTTTTCTATTCAAAACTTCACACAAGTGCTTTTAAAAATAAATAAGTAAATACGTGTATCAGACTTTTTTGAAATGCCACCCCTAAAAGGGTGAAGTGGGGTAACAAAGTCTGAAATCAATATTATTTCGGATTGCGCTAAAATTTGGCATGCAGATAGTTATTATAATGTAAGTATCCGCTAAGAAAGGATTTTTCAAAATTCACTCCTTAAAGGAATGAAACGGAGGTTCAAAGTTTGAACCGATTTGGCTTTTACTTCTTTGATGTCTTTTATAATAGAACGGTTTTTACAAAATAAAAATTTTAAGTAAATAAAAGAAGTCTTTAACGAGGGCGAAGCCGCGGGGCACTTCTAGTACTTAATACTCATATACTAAGTCTATTTGTAGAGTAGCTCGTTAATATGGGTTTTTGCTGCTCCACCCCACACACTGATACAGTACTGGAGAAGGGACTGACATAGTGATATGTAAACAAGCTTTCTCACTTTGAAGGGTGCTACTGATCGGAGGGATTCCATCATCAGGGCGAGCGAAGCGAGCCCTAACACTATCCCATAACCTGAGCACTTTTGTGGTGCACTTTACTGAAAAACTATCACGCCTATTGATTTGTGCTTTTACATAGTAATTTAAATTCACATGTAGATGTATTATCAGTAAAAAAATATAATTTTATTAACACTAAAAATAGCCGGCCAAGTGCGTGTCGGGCCACGCGCAGTGTAGGGCTCCGTAGTAGCCTGTTATTCAATGCAAGTCTTAACCCGTTATAAACAAGCAACTAAATAATTCATCTTTGCACTTTAAAGGATTTATTCTAAGGATTATGTATTTGGTACAAAATTATCCAACACCCAAGTTCAACGACTAATACTGCTATATACGTACCGTTATCTTAACCGCTATAGTTTCCTTTAAAGTTCATAAAATGCACTATTATCACGAATTTTTCCAGATTTTTCAAGCCAGCAGCTTAGCTTTTAGGGGGGGGGACCATTAGAGGATCAAAGAATTAACTTCGCTGCGAACATAATGTTTGGTTACTATGTTGGAAATCTAAAGAATTTACATCTGTCATCCAAATGACTTCTGGTATCAGTGTACCATTTATGGCAGATATCTACCATTTAGGCAGATTTAGGACCTAAATTTTAACCTTTTTTAAAATAAATATTACATTATTATAGGCAAATATTAAAGGTACGATTTTTTTTGTTATTGTGCCAAAATTGTATCATGGTAAAAAATTATACATAATTTTTTTTTTTTCTATGATGCTATTATGTTATAAAGCTCTCAATTTGTTTATATAGTAGCTATTATTAGTATTTAAGATATATAAAAAAAATTGGATTAATTGCTGCAGTCTGTCTTGAAAACATTTTTTTTTTTCTGTTTTTTTACATTTTCTGCTTTAGAAAAAAAACACAATTGAGTTACAGATCTCAAACGTTCAGAAAATAAATATTTTATTAGGTTTTAACCAAAATTGACAATTCTAGGTCGACCAGAAGTGCCCTATAGGTTTTGGGTCGAAAACCTATAGGGTACTTCCCTTTGACCTAGAATCAAGAAATTTGGCAAGAAGCCAGTTCTCATAGCACAAATAAAGGAACAATTAAAAAAAAAATAAAAAATAGTTGAAAATCAAAGGGTGTCCCCATACATACATAGTTCACTCCAATCAAGATAGGCCTCTGAGTTATATAAGCGCTCATACAATTTAGAGGTCCAGCTTAATTGGTACCAACCAACGTTGGTACGGAAGTTTCGGTGGGCGAGTCCAACTCTACTTGGCCGGTTTTATTATGCCTTATTTTATGCCATAATTCAATAATATGATGGCAAATTTTATGCATTTGTTGGAGTGGTTGGTGTTTTGGCAAATTTTTTGCCAGCGTGGGGCAGATTCGCTATTTAATATAAAAAAAACTGCCTTAAAATTATTACCAGGCAGAAAAACTACGCGAGCCCTCACAAAGCTCGGCTTTTAGCTAGTGTAAATTAGTCTACGAGTCCGTTTTGATATATGACTGATATGCTTTTTGAAGGAGAGTTGTTGATAGACTATGACTCCGAGGTACTTCGTTTGTTAAACTCTTTCGATACATTAACACCCGCATGCTTTCTGTTCCGGAAAGATACTAGCAGGAGGGTTGCAGTTTTCTTTGTGAATACGAAGGCACGTCAGATAAGGACTGGTAGCTTCTGTTATGTGAAAAGCAATGAAATCCGTTTTGCTGACATTCAGTGTGAGTAAGTTTGCCTCCAGCCAGTTTAATTACTGTCTCGTCATATCACCTCTTGGTCTCGACAGTGCATTTTTTTTTCTATTCGCTTAGTTAATCTGTAATAAACATTACAGCTTTCCCGCCAAACTTACTGTCACAAACGTCAGAGTGTTTTTTACCCATCGAATTCGATGGTTAAAAAGTTGCAACCGGAGTAAAACAACCGAGGTCGTGAACGACACAGTTGCGCTAACCGAGTGCGCTCTGAGGTTGTGAACGCGGTGAGAGCGTTTTTTGTATGGTCTAAGGTCATAGGCTAGCGTTTGACCACTATCTCACCTGTTGGTAAGTGATGTTGTGCTCGAAGATAGTAAGCACGCAAGGTCTAGAATGGGAACTGGCTCTCAAGGATAGTTGCCGGAACACACGAGATGTTTGGTGACAGATTTTCTAACTTGAGGGTGGTAGCTGGCTAGGCGGACACTAGATAGTGTCCTACCACCATGCGGGGGTTGTTGGTTTCTTAACGATGATTTTCTTCACCGGAATGTTTTCACCTTCAATGTGTAATAAATGTGGATTATTAACTATTAACTGCCGGGGAATGAGTGTGAGTGAAGGGAAACAGGAAAATATTGAAAAATTGCTATTTGCGTGTTCATCAGATTTCCACTGAAAATCTTCCGTAACGTCCACATCTTTACTGAGGATATGACTTGGACTACACTATTACTCATCAAATTGACCTGAAATGTGACTTTGAGCCATGTTTGTGACTTGAATTCTGACAAACTTGTAGTATTAAAATACTCGATATTGGCTTAATACACTAATCGTGTGAAGCCGTAATTAAATTCAAATATAAAAAAGTGTACGGGGTTGCCAATTGTGTTTGGGACCTCCGGGAAATCCCAGCTGCTTGCACGTGCCTTCCCGAGAATCTACTATTAAGATAGGAAAGCACTTGATGCTCCAGCGGTTTGCTGATAGCTGGGAGATAGAACTGCATTGTTTTCCATACATCAGAACTGACCGTGACATGACCGCAGGCTAACCGCAGACCGCATACCGCGACAGTGTGTCCGGCGCTTAATTTTTATCGGGATGTTGGTAGAGATAATTGATTATCTGCTGTCAAACAATCCTGCTGTAGTGTCCTGTCAGTTACGTAATGGCTAGTATTACTGTCAATGTCAATAGAAATATAAAAATAATTTCATCTCATCGTCTTTTCTCCAACATTTTTTTTAGGTACCATGGCCGTCCCTGCTCGTGCTCGGATTTTATCCCATTTCAAAGGTAAAGTTAGCTAATTCTTACAGTTATTTATTATATTTCCTGCACTGTCAAGTCATGGTATCTAATAAATTCAATATTAGGTTTTGTGATAACATACGTAACCTTCTGTTTCGTTCAGTGACACCCATCCTGTATTTTCCTATTAAGTATTGCGTTAATAATAAAACATTTAATTACATGGTCATGAATGAATGAGTTTACATAAAATAACAGTCTGGTTACGTAGCCTCAATGTCGCATTCATAAGGTCGGGAGTAACCGAGACCTTCATCTATAAATAATTCATTCTATTCCCAGTTTGATAACACTGTCACAGGCCGAAATTGTGTACTTATCGTTAGATTTTTTAAACTAGAAACAATATTATAAAAGGTAGCTTACTTTAGATTTTAATCAAATGTGGGGTTGAACTTTAGCACTAATTTTATTCCTTAGGGCAACATTCTATTGATTGATCTCCATTTGAGACTTTTTGTGCGTCCCATTTACAATTTCTCAAGTCACTAATTAAACCAGCAATATATCCACTAAAATGTTACACAATAGCATTGTTATTCTTAACTTCCACACAGTTAGCAACTGATAAAAATGATTACATTTTTATGTTTGCAGTATCAAAGTTCAACTTATCTACTGTAGATTTATTTTATGAAGTAAGACAGTGAGATACTAATATTATGATATGTTACCACAACATTGAGGGTTTGTGTAATGGACCAATAAATAAATAAATAATACTCTTTTCAATGTAATATGTTTGTTAGCAATAAAATAGCAAGTATTTATGTTGATAACTAAGACATTGACATCTATAAACAATAAATATAATTTTATATTTTAAAATCTCATTTATCATGGCTTAAAAATAGGCATTTAGAATTACTTATATGTACAATCTAGAATTTGGATTGTATATAATCCAGATAAATGTAAATATGATCAATCATGATCAACATCTTTTTCAGCTTCATCCAGAAATTATTACATGTAGGAATAAAATATTATTTACTGGCAAGTTCAAAGTACATAACATCTTATATATAAAAATCAATTACTGTTCGTTAGTCTCGCTAAAACTCGAGAACGGCTGGGCCGATTTAGCCGATTTTGGTTTTGAAATGTTTCTCGTAGTCCAGGGAAGGTTTCAACAGTGAGAAAATTTGGAAAAATTGCAAGGAAGATAGTAATAACAAAAATGTCATGTTTCTCATATAAATTGTTCTACCTATTTTCCTGGCAAACATTTGACGTTGGCCCCTTCAGTACAGTAGGGTAGAGTAGACTCTGTTCATCTCTCGAATTGAAATTTGGAGCACGTATTAAATTAAGGGTTTTGACAGCATAATATATCCACATTACTTGGATTTTTTTAATTTTGATGGTTGTCCCAGGTTGTCATTGTTGGTCCGTTCAGAAATTTTTGTCATTGCATTGACATATTTTCATGGTTATCATCAAGGAGTAACATAATATGTTATGATTTTAGCGCTTCCATACATGGGTATTCGCTATTTGTGTATAAAACCGATAAAACATAATATTGCTTAAAAACTAAAAAAGAACCGACTTCAATGCTGCGCTATTCATTTTCAGTACCAATTTTGAGGTGTTTATCTCAATATCTCTGGAGATACTTTTTAGACCTCGATAAAATTACCATGGTACCACACTTGGGATATCTCCTTTCCAACAAAAATGGAATAATCAAAATCGGTTCATAAACAACGAAGTTATCAGCGAACAAATATAAAAAAAATGTATATATATACGGTCGAATTATCGTCGAATAAAATTATCCAATAAAGGGGGTTATACAAGCAACGAGTTTTTAGGCTTTTTATGCTCGAACTTACAAACCTTAATAGATGAAGACTAAAGAATAAGAATTTACTCAAGGTGTGTATTACAATGGCTGCAAGATCAAAAATAAGAACTAAATTAAATTAAAAATTAAAGGGGGTCCCCATACAAGAAACATTTTTTTCCGGCAAATATTGTTCAATCGGAACCCTGTGTGTGCAGATCTGACTCGCACTTGGACAGTTTATTAATATTCGCGGTACGAAGTTCGCCGGGTCAGCTAGTTTTTTATAAATTACTATCTGTGCCCCGCGGTTTTACCCGTGCGGCCATGTAAACATCATTCCCGTGGGAATATCAGAATAAAAAGTCCCATGTGTTATTCCAGGCTCTATGCTATCTATATATCAAATTTCAGCTTAATTGGTTCAGTAGTTTTAGAGTGAAGAAGTAACAAACATACACACAAACTTTCGCCTTTCTTATATTAGTAGGATAGCAGGATGGTCTATGGATGGGAGGATATAATAAACTGTGGAAAGATAGTACAAAATAAAGAGGGTGGTTACTTGCCATCTACTAAATAGGCCCCCCATAACGACAGACCATTATTTATATAGGTGCTAAAGGGCAACATTGGCATGGATGGCTTGGGGTGTTGAGTGGTATGCTGCACTTTCACTAAGCGCTACTCACGGCTTTATGCCTATTTATATATTACATTATTATACATTTATCAAATCAGCCCCTTTAATAAATTTTATTATGATTTTATTACATATTCTATTTATTGAATAATCTATTTATGTTATACTTAATCCCTCCGCTAGATGGTCTCAAACTCTCCAGTGTCAAAAGGTACAGTTCAGGTGGCAGCCTTCCATACCATGAGACTAGAAAGAACCTGGCGCTGACAAAAGAAACAAAGGTGATTGTCCAAGGTTTCACCGGAAAGCAGGGGACATTCCATAGCCAGCAGGCCCTAGACTATGGCACTAATATTGTCGGCGGAGTGTCGCCCAAGAAGGCAGGGACGGAACATCTTGGTAAACCAGTGTTTAAGTCAGTCAAAGAAGCGATGGAGAAGACCAAATGTCATGCATCAGTGATCTACGTGCCTCCTCCAGCAGCGGCCGGAGCCATTATGGAAGCTATCGAAGCTGAAGTGCCGCTGATTGTCTGCATCACCGAGGGAGTGCCACAGCATGTTAGTAGCTACCCTTTTTATAATACATATTATAAAGTCACAATAATACTAATTTATTTAAATTTAATTTGTGCTTTAAAGTTTTTGATTGAGTGCATAATCACATGAAAATTTATGAATATGAAATAAAGCAGCAATAGCCCAATGGCTAAGGTGTCGTCGGCCTAGCGACCTAGAGATCGTAAGTTCGATCCCCACCCATTGCACTATTGGTGTGAGCCCACTCCAGGCACAAGCATATATAGCTTAGTTGGATGGGTTAACAAGACTACTAGTAATGTGTGTTACTAAGATGGGTTACGAAAAACATTTTATTGTGTCAGTTACAGATAAACAGTCAATCTGAGAAAAGGATCATTACTATTCTTCTTTCTGAGATGCCATTTAATAAAGAGAGTCATATTTCTATTTATTTATGAAAACAAAATAAATTGTAGACAAATTGGTGCATTATCGAATAGTGTAGGCATTTTGTTAATTGAATAAATTTGATTCATTCATATTATTAAACTCATAAGGTGGATCATGGTCAATTGGTCACAGTTAATTAGATAGTAGTTTTGCCAGCAAAACTATCTAGGTATATATCTCAAATAAAATATATTCTAGTACTAGTATCTACTATACTATTGATTGACAATACACTTATTTCCAATTTGAACTTTAAAATTACACAAATATAGCATTACACAAATACTACAATAGCCACTCATTATGTTTTTAATTTATTATGATAGTAAGATTACTGAAATGGCATAACAATGCTAATGTCACTCAATTTATCATTGTGTTTACAAAATGGCTTTTGTCCCAGTTCAATCATTAGTTAGTTTTATACATCAAATTCTAATTCACAATATAATATTTTCTTATCATCAAACATTTTTAGAGACTGATAATAATGTTTTTTTTTTTAATATATTACCTACGAATAAATAATAAGTCAGAAACTCTAATTCAAAAAAATCCTCACAAAAGTGGCCTTCCTTCAAACCAAAACGATGTAGATTCAAAATAAGAATCACTTTCGAGTTACAAATGATTGGATTGGCAAACAAGACAAATGTCCGACTAATGACGCGCTGGACACGAGTTTTAACACCGCCTGCTAGGACACGACTTTTGTTGGGTAATTTTTTCAACGAAGTTACTTTTCCGGAGTTTTCAAAAGACCTACAATATTGTACAAAATATTTGATAATGTAATCTTGAATTTAAAACTGACGTGTAAAGGTCAATTCATACTAGCGCAGAGTCGAAACGCATCGAAACGAGAAATTCTTTACAAGTAAAGCGAAGCTCCAATCAGCGTCGGTTACGCTCCGACCCCGACGCGCGAATTCTGTCGAATGCGCTCGAATTCGCGTCTTATTTTATCGTAGAAGAAATATGTGTGTTATGTTTTGGAGATAAGAGTGAATTTGCTATGTTAAGTTTCAGATTGACGCTTCGATTCGCTTCAACTCTGCTTAGTATGAATCGATCTGACAATCTACCAATATATTAATATACATTGTAGTGATCGATGGATCATTAATATAGAACTGAATATTTTCCAGGACATGGTAAGGGTTAAGCATGCTCTGCTCAGGCAGAACAAGTCTCGCCTGTTGGGCCCCAACTGTCCCGGCATCATTGCTCCTGAGAAGTGCAAGATCGGCATCATGCCTGCTTCAGTACATAAGTCTGGCATGGTTGGTGTTGTATCCAGGTCTGGAACACTCACTTATGAGGCTGTGTTCCAAACTACGGAGGTAATCATCACTTATACCATTAATATAATTTTTCAGATTAAACCTTTTCGAATCTGAATCTGAAAAAAAAACTCTTTTTTTTTAGATTCAGATTCGTTTATTAATTACTGTAGCAATGTAGTAACACTTGGTCATGTCAAATTGCAACAATAATTGCACTTAAACAATAACATAAAAATGTAAATGTTTATGTAAGTCATATTCTAAATACAGCCGTAAAGGGGCTCATTAGTCACATATTAAATTATTTTCTTTTTTTTTTATTGTCTGTGGATCGTACAAACAATTGTCCCGTGTAGGAATCAAATCCACAACCTTCAATGTATTCGTCAGTGTCACATATAACTTGACCATCAGTAAAAAAAGTCTGGTCTTTACTGGAAATGTCGCCAGAGAACTAATAAAGCGGCAAACATTGCAAGCCATTTTGGCGACCTAAATATCGCAATCGGTACTGATATAGAGTAGAATATGAAGCCTTATCTTAATTTTAGAAGACCTATTCAATAATATTCCAAATGACTAGTTCCAATAGGTGAAATATAAATCATCTATTCATAGACAGAAGTTATAAGAAACAGATATGACAGACAAATTTATAAGGGTTGTTCATAATAACTAGGTACGCTAAAAAACTATTGACATAAGAAAGTCAGCCAACTTAAAGCTTCTCAAGAAATCCTCGAAACTAAAATGCACAAGGTTTAAAGTCTCTCTCAGGCAAAAAACGTGATAATGATAATCGAGAAATCAAAATTAATTTATTTCAAGCTATTCAAAACTCATAAATTATAAACATGGTATTATACAAATAAAATAAATCACACGTAAAAATTGTAAAATCTCAGAATAATCTAACACATTATGTCACTCAAAACGACTGATAGTATTGATTTTAATATTACGAGAGCCCAGTTCGCAGTGGGGGAATGGTCGGCGTTGATGCCAGAGGTAGCGGGTTCAAGCGGGTGCACAGCTGGGATGAGCTGTGCACCAATAGATTTTTCTATGGAAAAATGTATGGTCGGGTGAAGGAAAAACATCGTTAAGAAATCCCGGCATAGTGGCAGGGTAGCACTGTCTAGTGTCCGCCTGACCAGCTATGGCTATGGCGGTTTAAGTACGCTGCGGAATCGACTTCGCGCGCTGGTGCAGTCGAAACTCAAAATTTCATCTAATCAAAATTACGAACATAGATATCAGTGACACAAGCACACACTCGCTCTGGTATCGCGGCGCAGTGAGATCGGATGATTGCCCGTAACCGTCACCTTTCTGTGACCCGCTGGCATCTAAAATCACAGACCTGCTACATATTAAACTAGATCGCGTACACCGACCCCATGAGACCGACCTTGAACGGAGTTTTAACCTTTCTTTTGTATGGACAACTTATATATATATATACCATACATATAGTATAGAACATATATAGGACTAGCAGGATGTTAGACAAGGACACACTCCCACTCTGGTGTCTCTCAATTGGGCCGTTTTGTTCTACAACCTTATCGTTAAAGCATACGGTTAAATTGAATTTGTCAAAACATCTGCAGTGCACCATCCTTTTATATTACGTCTATGTCTAAAATCTATCTAGAATTCGCTACTGCGCAGCGTCTTGCGCCTAGATTCTAGATTTGCAACATCATATTATAATTTATGTACGTTAAAAACGCTTAACCTAAAAATCCATTCTATATCACGAGACTGTGACGAACGTCGTGAAGAATATACGTCAGACGTTATACGTAATAGGCACTTAGCACTTTGATGAACGATCTGCTTTGAACGGGATTACCTTGCGTTTACATACTACATTAAATTGTTACGAACTGTAGTAGTAGTAGCGCTGTCATGAATATTTTGGTCAATTCCTAAGGCTGCTATAGGTCTGCAACGTACTTCATACTCGTATATGTAGATAGACTAGCTAAAGCCGAGCTTTGTGAGGGCTCGCGTAGATTTTCTGCCTGGTAATAATTTTTAAGGAACTTTTTTTTAAAATATTAAATGGCGAATTTGCCCGACACTGGCAAAAAATCTGCCAAACTACCAACCACTCCAACAAATGCATAAAATTTGCCACCATATTATTATTGAATTATGGCATGAAATAAGGCATAAACATAAAGTTTAACCTTCTCATTCGAACTTTTACAAGTGTCCAACTAAATAAAATAAAATTGTTATACTTTAAATAGAAACATAAAATTGTCAAAATTCTATTTATATTTCAAAATTCCATAAGATCCTTCACTACCACTTTTTGGAATACACAGCTTTATCTGTCAGAGTTAAAATTTAGGTCCCAAACACGGAGAATAGACTCTACTCTTAAATCTGCCTAAATGGCAGAAATCTGCCACAAATGGCACACTGATACCAGACGTCATTTGGATGACAGATGTATTTTTTTTAGAATTCCAACAGATGGCGTTAGTAACCAAACATTATGTTCGCAACGAAGTTAATTCTTTGATCTTCTAACGGATGGCGTTAGTAGTACAATAATATTCTATCCTAGAAACAAAATTGTTAATCTTTTTGTTAATGGCAATATAATGTTTTTTTTTACTGATAACACATCTACATGTGAATTTAAATCACTATGTTAAAGCACAAATCAAAAGGCGTGATAGTTTTTCAGTGAAGTGTACCACAAAATTGCTCAGGATGTGGGATAGTGTTAATAAATGGGGGATAAGCATGGCGTGGTAGGGTGCGGTGTAGCTGGGATACGTATGTGTCTTATTAGTTAATGCTACCCAAAGATACTATTCCACGCGGACGAAGTCGCGGGCACAGCTAGTACTAAATGAAACCGGCTAAGTCTAGTTGGACTCGCACACCGAGGCTTCCGTACCAACGTTGGTTAGTACCAATTAAGCTAGACCTCTAAATTGTATGAGCGCTCATATAACTCACAGGCCTATCTTACCTTTTGAGGTATAGATTCCTAAAAACAGAATAAAATTAATATACAGGATGTCGGGTTTCATATGGTCCTCCGTCGACGGTTTTCGTTTGACTACATGAAACCCAACACCCTGTATAAGGGGGCTCGCATACAACAGACATGATTTTTTTTTGCCGTTGTTATAATGGTACGGAACCCTTCGTGCGCGAGTCCGACTCGCACTTGGCTGGTTTTTTAGCGTTATTTTATTATTTCCTGCTTTGACGCCCTGTACCCTCAGTACGAGTTTTTATCGTAAACGCTTTTGACAGATCTCACATAGTTTTCCGACTTATTCTGGCTCCCTGATTGGTCTAAATTTAGTGAAGTGTGGTAACCACTAGATGCGCTGTACTGTTTTTCATACAAAATTTGTTCGATGTACGATATCGAGTTTGGTATGAAAACTCTGTGAGCTGTACACCTCGCGAGTCTGTCTTTGCATAGCTTAAAACTGAATGGCTGAAATATCATTTTTTTACTTTTAAGCTAGAGGTCGTCGGTTCTAATCCTAGTACGGGTGGTTCTTCCACAGGTGGTAGGATCGTAATTATATAGATGTTCCGCCTGAGTTGCTACCAAAAAGTAGCTTACCACCATCAAGGAGAAAGGGTTTCTGGTAGCACTCAGCCCTTGCGAGTCAGAGTATTCTGGGCCTAGCATATTCACCATCTTTGACCACATCATCGCTTACCACCAGGCGAGATTGTGGTCAACACAAAGTTATGTTGTCCTAATTTGGCAATTTCTCCCATTCCAGACCGGTCTAGGCCAGACCCTATGCGTGGGTATCGGTGGTGACCCATTCAATGGTACCGACTTTATAGATTGTCTGGAAGTATTCCTCAAGGACCCCAACACCAAAGGAATCATCCTCATCGGCGAGATCGGAGGCAATGCTGAAGAATTGGCGTCTGATTATCTGATACAGCACAACACGGTAAGTAACGGAGGCTGGGTTAATTTACTATTTTTTAATCGATTTTACAAAAGGAGATGATGCTGTATTCGTATGTTAATTCCTTTTTAGGGTTCCGTACTTCAAAAGGTAAAAAAGGAACCCTTGTCCGTCTGTCTGTCCGTGTGTCACCACCGATTTTCTCAGCAACGATCCACCCGTTGTGATTATCCGGTCCGAGTGTTTCACATCCTTCTCCTTTTGTGAAGTCGGTTAATGTGTAGATTTGTGTCGAAAATAATTAAATACTTCGTGAAATCTTTATGAAATTTTCGTTTCAGGTTTCACAATTTAAATGGCACATCTTTAGTAGAAAATTTGTTTGCAGCAGACCGAATTAAATTAATTTTAAAAATGTGCTTTGGATGTAGCAGGTCTTTAGTACAGATTAGCTGCTTATTAAAATCAGTTTTATTTTGTTAATTTTAACAATGCTTTTTTTTCTTTACACAGAGCAAGGTAAAATTTCACCTGATGCAGTCCCAAGGAATTATTTAAAAAATGAGTTATTTTAATTATTATTCTCTTTATGTAGAGTGGATAGCATTACAATCATTTAGACTTCAGCATACTACATTATGTATTTAGCATACATATCACGTATATTCCAACAAATTTAACTCTTATTACATGTCTCAGCATTAAAACAGTATTCTTGCATTTGTTAAGTTAATGTTGATTGTTAAGAGTACCTATTCAGTAAAAGTCATATCTCATACCATAGAGTCCTCAGCCTATTTTTTTTTATGTATAATATCGTCTAAAAAACTAAAAAAGAACCGACTTCAAAGCCGCGTTATTAGTTTTCAGTACCAATTTTGAGATGTTTATCTCCATATCTCTGGAGATACTAATCAGACCTCGATAAAATTAACATGGTACCACACTTGGGATATTTCCTTTCCAACAAAAAAAGAATAATCAACATCGGTTCATAAATGACGAAGTTATCCGCGAACAAACATAAAATATATATATACGGTCGAATTGAGAAACCTCCTCCTTTTTTTGAAGTCGGTTAAAAAAGCTTACTAACAATGTGGCTTGCATACACTATTAGTTATATTACTATTAGCCTTGTTAACCCCTCCAACTAAGCTAATATGCTCATGTCTGGAGTGGGGATCGAATTCACGATCTCTCGATCGCCAGTCAGACCTTATCAATTGGGCTATTGCCGCATTGAAAATATAGTATTTAATTTATATATATTGCTGTTACAATTTTGATTATACTGGCTTCCACATTATAGAGATTTGTTAAGGATTTAAGGGAAATTTTAAGGGAATTGTTCCTCGGAAATTTGTATGGATTACGCTGTATAATGCATACGCCAAAATAGCTAGCAAGGGTACGCACCAAGGGAATGAAGGCGAACGAATGGGCGAATGGAAGAAGACGCATCTATACAGGCGTATAGCTCCATCTCTCTCTAATCAGCGTTAGTTCGGCTCGGTTGTCTGTAGGATTTTGTCGTCTAACTTGATAATTATAGTTATATTTCGGCTAATTTACACAATATTGTTATATATTATAGCCTTTGTGCTATGCTGATGTATAAGCTATAATATTGTTCAGTTTCATCAAAATCCGTTAAGTAGTTTTTGCGTAAAGACATAAAATTAGCAGGATTTTACCATCGCACATCGATTCTGAAATAGTCTTTTATCACGTAACTCTGAGAATGTTATCTTTTGATACTAATACCATAGTGGTTTTACTTTTGCATTTACTTATAAATAAAATTCTCAGTATAAAATAATTATTGCATTATTTTACAACCAAAATCGTGTTGAAAACACTTGTAGCTTACATTATTCAGATTAATTTAGTAAGTTAATAAAAAGTCCATACGAGAATTTTGTGCTAACAAAGCATGATATTATATTTTCTGCTTTGTGCGTGACTAAACCTTACTAAACTTTTGCTTCCAGGGTCAGAAAGCCAAGCCTGTAGTCTCGTTCATCGCGGGTCTGACAGCCCCGCCAGGCAGAAGAATGGGTCACGCCGGTGCCATCATCTCAGGAGGCAAAGGTGGAGCCATGGACAAGATCAAGGCTCTAGAAAAAGCTAACGTCATCGTCACTCGCTCTCCCGCCAAAATGGGACAAGAACTATTTAAAGAAATGAAGCGTCTAGAAATCGTCTAAACTAAAAAAAAATTATACCTTTGTCTGTATAGGTCCTTTAGCCATTATATCACTATTTATTTATAATATTTGTTTCAGTTTAATTATATTTATTGATAAGATTAATTTCATCAATAAATAAAATGCTTTATCTGACAACTGATCTAAAGGAGCAATAACTTTGTTACACATGTTCGTTATTTATGAGTAATGCTCGTACTGGTTGATATTTTTAAGTGTAAAATTATCTAAATATCTTGCACGAAACTGTTAGCGGTGCACACTCCTAGAAATAAGACTATTATGCAATAAAATGTTTAAAGAATAATATGTTACAAGTCCTCGGACATTTTAAATCAACTTGTTATTACGCTTTTTCTGTATAAATTAAAGTGGTTAAGATGATATTTCTAGCCCGAAATACATGCATATTATTATAAATGAAAAACATTTTGTATTAATTTTTTTATTATGAGTTCAAAACTTTCAAGTCAACTAGACACTTACGAAACTATTAAATGTAGAAAACTATGGAATATAAAAATTGCCACAAGGCCTAACAAAAATAGTAATGTGGTTTCCACTGGAATCACTACACAATCAAAATATATTAATGCTTTACCTTCTATCACAGCATAAAACAAGTGACTTGACTAATGCTATATCATTATTAGTTTTAATATCACATCTAAGATGCCAAGATTATCATCAAAGGTGGGTAAGTATGGAAAACTGGGCCCATCATCCTAAAGGCTATTTCAAAGCTTTGATCGTGGAATGCAAAATAATTAAAAACAAAAGACTTCAACATAATTCTATTAGAGGCAGGTATTAGAATAATACATGTTTATTAAATTTTATATACTTATTATCTGTATGGTAGAGAGGAGAAATATAAATTAACCTGAAGAATCATTGCTTGTAAATAACCTTGAGGGTGAATGAAAGGCCTGATACATAAATAAATTACCATCTATCCCTTCCTCTGCCGCCACCTCGTCCACCTCGACCCCCCCTCCCGCCTCTCCCACCCCCTTCCTGTTCCCTTCTCAGCTTCATAGCTTCAAACCTCTCTGCCATTTGTACCAACTCATCAGGTATCTCTTGATTAGCCTCATCCAGAATTTTCATCAGATCTCTTGCATGAGCCCAATCTTTTCTTGATACAAATGACAGGGCTATGCCGGTCCTGCCAGCTCGTCCCGTTCTGCCCACTCTGTGTACATACTCTTCTATATGTCGTGGAAAGTCTAAGTTAATGACATGTGTGAGATCCTTTATATCGATTCCTCTGGAAGCAACGTCTGTTGCAACCAGAATGTTTACAGTTCCGTCTACCATCTCCTCTAAAGCTGCTTCACGATCAGCTTGCTCACGATCTCCATGCAGGGACTGACACTGAATTCCTTTCATTGCCAGTTCTGTGGTGATGTGGGTGGCAGTGGCCTTTTTACCACAAAAAATTATTACTTTGTCATTGGTGTCCATGTTGGCCAGGAATTCGAAGAGTGCACTTTCTTTGTCATCCTCTTCTACAAACATGATTTGCTGTGTAACCGTGTGGACCGCTGCCAAATCTAGGGAACCAACATTAACTTGGATGGGATCTTTCATGTATGATTCGGCAAGCCGGCGCACACCATTAGGCCATGTTGCTGATGTCATCACAGTCTGTCGGTCAGGTCTTACATCAAACAGTGACTTGCGGATTTGTGGTTCGAAACCCATGTCTAACATTCTATCAGCTTCATCAAGGACTATGTAGGAGAAGTTGATGATGTTCAAATGTCGGGCCATGACGAGGTCATTGAGTCGTCCAGGTGTAGCAATAACTATATCCACTCCTTTGGCCACCACTTTGATCTGTTCTCTTCGATCCCCTCCTCCATAGAGACAGACCGACTTAATGTCTTTGTATCTATATTTAGATACTTCCTTATCTATCTGCAGAGCTAGTTCCCTGGTAGGGGCCATGATCAGAACAGTGGGTCCATCCCTCTGTTCTCGAGGCACAGTTTGTCCGTCAATATGGATAAGTGCCGGCAGAAGAAAAGCTAATGTTTTCCCTGTTCCTGTCTGGGCTATACCGATCATGTCATCGCCTCTAAGCAAGATTGGCCATGCTTGACTTTGAATAGGTGAAGGAGTTTTAAAATCTTGTTTATAAATCTCTGCCAAAATCTCAGGGTAATGTTGAAAAGCTTGCTCAAATGTATGGACAGGATTAGGAATAGGTCTGAGACCAGGTTTATCATCAAATGTCCTCTTTACTTGTATGTCATTATTTTCTTTACGCCAGCGAGCGACCTCAGCTGCAGGCATTCTGCTTACCTCTGGATCTTCCTTGTAGAAATCTTTGATAATAGGGGGCAAGCTGTCCCATCTTTCCTTTTGTTTATCATCATAGAAGGAATTGAGTTTACTCCAATCAATAACTTGTACACCTGCATCGTTGGTTTTGAGGAAATCACCAGAACTACTGCTTGAGTTATGATCATCGCGAGCAGGCGGAGGCTTGTCTTCGATGAGGTCATCTATCAAGCCCTCAACTTTACTGATTGCATCCTGGGAGCCCATCAGAGTGATGTCAGTTTCGTTACCATTTGAGTCTCCAATTTTGATTTTCGCATCAGTCTCAGACTCGAGTTCTCGTATTTTAGATCCTCCTTTACCAATAATTCTGCCCACCATTTGTGAAGGAACATATATAACCTTTTTGGGGCCATCTTGCCTCTGGAAGTTGCGCCTATTGTCGCGATCGTTGCGGTCGCGATCGTTGCGGTCGCGGTTGTCGCGATCGTTGCGGTCGCGGTTGTCGCGATCGTTGCGGTCGCGGTTGTCGCGATCGTTGCGGTCGCGATGATCGCGATTTCCACGACGGTAATCGCCGCGATTGTCGTTACGCTGGTGATCATCGCCATTAGATTCTCCACGTGCTCTCCAATTAGTTTCTCTTTCGCGAGCCGCAGAAAAGCCGCGTCCCCGGTTTCCGCCAGGAGTTGGGCGAAATACCTGCGCGTTGTAATTCAACCTCTGTTCCTGTCGGGCCGGTGGTGGCGGTTCTGGATCCTCTTCCCAATCACTCATATTGTATTTTAATTGCAAGACCAATGAAGTATTAAGTCAAATATTTTCTTAAATCTCGTTTTCAATTTTGCTTCACTTCATTCACAAATTACAAAAGTAGTAAGTAAGTCACAGATTACCATAGAATAACTATACTCCTACCGCAGATTACTATATAAGTAAGTCAAAGAGAATATAATACTACGTTAAAGCATAGAAAAGATAATAATACTACTAAAGTACAGTGCCACAAGTATAACTTGGCGGTGGTAGTTTTTGGAACTAATTCTTTTAATTGAAACTGTGAGTTTGATGTTAGAGAGATTACCGCGACATTATTGTTCATAAATCTGCTACATTAAAATAGTTCAATAATGCCAAAAATAATTAAAAGTGGTTTAAGAGAAACTGTTATCAATGTACAAAGTAAAAGCACAGTGGCGCACAGGCACGCCAAGTTATACTTGTCGGACTGTAAGTGTTCAGTTCACTTCAGTTCTGTTCAGTCAGTCATAGAAAAGATATGTTATGTTATGTTCCAGTTCAGTCAGCAAAGATAATATACAGTGTGGAAATTAAACTCAGGCCCTGGAGGGAAACTACTTTAAATCCTTAAGCTAGCTCATTTTACTTAAAGGAGACATTCCTTTATATTTGAAAAGAAACAAATCTGCATTAAAAGATTTTTTAAAACTCGCTTGCTTCGCCCGGGACTCGAACCAACTAAAATTTAAAAAAATAAACACTATTTTATTATACTAATCGGTAGTATTAATATTCAGGATAAAGTTTCTCTAAAAAATGTTTGGTTACTGTTCACTTTTAACAAGTAAAAGACACGTAACAGTTCTGTTATCTCTCCAACACTCAAAGACTTCGTATGAAGTACACGCTTGCTAATTTATCGTTAAGTACCTTGTTGAAATCTTCGATAAGAAAATTGTTCAATGGTGGTAATACCTCTATGCACATTTCCTTCTTACATGATCCGAGGCGTTCAGTGGAGAAGTTTAAAAATGGAACGTTTGACTTTGTTTGCAATGCGGGACAATAATTTTAAAATTCGAACGATTTTTATCAACAGATTTTATTTAAGTAGTGTTGCTTTCCTTACGTAATTAAATTATCTCATAATGGCGTATCAAGAACAAATCGAGTTATTAGAAGCTTACTTTGTTTGCAACAAGAGCTACGATTTAGCTCTGCAGTGGTATCGCGAGAAGTATCCAGATAGAGAACTACCATCTAGAAAAGTTTTGTCTCGAATTGTGAATAATTTACTGACCGTTGGAAGTTTTAAAAAGAAGACTGGACGCCCACAGCAACAAAATTTGGACTATAGCGATGTTGAGTTAAACATTTTGACATACTTCGAATGTTACCCGAAGGCTTCAAGCAGGGAAGCTGCTCAAGAGATAGGCATCAACCATACTAGTATACTTAAAGTTCTGAAAAAATACAAATACAAATGTTATCGTGATGGGCGATTGGTGCAGAAACTACATCCCGGAGATAGTGACAGGAGATTACAGTTTTGTGAAAATATTCAAACAGAAATAGCCCGCAACCCAAATTTCTTGGACTGTATTGTATGGTCTGACGAAACAAATTTTAGTTATAATGGAATGTATAACAGACATAACAATCACTATTGGTCTCGTCAAAATCCATTCCATGTCCGTGAAACGAACAATCAGGTCAGATTTTCGTTTAATGTTTGGTGTGGAATCAAAAGTAACATGGTTGTTTTGATGCACATTTACGAAGGACATCTGGATGCAGCAAAATACATTGAAATATTGGAGCTTTTACAAAATCAATTAAACCTTCTGCCAGAACCTCCAGAAGAGGAACGAAATAATATCATTTTTCAACAAGATGGTGCACCTGCCCACAACAGCAGAATTGCCAGGGCATACCTTAATGAAAATTTCAATGCCTGGATAGGTACAAACGGGACGATTAGATGGCCTGCAAGAAGTCCAGACCTGACGCCCATGAACTTCTTTTTATGGGGTCATGTAAAAAATGTTGTTTATGAAACTTGCTATGAAACCGTTCAAGAGATTGAACGATAGAAAATGTTATTAGGGGCATACACCACAACACTTTGCTGAAGGCTACAAGAAATGAATTTCAACGGCGACTAATGTTGTGTAGCCGGAACGACGGGGCTCATTTCGAACAATTTATCAGTTAAATAATTTAAGTGTTACAAAATGGATAGTAAAATAAAGTTGATGTTAGATTTAACGATTATTTTTATTTTTAAGACCTAATGTTTGTTAGAGAAACTTTATCCTGAATATTAATACTACCGATTAGTATATTAAAATAAAGAGTGTTTATTTTTTTTAATTTTAGTTGGTTCGAGTCCCAGGCGAAGCAAGCGAGTTTTAAAAAATCTTTTAATGCAGATTTGTTTCTTTTCAAAAATAAAGGAATGTCTCCTTTAAGTAAAATGAGCTAGCTTAAGGATTTAAAGTAGTTTCCCTCCAGGGCCTGAGTTTAATTTCCACACTGTATAATAATACTAGGTGTCATTGTTACCAGATTAAAATTATAAACTATAATAGAATATAATAGAAAAACTCTTTATTGTACACCAGTATAGAGAAACAAAATAACAAAGAAAACTTAACTAGGATAGTACAATGGGAGGTCTTATCGCTTGAAGCGATCTCTTCCAGACAACCTTAGGAAGGACAGAATTTAAAGCAGAAAAAAAAACACGGTGGTACAATGCATAGCATACAACTATAGTTAAAAAAATAATAATAAATAAACTACCGTGGTGACAACTTAAAAATACCGTGTTTTAGTCTAAAATTACCGTGCATACATGCAAGGTTAACAAAAGAAAGTTTTATTCATTATACGACCAATTTTTATATAGATTAAAACTAATACTCCTATCTACGGATTAAAAAGTGGACTTACGGCTACTGAAAATCGATTTTTATTTAGTCGTATTATATTATTTGTATTATGTTTGGGGATTTTCCCGGCAATAAAAAGAACAAAAATTGTGTTGCCAAAGGAAGCCGTAAATTGCTTTTCGTTTTACGTGTATTTTGTAACATTTTACTGGAGTTTTATAATTATTTACAAAATGTATTTACACGGTAATTTAAAGTTCAAAATATCGTAGAAAATAACACGGTAGTGAATCTTTACCGTAGATCTAGCCAAAAAAACCGTGCATCTACGGTAATTACCGTGTGTCTGGTAACACTGCTAGGTGTCAGTCAGTGGGTAACACAGACTACAGAGGGGGGTATCAAACCAAAACGATTTGACACTTGCCTTGAGAGATTTTTTTGGTCCATTATGGCTCCACACAATTAGTGTATTTAGCTAGTGGCAGATATTACATTTCTTTGTTTTTGTAAATCGAAGTCATAAACATGGGCAATAATCAAATTTCAGATCATACCCTCCATAAAGATGTGGAATATACTGAATATTTTAGTAGAATTTTGGTGAGAACGCAAATAGCATGTTTTTCAACATTGTGCAAAGTCTCTACACTCACACACATTCACCGGCGCTTAATAATTCACATTTATTACACATACACATTCACTCGCGGAAGGAACACAAGTTTTAGGAAAAATACAATGGGAGCACACACACTTTTTCACGTTCCCGCCAAAACTCTACTTGAGGGCGTAATAGACCGCGGGTTGCTCCGTCTCCTTCCCACATAAAATAGGATATACTATGTAACTACATAGTATATCCTATTTTATTATATATTATTTTATATTATGGAATAACTATTCCATGTAACGGAGAAGGACAAAGTAATAATATTTGCCTCGCTCAGTGCGTGCTGGTTTTTACAGGGTCAGTAACGTTGTTAGCCGTTATTAGCTAAACAAACTTTGACCTTTATTGCTATGTATCACTGGGTACTAAATACATATATGGTTATGTTACAATCTTCTATCTCATGTGGCCACGCTGCCCAAATCTCTATAGTTTTATCCCTCTACGACTTGAGGGTTACTTACAAGGTCTTTGGGGTTAAGTGATGTCTGACATTACTGACGACAAAATCCGTTGGATCCTGTAGAAAATGAAGAATTGACTCGACTCGATTAGAGTGAAGCCGTAAACTGAGTAGTAGGTAGACAAGCTGCTAAAATAATAATAACTAGCGGCCCATCCCGGCTTCGCACGGGTAAAACAATAATTTCAAAAATTATAAATTTTAACACAAACACACTTACCTACATACACCGTTCTTTTTGCGTCGGGTAACTCAAAAAAAGTACATTATAATGAAAGAAAAATGCGGCAATTTATTTCTTAACATTCACTCCTCTCCCGTTCCCCAAGTGACGTACATCGCATAGTCAGCTGAGCGGAATGAGCGGTGACCACGCGACTTTTTAACCGACTTCACAAAAAAGGAGGAGGTTCTCAATTCGACTGCTTTTTTGAAATGTTAGTTACCTCAGATCTCCGTCAAATCATAACCAATTTGTTTTTTTTTTTGTTTGAGACATTATGCCTCCCATTTGATCCTTTTTTTTTGAACATTTTATCGGGATCTGATAAACATATAATCGTAATAAATAGTATCATTTGAGACAAAGATATTTTATTTTTAGTTAATGTAAAGGCTAGTTGGACCACTATCTCACTTGTAGGCAGTTGTAGGTAAGTTATGAAGTGGTCAAGGACGGTTCATTAAAAAAAAAATAGGGTGTGGCTGTGTCATGGACACGATTGTGTGTTGTACGTGAATACGTCTCGTAATAGGTGCATATGTACTGGCACCGTCGTTGATCCGCTCGGCCCTTCGAGCATTGGTAAATGCTCGAAGGCTCGGCCCCATTCATTTTTTTACGTTCCCGGCACAGCTTGACTCAATCATTACAGTGTTTTAACGGTACCATTCGATTGCTTATGAAAAGTCCTTTCCAACCGTATATGATCTTTGCGTTTCGATTTGGCTTTTTGACGCGTATAGACCGAAGGTATATTTTAAAGCCAGATTATAGTCACAGTCACAATATTACACTAATGTCTTATCTATAATCGATTAGTTGAATGAATTAATAGATTTTGTTGAGAGCTAACGATTAAAGCTTAAACGAACGTCGTAATTTCTCTCAGTCAAAAGTTACACTAAATATATATAAATCTCGATACGCAGCAAAATTACCTGAAAATGGTGGCGCTTTCCCCACGACCCCGCGCAATGTATCACTATGTACACAAATTATTTCATTCTTTAGCTATCCAGTGGTGCAATTGAATTTTGGATAGTGATTATAGATTTGAAACTGCAATACCAAACTGTATCCCCAGATTTTGTTATCAATAGTTTTCTGAATTGCCTCCCTATGAAAGTAATTTTAAAGACACATCAAAACCAGCCAAGTGCGAGTGGGACTCGCGCACCGAGGCTTCCGTACAAACTTGTCAAACCAATTTAAAGTAGAAACTTAACTTTGCTGTTCTATCCCTAGACCGATGCCTGGACACTGTTCACCCACCAACCGCAAATAATAAGTTTGTAGTTTGTATTTCTTATATATTTACTACCTATACCTGGGTATTTTCTAGCTCGATGGTTACGGTTCGTGGACTGAATATTGAATGGACAAAACATTAGCGTATGTGAATTAAACAGCTATAGAGATATAACCCGACCCAACTATTAGATCGTTTAAAAAACTAAAATAACCAACTTCAAGTGCCGCGCTATAAATTTTCAGTACCAAGTTTGAGGTGTTTATCTCCATATCTCTAGAGCTATTTATCAGATCTCGATGAAATTACTAAAATACCACCCTTGGGATATCTCCTTTTTAACAAAAAAGAATTATCAAAATCGGTTCATAAACCAACACACACAAAAAAAAAAAATATATACGGTCGAATTGAGAAACCTCCTCTTTTTGAATTCGCTTAAAAATGAGGAACACGTGATACATATGCCAGTTACAAGATAAAATGAACAACGTAATTTGGTCGGGTCATACATGACAAATGACAATGACATGCCAAATGGGCGCACTAGTACTTGGAGCCAAAGCCAAAGCTTAAATGGACCTGGCATTTAAATAACAATAATAATATGAGAAGGATAAAACTATACAATCACTAGTATGAGAAAGCGAGATGGACAACAATTTTTTATCCTTCTCTGCATATGCGATTTTATTGTTTGGAGCCAGCTATGGCTCCCAGTTCTAGTACACCCTAGTTCTAGTACAGTATTGGCTTTCACTCACTGCCATGTATGACCCGACCAAATTACGTTGTTCATTTTATTTTATAGCTGGCATATGTATCACGTATTCATCATTTTAGTCGGGTTATATCTCTATAGCTATTTTATTCGCATATGCTGTCTTGTCTATTTGATTTTCTGTCTACTTGTTGGATTGATAAAGAAAAAAATAAAGTTACTTTCAATTTATCATTTTTATGTAGTCTGTGGTATATCAAGGCGACGAGTGGTCGGCTCGGCTCGCGTCTGTCGCTCTTTCTTTTAGTTTTGAATATAAAAAATCAATCAACAAGAATATTGAGAACAATAAAACAAACATCCGATTAGACCTTAACTGTTGAATTAAACTAGACAAAACTCATCGAATATTAAACAAGATAGTATAGTAGTTTAGAACATCAATGAAGATGACACTGAACGTTTCAAATCGAGCCTAATTTTGAAGAATACTACCTAAAAATAAAGGCAACATGAGTAATTGGGCAAGAAGAATGCACCGGCGAGCAGCTACATTGAGTAATGTGGTTACATCTTGCGGGCATCCTAATTCTTTGCCCTATCCTAGGCGTCTGGAAAAGGTGAAGTTTGGTGCTCCACTGCAAGAAGTGTGCAAGGACGATATTCCTGGGCCCTTGCTTGTTAGTATCACGGTAACATGCATCTTGTCTTAAATAGACTAGATATATATTGTGCTTTAATTGTTTAGTTACAGTGGGCTTTAGCAAAGTGTTATAAGTTTTGGTGGTATTCGCCAGGTACTGATATTGAAGTTAAACAAGGAAGCTCCGCTCAGACGAGATGTGTTTCGCGCTCCTGGTCACCAAGGTGCCATGAAGAAACTCATCCACTTCCTGCAAACTGGCCGATTGGTTAATGTTGACAACTACTCTGTGTATACCATTGCTAGTGTACTGAAAAAGTTCCTAAGGTAAGATCTTAATATAAATTATTTTCTAATGTATTTTAAATTATATGCACTCACTCAACTCCATTCTACTCACTCAAGTGGTGCATGTTAATTATTGATACTATGCTTGTTAAGTGGTTGGCATTTTTGAGTGTAGTAAAATTACATATACTCTGTGCCCTTCCCAATGCTAAGATTACAACATTATAAAAGTTACTTATGCATAAATTAATTTACTATAGGTTTGTTCCATTCTCATGTTGTACAAAGTGGCATTAGCCCAATGACTAAAGTGTCGGCCGGGCGATCGAGTTGTTGTGAGTTCGATTCCCACCCATTGCACTATTGACGTCATTATTGGACACAACATTATTGGATTTGAACCCACTACCTCTGGCGAGCCAACCATTCACCTACTGTTCCACTGGGCCATCTTTAATTGGCACTAACTATGCAAGTAAAAATTTAATCAACTAAAATCAAATCAGTGTATATAATATTCTCATCATCAATTTTAATTGAAAATATAAGATACTAGCAGCGCCTCGTGGTTTACCTGCGTATTTCCAGATCCCGTGAGATTACGGGGATAATATATACAGCATATATTACTTAGCCTCTTTATTTCAGAAAACAATACAAAGATAATATACATATTCATATCACAAAAGTATTTGACGCTTAGTTCTCCTTTGTATGTCCGTTTGCCAGTCGGCAAAGGCCTCCTCCAACCTTCTCCATTCCGGTCTTATTCCAGCCACTCTTGCCCATGTTATTCCTGCGACCTGTCTGATGTCATCATCCCACCTTTTCTGTGGTCTGCCTCTTTTCCTTTGACCTTCTCTTGGGTACCATTGCGTAACCAGCTTACTCCATTTATCTTTGCCTCGAATCATGTGACCAGACCATTTCCATTTTTGTCTCCTAATTTTTAGTGTTATATCTTGAACCTTGGTCTTATATCTGATATTGGTGTTTTTTATTCTATCTGTTTTCTTGATTCCTAGCATGCTTCTTTCCATTGCTCGTTGACATGTGGCAAGTTTATTAGTAAAGTTATTTGTTAGTGCCTATGTTTGACTGCCATATAATAAGACTGGTAGAATGCATGTATTAAATAGTTTAGTTTTAGTTGATATATGGAGGTTTTTGTCTTTCATCACCTCTTTTAGGCCCCAGTATCTTTTCCAGCTTTTTGCTATACGTCTGTCAATTTCTCTCTTTATGGTATCCGTTGGAGCCATCAGCTGCATATATTACTTGCAGATAATGGAGCTTTCCATTAGTGAAAGAATTTTTGAAAACGATCCAGTAGTTTTTGAGTTAAATCGGAACAAACAAACAAACAAAAAATCAAATATTTCCGCTTTTTAATGTTTTTTTAAAGCTGACTAGCAATGTGGTTTGCACATTACTAATTTTTTAAGCTTTTTGTTAAGTCCTCCAACTAAGCTCAATATACTTGTGTCTGGAGTGGGTTTACGTCAATAGTGCAGTCGGGATTGAACTCACAACCTCTCGATCAGCAGTCCGAAACCTAAGCCATTGGGCTGTTGCTGCTTTAGATTAATGCATCATTTAATTTGAAGATACTGTTTTAAGTATTGGTTAATCAAATCTCAAACACTAGCTGGCATATGAATGAAATGACAGGGATGCAGCTATACAGGCTAAATAACTCAATCTCAGTAATTCCAATATAATTTTTAACAGATTCCAAAAAAGGAGGATTTGACTGTATTTTTTCTATGTTTGTTACATCAACTCTGTCATTTATGAACCAATTTGGATATTTATGTTTTTGTAAATTCATTGAGATCTCATAATTATCTTCAGAGAAATGTAGATAAAATGAGTATAGCAGCATGTAAAGTTGTTTTTTTTTGTTTTCTAAACAATCCCTTAGTATATTACGATACGAGTGACTTAAGTAGTCCATTATTGCACGGCGTGAAGTTACGCCGTGCAATAATAGACAACTTAAGTCATGAGTATTGCATATTCGTTTATAGCTGTCAGTTTGACCTAAACTATAAAATTATTAAGAATATGGTTATGTTTTGGTATATTGATTACTAATTAACAAACGTTACAAACTAAATAAAAAATATACTAACAAAAAAACAGTTTGTTTTGTGTAAAAATACACAACAAACTGATGAGCGAAGCACTTGAATACCGCAAAAAAATATACTTAAATAGATTAAATTGTACATGTATCATTTAGTTTTGATTTCCCTTAAATTGAAATCATCATCATCAGCCTTATTCGGCCCACTGCTGGGCATAGGTATCTTTTCATGTATGTCACCTGCAACGATCTTGTGCTAACTGCAACCTTAGTCATCACAGCACTATTTACGACAAATAATTTGCTGTACAAGCTGTGGAACTCAGGAATGTGCTTCCATGGGAAGCTAAGCAGTCTCAAACTGTTACCATTATTAAGGAACCTTAAGACTTACTATATTTCTAAACAGTAATTTTTGTATTATATATTTATATGTTATAGCTATGTTAGTGGTTGGACTTCGGCTAGTCCGCCTGAGGCGGTACCACCACTTTTCCAATTAATTTTCAGCCGTGAAATAGGAATATTTTTCAGTTGAAATGGCAAGGTGTCCAGTAAAAGTACAGGGCATATGAGACTCAACATCTTTATGTATCAAGGCAACAAAACTGGTAGTCCAGAATTAGCATACCACTGTATCTACAGATACATAGAAGTCAGATAGGTACACGTCATCGCTTACCATCATGCGAGCATCGTGCTGGTCCTGTTACCTTATATCATAAAAAAATATTGTTGTCTAAATTATTTACCTATGTTTATGTATTATTCTTTCATAATTAACAATGTTTAATTTTTCCTTTGATTTATTTGTATTAATAAATTTATTTATATTATGTTTCTTTGAAGTGTTACACACTTTATATTTTTTAAATGCAATCCACTAATTTCGTCGTAACGATACATCGAACTGTGGCTTAATTGGCAAAGCACCTGAACATGTTATTCAAGAGGTTGCGGGTTCAAGTCTCATCAGTACGATGAGATTTTGGATTGTGTTTAACAATTTTACAAAATCTATTTATATTGTTTTGTTGCTAAAATGCCATACACCTCTTTATCACATTACAATATCTTTCCATTCATTCATTCTCAGCTTCAACTCAGCTTTCCAAATACAATAATTACTTAAATAATGAATTATTAACCCTAACTAAAATTTTCTAGGAAAATACCTGGCGGTGTGTTCGGACGTGATGGAGAAACACACTTGTTTGCTGCCGTCGAGTTGCCGGAAGAACAGCAAGTTGATGAAATACGCAGGTAAATACTATTTATTATTATACTAGAAGTGTCCCGCGGCTGCACCCGCGTTTAAGACTTCTTTTATTTACTTAAAACATTTATTTTGTAAAAACCTTTCTATCATAAAAGACATCAAAGAAGTTAAAGCCAAATCCGTTCAAACTTTGAACCCCCGTTTCATCCCCTTAAAGAGTGAATTTAAATTTTTTTTTTCTTAACGGATACTTACGTGAAATCTATCTGCATGCCGAATGTCAGCACAATCCGAAACAATATTGATTTCAGACTTGTTTACCCCACTTCACCCATTTAGGGGAGGCATTTCGAAAAAGCCTGAAACACTTTATCTTCTTATTTACTTACTGAAGCACTTGTGTGAAGTTTCGAATAGAAAAAAACTTTCTAATATTGTTTCTCTATAATTTAATACTTAGCAGCCCTAGGGCTCCAAGTTTTGGTGGACCCTTGTATAAACTAAACACACAAAAACTTTTAAACGCTAAATAATAATAATTAATAACTTCATAAAGCGTGTTTGTTACCTCGTACAATTAAACCAAACCTATGCGTTTAAACTATACATTTCGCCAAAATATCAGCTAGTCATAAATAGTGGAAAACTTGGCAAATAAAAATATTCCATTTAAAAACTAATCGTGAAACTGAACCATTTCCAAAATCATCAATAGAATATAATCAGCCAGCACTAAAGGTAGAAAAGAAACGAAACAATAGTCGATTGTGTCAGGTAACGGGCGCGCGGCAAAAGGTGACTCGACTCTGTAATGTATACCGCATACAGATTAATTTACATCCATTTGCAAGTAAATTGTCTTCCTATAATATTGGCGCGTGTCAAAGCGAACGTACGTGCACGCCGGTGTTTGTAAAAGCAACAAGGTCTTCTGTGCATATTATAAATTACTTGTTAGGCCCCGTGGCTTTCACTGCGTTAAAATGTTTCCTATGTCTTATTCATTCTATTATACTTGACATCCCTGTGCATAATTTTAGCCAAAACAGTCCAGCCGTTTAATCGTGTAAGGAATGAGGATCGACGAAGATAACGCATTAGCATTTTTCGCTGTCAAACTATTATCGAAATTGTTTACATTAAAACTAGCTGTGCCCCGCGGTTTGACCAGCGTAGACATCGTTCCCGTGGTAATATCGGGATAAAAAGTACCCTATGTGTTATTCCAGGCTCTAGGCTATTTACATACCAAATTTCAGCTCAACGGGTTCAGTAGTTTTGTGTGAAAGAGTAACAAACATCCATACATACAAACTTTCGCGTTTATAATATCAGTAAGGATGCATTGCATACTTAAGCTTTAGGGAATTCTTTGAAGCATTTGATCTGTAAACCTCCTAATGTAGCGCGAATTACTTTTTCAAAACGATATGTTTTCGAGTAGTGCCTTCCATCATTAACCGATTGCGATTATGTCGTGCGCACAGATCGATTCGCCGGCATGATCAAAAGATTGCAAGCGGGTATGACCCGTAAGGACGGGGCAATCCTAGTTACATACTCTCCGATGTCTCAATAAATAAAAACTATATTGTTACGTGCGGGGTGGTATTAAAATGCCAATCCGATGAGATGAACGTTTATTTCCACTTATCACTAGGTTAGCACAATGTTCCACAGTAGTTGTCCAAATCGTCTTGCACAATTATCAAAAGTCCGTTAACACACACTGAGGTCGTTGGTAATCACAATCACTGATTTCACTGTTCACAACACTAGTTCACTGATAACACTTAACGATCACTTGGTCGCTATCCGCGCTTAGATAGTTACACTGTCGCTTCCAGAGAAAGACTGCCTGAAGCCGCGGTTTCAACGTCTTATATAGGACGAGAATATTTCTAAAGAACTTTCCAGTATTGACTCGAAACAATAGACAAAAGACGTTCAAAACAAGTAATAAAAATCACAAACAAAAGGGGCGGCTTTCCTTTGAGCATCTGATGTAAACAACTTTACCACACATGCTAATTTGATCTCTAACTACTTATGAATAAGGTTCAATCTTAACTACAAAACTAGGTACATTGACTAGGGTCTGAATTCCCGGAAAGTTACTTTTATGACGGTCGGGTCGGGTGTTTATAGCCCCTAATTAGTCTATTCTTTCCCACGGTATTTTTGTTCGAGAAGCTTGGCGAAACATCGCGACTCGACGACGCGATGTAACATTATCCCCTTCTTAGTTATGATCGTCCCGATCATCATTTGTTCCATGGTATCGTGTAAGTCGATCGATGTGTACTACCCTCGGCTTTCCTCTCTGGCCTCGTTTAATGCGGTAGGTAACGTCGTTTATCTTCGTGATAATCTGGTATGGTCCTTCCCAATGAGCCTGCAGCTTCGGACTTTTTCCTTTCCTTCGTAGTGGGTTGTGCAACCAGACGAGAGTTCCTTCTTCGAAACCCATCGTATTCGCTCTACGATCGTACCGGGTCTTCATTTTTTCACCAGTTTTTAAACTATTCTCTCGAACTATCCTGTGCACTTCGTCCAGCTGACTACGAAGATCACTGACATAGTCGGTTACAGGCTTCGGAGCATCTGGCGGGGAACCAGTGATGGCGTCGATAGGAAGTCTTAGTTCGTGTCCAAAATTCACATTTGCAGGAGTCATACCAGTGCTGTCATGGGTAGCGGAACGGTATGACAACAAGAACAGAGATATGTACTGATCCCAGTCACGTTGATGTGCGTCCACGACTTTAGCCAGGTGATTCTCCAACGTCTGGTTAAACCTCTCAACCATTCCGTCTGACTGTGGATGAGCTGCCGTTGTCCGCGTCTTTTGGATCCCGAGGAGGGTGCACATTTCCTGAAATAGGGTAGACTCGAAGTTCCTTCCTTGATCGGAATGCAGTTCCATCGGTACACCAAATCGACAGATCACTTCTTGCACCAACTTCTTTGCAACTGTCTTTGCTTCCTGGTTTGGTGTCGCGAAAACTTCGGGCCATTTGCTGAAGTAATCTTGCACTACGATGATGTACTTGTTGCCTTCTTCAGTCTCGGGAAATGGCCCGGCAACATCCACGGCAATGCGCTCCCATGGTGCCCCAACATTGTACAATTTTAGTTGTCCTTTACTTCTTGTCTTCGGTCCTTTTACTGATGCGCAAGCGGTGCACTTCCTGCACCAATCTTCTACATCCTCGCGGCTGTGTACCCAGTAGAATCGTTGACGAACCTTCACAAGAGTTTTCTTGACTCCCAGATGTCCACCAGAAACTCCATCATGAATGTGTCGTAGTAGAGATGCCACTTTACTCCGGGGAACAACGACCTGCATTGTAGTTTCTTTTCCATTGCTGTTTTCCCATTTTCGGTACAAGATTCCTTGTTCCAGAGTCAGGCTGTCCCACTGAGCCCAGTAACTTTTTGTAATCGGGCTACAAGCTGACACGTCGCTCCACTGGGGCTTGTTTCCAGACTTTATCCAATCCAGTACAGGTCGTAAATCTCTGTCCTCCAATTGTGCTTGTCTCATATTTTCGCCGTTCCATTCGTCATCTGTTCTGTCCATCCTGATGACTCTGACTTCTTCTCTAGACTCGTGCTTTTCGCAGTGTTTACAGTCATCTGCACAAGGTCTTCTTGACAGGGCATCGGCGTTGCTATGGCCCTTTCCACTGCGATGTTCTGTCACGAAGTTGAACTCTTGAAGTTGCTCGATCCATCGTGCCACTTGACCTTCCGGGCTCTTAAACTGTAGAAGCCATTTTAGAGCAGCGTGGTCAGTTCTGAGCGTAAACTCCCTTCCGATGAGGTACTTGTTGAAGTGCTGAAGAGTCTTTACCACGGCTAGCAACTCGCGGCGGGTGACACAGTAGTTTCGTTCTGGTTTGGATAATGATTTACTGAAGTATGCTATGACCACTTCTTTGTCTCCTTGGATTTGTGAGAGAACTCCTCCAATTCCCGTGTTGCTGGCATCAGTGTCCACAATAAATCTTCCATCTCTGGTAGGGTATCCCAAGATCGGCGTTTCACACAGTCGCTGCTTTAGATTGTTGAAGGCGGTTTCACACTCCAAGTCCCATACAAATGTGCGCTTTTCTTCTGTCAGCCGATGTAACGGTTTGGCAATTCCAGAAAAGTTCTTGACGAACCGCCGATAGTAAGCGCATAGTCCCAAAAACGACCTTACATCCGTTTTATCCTTCGGGGTAGGCCAAGTTTGAACAGCCTTGATTTTGTCAGGATCAGTTTGTACCCCGTTTTCCGAAATGATGTGTCCAAGGTAGCTGACTTTGGATTTAAAGAAGTCACACTTTTTGGCACTCAGCTTCAGGTTTGCTTCACGTAGACGGTTCAAAACCTTCTCCAGATTCTGCAGATGTTCAGTAAAATCACGGCCCAAAATGATGACGTCATCCAGGTACACCAAGCATACGTCTCCCAGTAATCCAACCATTACTCTGTCCATGAGACGTTCGAACGTTGCTGGAGCATTACACAGTCCAAATGGCATGACGTTGAATTGCCAGAGTCCATTTCCAATGCCCGTACTGAATGCTGTCTTCTCTTTGTCTTCTGGACTGATTTCTACCTGCCAGTAGCCACTTTTCAGGTCAACCGTTGATAACCACTTCATTCCACTAAGCATGTCCAGTGTATCGTCTATTCGAGGCAAGGGGTAGCTGTCCTTCTTTGTGACTTCATTAAGCATTCTGTAATCTACGCAGAATCTGGTGGAGCCATCTTTCTTTTTCACCAGAACCACTGGCGATGACCAAGGACTTGTAGATGGTTCGATGACTTTTTCTTTGGCCATGTCTCGTATCATGTCTGCAACTTCAGCTTCTTTCGCCCATGGAATCCTTCGTGGCCTCTGTCGTATAGGTCTTGCGTCGCCAGTGTCAATTTTGTGTTTAACAAGTCCGGTACGTCCACAGTTGTTTCCAGCGGCGAAGACGTCTTTAAACCGCATCAACAGACGTTTTGCTTGTGACAGCTGAGCGAACGTTAAATTGTCTTTGGATGATTCCAGCAGCTGTGATATTTGGTCTTCCGAGCTTGGTTCCGTAGAAGTAATATCCGTTCGTCGCAGGTACTTCACTTCTTGACATTTTCCAATTATGCTGTTTTTCTTCAGATGAACTTCTTCATTGCCAAGGTTGAGAATTCGCACACTGGCCGTTCTGTTTGTCATGAGCAATGTTCTTGCAGTAATCCAGGTCGGATGTGTGCCCTCATCTTCGGCAACTACACATAGTCCACTCTTGACTGTATTTGGAAATTTCACTCGAACAATATTTTGCGATTTTGGAGCCAACACGACGTCCTTGAGACAGTAAAGCTTACACGGTGCCGTTCCTTCGAAGAACACTTCTTGCTCGGGAAACCGGAGAACACCACGGGCCACATCCAATATGCAATGCTGCTTCTCCAAAAAGTCCAATCCCAGAATGCAATCATCAGTTATGTTAGCAATAAGCACAGGATGAATGTATGAGTGCTCACCGATGACTATCTCCACATCTGTATCGCCAAGGACAGGAACTGACTGGCCGGTTGCTGTCCGTAGTGAGCATGCTGCAGATCGATGTTTCCGTGATATAAATCGTTGCAGGAATTCAGGCTTCACAATTGTGCGCGATGCTCCTGTGTCCACTGTGAACTTGCAGGTCTTGTTGTTCAGGGTGCCCTCGACGATTAAGCTGTTCCCGTTGCACACTTGTGTCACAGTGATGGTGGGGGCTCTCTCTTGACCAGCCAGCGCCCGCCCCGCGGCCCTGGCGACGTTTAGTTTAACGCCTCCTCATCCACTTGGGTCTCGCAATTTCTGACCCGTTTCTTCGTTTTCGGGCAATCAATCCGAATATGCCCTTATCCTCCACACCCATAACATGTCGGTCCATAACGGGGCTTCCTGGGTTCAGTCACCAGCTCCCGAACTCGGTATGGTTTGGTGTCCCGTCGCACTGCTTCCACTTCTAAAGCATGAGCCAGAGCACTCTTGAGTGTCTGATGATGTCCCAATCGTACCGCAGCGCGTACCTCATCATCCCTGATTCCATCCACGAAGCTCTGTAGAGATGTCACCTCAATGGTTGATGGCGTCGACACGTAGGCTCGTCGGACCAACCTCTCGATTTCATCTGCCCACTGTTGCAATGTCTCTGTGGGCTTCTGGGTGCGCTCACGTAGTTGTGCCCTGTACGCATGCTCCATGTGCTTGTCTCCATAGCGCGTTTCGAGGGCTTCCAGCAGGGTCTTCAGGGTCCTTTCCTCTTCGGGTATGCGTTCCAAGATAAGCTGAGCGTCTCCTTTCAGCGCTAATGTGAGCGCTGTATTCGCGTGCTCGTCTGTCCAGCCGCAACTTTTGGACAGCGTTGTGAATTGGAATTTGTAGGCTGCCCACGAAGATGTTCCGTCGAAGTGCGGCAAATCTAGCTTGAAGGGCGAGGTCATAGTGGGACCCTGGCTGCTATGTCCAATTCCTCTTAACTTCAGTTTCTGAAATTCGTTGGCCAAGTCATTCACGGTCTGCTCATGTATGTCAAGCCGCCCTTCTACTTCCTTGATACTGGTTTCCACCATTTTGATCTTCTCTCCCATGCCGACAAGCCCGCTCTGCAACTGACGTCCAATTGTCTCTTCCAGTTTGCGGCTAGCTTCTTGTTGGGCCATCTGTACAGCCTGTAGTGCAGCCTGTTGTTCCTGGCGAGCCTCCTCCTGTTTGCGGCTAGCTTCTTCTTGTGCCGCTTGCACAGCCTGTAGTGCGGCCTGTTGTTCCTCACGTACAGCTTGTAGTGCAGCCTGTTGTTCCTGGCGAGCCTCCTCCTGTTTACGGCTAGCTTCCTCCTGTTTGCGGCTAGCTTCCTCCTGTTTACGGCTAGCTTCCTGTAATGCAGTCTGTGCAGCTTGTTGTCCTGCTAGGATAGCGGCTAGCATGGCTTCCAAGCCTCCATCTGTAGTTCGGCTCGCTGGAGCTGCTGCAGGTGGCGCTACCATGGTGGGTGCCATTGGTGTTGCTGCTGGCTCTTCCAATGTGGATGTTCCTCCTCCCGATGCTTCGAGCTCCTTCTGCCGGGTTGCATCCATCTCCGCCTGGCGCCTGGTGCGTGGAGTACGCGTATCTTCTCTTGGAGTGATTGGCATTCCGCTTCTGACACCAATTGTTACGTGCGGGGTGGTATTAAAATGCCAATCCGATGAGATGAACGTTTATTTCCACTTATCACTAGGTTAGCACAATGTTCCACAGTAGTTGTCCAAATCGTCTTGCACAATTATCAAAAGTCCGTTAACACACACTGAGGTCGTTGGTAATCACAATCACTGATTTCACTGTTCACAACACTAGTTCACTGATAACACTTAACGATCACTTGGTCGCTATCCGCGCTTAGATAGTTACACTGTCGCTTCCAGAGAAAGACTGCCTGAAGCCGCGGTTTCAACGTCTTATATAGGACGAGAATATTTCTAAAGAACTTTCCAGTATTGACTCGAAACAATAGACAAAAGACGTTCAAAACAAGTAATAAAAATCACAAACAAAAGGGGCGGCTTTCCTTTGAGCATCTGATGTAAACAACTTTACCACACATGCTAATTTGATCTCTAACTACTTATGAATAAGGTTCAATCTTAACTACAAAACTAGGTACATTGACTAGGGTCTGAATTCCCGGAAAGTTACTTTTATGACGGTCGGGTCGGGTGTTTATAGCCCCTAATTAGTCTATTCTTTCCCACGGTATTTTTGTTCGAGAAGCTTGGCGAAACATCGCGACTCGACGACGCGATGTAACAATATCGATTATCCTGCCTGAATGGTATGTGGACAGATTAGCTGCAAATGTAGCAATCGTTTTTGGTGCGAGCTAAAACCACGCCATATTTAATAGCCCATTTCATGTCAATCGGGCAGTTTTTATGAACGCTATTACAGGCTATTCAACTTCCCTGTAAAGTTCTAACTCTTGCATTGCTTGGCAGGTGACGTTAGGAACTGGATTCTTAACTAGTTTTCTATTGAAGGAAGCGTTCCTTCATCAGGTTCTGTTAAGGCTCCAGCCACAGTGTGCCTGCAATTCGGGGCGAATGTGTGTTCTTTATTACCCAGTAAACCTGCTAAGTGCGAGTCGGACTCGCACAGATACATTATAATATGGGAACCTTAATAAAATAGATAGATAGATAACTCTTTAATGAACACCACTTACAGAAAGGATACAACTTAAGACTGACAAATTATTTCTAATGATGTGGGGCGGTCGCTCATAGCGATCTCTTCCAGACAACCGTGATAATAATACTTTTGATGATGAAAAACAAGCACATTGGCACTTGAACTATTATTCATTCTGTGATATTGGTGAAATATTGTCTCAATTCGAAATGATTTTGGTATTACGGTTTTATGGACAACTCGTATGTCGTAAGTCGTAACACTCATTACATTATATCCCTTTGCTCATTATACCTACGTGTTATTGGTAATTTATGATAAATGTAATTTTGTCATGGACCTTTGTCTTTTGATTGACATTTGAGTTTTGGATAATGTAAACAATGTATGGCATGATGACTTATTATTTTGAAACCACAAGTGCTTGTCATACCAGGTGAATCACACAGCATGCATGCTTCCTATTATAACAAGCTTTTGCTCGCGTTAGTATGTATGTTTGTTGTTTGGGGTCAAATTTTGGAAACTAAATTAGAAGCACCTCCTGAAGTTCGACTATTACAAGACAACACAAGCCTTTCATAAAGTTGTTATCATATGTATATGATAACAACTTTATGAAAAGCTTGAACTTTTTTTGAAGTTAAAAACTTTTTTAAACACAAAGTTGTTTAAAACTATGACAAGCTTGTGTTTGAAAAAGCTCTTAACAATTTATGACAGGCTTTTATTTAACTTGCCGTGATAGTTAGTATGTGTTCTTAATGTTTGTGTGGGTCAAATCGATTGGACTAAAGTTTGGTATCCTTGCGTATTTTCGTGACAATGCAATAACCTACCATCGAGCTGACTTGAACAGTAGAAGAGGCCTATGTGAAACAGTAGACGAGTACTGGCTGTTAATGATGTTGATGATGAGCTGACTTGATGATGGATCCGGCTGTAAGGACTGGAAATCCGTAATGGCAATTCAGGCCAGTCGAATTTGGGACAGTATGTGTTGTCATTAGTACTTTTCATTGTTCCTACACATGTTATCGTCTTTACAAAAACCTTATGTTTAAAATGTTTTAAACAATTATATGTAGGTACTTAATTTATTTTGTGTATCTTCATAACTTTCATTGGACATACTAACAGGCATTTTATTTTCAAAATGCTGATGCTTGTCTTTTTAAGCAAAACAAAAACAGCCCAATTAAGAACCTTCTACTGCTTTGAAATCTGTTAAAATAATACAAAATTTCAATAATACAAAATCTTTTCGTAGAGGATTTTTATTAAGAAGTTAATTACGGAACCAGGAACGATTCCCGTATCCTGTTTTTTTTTTCATGAAAACTTTGTTATACATATACATTTGATCAAAGTATCATTTAAGAAGTGTTTACCTAATAGATTGCATAACATTTACATAAAAATATCCTGTTTTCCCGTGTCCCACCAAAACCTTTATGTTTTTCAGGATAACCAATATTCTAAAAGTTATTCCATAGTATAAGCTATGCTCACTTTAAGTTTCATTAAAATCCGTCCAGTAGTTTCGGCGTGATGATTTTTCAAATGGATATACATACAGCTAAAAATTTTAAAAATTATATTTTCGGCATCTGTAGCGTTCATAATGCTTCCCCTAATTTAAATTTCAAAAAAATATTCAATATACAGTTTTTGCTTAGTTACTGTTTTTATTATAGTGTAGATAAAATAAAGTAAAATGATAAATCTAATTTCGCAGCGTTGCCGCTATATACTATAGATCTAAAGGATAACAGCGTTGCAAAAATATCGAAGAATCTTCCCAAACGAAACCTTACATATCAATAACATCAAAATAATTGAATTCAATAACCATCGCTCGCAATGGGAACACAAAATATCACATTGCCATTGTCCGCACGGTAAACGTATTCTTGTGCTTTCACAATACCACCGTATTATGGTCTGTTTGGGAACAATGCTTGTTTATAGATACGCCAGGAATTCTGATGCGAGAAATTGATGCGCAAGCGCATGGTAACGGTGATATGGCGATATTCAAGTTGTCGCTAGATTAATAAATTTAAAAAAAAAATATTTATGATTACTTAATCGTCGCAATTTAATAACATTTCATCTGTAATATAAAATCCAGTCCTGAGAGACACTCTGTCAGTCAAATGCCACCCGAGTGATTTTAAGTTTTTTAATGGCCATTGAACTTTAGATGAGACTACTTTACTCTACAAGTATATATTTTTAAACAACAAAATTATCCATTGTCAGCGGATGCTGGATATTAAATATAGACATAAGTATAAAAAGTAATTTTACCACCAATTGAGTACTTCCTGCTATTGGTAAAGCCAGTCAAAATTCCTCGGACATGTTTCAAACATACGAGTAGGTCGAGATGGTCGACGAAAACAATATATCAAAACCAGATATTTTTTATTCAGGTTAAAATTATTTCAGTGCTTTCGTCATTGTTCGTAGTTCAATGATTTTGCAAAGGTTATTTCAAAGCGTCTTCATTTGTAACATTTTGAAAACCATGACCGATCTTCGGCTGGCCTTAAACTTTGTAATTGTCTGCTTTTTAGATGCGCTGTCCCAAAGTCATTTCATGCTAATGATTTCAATCAATCGAAGTCATGGTCGCTCTTGACAGATTTACTGAGTTACAATACATTTTTAATTTTACCAATTTTCAGCTAACATTTGGTTTTTGAAGTACATAGATTGGTAATAGTTTTCCACATTTACGTCGATGTTAGGAGCTTGATTTTTTAAAATCTATGATGAGAATCCCGACAGACAAGCACTTTAACTAATATGTTAATTCTCACCTGATGTTTAACTGATGATGCGGTGTAAGATGGCATCGTGCTTTTACAAAATAAATTATTCGTTTCTTTTCTTTTGTTTTTAAAAACACCTTACTGGGTCTTATTGAATTCATAAACGAAGTAGGTCACTTCTTGCATTCTTCCCGACAGGCTCCTTGGGGCACTTATCAAGGGACCTGGGTCACGCACGGTGCGGTGTTTACAAATCATTGTGTCCACTTAAAGTGGCAGACGTAGTCGTAATAAATTGTTCCTTTATATCTTATATGTCACAAATATGGATGTATTAAAGGTTAAATTGACTTTTTTGGCAATTATTATTGTCAGGATTTTAGTGAATGATTTATGTATAAGTACCTACACTAAACATACAGCATGTAGTGGCGTAATCTTTTCTTTTTCAAGTCACAGAATAAATAATAGGTCAAGTCTGATGCTTTATGTAGTCGTGGTAAGATTCTGGCCTGCTCAGTATGGAATACTCAGTACATACAAGGTACACTCAATAGTACAAGGTATAATCTATACCTAAATTATACTTTGTACTATTATTTACTCTGTGATTATACCTCAATGTAGTTCGGCCATCCTTATCAAATGGTTTGCATAGTCGATATTGAAATCTTGTAGTTCTGATCTGACTCGTTCAGAAGTCATGATGTTGTACTTACATGTCACCTATTAATGCGCAGTGCAAACTTTTTCGCTACAAAAACAAATAAAAAGCAAAGAAAAAACGAAATGTGCACGATTTAATTTGAGTTCTTTGTAGGTACGGTCTTCAGATTAGAAATCGTATGATTACGAATAATGTAGTAGAGCACAGGACTTTATATCCAAATAAAATATACGTTTCTTTAGTTTAGTTATTTCTAATCTCTAAAATTAAAGCTCTAAAATATTTCTGCTTGGTGCTGTATCACGATGCTTTTGACAGCAGTTCATGTTCATACCTTTATCAACTCCCAACTGGTCATCAACCCATAGCTTCGTCCATTGTCCATTCCATAAAGTTTACTAACTCATCTTGAGTTAGTTTTTTTGTGTCTGTATCTAATATGAATATCAAGATCTTTTCATAGGTCTTTTTACAATGTTCATAATTAGCACACACTTCTCGAGTGTGAATTTTCCAAGCTTCTTCAAGTCATTGGCTCATATAAAGTTAGGTTCTAACAAGGGCCATATAGGTCGCGTAATTTACAAATCAGACTCAACATAATGCGAGTTGAAGCCACCGTATTGTATAATAGGGCATCGCATTGAGCGCGTTACATTGCCCATTGAACCGTGACTGAGTACGCCGCCCATGCTCGCTTCTCATTCATAGTCGTTTGTTATTTGTGTCGTGAGACAAAAAGGTTGACGAATTGCCGTTTGTTTCAATGTCACTGACAAATATATCCATCTAAATGAATGGTGGATGTTGTAAAGATTACGATGGAGGAGTTACAGAAATGTGTCACTTCTATTGCCTTGCCATATCCTGATTAAACTACCTATTGTCGAAAAACACAGGCAAACTGTGTCGTTAGTTTGATAAACTTGTGTGTCATTTTTCCTTATATGTTTTTTATAGTATTCCTGGAAATTTTTAAATATAGTATGTTTGCTATTTTGTCTGAAAGCAACAGATTAAAAACAATTTTATCGCTGATATTCGGTAAACTTTAAAAAATTAAATCTTTTCTCGTTATTAACTTAGAATATAGATAAATATGTACGCAATGGCTATTACTTACGCGATTATTTTTCTGCCAATATGCATCGATTAGGTTTCTCATACGTATTCATAATGAATAATTAATCCAATTTTTAAACTAATATTTTAAAGTGGTAGATACTCGTATCAACTCGTATGTAAAGTAGCTCTAACATTAGTGAAATTATCCAACTATAAAATGTCATTGTTATCTAGGAAGCAAAATGAACCCGCATTGCATTGGCAATAGCCATATGCTATGGAAACGTAAAAGGGAAACAGGGGACTCATTCCACATAACATTAACGTTATTGCTTATCTACGTCATGGTCGGATAACATCGAAATGTGTCTGTGTTATGTTATGTCACACTCAGGGCGTTTAATATCAAGCCCTTTCTGTACGACTCTGGAAGAGATCGTCGTCGTTTTACATTCGCGTAGGACTAAGATTTGACATAGATTATGTTTATATGGAGAAGTGCAAAAACGTATAACGATATGTAGCTTCGCGCCGTGTTGTTTTGTTTTTTCTTTTTAAAAAGTATCCTATGTGTTATTCCAGGTTATAAACTATTTGTATGCCTTGAATTTTTCCTTTACTTGTGCTGTAAGAACTTATTTTAAATCAAAATTGACAATTCTAGATCAACCGGAAGTACCCTAAGGTTTTGGGTCGAAAACCTATATATCCCGGTGATCTAGAATCATGAAATTTGGCAAGAAGCAAGGTCTTACAGCACAAATAAAGGAAAAATTCCAACAAATAAAAAAGTGGGACATTAAAGGTCATCCCCATACATACTTAGTTACGCCAATTAAGATAAGCCTCTGAGTTATATGAGCGCTCATACAATTTAGAGGTCTAGCTTAATTGGTAACAACCAACGTTGGTACGGAAGCCTCGGTGGGCGATTCCAACTCGACTTGGCCGGTTTTTTTAGCATTGGACTAAAGTCACTAGTTCAACGCCTCGTCTGATCAAATAGAAGACGGTGAAGTGAATTAAACCTTAAAGTTTTTTGAACGTTATTATTTATGACGGTAGGTTTCAGCACTTTCAGCAGAAGTCGTCAACCTGTTTTCCGGCGTAGTTAGTTGGCACGGTCATTGGAGCGTTCCTTAGTTCCAGACGTCATTGAAATATAACATCAAATGGTAATAGTTACAGCTGTATGTTACCGTCGCGGTCGTAATCCAAGTCCTACGTAATCCTACAGGTGTTACTTCATGGTGTTACGGGGTCATTGAACTCTTATTAAGTGTGTTAAGTACATGGACGACCGAGTTTGCTCGGTTAAAATACACATGTCGATTTCAGCTTTTCTTTAATGGCTTCAATGGCTTGTCACAATTTTGCGAGAACAGGTCAAAAGAGTGTTCAATGCTCATTGCTGGTTGCATTGATTTTGTTCGGTTAGTATAATATCGTCTGAGATCTGGAAACAAAAAAAAAGCAAAAATATTTCAATGTTATCGACATAATTCCAAACTGGTAAAATCGAAATAGCCAACCAAAACTTAAATTAATAATTTTTAAAAATTTTCCCACATTATAATGTCTATTCAATACTTGGCTAGAAAAACACATGCGGAAAACGAACTTTATCGCTTATTGAGATCGATTTATCGCACGTAATACGTAACATAATTATAACAATATATTACGAGCCATTTCCAAGAAACGATATTAAAATAATTACAGAAATATACAATAATCGTTGGTTTTATATTGGTATTGAATTTACCTGTTAAAATTAGGTCGATTTGATAAAAATATAAAGCTGCGGTATACAGACACTGCCTGCCTATTTGTATCTTTTGTTATGAGTAAGAACTGAATAACTCTCATTTAATTGAAAATCTTGAGTATTATGATATATATATATATATAAAAAAATTTTAATATATATATATATATATTTATATATATAAATTGTAATTGAATCTAAATTTTACTTAGATTTGGTCTGCATTTAAAACACGTTTGCTATGCAACCAATGTCATCCATAAATTTGAGGTTTGGTTTACCATAACATCCGTTTTTCTGACAGAAGAAAGATATGTTTTATTAATTTTCCATTTGATATTACATTATTGTAACTATTTGTTACCTTATATTATAAAGTAAGTAAAGTAAAAAAGTTTTTATTGTCAATTGAAAATTTACAATTTGAGTATATCATAGTTTAAACCACAGTATACCTACGCTAGGCTAAGAAAAACCTGTGATAAAGGCATCTGCGCTCCTCCATTAAATGACAAATGACAAATTAAAAGCATCTTAAATAAATTAGTAAAATGTTCATGACGAAATTTAGCGAGAAAAATACAAAATAAGTATTTATTAATAAATTGTAAAGTAATTGTATTAAGAAAAAAAAACTGATCTAACGAAACACTAAATCATTATATACATTTTATATTGTTGTATATATTTGTAATATATATTTTATATAAATTTATTAGGGTCATTATTAAATATACATCCAATAAGATATTAATTATGTATGAGTATATTATGAGTATATTTCACTGTACCATCAGTGTGTATTCCCAAATATGTATCCATAGTATATATCAAACTATAGGCCACAAAGCATTAAAAATAAACTTTGTTGATATTTGTCAGGACAATGTCTTTTTGATTTTTGGGTTCCGTACCTCAAAATGAAATAAATAAACCTAAAAGGCTCACTATGTTGTCCGTTTGTCTGTCTGTCAAGACCCTTTTTTCTCCGGAACGCGTATAGATATCAAGTTGAAACTTATATCAAATACTCAGGTCTACGGTTTCTTTTGGCTGTGAAAAAATCAAACTTGTATGTCAACGCGATCAAAACATATGACCGTTTATGTCGCATATTTTGCGATTTCCCGAGGGAATCAAAACCTATAGGGTACTTCCCGTCGACCTAGAATCATGAAATTTGGCAAGAAACAAGGTCGTGAACAACTTATACAGGAATAAATGAAAAAGAGAAAAAAAACTGAAAACCGTAAAACATGTTGGTGTATATAATACATTTTCTATCGATCGAACTGCAAAGTTAAGTTTGTTCTTTAACCAAGTTTGACAAATTTGTACGGTAGCCTCGGTGCGCGAATCCAACTCGCATTTGGCCAGTTTCTTATTAAACGAAGGGCTTTTAATTTCAGGCGAAGCTGTGGGATATAGCTAGTTATACAAAATGTTGATTGTATACTTGAAAACTCACCTGTCTCTATACCTTTATTTACATATACCGCAATTGTATTTGGTCCACCAAGTGTTCCAAATTCTAAACAGAATCCATAACTCATTTACTCTAGTAGTAAATAAGTTGTTCCACATTGTTGCTTTCAGTAGGTAGACGGTTTATTTATTACAACAACCGTAAATCATACAGCTTCCCCGTTTTAAATTACATAAAGACGACAAGAAATCTTCCAGGAACATTGCAATAAAACGTTATTTGTAATGTTGATATTTCTGGAAGTTGGGACACGGTTCACGAGGTCGTCTTTAGGAGACAAGGTAATCACCGATATGAAGTTGCTTATGTATACTGCAATATGAAAAATAATTTCTTTTCAAATTTTTTTTTATATATCATATAGGATAGCGTTTGACCACTATCTCACCTGGTGGTGTGATGCCATATGCCCTTAAAATGCCATGGTTCTACCTGCTTTCGGTATGAATTGATTTCCTTTTCAAGAAATATGATTGTAACATTTGTAACATAAGTTAGTAAATTTACTTGATATTTGTAGAAGACAATAAATTTAGTCGATGTAATATAGCTGAGGGTCGATTTGTTTGTTTGACTTTGAAGGGTTAAAAATTACAATTATTTTTAATAGAATGTTGCATACCGTTTATGTATTGGACAAGCATAAATTATGTATGTTCTTATTTATGAGTTAGAGCGCCCTGTAACTTTACTGGCTGTTCTTTTTTCTTAGTCCCTGGTTTGTCCCATGGGAAGATATCATGAGATCAAAAGGGACAAAACGGTCAATTTTCATTCCTCCGTGGGCTCTCCGTGTACCTTAAATATGTTTTTTACCTTACTGATTAATTATCTTTGTCTACAGATTGCTGCTGTCTCTCCCAGTATGCACACAGAGACTTCTTGTGCTGCTATTCGGCACGTTTCGAGTCATGGCTTCTAATGCTGAGAAAGCAGGTAAATACTAAAACTTCTGAGATATTGTAAGCTATTCTTATTTCAGCCATAGTACGCCGCAGAGGTCCGGTTAGCAGAATCTCTTCTATCTCAAGGTCTGAACTTATTTTAATTTTACTACGCCAAAGAAAGGACAGGAGATGCTCTTATATGGCCGTAGAAATAAAAACTGGCCAAGTGCGAGGCAGACTTTTGTCCCGCACACGGAGGGTTCCGAACGCCATCTAACGAATATCTAACGAACTTCTAACACCAACTAAGTAAACGTTAACACAAAGGTGTTTAATTAATATTATTAAATATCTGGAAGACCAAGCATTGCTCGGTATTTTTTGCCACATAAACAGAAAAATATGACTCTACCCGACATCTATTGGCTAATAATAATACTATTTATTTTAATTGGAGAGAGGGAGAACAACCATCCCAAGGCGGCGTCGGGTTCTTGGTCCACAAGATCCTCTCTGACAACGTTCTAGAAATCTCCAGTGTGTCGACAAGAGTAGCGTATCTTGTGATCAAACTCACCGAGAGGTATAACCTCAAGGTTATCCAAGTATACGCACCGACTTCGGCATACTCGGACGATGAAGTGGAGGAAATGTACCAGGACATTTCTAAGGCCTTGCATACCACCCAAAAGGCCCACTCCAACGTTGTCATGGGAGATCTTAACGCTATACTGGGAGTACAAGCAAGTGGCGAATCGGTAGTAGGACCACACGGATTGGGAAGCAGAAATCATAGGAGGCAAATGCTCGTCAACTTTCTAGAAAAAGAGGGGCTTTTTCTGATGAACTCCTTCTTTCAGAAAGACCCCCAGCGGAAGTGGACATAGCTAAGCCCCGACGCTATGACCAAAAATGAGATCGACTTCATTATGACGGACAAAAAGCGCATATTTAGGGATGTCTCAGTGATCACTAGGCTTAAAACCGGCAGTGATCACCGACTAGTCCGAGGCTCTCTAGATATCGACTGCAAGCTTGAACGTGTTCATCTAATGAAGTCCACGCTCCGACCCAACATGCTACAATCCGTGGTCGGGTCCGAAACGTTCCAGCTGAAACTGGAGAACCGATTCGGAAACCACACTGCACTGGAAACCACAATTGATTTGACCAAGATCTCGACCATGTGGTGGGTATCCTCAGGGAGGAGGGGACAAAATTCTGTGAGACGCGAGGTGCTGGCAAGAAGTCTAAGCTTCAGAGGAATCTCTACAGCTAATGCAGAAGCGACGTGAAAACCCTGCAGTCACTTCGTCAGATCAACGAACTCTTCAACAAAAAGATTTTTAATTTTTTTACGACGTGACCTCCAGAACTCCAACACACGCACAATTAAAGAAGCGATAGAGCAAAACCGGGGGTCAAAAGTCTTTGTCCAACAGCTGGGCCGAAGCCATTTGACGAAGTTGACCACTTCTAGCGGGAGTGTCGTCGCTTCTAAGCCAGAGATTCTTAGGGAAGTAAAAGACTTCTACAGCCAATTATACATCTCACAAGCGTCCCTTCCCCAACCCGGTATTGAGGATCCTAGAGCCACTCTAACCCGCCACTATACCGAAGATCTGCCAGAAATCAGCCTAGATGAAATTGTGATGGCTCTCAAACAGCTTAAAAACGGAAAAGCCCCCGGAGAGGATGGAATTACAACGAAGCTTTTAAAAGCCGGTGGAACTCCTACGCTAGTACCTCCTAATTCTCTTGATCTTCGGATCTAAAGATCTAAAGATCTGGGTTTCGAGGAGGATACGGCACCATAGACCACATTCACACAGTGCGGCAGGTTATACAGAAGACCGAAGAGTATAACTAGCCCCTGTGTTTAGCGTTTGTGGACTATGAGAAAGCCTTTGACTCCATTGAAACCTGGTCTGTTCTGGAGTCCCTGCAACGGTGCCAAGTTGATTGGCGATACGTGCAAGTGTTGAGAGGTCTGTATGACGTCGCGACTATGACCGTCCAAGTACAAAATCAGCAGACTGAACATATCCACTTACATAGAGGTGTGAGATAAGGGGACCCTAAGAATCTCTGGCTTAGAAGCGACGACACTCCTGCTAGAAGTGGTCAACTTCGTCAAATTGGCTTCGGCCCAGCTGTTGGACAAAGACTTTTTACCCCCGGTTTTGCTCTATCGCTTCTTTAATTGTGCGTGTGTTGTATACTAAATTTGATTTAATCGTTGGAGCCGTTTCTGAGATTCAGATTCAGATTCCGAGATTAAAGTCAACACCATCTATGTGTTGTAAAAACGTGTTTTTTACGATGAAGATTCATAGATGGCGCCATCGTAAAAAACACGTTTTTTGTTTTAAACCCTTTAATTTTTAACTTTGTTCTGTTCTTAGTATTTGTTGTTATAGCGGCAACAGAAATACATCATCTGTTAAAATTTCAACCGTCTAACTGTCACGGTTCATTAGATACAGCCTGGTGACAGACGGACAGGCAGACAGACATACAGACGGACTAGGGTATACTGGAACCGGACCGGAATAGGGTTCCGTTGGTACCCTTTAGGTTCGGAACCCTAAAAATGTCTTTTGGTAGACCTCCAGACGTGAAGTAAATTAGATACCCTATTACTTATGTGTTTTAGTTTTAGCTTAGTGCCAGCTTAATGCTAGGTGCTTGATAAGATGGATTGCGATAATACAATTTAATGCATTTGTCCAGCGCTTAGTTTCTTTACCGTCTTGCTCTTACAAATAAGCAATTTATGAGTCAACATCAAGTGAGATATCGGTTAAGATAGGTGACTTGTCTTCTTCTATTCTAAAAATGATTTATGTAAATTACGTCTCATACCAAGGTATGCAATAATAATCACCATCAACATCTCATCACCTGTGTGTCACCATCATTTCATATTCTTCGCATACTTATACGATGAAATACCCGGCTATAAGCTTAATTACTTCAAATAAAAAGCGTAATCTACATGACTTTATCCTACATCTTTGCGCAAAATATTTACACTCTGAGATTTTATCATTAAGTATAAGACAAATATTGAAGTAGGTTCTGACTAACTTTCTTAGCAATGGAGGACGTGGATATATATATTTGATTTGGTATTGTCTCTTGATTACATTGGTTTGCTTGAGATCTTCCATGTCAGGTTTTTAAACTCTAATCTAATTCTTCGTCTTACTACCGTTTCTTGGCAAGTCAAGTAGGCTTTATTCTAGTGCTACTTGTGGGATCGTTGGCACTTTCTTATAAAAAGTAACTATGACGTCATTAATTTCCCACATTTCTATAAAGGGTTCAGCTCTATTTGTCATTGAACATGTGTTGCGGGTTACCATATCTGATGGCTATGCACGCTTAGGGCTGTCGCTATTTAAAACACTGTTACTACAACGAACCTTTAGAGTCCCGGCAGACCACAGTCATTCTATCGGCCGCCAATTTGGCTTCTTAATCAACGTAAAGATTTATAGAAGTGCGCACATTACAACGACTACTAGATATCGACTGATATCTAATCGGTCTTCAAACTAATTAAGATACTGACCCTAACTATTGGCCTATAGAAAGTCTATGGTTTCTTAGAGTATAAGTACTTACTGGTTTTCTTATAATTTTTCTCTAAGATTTTTGTGTGTCAACAAACCTTTAAAAAAGGGCTATTGTACGAAACGTTTCCTTTGGATAATTAAAGCCCAGGATGTGTAAGTATGCTAAACATTATCATCAATGCATTCAGAATTCTTGGTAAGCGGATGGATTCTCAAAACATCCGCGGTTTTTGATGCGCCTATATTCGTGTCAAACAAAAGAACATTGTTAGTTTTCACTTTCGCCAAGCAGGCGATATGCTTGCTCGTTTTGTTTTTTATGTTCTCATTTTATTTTCTACAAAAAAAAATGTACTCAATACCTACTCAGAATTACTAAAATCTTCGCTTCTGCAATATGGCTGTCGCCTTTTCATAGTTCATGAATGTCACTCGACCCTAAAGTCTTCTGGTTATTTGATTCATAAATCTAATGGAGTTAATATATAAGATTACCAAATTCTGACAACCCTAAGTACTTACACATGAACTCGTTTGTAAAGAAACGTCCGATTAATGGACTTTACGATCTCAATGTAGTTTACAGCCTGAATGAAGAAAAGGGTATTTAGCAGGACGACTGTTGGAATTCCACTCGGGTACTTGTAGTCATAAAACTTAGACAAGTCTTATCTTTGCTAACATAAATATCCAACGTTTTAAGTTTTCCTTTCTGGTGAGTGGTGATAGATTTGGAGGTTGAGCAAATTGATTTCATTAAGTCATGCTAAGCTCGTTATCAGCTCCTGTAGTGAAACTTGGTCAGGTCTCAAGTCATATCTAAATCTAAACTAGTTTTACACGTCTATGTGCTAATGTACATTAGCAAAACTTCGTTGACATAATCCGTAATGAGGAAACGGTACAACCGCTCGAGCAAGTTTCATGAATTGAGCAACAAAAACTACATAAAGACGCTTCAAAGATTAAATAATCACAATTAATGCGAACCGGTTGCATCACGAACGCCCACGCGAGCTCGCGTGCAATTGCCATAATTAGTGTAATTTTTATTTTCGGTCTGTGCCGACGAGTGTTTGCTTTTATTGTACTCTTATTCAATTCGCCACTGTGTGAGCTTGACAACATTTCATACTCTTCAAGGTTGAAATAAAAACTTAATTCAAAAGAAGTTGCTTGATGCCAAAGTTGCGGTGTTTGGACATCAGATCAAGTGAGCTAAATATGATCAAACTTTATATAATTTCAAATAAGACAGCAATGACAGAATTGAGAACAATATTACTGCATGGTATTGGCAATAATTTAGGGCGCCCTTTTCTGCTTAAAGTTTCTTTCACAGTATAAATAGGCTTCAAGACAAATTACCCATTGAAACTATTTTTTTGTTAGATTCATCGCATCAACAACCCTTGGAAAAACAAGTGACCATTTAAATAAAAGGATATATTAGACTTTTAATAAGACTAATAAGTATTTCTAGGAGACTGTCAGAAAGTGTCAATAGCAGCTTATTTTTCGGTGTGTGTATAGAGTTAATATTTATATTGGGTGACTTGACTGCGCTCTCAAGTCTATGTAGTACCTACCTATCCTATCGAAACCAGCTTTAAACTTCTTCACTAGCTAAAAACTTAATACTTACCTATGATCCGTGTTACCTATCTATTGATTTTGTAAATTTGAAGAGTACACAATCTCATCTAAAATTGTATGGTTAGTTAAAGTCCAGTCCGCTTTATTCATGCGGCGGTTGCTGACATGCGTTATGTTAACTCGAGTAAAGTCGCTTGACGTGTTAAGTCGAGACGACACATGGTATGCTATTGTAACTCGCCTTATTGGCCGTATTGTAATCCATTATCCGTCCCCACTTTGCATCTTATGACTCCAGCCTACGTCAATCATACTGCAGACAAGAATGCTACGGCTGCCCTTACTTGTCAAGGATCCTGCTGCTCTTGGTAAAGTTTCGCCAAGCAAATTCCACCTTATAGACATTCGCACAGAGTTCTGATTTGTGTGGCACTTTTTGCAGCTGGGTAGTCAAGTTGTCTGACGTAGTTATGTAATGACGATGGACTGATAACATTTAAACGAATATCGTCGAGCCATAAAGTTTAGATACGGGATATTCGTCATCGGCTCGTTAGCATTTCAATGAGAGGATGTTTTCTATCTGTTTTATGGATAGGAATGTTGGTACTTCCCTTGTCCAGACCCTTAAATTAATTCTACTCTTGACTTTGGAACATAAATCTTGTTAGGCATTTGTCTAATAAATAATTGGGCCAATCTGTAATCATAAAAAAACTAAAACAATTCAATATTTAGTTTTGGACAAATTTCGTTCAAACACAGTTAAGTAAATTACATTGATAGATTGCTAATGTAGTTCTATTACCGCATGCTATTCTCGTTACAATAGCAAAATGTACTAACAACCCTCATTATACTTATTACTTACGCCTTTGTAGTTTGTACTAAAAACAATGTAAACAATAGTTCATTAACCATACCTTGCGTGAATCACAAATGGATATTTTCGCTTTTTCATACGAAGTCACTTTCAACTAATTTGCTGTCTCCAGCATTAATTGGGGAATGCAATTAGTTTTTTAGGACACAAATATTGGACAAGATTAGTTCAGCTCTATTGCTTACGTGCTGGTATTATGATAACATAATTGATGACTGAACGACGACTATAAAAGTAACTATTAAAATTCTTTGAGTAGTAATTGTCATTATTACAATATTTATTTATTGGAGATATTTTTTGTACTCACTCCAGTGTGTATGCGTATATCTAAATGATTCTGAATGTATGAAGTGTATAATTCTAATGAAGAAGTGTATAATGTGTATTGATTTGTATGACCGTTTTTACGTACTACATAATTGGTAAGGTACTCAATTCTCAATTTCAATCTCAATCTCAATCAAAATCTCAATTTCTTTCTAAATTAAAATCCTTGAGTCAAGGTCGAATCTTTCTAAATACCTTAGTAGTTAGTACGATCAAGTAGGTAAGTCTTCATTATAGTTTCTTCGTGTCAAGCTTGCTCTATCGTACTCTACTTGCAACACCTTTTAAAATATAAGTTTAATGTTTTCTTTGCCTGTAATTCAGAAAACTAGACGAAATGCGTTGTGCAGAACCTGATCTTCAGTTTAAAGTTGGAACCAGGTCATTCGAGTCAGTGGTTACAGTCGTGTTTCGATCTACATAAAACGCAGCGTTGCTTTATTTGTAGGTCTTGGCTGGCATTCGACGTTAAAGGTTAATTCTGTTTTAGGGTCATTATAAAGACCTTTTTTTTTTCTTAGTTGACTGGAAACAAAGAGCAGAAGATCGAGCTCAGTGGCGTGTCTTGGGGGAGGCCTACGTTTAGCAGTGGACTGATACCGGCTGATTATGATGATGATGATAGTTCTTAAAACTTCTTTGCCCATATTGAAATATTAAGTAAATAAATAATCGTGTGCGGAAGGAACATCGTTAGAAATCAAGATAGTTATGAGTTAATTTTACAACGTTTCAAAAGCGGTTTATGGGTTACGCTTCAGCTCATTTTAGCTATTTGATGCAAGAAATAATTATAACACTTTAATCTGATATGACGAGTACTTATTTATCTAATTGGCCATGTAATTCTGGCAGATGTAATGCAATATAATCTACTTTTATGTCATTATTTCGTTGCGTATCGTGATGATTTGTAATGGTTTCCTGACCAATTTTATCCGGGCAAGTTAGAGACAACCATAGATACCGATTGAACAGAGAGAGATATTCTATCCAGATGCCTCTCTCTCTATCAATACAAATGGTTCTATCCAGATGCCTTGCCTCTCCCTCTATCTTTTAGCTGCTTGCGATGATAGTAAGCATCGTTATCAGTGTAGCGACTAACAGCTCTAGACAGGTAGTCTCTTACTAGGTCTAGTCTACTCTTAGTAGGTCTACAGTACATAGACCTTACCAATATATCGATTTGGTATCCATTTAGAGATTTTAGAGCATCACATAGCATCTTCGTAATACCAACCTACACTGTAGAGGCATTCTAGACACATTCGGACACTAGAGAGTGCACCACCACGACGTTCTGTTGCATGAGTTCTAAAGACACTTTCCCCGCCTTTTCCAGGTACAGGTATGACATCGGAAGCCCTGGGCGTGTCAGTGGCTCCGTCGTTCTTCCACTCGTGCGTGTCAGACGGCAAGACTGCGACAATGGAGGACGTCCAGAAATTCAAGGTCAGTCCACACATCTGTCATATCATTAGGCGACTAGGGCTGTCCAGAAAATTTTGTACAAAACAATTGACAATCACTTAAATATATTAAATACACAATGTATCTAAGATAGACACTTAAATACTAAGGGCCAGTTTCATCGGTTCCTGGTAAAGTTTCAGATAGTATCTGATAGTTGTTGTCATATAAAAGCTGTCAAAAATCTTTCCAGATAAGTTCCTAATAGGGCTGAATTAAGAACCTGTGAAACTGGCCCTTAGAGTATAATATGTTAATGACCAGTTTCTATATCGGATAGTTAGGATTTCTTACTACTTGAGATTTCATTTTGACATTACTTTTACGTGTATAGAACCTAAAGAATGTCAGATTCCATCCCTTGTCGCTCGAAATCCGGAACGAGCAAATTTTAGTTTTAGGAACCTGCCGTAATTAAGATTAAATTAAGGCGTCATCTCTCGTCATGATACAGTGTTTTTTATTGTCTATTGTCTACTCCAAAGTTAATAGAACTAAGGAGGCAAGTTAAGATGATCTAATACAATCATAATATTTATTATAGCTCTATTTTTAAGGTATTTAAAGTTTTCAGTACCTATAGGTACATTTTGTTAACTATCGATCAATATGGACAAATATAATTTCCAACAATAAGCGTCCGATCTTAAGAATGTCTTCCATCCACACTATACATATTTGAGTCCGATATAGAGTTTTGACATTTTCACCATCGACGAAAATCCACACCAAACATAACATCCAAAAATAAGCATCTGAATTCAGAAACTTTTAAACTAAAGTGGTATAGGTTATTGGATTAAATAATAAATTCTTTTAAAAAAAAAAAAAAACCCACTTCATTACCACAAACAGGCACTCAAAAGCGAAAAATAATTTACTTAATATAATTATTATAAGCGCTACCCACTTATCTATTTGAAGTCGGTGCCAGCCAAGTATATTGGATAGTAGATAGATACTATGTATGTAGTAGTAGTAAGTAGGTAGTTACTTGTAGGTAGTTACTTGTAGGTAGTTACTTGTAGGTAGTTACTTGTAGGTAGTATCTATCTACTACCTATTAGACTTGGCTGGCACCGATGGCTTGGCGGGTAGCGCTGTAATCTTCTTGGGACTCTTCTTCTAAAACCAGTACATTCTCCTATGTTTGAGGTATTTATCTCTGAAGATACTAATTAGATCTCGATAAAATTAAAATGGGACCACCTCGGAAACGTACCTCACCCTACTTATTAAAAAAAGAATCATTTGAATCCGTTCACAATTGACGGAGTAATCGCGTAACATACACACAAAAAAAAACATACAGACGAATTGAGAACCTCTTCCTTTTTTGTGAAGTCGGTAAAAAATTGATGATACCTTTTATTAATTTTCCAGTTCATTACATAACTCTATTATTTTAAAGCGTGTGACAGCCCTGTTACAGTGTAATGAGGCATGCATAGGGTCATGTGAAGTCATGTCGCATTTCCACATAGGCGTCATGCACTGAATGCTGCATGATTGTGCCGTAACTGTGGTTAGGGATTTGGACTACCCTACTTATTTTATGATCTGTGCCTTAAATTTTAATCATATTAAAATACTTACAAATAATTTGTTCTATTCTATTAATTATTAGAACCTATTTTGTACGACGTTTCTGGATTATTTACGATTTGTACTTTTATAAAATTTGGATTTACAATTTGAATTTCGTGAGAGTCTAAGACAGTGTCTAATAAGTAATTAGCTTATTGTGTTAGATAGAAAATAAGTATATTTTATTTCTTTCTAATATAACATTTGATACAAAAAAAAATACATTTTATGGTTTTTAATTTACATACATGAAATTTAGGTCTTGCTCCACCACTGTTTGCAAGTAAGGAAAATTTTATCGCAAATTTTGGCATAATTATTCTATTATTTAATTAAAGTAAAATTTATTATGTAATAGTTGTGATGTACATACTGTTATCAATCAATAAATAAATCCAATGACACAACATTGGGCAACATAATCGATTGTAACATCTGGTTTAATAAAATTAATATTACGTTCAACAACATAATATTATACAATTAACATGGGGACGACACAAAAATATGTCACACATAATCAGACCCAATGTTATTATTATTATAACAATGTATAACTCTATACTACAAGATCAAACTATGTATAAACATCATTTGAGATATTATGAAAAAATTGGCTGCAGATGCACCTCTAGTGATGGATATGTCGTATAATTTCTCTCTTACCCTTTCTTTAGGACTAGATTCACTCGTCCTAATAGCGCTATTAGGAACATGTCTTTCAGATGTTATTGTCTTTTTATTACCATATTTTTCTCATTGATATTATAACTTTTTAACCTTGAGAATCAGAGTATATTCTATCTAGGCCTAGCGCGTTCACCATTTTAGACCGCATCATCGCTTAAAAAATTACCACCAGGCGAGATGGTGGTCAAACGCTAGCCTATAAGATATTTAGCAAAAATGGTGTGGATTATTAAGATGTCGTCATTCTTACTTTTATTATAAAAGTTATAAAATAATAATTTGTATGTTAAGCTACGCAAAAATGGCTGAACGAATTTGTGTGATATTTGTCACACAGATGGTTTATAAATGACCTGCTTGTATTTTAACCAGGATACTTTTTAATATAATTTTTACTATGCTTAATATCTCCAAAAAAAAAATAAAGATACTTAGTTTAAAAACTAAAACAACCGACTTCCATGCCCCGCGAGTCAATATCAGTAGCAAGTTTGAGACGTCATATATCTGGAGATACTTATCAGATCTCGATGAAATTACAATGGGACCACCTCGGAAACGTACCCTACCAATTACAAAAAGAATCATTCAAATCGGTTCATAATTGACGGAGTAATCGCGTAACATACACACAAAAAAAAACATACAGACGAATTAAGAAACCCCTTTTTGGAAGTCAGTTGATAAAAAAATATGATCACCGCATAATATTTTTTTGTCAAATTATCGAAATTGAGAAAAGAAATTTGCCTTTGTGTTTATGAAAAGCATTTTTAATAACTTATTTATTTGTACTTCAAAATAATAATATTAACAGAAACGTCGCAATTACGATTGCATTGATAACTGTTATCGTATAAAGCCAATAAACAGCTTTTTTATCAGGTAACCGTAAGTGGGATTGCTAATAGAGTTCCTTATCAGATAAACGAGTTAATTTTAAATCGTCTTGCGCACACGCTCTGTTAACTGTCATATGATAAAACGTTACAACGAGAATACAGTACTATAAAGTAGTAGTGTCACCCAGTGGTCGAAAGTTGACCGTTATTAACATACATTTTATCTGATTGTACTCCTTTACTCAATAGAAACTATCATCATAATCATAATGAGCCGGTATCAGTCCACTGCTGGACTTAGGTCTCTCCCAAGACACGCCATGAGTCCGATCTTCGGCTCTTCTTTTCCAGTCACTGCCTATCGTTTTACCAATGGACACTGTATTGTTTTACAACTACTACACGTTGTGCCTAAAGAGGGGTACTAAGTTTTTCTTCACTTACATAGTTACAGAAATTCACCATCTTAACTTTAAATATAGGGTGTTTCACTGTTCCAATATCCTAGAAACCTAACTAGACTACCTAAAACTAGGGGCCTATCACCTTATCTAAGACATTGTTATTTCAATCCTACAGTCCTACAGTCTTGGAACTATATATATATATATATATATATATATATATATATATATATATTACTAATTAGACGGAGTATAGTTAGGCTGTCGTGTATTAATTAATGGTCCAAAATCGACTGTATAAACGTATCCAATTCCCATATGCAGGCAATCAGCTAAATCTAAAATCTTAACGTAAAAGCATTAGTTTGTTAATAGGTTGTAAATATTATGTTCACTAAAATTATCTATAACATGCGGCAAAAGGCTGAAGTTAGCGTGAGTATAAATAATTACAAAAACAACACCCTGTACTGTGTAGTTGTTGCCAATATCCGGCTTTTACTTATCGCATTTACAAAATAATGTAATCTAATGCAATAGAATTAGTATGTATTTCGTCGCAATAAAATATTTGAATTCAGCTTCGGATAAAATTATATGGGTCCATTTTACAGAAGTTTTTAAAAGCCCGCTGATGTTTTATGGCGTGCTTATCCTAATGTCTCCTGCATTTATACATTGCTTAAACTGGAAGTGGAATACAAACATTTCTCGGTAGTGGATAATAATAAAACACAACATTTTTATCCACCACCTTGTTAATAGTACCCCCTGTATGCGATTTATCATCCATCGTGAAGGCACATTTAAATTGCGACGAAGTACTACGCTATTTTGTAGTTGGCAAGTGCCTATTGCTTTCTTTTGCTTTATATCTAAGCTATAATTCGCAATTAGTACACACGATTTATCCACATTGTGACGTCGGAGTTTTTTTGCAATATGTTTCTAGTAACTACCTACAGTATGAATTGCAATTTAACATTATGTATTTCCTTTTGTCATGTTTGAATATAGTTGCAATACACATTTCCTTAGAAAAGCAATACTTAGTTTAGTTAGTTTAGATTTATTACTGCTCTAAGACAGAATTTTATACCCTGTAGATAATAGTTAATCGATGGCATAACTTTGATTTTACACAAGTAACTTGGTCTTGTTTAGTATATTAATTATAGTTGGTTTCAAAGAGCTGCCTGCTTTAAATAAGTGTACAATAATATAGTTTGTGTCGTTGTTGTTCAATTAAATAGATTTATGCCAGATTAACTCGTACCTAAATCGATGAAAATTATTCTCTTGTGAAGTACAAATTGAACTTCAATAAGGCTGATAATATAATATTGGATTAAGATTTGACAGAAGCGGTTATTAACTTAATAAGTTTTTCAGCAAATTAGAGATTTCATTAACATTAACCAAAACAAGTCGTTAATGTAACTAGCACCTCTCTGTTATATATTGTTATTCAAATCGGGCGGCTTTTCTAATACCCATACTGTTTGTATTTGTCTCGGTGCGATAAGAACTTGATTCATGAATTTGGTTACTCACATCCTGTCTGAAGCATCTAACATTAAATGCGACACCGGAAACCTTACGCTGATGAAATACATTTTATAGTTGTCGTGTGATGTCGACCTTAAAACTATAGCTAAAGGAGCTATCACACAGTTGTCAACCTCTCGCATATAAACCACCAAACTTTAATTTTCCCACCATTAACACTTTGTCTTTAATACGTCCGATTGGTGAATTAATGATTAGAGAATTTTGAAGATCAAGGCTTGCCGCAAATACATAGTAACGTAATCACCTCGCCTCGCCTCGCCACCGGACAAGCGCGGTCAACTCCCGGTTGCCGCGCCTGCGACCCGTCGTCTACGCGACGAGGAGAGAGCTGTATAAACTTATTTTTTATTTTAAAAAATTATTCATAAAACATTTACATTCAGTTGTTAAGGTTGAAAAAATGTTGCAATTTCCCTAAAAAGCGAAAGCGCGGCGTCACCTAGCCGTAGGCTGCGGCGATCCGGTACGGTGACGTTCCGTTTCATTACGTATAGTGTGCGGTACCGCTTATTTAAGCATAATTGACAACTGTGTGTAAAGTCCTTTAAAAATTCACAATAATAGTACTTCAATTGATTTTGAAGATTTAAGGGGGTATTCTGGTCTAGAGACATGAATTTTAGGTAATTTTTGAAGTGCTGTAAAAAAAAAGTAATCAATATTTTTATTATAATTTTTTTTGTACATTATTTATTCACATTGGAAGCATACAAAAAAATTAAAAAGTAAAAAAAAACAATATTCCGTTAGTTATCAGCTGATGAAGTGGGGAGTCTCAAAAATTTAGTGCGTGATTTGGTATAAAAACATTTATACTAAAAATATTGATTGCTTTTTTTTACAGCACTTCAAAAATTATCTAAAATTCATGTCTCTAGACCAGAATACCCCCTTAAGGCTAGATTTTTGCATGACATCGAGGTACTTTACAAAACCAATACATATATCCGAACTAATAATTTGCTTTAGTATAAAGCTTATGCTAAGCCTTCAGGACCACCAAACCAAACTGGTGCTCTGTCGCCTCTATAATCTACAAAAAAATCCTTACAGCAAAATCAAGAAGTCGCAGAATAATGTTGCTTACTAGCTTGTGATGTCATCAGGTGGCGACTCGCATAATGCGTCAGTTGATCGAGCAGTTTAGTGCTGGGGATTTGTTTGGACGGGACAACTACGAATACTATGCCCGAGTGACTGGACGAATACTTCGTGTGAAGGACGAGTGGATATGCTCGTTCAGAGATCCTCCACCGCCGAGACATCATAGAGATCAAGAGGCTTATGCCAGTAAGTACACTGCACTTTAGAAATCCTACTAATATTATAAAGGCGAATGTTTGTGAGTGTGTATGTTTGTTACTTCTTCACGCTAAAACTACTCGACGGATTTAGCTAAAATTTGGTACGTTGATAGCCTACACCCTGGAATAACATATATAATTGTAGTGGTAGGACTTCTGCTAGTCCGCCTGGGGCGGTACCACTACTTTGCCAATTAATTTTTTCAGTCGTGAAATAGGAATGTTTATCGGCTGAAATGACAAGGTGTCCAGTGAAATTACAGGGCATGTGAGACTCAAAATCCTTACGTCTCAAGGTAACAGGCGCAGTGCAGTGACATGCAAAAATCTGGCAGTCCAGAATTTTGCATGCCCTGGATCTGTAATAGGTAGACGTCATCGCTTACCATCAGGCGAGCGTCGTGCTTGTGCTATAACCTTATATCATAAAAAAATAACACTTAGGCAAAGAATAAATAATAGCACAAGACATAGGCTTTTTATTCCGATATTCCACGGGAACGATGTCTACGCGGTCTACCATATTACTATACTTGTATTAGCCTACTCGTAAGTATCAAAGTACGTCTACATCAGTCTACTGCTGGATAAATTGATTTGATAATTGTTAAACACAATCCAAAATTTCATCGTACGTATAAAGTGTGAGACACTTCAAAGAAACATAATATTAAATTGATTTGATATACACACTTTGTTACCATGAACCGCATAGCAAGAGTCTTGAAAATGTTGCTCGAAGTTCAATAAGGCAATGTCTGTCGTTTCTTATCATATTACCAAAATTTGATAAAAACACATCCTGTAACTGTGTTTAACTCTGTTTATTAATACGGGTTATGACATAATAATATTACTCGAAAGACCTTGTATAGATCAACGAACTGGTGCGGCCATAGATATCTCCTTATAGATGCCGCAATCCGTATGTAGTACAATATAAAAAAATGTCTGTCGCCAAACATCTAATGTGTTCCGGCAGCTATCCTTGACAGCCAGTTCCCATTCTAGGCCTAGCGCGCTTTCATCCTCGACCGCATCATCACTTACCAACATGTGAGATATTGTTCAAACGCTAGCCTATATGATATATAAAAAAACCGGCCTTGTGCGAGCTGGACACGCGCGCCGAGGGTTCCGTACAAACTTGTCAAACTAGGTTAAAAGAAAAACTTAACTTTGCACCTTGATCCCAACGGTTAATGGTGTGTTGGTAAGCAATAACGACTGCCTACAACAGAAGCTGTATTACACTGCACTGTGCAGCACCCGATATCTTGAGATATCTAGTTATGAGGCAGGCATGCCCTAAAATTTCATTGGTGTCACTTTGGTCTTCAAAGCGTAAAACATTTATGTACATTTTACGGTTTAATAATTGACAAAGTGGTGTTTGCAAGTTTTTTTTAGTGCCGTTTATTGACTAATAGCGGTCACAGTTCTGACACTTGAAACTAAGACCATGATAAGCGTCAGTGATGTTTACTAAGTATTTATATACTAATATGTGGTCCTTCTTCGTTGAACTACTTGCGGCATGATTATATAATGATGTTATCTGTGTGTGCGACGCAACTACAAATTATCCCCAATTAAACCCACTATCCCGTGTGAAAATCGCTCCATAAACGCATGTTTTAACAAATACGGAATTCAGTCTTTTGTTAGGAGTTGTTATGAGGAAGCGAGACAATCGCGCATTGTTTTATGATACAGTTTTTGTAGGTCTTGTAAAAAGTTTTGAAATGTGCCGAGTTACTTTTGAGATTATATCTGATAATATTATGATGTTGCATTTGGTTTGGTTTTAACAAGTCATTTGTAGATAATAATGAATTAATTAGTGTGCCAGGCATGTCAGCATGTGGACAGAAGAAGTGTCTGCCTACCCCAACGGAAAAAAGGCGTGATTTTATGTATGTATGTATTAAATGAATTCTTCGTAAACAGCGTTTTTTTGTTCATCTCATATAAAGGGTTTTTAATTAGGCCTAACTGGCTATTAGATAGATGCTTGAGAAATATAGAAAGAATAAACTGGCCAAGTGCAAGTCGGACTCGCACTCGTAGGGTTCCGTAACACAGTTAAATATTCCATAACTATGATTTTTCGCAACTACAAAATTAACTTTGTTTTTCATAGTGCTTGTATGAAAAACAAAGTTATCTTTGCGGTCGCCATATCTCTAAAACTGCTGACTATCTCGTTCAAACTAATTTTCGTTGTTAGTTTTTATTGAGATCTACAGCATATTCAGTTCCATGTATGGGATGCCCCCCCTTTAACTTTTATATTTTTTATTTTTGTATAAAAATCGGAAAGCGGTTTACAGAATACATCTACCTACCAAGTTTCAATTCTGTAGTCCTAACAGTTTCGGAATAAAATGGCTGTGACATACGGACGGACAGACAGACAGACAGACAGACAGACATGACTAAAAATGACGGACCCGGCGAATTTATAAAAACCTTTAACTCCTTTAAGTCATTCAGCTTAGAGGATGTATTATGTCTATTATATTTTCTGCATTCTGAATGGTGTTAGAGAAAATTTCTTTATCAAATTTTCTCTATTAGGAACTCAATTCACTATTAGGATTTTATAATCGGACATCCAGAGACACTAAAAGGCGCCACCGATTTATGGTGGATATACCATCTACCCGAACGAAGCGATTTGCTTCTTCGTTCATCATACGAACCGCCAAAGAATGGAATACTCTGCCTGAGTCTGTGTTTCCGGTTAAGTGCAATATGGGGGTCTTCAAATCGCGAGTGAATAGGTATCTTCTGGGTAAGCACGCTCCATCATCGATCGCATCATCACTTAACATCAGGTGAGATAGTGATCAAGTGCTACCCAGTTCTGTATAAAAAAAAAAGGAATTCTCAAAAATAGTATAAATTATTTATTTGTTTATTTTTCTTGGCTATGTTTGTCTTTATGATTATTATAATGTTTTATTTCAGGACAACTATCTCTAGAAGCTGAAAAGACATGGCTTCAATGCGAATGCGATCGTTGGGGCAACAAATTCAATTTGGAAGGTACCTATATATCGTTATGTTTTAATAACAACTCTGGGTATCTTAGTTTTTTGGGATATTTACAAATAAGTGTTTTGCAGGTCGGCCCAAAGAACGTTTAAGTTGTTAATATTCAAGTTATAAGATTTTGTATAAACATTTCGGGTGGTTAAATTTGGGTGAGTGCAATGTAATATTGTTGATTGGTCCAGTATTTTAGAGATGGTATTTTTATAACTCGATTTTTTCTGGGAATTGGTAGCACAATTTGTTAGATGTGTAAACGAATTAAGTTCACTTCACACTAATATTTATGAGTATTTTTGAGTTGACATTTTAATGAAGACTAATTTTGGGGATTTGAGGCAAGACTAATTAAATAATAATATAGAGTAGAGACGTACTACAGTTACTACTACTACTACTACATTACATGCAATTATTAATTTGGAATCAGTGCTAGTAGTTAATTTACTAATTAATTCATTATATGGTAGAACAATTAGTTCATGAGTATATATTTCCCATTAAATAGGTTTATTATCAACCGGAGCCACCAATCCTATAGTAAGCTAGCAAGCAAAAAGCCGAGCCAGCACATTTGATTTAGACACTATAAACGCTATCAAAATAGGCGAGGGTGAATGCGTGCGGCTTGCTATCTAGCAAGACGCACGCACTCTCTATACATCTTGTGGTTTACTAGCTTTCAGAGCCGGGGCTCGGGGGCCGGGGCTTTCTACACGGAAACCAAAAATATGTAGTAAAATCCCATTTGAATCTTTCTCACAGCGGGTTATCGTTATATTTTTATTATCTATAATTTTGAATGACCTGGTCTAATCGACTACCAACTACAGCATTCCTTGGAAGTATCAGCGATCAATGACTATATAAAATTTGCCAAACCCGCAATAGTAGTAATTTATGGCGTACTACATAATATAATTTAATATTCCAGGGTTGTCAAAATCCGAGGAATGTCAATCGATGCCGGCACTTATGGGCGTTGTAGGCACAACGGGCGCTGGTGGCGTTTTGGGGTTAGGGATCATCCCTGAACATAGCCTGCTGGATTCCTGCACGCGCCTGTCTATATCTCTGGAGGAGAGCGTATTTAAGGTACTGTAGCCGACGTTTTCAACCGACTTAAACAAAAAGGAGGTTCTCAATTCGTCTGTTTTTTTAAAATTTTATTTTGTGTATGATACGCGATTACTCCGTCAATTGTGAACCGATTCGAATGATTCTTTTTGCAATCGGTAGGGTACGTTTCCGAGGTAGTCCTATTGTTATTTCATTGAAATCTGATAAATATCTCCAGAGATATGACGATAAATGTCTCAAACTGCTACTGAAATTGACTCGCGGGACATTGAAGTTGGTTGTTTTAGTTTTTAAACTATCTTAATTATTAGGCGTGACTGAACATTAATTATTCTTTTTATGTTAAAGTGGGCAATAGAGGTCATCCATGGTCATATCTGCCGTGGGACCGATAACCGTTGGGGCAGACTGGTTCTAGAGTGGAGACCGCGAATCGGCAAACGTAGAGTAGGACGCCCTGTGACTAGGTGGAGCGACGACATTCGCAAAGCGGTGGGCATTTATTTTATTATGCTTATAGTGGTGTGCCATAGGAGAGTCATACATTCCAACAGTGGTAGGAAATCTACTGATGAAATAATTTTATTTAATGCATGGGCGTTTTGTAGCTGAGTCCGATACATACATAAAAACCTCAACACGAACAAGTTATATTTCTATTCAGACTTTAAATGGGGCTTTAGGAGTAACTTTATATTTACCTAGTACTTATCACGTTGTACTTCAAAGTTTTGGTAGGTACTAAGTTGAACCGAATTAATTTTGCAAAAATAAATAATTTATTTGCTTACTACTTAGGTCGCGGACCGTGTCGCGTCAATACCTACCGTTGATACATACTCGTTATTCCAAAATATCGATTAGATTCGACAGAAAAGTACATCCCTACGTAGTTAAACAACTAAATTCGGCTCGTGTGAATGGGGTGGTACTGTCGCGTGATGAAGACCGGGAAGCACAGACCTGTCTGTTCTGTGATTGGCCCATCAGCGCGGGAACTCACTGACAGACAAATCACAGCCGCGCAAGGGTGCCCTTGCGCACATTTCAAACCGCGTACTGCCATATAGACATAATAATTCGAGGCCCGGTGGCGTAATCGGGAGAACGGTTGACTTTGATGCCAGAGGTACCGAGTTCAAACCGCCGTACACCAACGGATTTTTTTAGAGAAAAAAATATTATGTGCGCCTTTCACAGTGGCCCTCCGATGTCGGAAAAACATCGTTAAGAAACCAACAACCCCCGCATGGTGTTAGGACACTATCTAGTGTTCGACTGGCCAGCTACCACCCTCAAGTTAGAAAATCTGTCACCAAAAATCTAATGTAATTCGGCAGCTATCCTTGAGAGCCAGTTCCCATTCTAGGCCTAGCGTGCTTACCATCTTCGCATCCGCATCATCGCTTACCAACAGATGAGATAGTGGTCAAACGCTAGCCTATAAGATATAAAAAAATATATAATAATAATTGCCTTCTGCGCATCAAAGGTCAGTAGTTGAAGATCGGTATCGCCAGATATAACTATAATCATATTTTATATACATTCCAGGTGTCAGTAAGCTCATCATCACAATCGTCTCGCAGCAACTCCAGCCCTCACATGACCCTCGAAGAGTTACGAGCCATTAACAAATACGCCGAGAGCACAAAAAGCCTCTCCTACCTTCCCCAGGTAAGACAAGCCACAAGTCACATGCCGCTCCTCGTTTGAAGTGCTCTATCCTTTGTTTTGATATCTATGTGACGTCGACAGATGTCAGGGCCGTCGAGAACGTCAAATAGAGATTGCAAATTGTTATCTGTGGCTCGGGTGTTTGATGAACAAAAGTTGCTTTTGGGGTTCACGCCGAAGCGCGAAATTTAATGCCACAGTTGAATCTTTTAATATAGCTTCTTTATTTCGTTTGTTTATTTTACTAAGTAGAATACAACGTCGCTAGTTGAGAATTATCTAAGGTGACCTATGAGCATAAACTAATGAATATAATATATGATAATTATCTAAGGTGACCTATGAGCATAAACTAATGAATATAATATATGAGAATTATCTAAGGTGACCTATGAGCATAAACTAAAGAATATAATATATGAGATAGTAGTCAAGCGCTTGCCTATATAGTATTGAAAAAATGTAGTTCCTTCTAATGTTTCGCGACTAATGAATATAAATTCCAGTTATTTTATTTTTCGTGCGCTTTCATGGTTTTAACTATACGATAAAAAAGATATTCCTGATTTTAAAGAAGTTTGTGCAATTTTAAATTTAGACATAAACCTATCATCTTATATTGACTCTTCTTATATTGACTCTTACTTGAAGCATTATAAAGATTGAATTTAAATAAACTGTGTATAAAATATGTAATATGTTTAACTTCTAGCGCTCACAGAAGGACGTATTTTTTAAGTGATGGTGATAAGAGTTTATCTAAAACCCACCCCATAGTTCACCATCTGTCTACCCCTTTACTATCTGAGAAACACGGACCATTGCCAAAACAAAAAACAATTGAAAATCTATCACGCACGTCATTTTGTGCACACACGCTCAATGCGTCCATGCAAATGTGCAAAGTAAAGTTTAAATGTAGTGACTTATTTATTCGTATAATCATTTAATTTATTTGTGCTGAGTGATTTATAGCATAGATTCGTGATAGCCAGTGGTCCGTATTTCATCAACAAATGCATGAAAATCGTCTGTGACCCTTGACAACATGTAGGCAGTTTGCTGTTCTATTAGTGAGTAGATTTTCCCACCTAATTATATCTTCTGTCTTGCCAAAGGGTCATTCTCTGGGACACAGAGATAACTGAGTAAGGAACTGTACACACAAACTGTGCTTGTTTTTAGATCGTGTGTGAACATGCCTTTTGAACACACAGAAGCTTTTAGCCGCACAAATTGGGTGCAATGTCTTAATCTAACTACTTTTTTTTAAATTTTTTTAGAACCTGTATACAAAACTTAGGTGTTAGGTGTTTTTGTCCGTTTTATCTTTGTAAAATGTGTGTATATATTTTTTACAGATAGTTAACATTATACCAATTATAACTTTTATAGTATGTATTTGGTAATGGTTTTGGTGATTCCCGTTTATGAAATGAAATGTATGCGATAGGCCAGCCCCTGTGTTTAGTAATTAACATTAGATGGAAGTAGTTACTAATGAAACACTAACATTCTCGTTTCATTTAACGTATTAACATTTGTAAAATTTATTAAGTGGGTATTTTAACATTTTCATTAACCGTCATCAATTCCAAGCGAATTAATGTTAGTATTAAATTATGGAAATTCAAATGAAGTAATTTTAAACGTTTACTCAGTAAACTTGTACTTACTATCATTTTACAAGGGATGAAATCTTTGGAAAATAAATAATCTAAATAAAATTAATGATAATTTTCTTAAAATGGATCCTGTCCATGAAACCAGTGCCTATGAAAAAATCAATAAGGACTTTTTGGTTAGGTTTCGTCGCTTGCCGAATCGTTTACTGAGTGGTTGGTTTATAAGATAAGGTACAAGTAAAATAATAAAGAATTGAAAATTGTATAAGTCCTGCCAAATCCTAATTTAAAATTGGTAGTGAGCAAACATACTTATACATCGAAAGAAAAAAATCAAACAATAAATTTTACAATTATATATACATAAAATCACGCCTTCTTCCCGTTGGAGTAAGCAGAGCTTCTTTCCGCAAGCTAACATAACAATACATTTTAAAGGCTGAAAAACAGTTACATAAAATTCTATTTCAGCAAAGGCCTTAGAAGTATTGCAGATTAATCTTGGGATTGTAAGGATCTGTTATCCGTTAATTTTATAATGTAGCTTGATTTCGATAAGCCATCTGAGGCAATTATGGCAAAACCCGTTATTTTATAAGTTATTCCGGTCCAAATCATCAAACCATCTACGTATAGGTACATCATTGTTGAATTTCCACTAAGATTAAGCGAGGTCATATTAAAAAGTTTAATATAAATGAGTTAAGAGCCTAGCGGGTAAGGTAGCAAGAAGAGAGCTAGAACACTTAGAAGAGATATTAAAGGCGAAGGAAGAAGAAAGGTGACGTAGCGTGGTGTGTAGGTTCACGAGCGGCAGAGGGCGCGCATGCGCACGCGGTCCGAGTGGTTCCTGCAGCCGGCGGCGTCGCTGGACGCGCGGCCCCGCGCCGGTACGCCCTCCTGCGCCCCCCCGGCCTCCTGCGCCCCCTGCGCCCCCCTGGCCTCAGGCCCGGACCCGCCGCCAGAAAACGCGGCGATATACCTCCTTATCGCCTGCCTAGAATTTTTGTTTTGACTCGCGCACCGGTACTGTGTTTGTGTTCGTTCGCTTTGGTGCGGAGGACTAACCGACGCCGGACGGAGGGTTTGGTCTCTTGTTTCTAGTGCTCGGTTTTACAGAGCGCTGTTGTTGATAGCGAACTGTGAAGTGCTACAAAAGAAAACTTTACGGAGGAATAATTTGTTAGTATTTGTTGAACTTGCGTTAAAATCACTGTGGTCCTGTTTTGACGTTTGACTAATTTCAAGTTTAGGAACTCGGCGATAAAATTGGCTTACTAAACATGAAGAGTTAGGTTAACTTCTGAACCTTTAACATGCTAAATTCATTAATTATTGTACAAAAAATATCGTGATGGCAATTCATGCCGTTTTAACCCTCGTCATAAACGGTACAAACTGTGAATACAGACTAAAAATCGTACGTTTGAAGCTCTATTTTTACATTTTATCTGATTGATTATTCTGATTTTATTAGAAAAGAGAAAAATAAAGTAGGAAATTACATACCATCTTAAAACACGATAACCAAACATTTTATATATATATTACATTTATACATAATCAACTTTGAATACCCAAATCCAGGGATATTCACACCACAATACTTCTAACTTCAAGTGTACTTATGTGTCTATGAATTAAAAGCACATAAAACGCCGAGTATATACTTCGTAGTACAATGAGACCAAAGCCTTCGTAGCTTGTAAACTCACACACGGTAACAATGGGGCCTCGCTTCACGCTAGCTTGGTGTCGTAGCATGTGTCCTTCGATATATCACCGCACGAATCATCTATGTGTAGCATGTAGCATTCTTACCTTCCTACGGCTCGATTATGTATACATTAGGTTTATGTATATCTTTGTTGTAGATATCAACTATTTATTTTTGTTTTATTTTATTCATTATCTTCGTTCTTCAATCTGTCAAAATCGTAACAAATAATTTTCCCATTTCGTACTACAAAAGAGGTAATACGAGTTTGAAAGTAGCGGGGTTAAAGTTGGAGTTTGTAGGTTTTAATTTTAGCTTAATATTTTCTTTATGTAGGTTAGTCGGTAATAGTGTTTATATTTCTGCTGTTTTGATAGATGAGAAGCTTTTATAATTATTTTTTTTTGTCGGACAAGAGTACGCATGTGTAATTGTGTATATATATGTCATAGAAATGTGTAAGTTATGGAATGTTCGATGTCGTGACCAAAATGCACTACACTGCATAAAATACGCTTGTGTGTATCAACCACATACCATTATGAATATCACACATACACACAAACACACATAAATAAAGTAAAATCATGAATTCGTTTTTATAAAACAATAATGCTTGTACATTTTACCATTATAAAATGACAACATGTTTGAAACATGACCATCTGTGAAGAAATTATAATATCATTGCATACAAAAGTTTACTGGCATTTTTAAAACAAGTGTGTATCATGGCAATTCGTACTGTGAGTTGTCCGTTTGTCTCATTATTTGAGAGCAATCTCGTAACAAATCATTGTTTTATTGTTATCGCTTACTTTTTATTGTTTACGTATAGTGGTTGCTCCTTAATTTGTTTTAGCCATTTTTTACACAATTAATATTGATTGATCACGGTTCCAAGACGATTTGAATTATCGATTTGGTATAGAGAATGACATACCTAAAATATACAATTCATTTTCGTCCCCATGTCAAATATAATTTATAGCTGTTGAATACCTCTAGCGTAAATTATTCTAATTTGACAGCACTCAAACTCTTGCCGTCTCCGTCTTACTTTGAAGGTAAGATAAGGACGACAATATTTTTGGAGTGTTCAGATTGAGTTAAGTTTAATGATTGTATATTAAAATATACCCTCCATGTCTTGAAATCGTGATGTATTCAAATCCCAAGTGTATGCGATTCAGTGTAATATATTCACATCCCATACTCTTGAGGCATGAAAACTGTATGATATAAATAAATGTACACGCCAATTGATTACACTTTTAAGTATGTACTATTTTAAAAAACACTTAATAAATTCGAAATGTTTTGCCTGGGATTTCAGTAAAGTTAAAGTACAAATATGTATGTATACACGCAATCAAATCCTTAAACTAGATACAAATTGTGACTAAGTTTTAGTTACAATAACTGTGAAATTTAGAAGCCTATAAAGTCTGTCCGTCTTATTTATTAGACAGACAGACAGACGTGTCTAAAACGTTTCCTTGTAGTAAGGAACCTATGAAAAAAGCTTTAAAAGCAATCAGTCGGTGTGTACATAAGTCGAAACAGATGTTTGCAACTTTGAAGTTGGCTAAGTAACTACGCATTTTTTTTTTTTAGTTCAATTTAGATAACGTGTAAGAGACGATTAGCGGAGCTTAACTTCAGATTTGTTTGCCTCCGTTGTGACTTTATATTGTCCGTAATCCACATATTATGCTGGGTTGAGAGATCTGGATCTGGCTTACAAAACCAATTAGAGTTCGTTATTTTCACACATCTTCTTTGAGCATTATGCTCTGTTACTCGACAGTTTAAAACAAAATGTATTCCTTTTTAAAATGTAAAAGTATGCCTTGATCAAATCGGAGATTGTTTCTCTATCGCATACGGTGTTGGCCCACATCAATTGATCGACTGATGTAGTAGGCAGGTCAAACAATCGACCGACAGATCTCATTCGACCATCGATCGATGGCGTCGATCGACGGTCGATCAATTGGTATGGTAACACGAGAGATACAGAGATAGTATGTCTTGATCGCTCGCTCATCTCAACCCAGTTTTTATATGGATACTGGGTGTAAAGTATCCAAGTGTTCCACATCCCCAACCCTCTATCCATGAGCAGGTGGCGAGCGTCGCAGTTCTCGCCGTCGGTCGCGACGCACTCGCGTGTGCGTCGGTGGCGCCGCGTGCCGTGCCCTCACACACTCCGACACTGAAATCCCGCTCGCTCTCCAGCCTCGTAAAGTGACCGCCTGACCGATGCCTGCAGCGCACCTCGACTGCGCCTACCCCCTTTCTTGTGCAAGGTAAACCTACACCAAACCCTTTGTAGAGTGAAGCTACTTTGTCGACCTACCCGCAAATGTTACGCTTAGCGTTTGTTCTTTATTTGTGTTCTATTATTGAATATAATCATTTGTTTTTCAATAGTGTTGAACAGTTCTGTGTTAAAGAAAGTGTATTTGGCCGCTTCTTTATTGACGGTGCTGACATAAACATGTCGGTGCCTGGCCCGCCCAGTGAGAAAGCGTGCAGTAATTTACATAGAATAATAGTACATTTCATAGAATTATGCGTCCACTGAGTGCCTAGTGTGAGTTTTATAGATTGGTTTACTTACTCGATCACGTTACAGTAAACGCAGATTTGTATGGAATTAAAAAGCGCTATCTAGTGTGCATAAGAGATAACATTGTAATGTCCATACAAATCTGGGTTTACTTTAACGTGATCGAGTGTGTAAATAAATTTAAGGAAACTCGCACTAGGCACTCTGATGTGGGTGCCGACGTCGTATCGGGCAATGAAGAAGCTTCCATTCTATATATAAATCATAAAATACAGTTTGTATTTGGCCAATTTGATCGAATAGAGGGAGATGTTGCTATGTAGTTGTTTAGCTATTCCTTTCTCTATTGGCCAGATTCTTGTAAAAAGGTTCTAGCTAGAAGGCATGCTTGATACCAATATTTTGTATTAGAATACACACACATGCCTGTAGAATGATATTCCTTTTTTTTTTTAATTCTGTCAACCCGTTTTCTCCGCATTGAGAAAGATGTACGTCTTGTGATCTCATACAGGTAGCATGTTAAATACTTTACAGACTATCAAGAATTGACTCATGTGCTAGTAGATACATACTTAGTTACATCTGGCTCCCTAGAAAAAATCCATTTTTTGTTTTCATTAACGCTAACGCAACTTCAAAATGTATGGAAATGACAACTTTGTTGCGGAAAAATAAATGTCATTCCCCATACATTTTGAACTTGCGTTAGCGTGAATGAAAACAGAAATTGGATTTTGTCTAGGAGGCTGATACAAGATGATTTCAAATAAACATCAAGAAGAAATTTGTCAAATTTGAGAGGTATTTTTATTTCGAAAAACATTTTGTTTCAGTATAAGAGCCGTGATACGTATCTGTCTTTGTAACTGGACTCGAGAATCTTAAATATGGTCCAATTTCACCAGTTTCTGATAAAGTTTCAAAGTAGTTATGTTATCTTTTAATAACTTAAAAAAAAAACTTAAACTTAACTTACTTTTTTATAACTTTTCTATTCTATTCTAAAAACTTGTCAAAATTCTGACAAATAAGCTCCTATCTGAGCTATCGACAGCCGGTGAAATGGGCACTAAAACTAATCAAAATAACTCTGCCGGAATACAGATGTCAATATAATACAAATGTCAGTTACAAATGATACTATGGCCAGCTATATTTACAGACTATATACATCTTTTGGCATTTTCTTGTATTTTGTAAAGCATGCGATTTTTCTACTAAATTGTGTGTTATTCAATTATTGGTCCTACAATTGTAATTGTTTTAATAGCTAGATATTCATGCGTAACATTTTGTTTCTAATAGGTCAACATCGCTGGACGCAAGCTTTTCGATCGATTTCTGATATAGGTCCCATGGGATATTAATAACATTTTAAAAACAACGATAACATTTAAAAATATTTTTATATATTCATTCGGCAAAAAATAATTAGTGGTCATTTTTGTCTGAAGGGAAATATAAAAGTATTAAATAAATACGAACTACATCATGATTAGCATCAATTGAATATCGATTCATATAGTGATCGAGTATTTGGTGGTAGAATTTTCGAGAAACATTTGGCGCGCTTTTCTACCACAAATAATGTGTAATTGAAAACTATTTCTGGATATAAACGTTTAATCCTCTAATTTTTCGAATAATTAAATCGTGCACGGTGAATATTATAGTTATTAAAACGTACAGAGATAATATAGAAATTGTATTTTAAAATACAGCTCTCTATGTGTTTATGTCATAAATTAAAAAAATAAAAAATATATTGAAATGACGTTGTTCACTATAAAGGTGATATGCATTTTGTTGTCAAGAACAAAAAAAAATGTTATAGTTTAATTCGAATGCATACGGAAGTGTTGCTGTGTTCAGAATTAATCGTGAATTACCTATGCAATTAATTTGAAATTAGTAGTCAAAATAATTTATACTTTATTGATGTAATAATAGTAACACTGATTGATCTCACAGTTTGGTGTTGCCATAATTATTTTCTGTGCGAATTAAAAGTATTAACTTTTTCAATACTATATTATTCGCCCGACCAAAAAGTCGACGCATCCACGATAAATGAATAAATTGTGTAATGGGAATCAAAGCTTTATTCGAGTTAAAATTAAAATAAATTCTTATGATTCAGCTATGGATACGGTGTCAATACTTTATATTTGTTCTAAATACATTCCTGTAAATAAATTGACTAGATAGTTAATTAATAGAATATAAAAATAATATACATTCTTAACCTCGGATTTATATAGATTTATGAAGTTTTAGTTGAATGTATGTGAAATAGATTTTTCGTTATAACATTCTGTATTCCTTCATATCTTTCTACCTCAGTTACTCATTTCATGCCGCGATCGTGTTTTGTTTTCATTATATTCTCACTATAATAGTTTAAGAATTTGTATACCCAAATTATGCCAAATTAACAGTTGCATTTTGGCTCTTGAAGTCGTGATCTGACCCTTAATGGAGCCAAATTTAAAAGACTGAATTATCGTTTCGATTCACACATGGCATTTAATTAAATTTTGGATTTTTGTAGATTTGTTTACGGCTATTCTCAGGTTTCATGGAATTATAGTCTATTATAAAATATTTCAGATAGATTCGCATTATACCAGTAAAATTTTGGAGTAATTGTATGTAAATAAATGTATTGAGATATTCAAAATGTAATGTAGGTGCTAGTTGATTCGTAAGATCCTATGAAACTATAATTGTATTGAGTTTCTTCTGTTGACATCAATTAACATGTGTAAAAATTTATTAATATTTAAGTTCTTCCATTTAGTTTTGATTTTAATGACTCTCAGAGTTTTGTTATAATATTAGTTGTACATAATATTTTGAGGTATCATTTGAAGAGTTTCATTAGATAATATGCACAGCATTTCGCACATTATTTTGTATTGAATATTGTTGTAAGCGTATCGTTTAAGACTGTATTAGGTTAATTGTTTTAATGCAAGTCGTGTTAGGATCATGGACATGTTTCGATCAAATTAGTAGTTAATGTGTCTAGTTGAGTACCAGATATGCTATGTTTTGTATAAAGGCAGCTCAAAATATTATTATATTATTAGGTGAGGTTCAATTGTAAGTCGTGGTAAATGCAGCTTGCGATTCTGTAGCCATATGTGAAAGTACCTTTTGATATACTTACTCGATATGATGTGTGAGACGTTTTGGTAATCTCTATATTGCTAGCAAAAGATTTTCGATCGATGTCGTTTTATAGAACGAGATGTTTCCGATGACATACAGTTTCAGTAAATTGCTGAACGTAATCGACGGCGAGTCTTCAACTATTCCATCGATATGATTGTCGTAGTGTCAATGTCCCAACATAAAGGTATTTTAGTTTCAATGTGTGTTCAAATATGTTTTGTTAAGGGATATAATATCTCAAATTCTTGTTTCGTTCCAATTAATGAATCGATATTTCTTTAAAGACAATATTGAGTTATATAAAATATAAGAAATGTACCTAGTGTTATAATTGGCTTGCATTTGTTTGGATTTGCTCGTCCAAGTTCCTGTGTTCATTATTAGTGATAGGGTATAAACGAATGTGTCGTATTATTAAATGCTTATGAAAATAAAAATATGTACGTGTAATTGTTGTTTTTGTCATCACAATTTTATGTGATTGTAGAATTGTGATAGCATCAGCGACATTTAATTCTTTTGTAATGTTTATTAAATATTTAGCTTTTACTTTGTTATAGTTCAAGTGCGTCCTATTTTTAATATATTAACTAAATTTACAATTTAACATTTTTGTACAATAATTTGCTCCGCAGTTTAGATAGCGTATTTTGATTTTTATAAGACTGTTCATTTTTGTTATTATTGTAAATTATTTTATTACTAAAACTCGAATACATTTTTCTTATCATTCCACCGATTTTAAGTATTCAACAAAACCAGTTGTGTATAAGTATTATTTTTGAAGAAAATTGTTTTCGTTTATTTGAGAGGTAGCTTCAAAGTTACCTGATATGTGCTAATATACTTTATTTCTCAGTATTTAAGCAATAAGGAATGTTACAACTACTTAATGCACCGTAATTGATACTTGAGGTACCTTCTTTTATTAATTTTGAAGTTAATTTCTTGCCATAAGTCAAGCGTCTTTTAACTTTATGATTGTAATTATAAACTATAAGATGGAGAAGACACATATAGATACTTATAGATTTTGACTTACATTTCCTTCCGATTCATTCCAATCCATTCAATGTTCCAATTCATTCCAATCCATTTATTCAGATTTTTGTCACATTATGAAACAAATCTTACATGCCAAAAATACTATGCATTTATATCATACATACATACAATCACGCCTTTTTCCCGTCAGGGTAGGCAGAGACTACTTCTTTCCACATGCTACGATCCTGACATAACTCTTTCGCTTCTTCCACTTTCATGAGCGCCTTCATACATGTTCGCCTACTTTTGGCATGCCTTTCCTTAAAACGTCTCCGATCTGGTCGTGATACGTTCGCCTAGGTCGGCCTCTATCCGGCTCGCCCATTCTCACTCGTTTTATAAATCTGTTTCGTAAATCTTTCTTCATCCATCCTCTGTAGATGTCCAAATATATCATAACCAAGGAATATATGTTCTTTGGTTCCTACCGCCTATCTTATGGCAGAGAAAAAAGGCGATCCTAGAAATATAAATAAACTGCAAAAGAGTGTTCCTTCAATTTGAATTTATACAGAAATAAATTAAATGCAAGATTCATTTGTGTCTGCGTCATTTACCTCAAAATGAATGAAAGTACCTACTTTGTATTTTGTGCTAGTGTATCCCAATAAATGTATTTGAATGGAATTGAATGTGATTCCATGATTATTGTCATACTAGTTATGGTATTTTTGTATAATACATTCGGTTTGTATTTTGTCACGTTATTTGCACTTTTTCTACACAAATTATAAAAGATTACACGAAATAAAAGTTTAACAAAATAAAATTGATTTTTTAATTGAAAGCCCTTGAATGATCTCTTTATCTATACCAATTTGATTATTTTTGGAGAGATATATGCATCAAAAGAATAAAGGGATTGACAAGACCCTGAACCTAAGAAACAACACCTGAATCAGCAAGACTGAAAGACCGAAGCTAGTTAACTCTCAATAAATATAAAAAGAAATATATTGGGTTCAGGCAAATAGCGTATTGGAGAGAGGCAAGGATGATTGGCAAGTCATATTGCTTCCTGTAAATATATTAGGTTTATTTTGTCGTAGGCCAATCATGGGATGTAAGGGAGCACAAATACCACCTCAGTGCTCCCAGCCAACCTCACCTGCCCGTGGTGCATCCTGCTGATCAACAAACGAGGCTCTGGCGACCGACAAATGGCGGTATAACCATTTCTAAATTATGGCGTAGCTAAATACTACAGGCCGGTGATGGGCAGCAGCGTCACCGGTGCGAGAAGCTACGTCCTGCGATCGCCAACCCGCCTGCCCAGCGTGGCGATTAGGGCATATCCCTCCCAAGGGATGCAATTAATATGAAAGGTCACAATATGCCGCGGCCCCCAGTTCCCGGCTGCCCTGCTATTCCTGACCACGGCGGCGGTCACGGTAACGGCAGGGCAGGGGGTGCTAAGAATCCCCGGGCTACGATAGGCCGCCAAAACAAACTGACCCTCGCAACCTACAAGGGATGCACGATTCGGCTGGACGATCGTCTGGCGCAGCTGGAGGAGGAACTGAAACAGAGGAGATCAGCCATCCCAAGGCGGCGTCGGGTTTCTGGTCAACAAGGTTCTCAGTGACAACGTTGTCGAAATCTACAGTGTGTCGAACAGGGAAGCGTACCTCATAATTAAGCTAACCAAGAGGTACAGCCTCAAGGTTATTCAGGTTTACGCAACGACCTCGACACACTTGGATGATGAGATGGAGAGCATGTATGAAGATATCTCCAGAGCTTTACATACCACCTCCAAGGCTCACTACAACGTTGTCATGGGAGACTAACACCAAAGTGGGAGTACAGACTTGCACTGAATCGACAATAGGACCACACGGATTTGGGAGTAGAAATCACAGGGGGCAAATACTCGTCTATTTCCTCGAGAAAGAGGGGCTTTTATTGATGAACTCGTTCTTTAAGAAACAGCCCCAAAGGAAGTGGACGTGGCAAAGCCCCGACACTGTGACTAAAAACGAGATTGACTTTATTACATTATTACGGACAAACGGCGCATATTCAGAGACGTCTCAGATGATCACTAGGTTCAATACTGGGAGTGATCACCGACTTCAAAGCCGAGAGATTACGATTGATGAAGTCTACGCTCCGTCCGAACCTACTCCAAACCGTTGTTGGGTCCGAAACATTCCAATTAAAATTGGAAAATCGATTCGCTGCCTTGGAAACCACAGATGACGTAGACCAGAAACTCGAAGAAGTGGTGGAAATCCTCAGGGATGAAGAGAGCAAGCGTACGAGCAAAAAGTCCAAACTTTCGGCAGAAACACTTCGCTTAATGGAAGAGAGACGAACAGACCCCTTGTCAGTTTGTCAACTAACCTGGTGCGCAACAAATCCATAAAGAAGTTGGTACGACGCGACCTCCGATCCTCTAACACGCTCTTGATTAAAGAATCAATTGAGCAGAATCGGGGGTCGAAAGTGTTCGTCCAGCCTCTAGGTAGAAGCCACCTCACAAAGCTGACAACGTCAACGGGGAACGTCGTCGCATCCAAGTCAGAGATTCTGTCGATGGAGATTAAGTTAAGACTTCTACGGCAAGCTCTACGCATTCTATGATTCAAGGCCCGTACCCGATTCTTTTCACTGGGAGAACTCCACAGGCATGGAACAGAACCATGGTGGTTTTGTTTTTAAAAAACGGAGACACAACCCTTTTGAAAAACTACCTCCCCATTTCGCTTCTGAGCCATGTCTACAAGCTGTTTTCAAGGGTCATCACGAACCGTCTAGCGCGGAGACTCGATGAGTTCCAACCTCCGGAACAGGCCGGGTTTCAAAGCGGTTACGGCACTATAGACCACATCCATACAGTGCGGCAGATTGTATAGAAGACCAAATAGTACAATCGGCCCCTGTGCTTAGCCTTCGTGGACTATGACAAGGCCTTCGACTCAATCGAAAATTGGTCCGTTCTGGAGTCCTTGCAGCGTTGCCAAGTCGACTGGCGATATATCGAAGTGATGAGATGTCTGTATAATGCCGCGACGATGACTGTACAAGTACAGAACCAGCGAACTAAACATGTCCACCTGCGTCGAGGAGTGAGACGGGGATGTCATATCCCCGAAACTGTTCACTAACGCCTTGGAGGATATGTTTAAGACGCTGGACTGGAAAGATTCTGGCATTAACATCAACGGCAAGTACATCTCTCACTTACGATTCGCAGATGACATCGTCATAATGGCAGAGACGCTACAGGACCTACAAAGGATGTTGAATGGCCTAGCTGATTCTTCTCGTTGCATCGGTCTCCGGATGAATTTGGATAAAACCAAAGTCATGTACAACGAGCACGTTGTTCCGGAACTGATTGCCGCAGATGGAATCCCATCGAAGTTGTAACGCAGTATGTTTACCTATAGGGCAAACGCTCCAACAAGGCAAACACAACTTCGCGAAGGAAATCCAGAGGAGAATTCAGCTGGGCTGGCCAGCATTCGGAAAACTTCATCGAGTCTTCTCGTCGCCTATACCGCAGTGTCTAAAGACAAGTCTTTAACCAGTGCGTCCTACCTGTGATGACATACGGAGCCGGGACGTGGACACTCACAGTTCGACTGGTCCACCAATTTAAAGTCGCTCAGCGAGCTATGGAGAGAGCTATGTTCGGTATTTCTCTAAGGGATCGAATCCGGAACGAAGTAATTCGCCAGAGAACTAAAGCTATCGACATAGCTCAACGGATTAGTAAGCTGAAGTGGCAGTGGACTGGTCATATCTACCGCAGGACTGATAACCGTTGGGGTAGACTTGTCCTTGAGTGGAGACCGCGAATCGGCAAACGTAGCGTAGGACGTCCTGTGACCAGGTGGAGCGACGACATACGCAAAGCGGTGGGCAGTGACTGGAAAAGAAGAGCCGAAGATCGGGCTCAGTGGCGCACCTTCGGAGAGGCTTACGTCCAGCTGTGGACGGACACCGGCTGATAATGATGATGATCATGAGGCCAATCGTTGAACTGGACCGATAGTCTCTACATGCATAGCGATGAATTTCGAGCGAAAATCGTCGATACGAAAAGAGCTGCAGATAACAACTGTCTAGCTGCATCTTATTCTAGCAGACGTTTGCGATGACAAGACGCATCGCTATCAATGCAGAAACTTCCACCCCTGGATCTGCTTGGGAACTTTACGATACACCGGGATTTCTATAGATTTAGATTGTCAATAAAAAAGCAGATTATGTAAATAAGTAATATTTTATTCGTAAAAATGTAACACTAGAAATGAATATTAACACATATTTTTCTCACATGTATTCCTATTCAAAAATGCAAATTGTGGAAGACATTATATATCACATATTTTATAGCTATCTTATAGTAGCAGGGAATGTATAATAATGGCAAAAGTAAGGCAATATTTATTCTTGTTCTTGTCTAATAGAGCCAGAGTCCAGTTCGTATACGCCATTTCGGCTTAGAGTATTACTATCCTTTACCACATCGTCACTGATCAACAGGTGAGATGCGGTCAAACGCTACCCGTTATGATATAAAAATAAAACTGGCCAAGTGCAAGTCGGACTCGCACTCGTAGCGTCCCGTACCACACACACTACAGTATTTTTTAATATCGAGCATAAAATACAACTATCATTTTTCGCCGCAAAAAATTTATGATTAATAAACATTTTATCAAAACAGAGATGTGAGCCGCGTGCTTATTTCTTATAACGCCATCAAACGTCTAATTCTAAAAGCTATCTAAGTGAAAGTTAACACAAAGGTATTAGGGATCGGCATTTCAATATAATAAATAATCTATGGACATTATAATATGGATATAATCTATGGACGTTTACAAAAACGTTCATAGAGGCGTTACTCAGAGCAATAATTACTAAAGTACAGAGCGCGGCTATGAGACCGCCACCGCCGCCTTCTGTGAGTTGTAAGCAGATATGCTATAGCTACGTATATTGATATATAGGTCTTGCGTAGGGATGCCTGCAAACGCCCGCGCGCTTATCGACGAAAACGTGACGACAAAAATGAATATAGGATATTTATACATTGAGAGGACTGTTCTATATTAATCTCAAGATACGCTGTTTGTTTTTTCCTACGATTTCTCAGTCATTATATAAGTATCTTAAATGCACGAAAGAGATAGTATTAATGTAATTAAGAGTACCTAAAATATAACCCTCCTTCTTTCGCAGTCGAGTAATAAATATGACTTTGAAAGTTTGTAAAAGTTTTAGTTAGGTTAGGTTAGGTTATGGGGAAATGGGAGAGGAGGGGGGAGGGTAGGAGAGGGGAAGAGGGAGGGGAGGGGGCTTAGCGAGGCGTGGTACGGCGCGGTGTAGGTCTACGTATGTTTCTTATTTGTAATATAATTAGCGTAAATAATTAAAAATACTACCCAAAGAGTGTCTTTCTTCTCGTCCTCGCAATTCCTCGCGGACGAAGTTGCGAAGTCGCGGGGCACAGCTAGTAACTAATATAAAGCTAACCACACAAAAATCTCAACATTAACACTTTAGAGCATCGGAGTATTTCCTTACTTCGACTTCGCTTGAACGTAAAAAAAGTCGTAAATTATATCGACAGCGCGCACATCACTACTTAATGCATCACCGGCGAAGCGGCGGGCGGTGTCGTGGGACGCGACTCGCAACCGCACGTCTCACGTGTACTTCACCCCCGCTATCATATAATAGTATATCTGTTTAAAAGTATGAAAAACTGAATTACCTGTGAAATGTTATATATTGCATTTTAGTTTGGTGTGTTTCCTTGTGTCATTTTGTTGGCACCGCACATTTCACAATTTTCTCGGCAAAAACGAAATAAGATGTTACTAAACGCACTCCGCTCGAACTCAGAATGTCGACTGTTCGCGCTTGCCGGTGGACAGCGACGATGTTCTGACCCGTGCTTACTGTTCGAACTCGAATAGCCGCGCTCTGTACTTTAATAATTATATTGCTCTTAGTGGCGTTATATTGAAATTTAAAAAAAAAACACGTTTCTTGTATCAGGACCCCCATACTTTTAAACTATTCAGTTTTTAGTATGTGTTGTTATAGCGGCAACAGAAATACACCATATGTGAAAATGTCAACTGTCTAACTATCACGGTTCATGAGATACAGCCTGGTGACAGACGGACAGCGGAGACTTAGTAATAGGGTCCCCTTTTACCCTTTGGGTACGGAACCCTAAAAAGTAACTTGTACTACCCACCTTATGAAGTCTACGCTTAGCTCCTAACGTCAACAATATTTATTTTATGAAGCAGGATTCATAATATCTTTAACTCTTTCTCCTTTCACATAAACTTGTACAATATTCCTATCGTCGCCGGCATAGGTGAATCTTTGGACTAGATTGATGACATATTCCTTGGTGCCTGGAGAAACTTCTGGGAACTCGGGGAAGTGGGAAACCGGTCCATTCTTTGGGTAAACGTCTATTACGAGAGCGTCGAATTCTTTGCCCACTTCTAGCGAGCCAATTTTGTCTTCTAGGTTCAAAGCTGTAAAGAAAGATTGGTTACTATCAGAGTAAGTAGGTCTAAATAGCGACTAATGTATTTGTTCTGGCAGATGAACTTAAGACTAAACAAATTATTTCTAATGAATAGTGTCAATGGGCGGCGTTATCGCTCATAGTGATCTCTTCCAGACAACCATATGCCACATAGTCAGATTAATATTAGATGAGACAGTGGTCAGTTTTTCATACTTAACGAATGAAGCTGTGAACTAAACAGTAAAAATCAAAACGATGTGTAATCGTACTGTGGGGATATTCTGTAAGATAGTTAGCGAGATGCGTTAACTAGCTTACAGAATAGCACCCCACAGCACTGTTATTCATCGTTTTGATTTTTACTGTTTAGTTCACAGCTTCATTTGTTAAGTATGGAAAACTGACCACTATCTCATACAGATGGGTAAGGCTGTTTTACAGAATTATATACGAAGTGGTGGTACAGGCGGACAATCAGATGTCTTACCACCAAATATATAATATAATATAGAAAATACCTGTTCTTTTTTATGCAATTTGATACATTCATATACTATTGTCAAACCAAACGCTCTGTGTATTATTAGACGTAATATAAAAGGATGGTGCACTGCAGATGTTTTGACAAATTCAATTTAATCCGCATGCTTTAATGATAAGGTTGTAATAGCTTTGAAGAACAAAACGGCCCAATTGAGAGACACCAGGGTGGGAGTGTGTCCTTGTCTAACAACCTGCTAGTCCTATATATGTTCTATACCAGTAATTCCCAAAGTGGTCTAGGTTTACCCCCAGGGGTCCACGAGACACTCGACAGGGGTCTACGTTAGCGTGAAAACAAAATGGGGGTTCACATGATGTAAGTGGCCATGCATAATGAAATGTATCTGGTTACAAAGGGACAACATTTGACTTGTGCGGTGCTTGCAATCTTGGGAATATGGACGAAATAAAGCTCCCCCTGGTGCTTTATTTCGTCCACCGAAACCAGTAAAATTGAAAAGTGGTTTACGAGAAAAACAAAGTTAGGGAACCTATGTTCTATATTATATGTATGGTATATATATAAGTTGTCCATACAAAAGAAAGGGACAAACTCCGTTCAAGGTCGGTCTCATGGGGGCCGGTGTACGCGATCAAGTTTAATATGTAGTAGGTCTGTGATTATAACTAGTCCATAATTAGGTTTTCTGGGAGATATGGCTTTATGCGATAAGACCGCCGATTATTAAATCTAATTTTCGATTTTGTTGCTATCTTAAATTTAAGTTGATTGATTTACAATAAAGAGAATCTATTTTATAGCTAGGATAACCGTCGTTCAAAAACCTCTCGTCGCTAAAACCAAGCCCTAATAGTGTGGTAAATCAAACAAATAAATAGCTGGTACCTTTGGCACCTCCCATGGTAGCCATATAGACAGCATCATCACAGGAGATCTTATCATCCAAGTACGTAGCGACGTCGAGCGCGCGCCGTACTGCGTCTAGTATAGTGGCGTTGTCTCCGCCTGATACGTCTGAAATATTAATACTTATTATAAAACAAAGTCTCCCGCCGCGTCTGTCTATCTGTTTTAAACCGACTTCCAAAAAGGAGGAGGTTCACGTTTCTTTTTCGTCTGTATGTTATCTTTTGTATGTATGTTACGCGATGTGAAACCGATTCGAATTATTCTTATTTAATCGGTAGGGTACACTTTCAAGGTGGTCCCATTGTAATTTCATCGAGATCTAATAAATATCTCCAGAGATATGACGATAAACGTCTCAAACTTACTACTGAAACTGACTCGCGGGCATGGAAGTCGGTTGTTTTAGTTTTTCAAATATCTTTATTATATCGCAATAAACTCAAAAACTACTGAACAGATTTCCACGCGGTTTTCCGCAATAGACAGAGAGATTCTTAGGGAAGGTTTAGGTGTATAATTCGTTAAGAAATTGTGTAAATTGGTTGAGATATGACAATTGTTGAAGACGTTAAATTATACTCGACGCAACAAGCTGATGCAAACAGATGCATATGGTCTATCCGTGCGAAGTCGGTGGGGGTGGCTAGTATAAAATATAACACTCAATTTATTCCGGACACTCAAACACTTGACCACATCTCATCTGATGTTTGTCTGGATATGGAAGACTGCAATGTGATGAAGTGTAGAACTCTTGCGCCTCGTCACATCGCCGTTTAACCCTACAAGTTCCACTCCCTTAGGTGGAACATTATTTTGACTAAAATATGGTTTTATATTTTTATTTTTTAAGGTTGGGTAAGGCTAACTAATATATTTTTTTCGCTCACTAAAAAATTGAGCCTTGTAGGGACCAGACCAGCACTATTCCATCTTATACCGCAAAATCAGGTGAGATAATCAAGTACTTGTCTTTCCAGAATTAAAAATAAATGTGTTGCGATAACTGATTTTTGTCCAATCCACAGAGTGTAACTATTCCAATCCGTCTTATATGCAGGCTGCCTCCAAACATCATGGCGGAACTCGGTGTAACGATAGGCGACATATTTTTATCTAGTGGGTGGTTCGAGCCAATGGTCACCCATTAGCACCAGGAATTACGTGAAGGGTATTAAGGTCTATAATGCCCACAATCACACTGCTGTAGACATCAATGACCCCAAAATGTATATAATATATTTATATTTCAAATCTTTTTAGTGTTCCGTACCTCAAAAGGTAAAATAAGGAACCCTTATAAGATCACTTTCTTGTCCGTCTGTCTGTCCGTGTGTCACCACAGATTTACTCAGGAACGGGTGGACCTAGCATGTTGAAATTTATACCAGATACTGAAGTCTATAGTCGCTATTAGGTGTATAAAGATCAAAGTCCTGAGTCAACACGATAAAAAGATATGGGCAAATTTAGATTTTCGCGAAAACTTGTAAGTACCAACATTTACCTTTATTTTCAACTTTTTTAATTTTTCGGAAATGTTTCCTTTATTTTTTTTGTGTTTGTTTAATGTTTTGTGCTGTAAGACCTAGCTTTTAACCAGAATTGACAATTCTAGGTCAACCGGAAGTACCCTATAGGTTTTGTGTCGAAAACCTATAGGTTACTTCCCGTTGACCTAGAATCATGAAATTGGGCAAGAAGCAAGGTCTTACAGCACAAATAAAGGAAAAATGCCTAAAAAATATTAAAGGTTGAAAATTAAAGGGTGTCCCCATACATAGGTACATAGTTTCTCCAATAAGATAGGCCTATGAGTTATATGAACGCTCATACAATTTAGAGGTTTAGCTTAATTGGTAACCACCAACGTTGGCACGGAAGAGTCGTTGGGCGAGTCCAACTCGACTTGACCGGTTATTTTATAAACAAAGCTTACTTGCTATTTGGGTTGCACATTTCTAGTACCCATCAACTAAGCCAGCCAGCAGCAGACAGCGTTCCCTTCCTAAGCGAACCATAACGATTGACGGCTTCAGCATCCCTTGGAGACGCTCAGTCAAATACTTAGGGGTAGTATTAGACGATAAGCTCAATTGGTCTCAAAATACTTTAAAGTTACGTCTCAAAGGAATTAAAGCATTTAATGCACTAAGCCCAATTTTAAATAGAAAGTCATGTCTAAGTTATCATACAAAATTAAATATATATTGCACCTTAGTCCGCCCCTGTATAACTTATGCCTGTCCCGTATGGAGTAGCACCTGCCACACAAACATAAAAAAATTGCAAACTATACAAAATAAAGCTATTAAATACTCTTATAATACACCATTCTATACTAATCTACAAAAGTTGCACTTAAATATAGGCTTACCTTCACTTCATTTGTACATTCATAGAATATCAAAAAAGTTTTATCTATTTACTAATAACAAACATAAAAACAAATTAATTAACAACATCTGTAGAACACGAAAATCGAATCTCCGGTTTATCGATAAATACAACCGTTACAAACAGCCCCATCACTTGTTTCTTGACTGTGAATAGGTACCTTCGCCCGTTTTTAGCAGTAACGTGGATCGCGCGTCACCGCCCGCGCCATTCCCGCTCTTATTACCATATGGTATGAAGACTGGTATTGGGGTGAGCGATAGACGCGCGCAGCGCCTAATACTGTCTGTGCGAGTGATAACTCACTGAGTAAGTTCTGCTGCTACCTACATGCCGATCGCCGAGTATTTTTGTTAACGGCTTGTTATATTAATTTCATCTAAGTTTTGCGATTAATTAGGTAATTGATTATTGTTACTTGTTCATAAATGTAATGTAATCTCTAAAACATGCATAATAATTATATAATGATACCAATTTGTTCCTTACCTTACAATTTAATTACAAATGTATTTTCATGCAATAAGCTTTTAAAAAGTGTTTAGCTTGTAAAGCGTTTCTATTTGTTATTATTTTATGTCGCTTCTAGGTTTAACTAACTTACACTAGAAATGTACAACTATATAATTATTTTAAATAAAGAATTTTTGAAACTGAAACTGAACATCAACTAAGCTAAGCCAGCTTGTGTCTGGACTGGGTTCACGGCAATAGTGCAATGGGTGGAGATGGGATCGAACTCACGATCTCTCGATCGCCAGGCCGGCAATAGTGCAATGGGTGGAGATAGGATCGAACTCACGATCTCTCGATCGCCAGGCCGACGCCTTAGCTAGCCATTGGGTTATTGCCGCTTTATTACAAGGTAATTTAAATTTATATATAGAGTACAAGGTAACTCACATATAGCGAAAACTTTGTAACGCTTTTTAAGAAAATTGCGCGAATAAAATGCATTAGAAATACTTAAAATAAAATATATATAGGTCTAATTTCGACCACTGGGCGACCACTAGTATTGTGTTATCACTTACCAGTACCAAGGCCCACAGTAACACCGTTCCGTGTCAGTTTCCCGACTGGACAGGCTCCGGAGTAGAGCCGCGTATTAGACGCGGGGCAGTGCGCTATGGACACACCCTTAGCTGCCAGTAACTTCATCTCTTCTTCACTCAGATGGACCGCGTGAGCCATAATGCACTGGAAATTGTTATTTAAATTTGTACAACTACATTTTATTTGCTGGAGTCACAAAGTTGACCCGCCGCTGTTTGGGACACGCAGCCACCAGAAAATTATAATGCAAGCAACACCAATATTATAAATGCGAAAGTATTTTGTTGGTAAAGGACTTCTTCACGGTAACACGGCTGGACCGGTTTAGCTGAAATTTTGCACAGGGGTAGCCACTACCAGAGATCAGACTACTTATAGGATACCTACTTTTCAACGTGGGCGAAGTAAATAAGACATTGTTATTTATAAATAATATACACCAATGTATAAATGCGAAAGTCAGTTTTTTTATTTGTTTCTGTGGGATTTCTTCACGGTCAAACGGTTGGATCGAACCGATTTAGCTGAATTGAAATTTTGTACAGGGATAGCCAGTACTATGGATAAGACTATAGGATACTTTTTAACGCGGGCGAGGCCGCGGGGCACAGCTCGTAAATCATCATCATTATCAGCCGGTGTCCGTCCACTGCTGGACGTAGGCCTCTCCCAAGATGCGCCACTGAGCCCGATCTTCGGCTCTTCTTTTCCAGTCACTGCCTACCGCTTTGCGTATGTCGTCGCTCCACCTGGTCACAGGACGTCCTACGCTACGCTACGTTTGCCGATTCGTGGTCTCCACTCAAGGAAAAGTCTACCCCAACGGTTATCAGTCCTTCGGCAGATATGACCAGCACACTGCCACTTCAGCTTACTAATCCGTTGAGCTATGCTATGTATGATAACTTTAGTTCTCTGGCGAATCACTTCGTTCCGGATTCGATCCCGCAGAGAAATACCGAGCATAGCTCTCGCCATAGCTCGCTGAGCGACTTTAAATTGGTATACCAGTCGAACTGTGAGTGTAGTCTAGTCCACAAATGCTAAGCACAGGGGCCGATTGTACTCTTCGGTCTTCTGTACAATCTGCCGCACCGTGTGGATGTGGTCTATAGTGCCGTAACCGCTACGAAACCCGGCCTGTTCCGGAGGTTATAACTCATCGAGCCTCCGCGCTAGACGGTTCGTGATGACCCTTGAAAATAGCTTGTAGACATGGCTCAGAAGCGAAATCAGGCGGTAGTTTTTCAAGAGGGTTTTGTCTCCTTTTTAACCGAATTCAAATCGACCGTATATATATACGGTCGATTTGAATTCGGTATATATATATATATATATATATATATTTTATGCTTGTTCGCGAATAACTTCGTCGTTTATGAACCGATTTTGATTATTCTTGTTTTGTTCGAAAGGAGATATCCCAAGTGTGGTACCATGGTAATTTAGTTTTTAAACGATATTATTTGAAAAACAAAACCACCATGCTTCTGTTCCATGCCTGTGGAGTTCTCCCAGTGAAAAGAACGGAATTAAAGAGCTGTTGAAGCTGTTGAACTGCTGGAGCTCCTCCGGCTTTAAGAAGCTCTATTGTGATTCCGTCTTCTCCTAGGGTTTTTCCATTTTTGAGCTGTTTAAGGGCCATCACGATCTCGTCTCGGTTAATTTCGGGCAGATCTTCAGTGAAGTGGCGGGTTAAGGTGGCTTTAGAATCCTTAGTATCGGGTACGGGCCTTGAAGCATGCGATGCGTAGAGCTTGCGGTAGAAGTCTTCAACTTCCGACAGAATCTCCGACTTGGATGCGACGACGTTCCCCGTTGACGTTGTCAACTTAGTGAGGTGGCTTCTACCCAGAGGCTGGACGAACAATTTCGACCCCCCGATTCTGCTAAATTGATTCTTTAATCAAGGGTGTGTTAGAGGATCGGAGGTCGCGTCGTACCAACTTCTTTATGGATTTGTTGCGCACCAGCTTAGTTGACAAAGCTGAAAAAGGGTCTGTACGTCTCTCTTTCATTAGCCGAAGTGTTTCTGCCGAATGTTTGGACTTTTTCCTCGTACGCTTGCTCTCGCAAAACTTCGTCCCGTCAGCCCTGAGGATTTCCACTACTTCTTCGAGTTTCTGGTCTTCGTCATCTGTGGTTTCCAATGGAAGAATTAGAGCTACGGTACAAAAGAATGTATTGGCTACTTGGCAAACAGTCTAAGTTGTCAATACAAAACAAATTATTATTATACAAGCAAGTCCTAATGCCAGTATGGACCTATGGTATACAGTTATGGGGCTGTACCAAAAACAGCAATATATCAATTATACAGCGGTTCCAGAATAAAGTATTGAGAGAAATCGCAATGGTCCCTTTGTACATCAGAAATGACGATCTACATCGGGACCTGAAAATTGAGACCGAGGTCAAAATTGTCCAAAAGTATGCAGAAGCTCACGAAAAAAGACTTCACCATCATGTGAATGTCGAGGCAATCCAGCTCCTTGACCATACAAACATAGTAAGAAGACTTAAGCGGACAAAACCGTTCGAACTAGTGTATAAAAATAAAGTTTAGTGATAAAGTGCTAATAGTGCTATACGTATGAACACTTGAACAATGTGTATACATCTTTATTAGAAATAATAAGAAAAGTGTCATTGGACACATTTTTAGTGTAGTTTATGTATACAGTTTAGGCTAGATTGTAGTTACAATAGGGACGTATTACTAACAAGTAATATGCTGTAAAATACAAAAAAAAAAATCTGTTGGTTACAAGGCAGCGAATCGATTTTCTAATTTTAATTGCAATGTTTCGGACCCAACAACGGTTTGGAGTGGGTTCGGACGGAGCGTAGAATTCATCAATCGGAATCTCTCGGCTTTGAAGTCAATATCCAGAGAGCCTCGTACAAGTCGGTGATCACTTCAAGTATTGAACCTAGTGATCCCTGAGACGTCTCTGAATATGCGCCGTTTGTCCGTAATGATGAAGTCAATCTCGTTTTTAGTCACAGTGTCGGGGCTTTGTCACGTCCACTTCCTTTGGGGCTGTTTCTTAAAGAACGAGTTTATCAAGAAAAGCCCCTCTTTCTCGAGGAAATTGACGAGCATTTGCTCCCTGTGATTCCTACTCCCAAATCCGTGTGGTCCTATTGTCGATTCACTGCAAGTCTGTACTCCCCCTTTGGCGTTAAAGTCTCCCATGACAACGTTGTAGTGAGCCTTGGAGGTGGTGTGTAAAGCTCTGGAGATATCTTCATACATGCTCTCCACCTCATCATCTAAGTGTGCCAAGGACGGTGCGTAGACCTGGATAACCTTGAGGCTGTACCTCTCGGTTAACTTTGTTATAAGGTACGCGACCCTGGTCGACACACTAGAGATTTCTACAACGTTATCACTGAGAACCTTGTTGATCAGAAACCCAACGCCGCCTTGGGATGGCTGATCTCCTTCTCTGTAGTACATAAGATGGCCCGATTCGTAAATAACCTGCCAATCGTTATGTGTTTCAGCTCCTCCTCCAGCTGCACCAGATGATGTCCAGCCGAATCGTGCGTCCATTGTACGTTACGAGGGTCAGTTTATTTTGGCGGCCTACCGTAGCCCGGGGATTCTTAGCACCCCCTGCCCTGCCGTAACCGTGACCGCCGCCGTGGTCAGGAATAGCAGGGCGGCCGGGAACTGGGGGCTGCGGCTTATTGTGGCTTTCCATGAGCATGCATCCCTTGGGAGGGATATGCCCTAATCGCCACGCTGGGCAGGCGTGTTGGCGATCGCAGGACGTAGCTTCTCGCACCGGTGACGCTGCTGCCCGTCACCGGCCTATAGTATTTAGCAACGCCATAATTTAGAAATGGTTATACCGCCATTTGTCGGTCGCCAGAGCCTCGTTTGTTGGTCAGCAGGATGCCACGAGCAGGTGAGGTTGGCTGGGTGAGGTTGGTTGAGCTCGTAAATAATAAATTGTTATTTATAAATAATATCTTACGTTATCATTCAAAATGCCACATTTATCGTAGACATCAGAGTAGCTGCTACAGCCAGGATTCTTCTCTAAAACATATTCAATTTCTTTTACATTTTCCGAGATGTGACTCTGAAAGTAAAACAAATGAACTTTGAGACACATATTGTAATGTTTAAAACTGGGAACTTCGATATTATTAACAGAAGTCATTAGTGTGGAACCAAGTTCTAGTGCACCCATTGGCTCTCAGCCGCTGTCATGAACCCGACCAAATTACGTTGTTCATTTTATCTTATAGCTAGCATATGTATCACGTGTTCATCGTTTTAGTCGGGTTATATCTCTATAGTTATTTCATTCGCATATGCTAATGTTCTCTCTACATATATATACTTTCTCTATGGTTTGAAACGAACGCTGCGCGCCCCGCTCCGCCCAACGCTCTCAGTTAGTACACTAAGGCATGTATGCTTGTTTTTAGATGATGTTACATTAGTCAAAAGGACAAGCAAGACACTCGCCTGATGGTAAACGATGACGTTTGCCTGTAACAGATATTGTGGCACGTAACAATCTTGTTTACCAGAATTCTGTGCCTGAATTTAATTCTCCTGTTACTATAATGCAGTTAGAAATGAACATAGATCTGCAATTTAGTGGTCACTAATTAAATAGATTCAATGAAGCAAGTGAGTACCTGAATTCTGCAATTATATTTCTTAGCAATTTTTGCTAGACCACACATCAGTTCTAGATTACAGCTCACAGCAAATCTCGGAGTGACGACGGGTTGAACTAAATCATTCTGTAAACAAACAAAAAAATTACATTAGATAAGTTTTTGTCCTGTTTTTATACGTTAGACTTGGCCCGCAACTTTACCTGCGCTAAAAATTACTTGTCAAAAGTATCCTTATCCTATAATAAGCAATAATCCCAATCAAATAATAACAAGTATCCTAGTGATAAATTGTGATAATCCCAGTTATGTTATAAGTTATAACTTATCTGTGTGCCAATTTTCATTCGAATTCTTTCAGCTGTTTTTGCCTTAACAACCAAACATACAAACTCTTACATTTATAGTATTAGTGAGATAGGTAACTACTAACCAGAAAAGATACTTGTCAATCAGTGATCAGTGTGTTTCCCAGTAACTACAACCCGGGTGTTCAAATCGCGAATGAACAGGTATCTTCTAGGTAAGCGTGCTACATCGTCGATCGCATCGTCACTTAACATCAGGTGAGATAGTACTCAAAAGCTTACATAACTTTTCCTTTACTTGTGCTGTAAGAACTTGCTTTTAACCAAAATTGACAATTCTAGGTCACCCGGATTGTTAAAACGGATAGTTCGAGATGTCCAGGTCTGTAAGATGTGAGGGTGAGCTTTTTGACGGTGTCGAGCAGTACGATAAATAATATGACGATGACGATAAAAGAATGGCGATGGTGGAATCAGGTCAAAAAGCTCCTCAGAGCATTTCCCATTATAGAGACGGTAAAAGATGGATAGCGCTCCGACGTCTCTACGGATGCTGAGTGGCTCCAGTTTTTCACAGAGCTCGGGATCGTCGACAATTCTAGTGGCTCTTCGCTGTAAGGAGTCAAGTAGTCAAGAGGCTGAAGCTGGTAGCTCGGAGCGCCATTCTAGAGCTGTGAGCAATATTCCATGTGTTGTCGAACTTGTGCTTTGTAAAGCACAAGCCGTTGACGTGGTGTAAAATATCGCTTCGCTCTGTTAAGCATACCTAGCTTCCTGGATGCAAGGCTGACTGTGAGAGCTTCTCCTAGACTCTCAACAGTCTCTCTCGAGCGATGAGTCGAGTAAGCTAGTAGGTCACCAGCTGATCTTCCATGACGAAATCCGTACTGACGGTCACTGATCAGCTAGTGGTCCTCGAGGTATTTAAGAAGTTGAGTGTTAAAGGCTCTTTCCAGCACTTTGGAGAAAAGGGATGTAATCGCTATAGGCCTATAATTAGTTGGGTCCGTAGTCCGTACGGTCACCCTTCTTAGGAATAGGGACATGGGCTACCTTCCAACAAGATGGCACTACGCCTTCGTCATAAGAAAATGAGAACAATCGCGTTAAGATAGGAGACAATTCGGAAGCACATCTCTGTAAGACGATCGCTGGTATACCGTCCGGCTCGCTAAACTTTCGGACGTCTAAAGATAGCAGTTCCTTACGTGCAAAACGTTGAGAAAAGCGGGTTTCCTGCATGGAATACTCGCAAGTAGGTAGTGTTGGAGGAACAGAATCTTCAGCGTAAAGAGTAGAATTCGCGACAAACAGAGACCCTAGTAGCTCGGCCTTCTGTTTCGCACTATGGGCCAGAGTCCGACGCTCGCAAGGACAGTAGAGAGGATTGGCAAAAGTTATCTTCGGCTGCTTTAGCAAGTGACTAAAATGCGCAGCTACTTGAAGGATAACTTATAAGCTTGTCACAAATCCGTCGTATGTGTTGGTGTTTTGCTTTAGTTGTGGCTTTTTTGGAAAACCTCGAAGCATGGTTAAGTTTTTTCTTGTATTCGGCTGTCCTTGTATCCTTGCATTGGAGCCTTACTCCAGCATTTGAAAGCGGCTTGTTTTGTGCTGGCAGCTTCAGCACAGGTCTGTCAAACCAAGATCTGGATCAACCACCGACTGGTACATTGGAGTTGGAAATGAAGCACTCCATGTCAGCTGACGGGTAGCGCCAGACCTTACGCTTTCCTACTGGTTTTACAGATTCGTGATGTAAAACATTTACCCTAGACCTGATAAGGCAATGGTCTGATGAACCAAGAGGTGCATCCATTTGTACACGATAGTGGGGCGGATGTGATGTCAGCATCAAGTCCAGTAGAGATAGCGTGCAAAGGGGTCACGCACTTGCACTTTCAAAATATTTCTTCCATCTTTAGAACGCATTCCTCTCCTCTCAAAAAACTTCCAACCTGCTAGGCTTCGTATCGTATTACGTTCGTAATGCGGTTGAATTTGGTAATACGAAATTCAAATCTCCGCGGATTCCGCTGTCGAGATAGCTTACAGAATAGCCTAGCTGATTTCTGACTTTGTTCAGTTGCGAAGTGTTAAGATTTCCCTAATTTATAATCATTAATGCAAAGATAATAATTCTATATGTAAATTGAATTTTATATTTACTAAATATCGAAAAAACCAAAAATCCCGGTGTATGTAAAATCAAAACCGGTATTCATTGGTCCTGCATTTGGCTCGGTATCCCAGTATTTTCGATATCCGGGATCCCGGTTTGCGACCCCTAACCCGGAAGTTTTGGGTCGAAAACCTATAGGGTACTTCCCGTAGGCCTTGAATCATGAAATTTGGCAAGAAGCAAGGTCTTACAACACAAATAAAGGAAAAGTTCCAAAAAATAAAAGAGTTGAAAATTAAAGGGTGTCCCCATATATACATAGTTAACGCCAGTTAAGATAGGCCTTTGAGTTATATGAGCGTTCATACAATTTAGAGGTCTAGTTTAATTGGTACCAACCAACGTTGGTACTTGGTACGGAAGCCTCGGTGGGCGAGTCCAACTCGACTTGTCCGGTTTTATTTTATGATATAAGGTAACAGGACATGCACGACGCTTGCCTGATGGTAAGCAATGACGTCTACCTATTACAGATACAGCAGCATGCAACATTATCCTACATTAGGCTTGTGAAATAAAACACACCTGTAACTCCAACACTTTTTTCACAAATTCCTCCACCTCTGCCAACTCTTTCTGTGTATCATTGTAGTACCCATGTCGGTTCTCTTCATTCATGCTAACTTTACCGACCAGCGCCCTCTGCTGGTGTTTGATGGCACTTTTCACAAGTTCTAGTGTACCCTCGAGGTGTATGGTGCCAAAATAACAGGCTGTTGTGACGCCATTGTTTAGTAATCTTTTCTGAAAAATATTACATATTAAATAATTTATAAGTCTCTCAGAATGTATGTGAATTTTCCATAAAGAATAAGCGCTTTGTAAGGGGCCTAAAGGCCTAAAGCCCTTTGCTTCTACATCTATCACACATACAGCAAAGAAATGGAATTCTCTGTCAGTTTATGTTTCATATTGCGAGTGAATAGGTATCTTGTAGGCAAGCCTGCTAATTGATATAGATCACATTGATGCTTAACATCCAGTGAGAAAGTGGTGAAAAGTTTGCCTTGCCTATCAGAAATTGAAAAAACATGTGTATTGTCACAGAATAATAAATAGTACAAGTACAGAAATTGCACTCCCTGAGAGCAAAAATGCGAGATTAAACCTAGTTACAACGCCGATAACGTTCAAAATGCGCTTCACGCCTCGAGTGCGACTTTGAATGTGCGTCAATTAATAGTAACTATGAACCGCGTGTTGCGCACAGTAAAATGCACAGTAAGTCCGCACAGCGAGAGTCTGAATAACTCGGTCAACTCGCGGCCTCTCCTATAGGGTTGAATGTTATGAGCAAACTTATTGAAGCCTTTAATTGGTAGAAGAATACTTTAAGGTAGAACAATGTAATGAGTATATATATAAGATAGTTAAAACTAAAACAATCGACTTCCATGCCGCGCGAGTCAGTTTCAGTAGAAAGTTTGAGACGTTTATCGTCATATCTCTGGAGATACTCATCAGATCTCGATGAAATTACAATGGGACCACCTCGGCAATGAACCCTACCGATTAGAAAAAAAAGACAAAATCGTATTGTAAGGTTTGTTAGTCAAAGAAAAGGCCAAGTCAATTCAAATAAGTAGGTAGGTAGGAATAACTTTGTTGGTTTCAGCTGTGCACTGATATGTCAGTCAATCAGTCAGTCAGATTTATCTTTTTTAGGTAGGTACCTATAGGATCTACGTAACATACTACAGTAAATAATAAAATAACCTACCAATTTCAAGTAGGTTACAATTAATATTTTGCAAGATGTAATGTCGATAGAAATTCCCTAAAGATCTTAACGTGAATTCCCTTGAAACATGAAACTCAGCTGACTTATACCTACCTACCATTTTATGTGTGACATTCTTTGCTTTTTACATATGTACCTACATGTGCAGCGCGATTTATTGTTCAATTGATATAAGTATTGAACTAAAACTAGTATACACTGACCCTGCATTAGAAGGCGGCCACTAGTACCCGGGAGGTCTACTTACAGTGAACGATCTTTAAGGTAATTTACTTTTCCGCGAAAAAAAGTCGAAAACTACTACTAAACGACGGGATCGTTAAACAAAAAGTACCTAGATAGCCTTTCTACTTAGATTTACGTTACTTAGTAAGGCGCGCGGCCGATCGAGAGCGCGCGTGACACTTAACTGACTGAACTTGCACCCGAGCGGGTGCGCGGAGGTACTTGTAGTTTCATAGCTACAGCGCGGAGTGCGACAGGCCTGGTATCGTTGACTGATTCAGCTACTCAAATCAAATAAATCTTATTTGTTTACTTGGTATCTTTAAAGTAAACGCAGATTTGTATGAAAATTACAATGTTACCTATTATGCACACTAGATGGCGTGATAATTCCATGCGCGATTGAGTAAGTAAACTTATCTAAACAAAACAACCTTGAGAGTCAGTTCCCAGACTAGACCTAGCATGCCATCCTCAACCGCATCATCACTTACCAACAGGTGATAAAGTGCTAAACGCTTGCCTATACAATGTTAAAAAAAAACTCTGGCACTCTGATGTTAAGTGAATGTGGGATCTATATAAGGATCTAGGATATAGCACATTTCCCTCTCAATATCTATCTATTTGCTTCCTAGTTTGAAATTGTGAGTATAAACTATACATTGGAGGGATATTTAAAATCTCTACCTATTTATTCTTTTTTATTAGTATATTATAAATAAATAAACCACATTATTGCTTTTCATAAGATAAAATTGAAATTGAGAAATTTCTGTCGTACTATTTCTATTCATTAATAAAAATAATAGGTGTACTGGTGTATAAATTAAAAAAATAAAACAACCAATAATTATACATATCACTTAAATTTGGTATTATTTTAAAATTATATGTGCTTTGATATCATATTATTATGATTATGTTGGTTGAAAATAATTCATTTATTATTATAATTTATAACTTCTTTAAATATTCACTATAAATTAATCAGTACAAAAAAAGATTTTAACTGGTAAAATCTTTTAGCTTTGCCACACATGACGCTATAAAAAATGTATTGGTTTTTTACCCTAGATAAGCAATAATTAATTGTATTTCCTTTAACTCACATTAAAAATCTTTAACTTTGCTTTACATGACATTATTAATCAGCAGATCAATAACAGTGTTGTTTTGCTGTATTGTAACTGATTAGTAACAATTGATAAACAACATTGTTATGTTTTTATTATCAGAATAACAAAATAATAACCTACAGTGTAGTAGTTAACAGAAGATAAGGCATAATACTTACTACAACTTTGTCATAGACTCGAGATGCAAATTTAATATCGCTATATTTCTTTTCCAAAGGGAATGTATAGGAGTCCAGCCATTCGAGCAATGGCTTATCAAGACCTAGGCCAAGGTTGGGAAACTGTGGAGCGTGGGTGTGGCAATCAACAAAACCTGGCATGAGGAACTGGTCTTCAGTCAGCTCTATTTCTTCGTAGTCATTAAAATTTCCACCTTTTTTAAGGTTTTTGTAGTCATTCTGGTCGCCTATGCGGGTTATCTGAAAAATTATTGCTAAATAAGTGGTAAGTTAGTTTAAATAGAAGCCAAATAATAATAGACACTGTGAGCTAGTTATGGCCTAGTTTGGAAAATGTTTGGCCCAAAAATGGAAAAACAAAGTGTGTCAACAAATAATATGAATCAAGAGAATCAAGAATCAAAGCATTTATTCAGTATGTAGGCAGTATAAATATACGCACATATACACGTCAAAATCATAAATCATAAAATAAATCATAACCAATTATCAAGTAAACATAGCAAAAGCAGAATTTAACGCTTTGAATTAGAAAAAAAAAGTAATGAACCATTCAGCTGTCATCCAATCGTTTACGTCAGAATATTTAAAAAAAATTAAAGTAGGTTAAAACCAACCATACATGTAAGTGTGTGTTTCAGTACTTCAGACAATTTTTATATAAAAAAAATAAAAAGGTGAAATAGTGATACACAACATAGAGAAACGCATACCGATCACAGTACATATCATGATCCAAATGGAACTGATAGTCCGTCTGTCAGCTGCATAATATTGTTTAAATAAAAATAAAAATGGCAAGCCTAGAAAGAAAATCTGCGGACAAAAGGGGAAAACTGAATGGCTGTTGAATCTACCGGTGTTTCGGAAATACTCCCATCAGAGAAGAAACACCAAGAAACTCTATGGGGCTTGTCTTGTCATTTTATCTTTTTTTTTTTTTAAATTAATTGTACATGTCAGCTTTAATATTTTAACAATATATTATTAATTATAATACAATTTATATTTGTTCTTGGAACTTGGGGCATTCAGGCCATGCATTTTTGTCATCCATATAGTCACCTATTGTATAGTATGATTTTTTCATCAAATTGGATTTTACATAGATTTTAAATTTGCTCATAGGCAATTGATCAATATCTTTAGGTAGCTTATTGTAAAAGCGTACACAGTTCCCCATGAATGAACCACTAACTTTCTGCAGTCTGAAATTAGGTATAATTAATCTATTTTTATGTCTTGTATTAAAATTATGTACATCAGACCTTTTCTTATAATCATTTATATTCTTGCGTATGAACAAAATATTTTCATAAATGTATTGACATGCCACTGTTAGAATTTTAATTTCCTTAAATTTTTCACGAAGTGAATCTCGCGACCTCATACTATATATAGAGCGAATAGCTCGTTTCTGCAAAACAAATATTGATTGGATTTCAGCGGCTTTCCCCCACAATAAAATGCCATAAGACATTATACTGTGGAAGTAGCTGAAATAGACCAATCTTGCAGTGGCTTCGTCCGTTAAAAATCTAATTTTACGTACTGCGTATGCAGCGGAGCTTAACCTACCTGCTAGAACCGATATTTGAGAACCCCATTGAAGCTTTGAATCCAGGGTGATGCCCAAGAATGTTGTGGATTCAACAAGTTCTAATGGTTCATCATTTATTAATATACTTCTATTTAGGATACCCTTTTTTACATTTGGTAGAGAGAAATTAATACATTTAGTTTTTTTTGCGTTTAACAATAAGTTATTGGTTGTAAACCAATTCAGAACCTGTGTTATTGATTTGTTTACATCGTCAAAGTTAGGTGTAGTCCTATCTATTTTGAATATCAAGGAAGTATCATCTGCGAACAAAACAATATCACATAGGTTCTGTACGAATGACGGTAAATCATTGATATAAACTAGAAATAAAAAAGGTCCTAGGATCGATCCCTGCGGGACTCCCATTTTTATGAGGGATCCAGATGACCTGACGCCATTGACTTCAACCATCTGTGTTCTGTTACAGAGGTATGATGATACCAGATCAAGTGCCTTACCTTCAACACCGTAGTATTTTAATTTGTAAATTAGTGTTTCATGACAGACACAATCAAATGCTTTTGATAGGTCACAGAACACGCCAATAGCATCTTGTGCTTTCTCCCATGCATCAAATATATGTTTAAGAAGACCTATTCCTGCATCAGTAGTAGAACGCCCTTTAGTAAATCCAAATTGTTTGCTATTTAAAAGATCATTCATGTTAAAATGTGTTAAAAGCTGGTCTAATATTACTTTTTCAAAAATTTTACTCAATGCCGGTAGTATAGAGATTGGTCTATAGTTAGATGGATCATTTTTGTTTACTGATTTGAATAAAGGAATCAATTTACTTTTTTTCATCAAATCCGGGAAGACACCTTGATCAACGCATCTGTTAAAAATAAAAGCTAAGTATGGGCTAATAACAGTAATAATGTAACTGAGAACTGTGGTTGACATTCCCCACAGGTCCTCGGTTTTCTTTTGTTTGAGCATTTTAAATGTTTTCACAATTGAGTCTGCAGTTACGTGTTTGAACTGGAACAAGGTATCACATTTATTTACACACTTTGATAATATAGAATAAGCATCAGCGGGACTAGAATTTATGGACTGAGTGGTAGTAATGGGTACTTGAGAGAAGAACTTATCAAATGTATTGGCAACCTCATTACTATCCATGATTAATTTATTGTTAATTTTTAAGATGATCTTACTGTCTCTTTGTTTTATTTTTCCAGTTTCAGTATTGATGATTTTCCATATTGTTTTTATTTTATCATCAGCATGCTTAATTTTTCTACTAAAATGCAAAGATTTTGCTGTCTGACAAACCACTTTAAAAGTTTTGGAATATAGTTTTAAGTGATTTATGAATTTAGTATTGAGTAAATTAATTTGTTTTTGTGAGTATAAGTTGTACAAATTATTTCTACTTTTGTAAATACCAGGAGTAGCCCAGTCATCGAACCGAATTTTCCCAGCTCTTGTAATAGTTTTAAATTTAAAAATATTATTGAACTCTGCACTCAATATTTGAGATAAAGTGCTGCATAGGTCATCGGGATCCTCAGAAAATATTAGGTTCATTAGTTGCTTGTCAATGATATCCACAAACTGTTCAACCCGATTGGTTGTAATGGGCCTGTATGTGTATTCTTGACCTTTGGTGGATGTTTTACATGAAAATGTGGCACTCTGTCCCAGATGGTCGGAGCCAAGTTTATCAAAGATTGCAATTTTCTCAGGTTCACAGTTGCAAAACACATTGTCCAAGCAGGTTGCTGATGAGCTAGTGATTCTAGTCGGCTGGTTAAAAAGATGCTTTAAATTGAAGCTAAGAAATAAATTTTTTAACTTATCACTGAGCGGTGACTGCTCAATTAAATTAACATTAAAGTCACCGCAAACTATCAAAGATTTCAGGGTGTTGAAGACTTTCATCATGACTTCTTCCATAATTGTCTCAAACATTTTATAATCAGCCGATGGAGGTCTGTATACACAGATGACTATATGTTACCCCAGCTCTATACAAGATAATTCAATACATCGTTCAACAGACAAAGCTACAATGTCTTTACGCTCCTTAAAATGACAATTTTCAGATACATATATAAGTGAGCCACCGCGAATTGCCTTCTGTCTAATAAATGTGCTTGCAATTGTATAATTTCTGATTATTGGTAACAAAGTACCTTTCACAAACCAGTGTTCAGTAATACACATTATATCAACTTTATAAAAGTCGAGAAATAATTCTAATTCTAAGGCTTTGCTGGAGAGGCCTTGTATATTTTGATGGAAAATGTTGATTAAGTCTGGCCTCCCCATTGTCCTAAGCGTTAGTTTAAACTAACTTTGTCAACTACACTACAATTACCCCGCATAGTAACACCACTACATTGGAGCTTGTCTGTGTGATCCGCTACAACATGTAAAACTGGATCATATATATTGAATGCTAATAACTTAGCAATGGTCGAGATGTCAGTCTTTTTGAGATACAAAGTATCCTTTGTCAATAAAAGCTTACTCATAAATGTATTACATTCGAAATACAAAAAGTCGCTCAGGCGACATGTCTGATTATATAATGTCAAATTTAATTTATGTATATGATTATTGATATTGACAGTACTACTCCTGTGTTTTAAGTATGGAAATGAGCACACTATTATTTTACTGATACCTTTGCTGGCAATGTCTGATAAAAGTTCAATTAGGTTATTAATATCAGTTTTTTTTACATTTGTGCTGTTGCCTAGCTGCACTATAATTGTACAATTTTTATGATACTGGTGGCTGCTAATTTTCGTACATAGATCTTTTATTGGTAAATTAGGAGAGCAATTATTATGTACATTTTGGCTTAATCTTGTTCTTAATAAGCTACCCATACCTATGCCAATCTCATCGCTGTACACAATGGTCTCTCTAGCAGGCTCCGGCAGTTGTAAAGGACTGCCCGAGTCCACCCCAGAGGCCCCAGTGTACTGCAATGATAACGCTACCTCCTGCCTAACCAAGTCAGTCTGTAGATGTAAACTCGCAGTATTTACTGTACTTGGTAGACTGTTATGACCTTGGTAGCATTCACTCTGCAAGTTAGCGATGGGAGCCCCAATTACATCTTTTGAGGTAAGCAGTTCTTGTTTGAGTGAATCAGCCTTCTTCTTAAATTCTAATAGATCACTGTTACACCTTTCAAGCAACTCTATGCAATTTTGTAATTCATGACTTAAATCTATGTTTTTTTTACAAGCTTTTAAATTATCCTGTTTAATTTGATTATATTTTTTTAATTTATAAGTAGTTTTCCTAATAATTTTATTATACTTAATATATTTTTTGATCTTGTTAGAACCCTTAATACAGACACTACTAGAACCTGAAGGGATGAGCTCTGTATATAAATCCACAGTGTTAGCTTTATTAGACTCATTTTGTAACGCATGAGAAGTTTCCATTTCTTCAAGTTTATTCTTAGTACACAAAAGCTCCTGCTCCAGGTCCCGGATATAGGTCAGAGTTTGTTCAAAAAGTTCTTGGTTTTGAGTGTGTACATCCACTGTCGCTAGGAGCCTGTCACGCTGGTCTCTCATGTCTTCCATAGCGATATCATACTCAGCTAGTTGATTTTTAAGTTCTGCATTCTTCTTCAACATCTCTGCCATGTCAGATTCGTGATCTTGAAGTTCTTGCAGCAATCCTTTGTTGGAGTTCTTACTTGTTTTCAATTCCAGTAGAGCCACTTTTTTTTTTAGTAGAGCCACTTTTAATAGGATTTTGTCTGGCAATGTGATTTGATGTGACTTATGATACTTCACAGTGTAATAAATCATAGTGACTTACATGTGTATCAATGCGCAGTTCAGTTTTAGTAAATACTGAATATTAGACCGATATTCAAGAACCATAGTCGGTCACCAATCTACTCTTGGGACAGAGTGGAGCCTTATGATTGGATAACTAGATGGGAATTAACCAATCAAAAAGTTTAATTTTATTCTAATATTAGATTGATAATTGATTAAGCACTATTCTAAATTACAGAGTTAGACCTTATAAAGGACAAGAATGTATGAAGGTGGCACAATAAATTATAAATGATACACAAAGCCTTTTAGTGATCTTACTGATGGAGAAATTACTATAACATATACAATTTCTAAACAACTACAAAAAGGAGGAGATTCTCACTTCTGAGTATGCCTGGACGTATGTATGTTTTTTAATGTATAGGTATTCACCAAATTCTCTGTCAATTGTAGACAAATTTCCAAATTTTTTTTTTAAATTAAATTTATCGTACAAAATTGGCATTACAATTTTAAAATTAATCAGCAGGTGCTATAGTGGTCAAACACTCAATTATTCTATTAAAATTGTTAAAGTTTGAATTTTTGTTAAAATTCAATCACACCAAAACGGCAGAACAGATTAAATTTGGCACATAGATCGCATACAACCTAAACTAAGATAGGTATGTACTAATAATTTCAAAATAGACCACTTGAACAAGAAAAATAATTTTGAAAATCTGTCTATTCTGTATTTAAAAAAAAAAGTGTTCTGTATTTTAAATAGTAGGTACAAGAACGCAAAATGATGACCTTCAAAGTGTGTCGCTAGACCTCGTCCAGTGCAACGAATGTTCACAGACTCGCTTCTTTAAAGGGCAGAGAGGTTTGAAAATTCACGTAAGTAAATGCCATAAAGTTATTAATCCTCTTTCGGCTCCCAATCCTTCCCAAATTAATATTGATAATGAAATTATCATAAAAGAATACCTCGCGGTGCTCGCCTCTCTGTCTCGTCTGCACTATCAAAGGCCGTGAGATGTAATCAATAATAATTCGAAGCAAGCATGGGAACATTTGTTGCTCTTCCCGTATGCTGTACTTCACATATAATTTGAAACCGGTAACAAAAAATCACTTACATGTCGTATAAAAGAAAACTGCTTGAAGTACAGCAATCAGAATGACGCTACTCAATCTTTGGAAAACTACTCGGTCTCATCGCAAAATTCTAAACAAAAGACACCATCCGATGCTTCTCTTTTTAGACTTGTTGAGAACAAGCTCGGAGACAGTGACATCAAAGGCGCGTCACGTCTCCTCTTCTCTAGCGACATACTAGCGCCCGCTTCACCAGAAACGCTTTCGGATTTAAAATTAAAACATCCACTTCCAGCAGCTGACCTTCATCTGCCCGAACCACCTAGTGACACCGATGATATCATAGAAGTTACTGCTCTGGACGTCTCGGAAGCCGTGAGATCCTTCCAGAGTGGCTCAGCTGGAGGCTTAGACGGACTCACACCACAACATCTGAAAGACCTCATAAGTGGTGCTTGTGGTGAGGCCGGAGAATCTCTCCTGAGGGATCTCACAGCGTTAGTCAACCTCATGCTCTCAGGACATGTCAACAGTGACATAACTTCTGTGCTATAAGGAGCATATTTGTGTGCCCTAAAAGAGAAAGACGGCGGTATTAGACCCATTGCTGTAGGAATGACATACCGCCGCCTTGCGGCTAAAATTTGCTGTAGAAAAATAGCACCTGAGTTATCAAATTTATTTCAGCCGATCCAACTTGGTTTTGGGTCTCGAGATGGTTGTGAAGCCGCCGTACATTCCGTTCGAACTTTTTAAAATCATGATTGTGGGGATGTGCTGTTGAAAGTGGACGTCAAGAATGCCTTTAATTCAGTGGATAGAGGTGCCCTTCTTACACAAGTTAAAGACAAAATTCCAAATTTATACAGTTTTCTTTGGCAATGTTATGGTAGAGATTCTAAATTAACATATCAAGGAAACAAAATTTTATCTTCCGTCGGCTGTCAGCAAGGCGATCCCCTCGGACCAGCCGTGTTCAGTCTGGCAATACACCCGATTATCGAACGTCTTCGTTCAAAATTGAATGTTTGGTACTTAGATGACGGTACTTTGGGTGGAGATGTGCAGACAGTATTAGAAGATTTACAGTTTTTAATCGACCAGTTTCGGTCAATCAGGTTGGACCTGAATTTTTCGAAATGTGAACTGTTTATATCTGAAAAATTTACCTCTAAAGATTTGGCTTTACAAAATTTTAATGCTCTGGCTCCCGGTATCAAGGTCATTGACAAGACTTCCCTTCGTCTTTTAGGCTCACCTATCCTAGATGAATCAATTCCATTGTTTATAAACGAAAAAATTCAAAATTTTTTGCAAAGTTCGGATTGCTTAGCTAAAATTAACACTCATATTATTATTATTATGGCTTTTACAATTATTCGGTTCTGCCTTTTCGTACCAAAATTTACTTACGTTTTACGGTGTTATCAACTCTGGAAGCATCCAATTTTATTACAGAGTTTAGATGATATCGTAAAATCCACATTGGCATCCATTTTGAATATAAATTTAAATGAGCGGGCGTGGTCACAAGCTTTGCTCCCCGTGCGTCTGGGCGGCCTGGGTATACGTTCTGCATCTGCAGTGGCTCTACCCGCCTTCTTGTCTTCGATACATAGCACTCAAAATTTAACTCAAAAAATAATTTCAGCGTCTTTCACATCATGTCCGGATATTTGCTATATGAACGAGGCCAAGATAGCGTGGTCATTAGCCTGTCCAAATACTGATTTCCCAAAAACTGGATCATCTCATGGACAATCTCACGACTATGGGACGGACCAATTTGCGAGCAAGTGCGGAAAAATCTTTTACATACGTGTATATGCTCTGCAGATCGTGCCCGTCTCCTAGCCGTTGCTGAGTGGGAATCAGGTTTATGGCTCCAGGCCCTTCCTTCGCCAAATACCGGAACGATGATGGATTCGTCAACGTTCCGTATAGCTGCAGCGCTTCGTTTGGGTGCAC